>OU612069.1:13419863-14109099 GCA_914767715.1 Membranipora membranacea | reverse complement strand
TAAGAGTACAATGAGTACGACTTGTTTTTTTAAAATAAACAGCTTTCAATTCATTTCCAAAACAGAGAGAGGGTTAATATTCGCTGTGACAAGTGTAGGCGGTTCCTCTGCTATCGGTAAGTGGCCGTAAATGATATGGGATTCTTTTATTACAACTAGCATCTCAGAAATTACTGCATTATTTAGTGTCATGATTCAATTGGGAGCGGAGGATGAGTATTGAAAATCAGCATATCGAAAAGGTTGCAAGATAATTTGCAAAGATTTCGAAAATTTATTTTTGAAACGTCTTCAATGACCCAGCAAAGTTTAAGCCTCTGCTCTACACTATGCATTATACAGGTGTGCTGTAAGCAGTGATGACTGCACCACAGAAATCAAGCAGCATGGCGCCAAACTGATCGAGCAGATATTCAATGACAGTCTACATCAGTTAAACTAGTGGCAGGAGCAAACTCGATGTGAGGTATGGCTGTAAGATAGTCCATTTGATCCACAAAACATCTATTAATCAAGATAACGCAACATTCCCCTATAATACCATCACACATAAGAAAAAAAGTGATTCATACTAGTTGTGACTTGAGCTAACCTGTCGATAAATAACATTGTAGGTGAAAATGATTTTCATAATGTTTGAAGGTGATCAATGCGAATGAAAAGCTCATTACTCAGAGGTCAATTTCACTTTATATATATATATATACTTTTATTGTCATTCTACATCATCTTTAGGAATGTATGATGTATGATGTATCTTTAGGAATGTATTCTTTAGGAATATATGATCGTGTGGGTGAAGGTAGACCTTAAATACAGGATGTTCACTGTGTATTTTGTTCTTCACTGTGTCTATTTTGAAGTATGGATATCAAACCCTGATGTCTCTTTAAGAAATGAGTAGCTGGTTACAATGGGAAAGGGTATATGGTCATTGACCCATACAAGCCTCAGGCAAAAGATGGCCTGTTAGACAGGAAGCTTAGTCAAGGCTAAGTGTAAATAGAAATAAATAAACGGAACAACAAATTAACAGCCTTGATCTTAATTTAAAGAGTGAAATTGTCATGAACAATAAAGACTGCTTCCCTACAATTTAAATTGACTGTTCTCTGCCTGTTTCATCGAAGAGATGATGCAACAATAAATTGGTTTCGTTTTAATAAACTTGTTTTACTATTCATGGAAGAAAATGAATCAGTACACATTAGATTGTCTGTCGGATCACTGCGATGACATCAGTGTAAGTGGGGATGAGCTGGCTGTAGCTGGGTGGAGAGAGAACAAACTTCTTCTGTTCAAGATTATGTGGTAATGGTTAAATAGAGCAGGAGTTGTTCAATTACAGATGGGCACTACGAAATTGACCTATATATTATGTATATGATTAGCAAAGACTACCATACCCATAAACACCGTAAAATAAGACATTTACAATATAGATGGATCTTGGTCTAAATATTGATGAATCAAAACAGCCTGGGGTCACCCGCACAGCTGGGAGCAAAGTTAAACTGATGCCGACCCGTAGATTATGATGTCAAGTTATTTCACCATAATATCAGCCTTTAACAATTGGGCAATGAAGGTTTTTATTTATCTTTAACCATATTTTAATTTTTGTGATGATTATTTTCTTGTTGTCAGCTTTGGCAATGTATTTATCTTATCACCTTCACAAGGACCCCCTACAAGATAAATGCATGCCCTTACCTATTGTGCATGATTAAAACAGTTGCTGCTGCAGTTTATTTCCCCTTTTTGATTCTAATCTATCCAAACTATATAAGCGGCATTATTATAGCGATATTGCATTCAACAACAGGTTTGCTTAGTCGACCCTATCGACACACGTAGAATGTAGTTTCAATGGAGAATTAAATGTATCTGCATATCTGAAAATATCGCACTTGTACTCTTTTGAAGGGTTGATTCATATATATGAATTAATGGAAGTTGTGCTCTCCTAATTAGGTGCAGGCAACTCTTGACCATAATTTGTTTCATTTTCAAAACAGTTTTCGGGCAAAAATGTTGTGCAATTTCTACACACTAATCTGGTAAGAAATACCAGGGTTTTCATACCGATTGCTTGTATACCATAACAATAACTGATTGATGGAGGATAGATCATTTGTTATGGATAGAAATTTACTGTATATTATTATTGTATTATTATTAGCCTAGGAGAAGACCATCCGGATGTAGCCATCTTCTACGACAATGTAGCTGGCGTTTATTATGAGAGAAATGATCTGGAAAAAGCTCTCAAAATCCGTATAAACAATTTGTGTATAGCTACTTCCCCTTTACAACATGGCAAGTGCTTATAGAGAGAAAGCTGACACTGATACAGCCCTGGAATACAACCATAAAGCCCTAACAATCAGACTGCATACACTTGGTGAGAACCATCCTGATGTAGGAGCGTCTTATAACAACTCAGCTCATATTTATGATGATGAGGGCGAAGATGAGAAAGCTTTGGATTATTTTCTCAAGTCGTTAAAAATCAGAATATATATACTAGGAGAGAATCATGTTGATGCCGGGCAGTCATATACATTGTTCTTTTATACGTGGTTGCTCTGCAAACATACACCAAAAACTTTTTTTCAAACATGTGTGGCTAGGCTGCACAAACATCAAGCCCAGCCAAGCAGCATGAAGAAATCCATATCAATGTTTAAAAAGTGCCAGGATATTGTTGATAACTAGTAAAGTTTGTCCATAGATGTCATGAAAAGAAAGGTAAAAATTTAGTAAATGCATATTTAGTTTCTGTACAGGTCAGGCAAACTCTGCCCAGGTACCAAGCGATAAAAGGCTCGAGAAAGCAAGAAATGATCAACTATAGTCCAAACTCTATGCACACTGTCTGAAGACAGTAAGCCACCTTCTATATAGAGTAGATATCATGATTACAGAAGGGAAAATAAATAATACTCAGGTTATGTCACTATCGTTAAAAGCAAATATTCCAAGTCATCACCAAAAAGGCAAATAAATGTTATTACGAATATAGGCTGGTTGGTTTTCTGGTTAATTGGTTATATAAGATGACACCAATGCCTCTATTTTTTTCCATGCTCAGGTTGGTTGAATGCAAACCTGATGTGGGAATTGAGTCACTACAGAGATGATCACAAAACGCCTGCACTTAAATAAACCAGTCTTAGGCTAAAAAAGCCAAACACTGATTACGTCCTGAAAAACAGACCTTTATTTTTTATGCAGATGGGGATATTTTTCCTTAAAAGTCAAAGTTCAACTTCAGAAGAAATTCCAAGATGAGGATAGTTTCCTTCCCGATCGGAATAAATGTAAGAATTTTCATTTGTTAAATTGAAGGTATAAATAGTTGGCTACAGCCTTGGCAAATACAAAATAAACAAATACTCTTTTTTGTGAGCAATTTGTTTGTTTATTTTTTTATTATCAATCGCATTCGCTATGGTTCCACACGTCAACTTCACACCAATTTTAGGGGTTACCTCAGCATGTGTTCAACTTCCATTAGCATTGGTTCGTGTTCCTTAGGTTCAAATCCCGGCTGCAGCAGATCATTTATGAGGTTCTGTCCCAATGCAAATCGTTAGCATCGATTCGAATCGGGAGTGGACAACTCATTCGACACCTTCCATTCGACACACTCACTGCGTTTCCATGCTAATGTTGAGGTAGAGCTGAGGCTATTTTCAGACCACTGATCCCAAAGGTTCAGCTCGCACCCGGCTGCTCACACTACAACGAGCCGGCGTGGCTGAGCGGTTAGCATCAAAGATGCAAGAAGCCTGGGTTCAGGTCCCCGTTGCGACGGATTCTTTTCATGATCTTTCACTCAGCTCTAACCATGGATATGGAAGCACTTTTTGAGGGCGAGCCATGAGGTGCCAACTCAGCTCGATTGAGGCCAACCTCAGATCATTAGGTTATCAATTCTTAGTGTTATTGGCACTATATGGGAGTCACAATTTTGAACAATGTGTGTTTGTTGCTGACTGGTCTATGTTAGTTAGGGGCAGATATTTCTCCCTATAATATTCCTCCCTGTAATGAGTGGAGTCAATATTCTGTAACACTTCTTGATAGCAATACAATTAAAGTATACCAACTGATGAGGAAGTTTGATATGTCTTGGCGTGTAAATAATTAATATACATCGAATATATACGTCATGAGCAATTTCATCTGTGACAAATATTTCTAAGTACATGACAGTATTCATACAACAACCAGTACGAGGAAGCACATCCTTTTCGATCAATAATAGAAAAGCAAAAGTATAAGGTTCGACTTTGATTGGTTGGTAGAATTCCTTATTTCATCCAATTAGACATGGCGATTGGGTGGCACATTGTCTCTTCTGAAATCACATGACTTTATGAGGATCAGTTTAATAGGACGGCGTTTATTAATCCTCATTCACCAGGAAACTCTCGTCACCACAACACTTTCAAACATTGATATCGACCAAGTGATGAGGAAGCTTGATATGCCTCGATGTCTGAATAATTAATATATATTAAATATTAATTATATATACACCATGCACCACTGCATCAAGTATTGCGAACATGACAGTATTCCTATGACAATCAGTACGAGGAAGCTCATCCTCTTCAATCAAAAATACAGAAGCAAGTCTGTCTTTGATTGGTCAAGAGAAATCCTTTTTTATCCAATTAGACATGACGATTGGATGGCACACTATCTCTTTTGAAATCACATGACTTTAGGAGAATCAGTATAATAGGAAGGAGTTTATCAATCCTCATTCCCAAGGAAACTATCCCCACCAAAACACTCACAAACATTGATATCAGCGATGAGGTTCTCCATTCTAAGTCTGGTAAGATTTATGCTCTTCATTCTTGAATTCGACCTCAAGCCATAGTTGTGTAATGATGGGTATAGATTACTACGAACAATTTGCTAATCAGTGCCCCTTTCAGGATTAATTAGAATACGCTTACATAAGATGAAATATGCAATACGTTCATTGGGGACACCCATGAACAGGGTAAGGGTGTGCAAGCTACGACTATGTATGAGGAGCTCACCTCAGTTGAAATCATTGGTAGTATTGTGGATTGGAACCTCCGACTCTCAAATTGCGAAGATTGAACCCTAACCACTATATGATGAGGCTAGTTTGATGCAACTTCGATTTTTTTACTGCTCACCTCAAATTGGTGTCAATATTTGTAAAAGTCAATGTAGTGTATTCAACTTACATGAGATATGCTGAGGTGTCCAGTATTGGTACAACACCTTTGTCTTCTCTCATTCTCTTCTCCTCTCTAAGCCAGCGTCATTATTAATCCCCCTTTCCTGCGCATTCCCGGATGTAGCCTGAGTTCGTATGCAGCACTCTTATCTGTCTTTCCCTATTTACTACCTGCAGTCTATTATACCTTGCACTACAGTCAATAAAATAGGAGATACATTGTTATCACATTATTCACTTCAATTTGAGTTATTGTACATTCACAACATTTTGGTTTCACTCAAAATTGTAAACATATTATTTTGCAGTGACCTCTCTCTCTGTTTTAGATTATGCTTCTGTTTCTTGGACTGACAATGGTTAGGTAAGAGTGATAATAGATACAATTTATTGGCTATAAATGTAACTATCATCATCGGAATTGTGTCGGTTTGGAAACGAATGAAAATAATTCTGTCATGTACCTGTATCTGACAATTTCCCTCAGGAGTACTCCTCATTGCTTTGTAATAAAAACTTATCAGCGGCGTTTTTAATGAACCAATTTTGTTCTTACAGACAACTCTCTTTCATAAAATTAATTCTGATACATTTCAGTAGCTATCGCAGCTGTTCAAGACTAATGATAAGTCCATGAAACCACATACTGCCACAAATTATATGTTTTATGAAATAGAATAGCAGGAGGTATTAAAAACACTCCTGGAAACCAAGTCAAATCCATTTTGTTTGCTTTTCATGTTGCTCCGTCCCATCAACATCAATTCTCCGAGTTTGCCAGTATGTTGTAAGCATTTTGTCTTTTTTTGTGCAGTGGCAAAGGTGAAATCTGCGGACTGGGGAAGAGCGATTGCTCCGGCGTCGGCACCCTACCAGGATCCTACTGTGTCACTGACGATGATTGTGGATTGCAACAAGTATGCTGCCCCAATTGTGAATGCACTGCCACAAAAGGCTAAAAAACGATTTAACTCTACTAATTTACAAATGTGATGTAATAATAAATAAAGCGTATTTACATATAAAGGCTGGGTCACTTGATGCTTGTATATTGTTCGACAAGATAGCAATCACAGTATTATGACACAAAAGAGAAATTCTTGCCTGCATACAGACCAACCAGTTGTTTTGTTTGTCAAAATCACTTGCATCGCCATAAAATAGGAATGCCAGACATTTCGTATGCTATGTGTCTCCTCCCAGTCACTCACAAAATCTGAATTTGTTTAGAAGAGTCTGAGCCAGATTCTGGGACAGAATATATCAATTTGTCATTTAAGAGTGACACATTATTATGTAACTGAAATCATTTCAGAATTCTTCCTAAATTCATACACAATCACTTGGGTTGAGGAAAGTAAACAAGGGTATAAATGTTGTCAGCCTAATCCTTATCCTCTGTACTGTTTGTTCTGCATGGCACACATGTTTACTGAAGCAATATCTGTATAAAATAGTTAGCAGCAAGCCTCTGCCTATCCAATAACATGATAGCTGCATTAGCCACAGGTCTAGGAATCAAGGTGATTTTGAATCATAAAGCTCCTTCATAGTCAATCGAGTTCTTACAATGTCATGATTGGCTCAAAAGGCATTTATTGAAGTATGGCCTTACGACAGTGCAGCATTCTGATGTTGCAGGTGGCGCAATGGCAACGCAGGTAGGGACATAATGCAACTGCAATGTAATGCAATGTCCAATCTACCTTGGATTTTTATATCTTTGATACCGAATCATATCATACAAACCTGGACGTATATTAATAAGTGTCGTTAGTGAAACAACTTATATATGACGTCTATCAAGTAGACACTTTTTTCTAGGATGGTTCAAATAAGGAGCCAAGCTTTGTTATTCAAAGATCAATTCAATGTGTTAAATTCCAGTTCACCACCTATGAGAACTAAGAATAACAGCAATCTGTGCAAATTTAAGCCGCCTTTCCCACAGCATACCTCGTGGAAAAAAATCATAGCACAATAACCTAACAATATCCAATATTCATTCATGAGAGATCACAACAATTATAACACCTATAGTTCAGATTGGTAATACTTAACTAACTAACTTAACTCAATTATCAAAGTAAAGAAATTGGCATCCACAGACAAAGCTATATGGTTATCAATTTGCTGGAAATATGTGATGTCATGTTTGTAACAGAAGGTGAAAATAGCAGGAAAAATATATCAGTTATGAAGATACGTGGCTTTGGTTTGGCTTTGGCGTTGGTTTGTCTTTTTTGGCTTGGTTAGCGTGGTAGGTATGGGTGGCTTGGTAGGCATGGTTAGCTTGGTTTGCTTGGTTATTTGGTTTGATCGGCTGGATCAGTTGGCCTGATTGGCTTAGGTGGCTTGCTCAGCTTGTGGGCTTGGGGTTGAAAGCCAAAAAAGAAACTAGATGCCTAATATGAATAATTAAAGCTGATGTTTCTATCACTTAGTGCCGCTTTTGCAATCAGATTATTGGTGTGTTTCCTCAAAAATCGAAGTTCAATTTTATAACAATTCCATGAGGATGATTTCCTTTCCAACTAGAACTTGGTGGGTCAATATAAATTCTCTCTTTCATATACAACACTATCAATGTTTGGCCAAATTTTGATCACGGTTCCCCCAATTTCTACCAAACAACGTAAGCAGAAAAAAGATAAGTGAAAAAACTATCACTGCTCTCGAATACAATGCAGTTGTTCTGGTAATATATATATTGTGACATTCAACTACATTTGATAATCCAATAATACAGATTACAATTCAGTCAATGAAGTGAACACAATTCGGAATGGGCTCTCTATTTGCTCAACTTCCATTTTACATTCATGAGCAGATAATGCCGTATCCCCTCTTTTGAAAAGCTCACATTTGAGGATGCAGCCCATAAGCCCATTTTTATTAGGTTATTACAGAATCTGAAACATGCAGGGATTTAAACTTAAGGAAAAATGTGATGTAAAAATCCTGTTTATTTTCAAAACGGCTGGACAATTTCACATGCATAGCACCATTGCAATACAAACTAATGCCAATTGTGTAGGCAGATTTATAACTCATTGATCTGCTTGTCCAATACATCATTATCAAAGAAAAATGATTTCCTTTTCCATCCACATGTTGTTTGAACCAGCCAATTCGTCTGATTACAAGGTATAGTTGGCATAGTACCAACATACATGAGAGCTAGGGGATGCATGATGTTAGAACACATGACTGTGAGTAGGTCAGTCTTTTATGGCAGTAATCTAGTTTGATATTATCCAAATTACAGGGATACAACCAGTTCACGGAAATACATCCTACATAATCAAAATTACGAAGGTTTTATATCACAAAATCAGACTGTGATTGGATCATAGACATGTTTCCTGCATACAGGTAAACAATATTCTTCCTCCTGAATCACATGTCGTTACCAAAACATATTAAATCACAGAGTGCTTCATTATTTGTCATTCATAAGAAGACCTAGCCACTACAACACAACTTAAAAATGAGATTCTCTGCTCATAGCCTGGTAAGATTTTGTTTTCTTTCAGGTTGATTTTCCACCCATAACTCGAGCATTCATGGTTTAAAGATGTTTAATTGAGGCATGTTTGACATAGGTATGTTTTAAAATCTGTGCAGCTCAACCATATTGATGCCCTTTGTCTCTGTGAGCAGCAAATAGTTGTATAAGCAGATCAAATACGAAATATTTATAGCATTTCTCACTAAGCATTGACAATTTTCTTAAGCTTTACTTTTCTCTTATTTTAGATTATGCTTCTGTTCCTCGGACTAACAATTGTCAGGTAAGCATTGACAGTATTAATGATTTAAGTTTGGCCAATGTGCAGCTAACGTAGCATACCAACAGACCAATGCATTTCACGGTCAATATTTCAACAGTGTGAAAAAAGTTCTCCTAGTGGTTAACATGATCTGTACCATAATAGTTGTCACTCTTGCTCAGGTTCATTGAGTATCAGCTGTACTGTACAAGCCCAATAAACTGTCGTTTCTAAAAGTGTATGAGATATAAATTCAATTTACAAAGGTCCAGGCAATGAATTTGTGTAAAAGATACACGTTTTTAAATGGCTTCCCATTGAAATCAAAACTCTCAGTTATCACCTTATTAAAGTTTTGTCTTTTTTTTTGCACAGTGGCAAAGGAAAAAGATGTGGAAACTTTCATACAGCTTGCTTGAGCTTTGACACTCATGCTGGAACCACCTGTGATGCACACAATGATTGCGGCAATGGATCATATTGTTGCCCAAATTGTGAATGTACAGCCACATTAGGTTAAACTACCATAATGTCACTGGTCTACAAACAGTATTCCATTAATAAAGATAAAAAAATGAGTAAAAACCTGAATTATCCAATCGATACTAATATAATGCATAGACAAGATAGCAACAGCAGTGAGATAATATATAGCAAAAACTTCTTCACCTTATAGCCATAATTCAATGGTTGTTTTGTGAAGCCAAAAACAGTTTTCAATGCCTAAAATAGGAAAGCTATACATCAAATTTGTCACATGCCACTTCCATTTCAATGTACCAACCTGATTTACACCATCAGTTTATTTGATCCAAATCCAAGCCAAATCATAAAACAGAAGATATATGCTTGTGATCTTCAGAGTAATTACCAACATGAGGATGACTTCCTTTCCAACTAGAATTCTGATCATTTATTGGTCAGTAGGAATTCTCTCTTTCCTGTATACGTATGAATAGTTGGCTAAATTCAGATCCAGGCTCATACATTTTCACCCATAGCTATTAATCGATGGCTTCTTTTTGGCTCAGAAAACTCTTTCAATCCCGTAAATAGGAAAGCTATACATTCCGTTTTGCCATACGCAATTTCTGTGTCACATGCCAACATGATTTACATCATCCGTTTATTTGAAGCCAGATCCTAAAGCAGTAATTGTCTTTATATCAGGAAACTCAGTTGGATTACCATATTTTGGAATCAATTTAATTTTAGTTAAGAAGCAGTCCTTTTCCCTCTTTTCCTCTTTTTTTTCGGCACTATTC
The DNA here is from genome assembly GCA_914767715.1 of Membranipora membranacea. Lineage (NCBI taxonomy): Eukaryota > Metazoa > Bryozoa > Gymnolaemata > Cheilostomatida > Membraniporidae > Membranipora > Membranipora membranacea. The sequence continues at coordinate 14,098,831 of OU612069.1, read as the reverse complement.
GGAAAACATTCCGCTACTGGAATAAAATAGACTGCCAATAAAAGTGTTAAAGTTTAATTTCGTACCATCATTTGGTTTGAGGAAAGTCAGGGAAGCTATAAATGTTGTCCTCCTCACCCTCGGATATTGTTGTTTGTTCTGCATGAGAATTTTCCAGGGTACACATGTTTATTGAATTGTAAGTGCCAACCATATATAAAAAAATAGATTTAGATACATACTCCTACCTATCCAATAACATAATATCTTATTTAGCCCCAGGTCTAGGAATTTAGGAACCCTAGGTCCAAAGGCTTCTTAATGAACTACTGTGCAGTCAATCAAGTTCTTACAATGTCCTGATCTGCTCAAAAGGTTGTTTAACAAAGTGTGACCTTACTACAGTGTAGCCATGCTTATGCAACCACATAACGGATGTCCATCCTCGAAAATCAAAGTTCAACTTCAAATCAAATTACAATATGAGGAGGACTTCTTCTCCAAAAAAATCATTGGGTGATAGCACTTATCTCTGTCATGTACATAGCTATCAATCAATGCTCGCTTCATGATGTCAAAACACTTTAAATGCCGTAAATGGGAAAGCTATACATCACATTTGTCATAAATGCCACTTCCCTGTCAATGTGCCAACATTTTTTAAATCAGGTAATTTGAAGCCAGATCCTAAAACAGAAGATTTAGGTGTTTTTTTTATAAGTTCACTCAATTGGAGTACCACCAGTTGACATATCTCACACAAATCATCAGTCAAGCAGACCTAGCAGGACCAGTGAGAGAATTATCTATATCAGTACTAACGCAAAATGCAACTAAATGTTCTTCAAATGGTGAGTACAAGACAATGATTAAACATGGAGCATTGAAAGATATGGATGTTAGCGATTGATACTATCTAGGTATCTAGGAGGAAGCTTATCATAACAAGTTTTTCATTATTCACAGCAAACTAACTGTGAGCAGCTGGATAGCTTATTTATTAATGGATCATTTGGGTGTAGAACTTGTATGTGATCTTTGTTTTAGTTTGTGGTCATAACTTACAATAGTGGTTAAAGTATCATAAGTCAAATATCTCAAAGTGAAGTAATAATATAAGTCATTAGGAAGGAATTCCTATTATTAGCCCATAAGGTCAACGGGCTTGTTTTCAAAGTAGCTTTGCCCATAATGACTTATGACTGACATGTTAATGATCTTTGGTTCCAAACAATACCCATATGAGTTTTGATGAAGTATCACTGTTGTTAATTTTCCAGGTCTTCTTCATGATTGCAGTGTTCTTTGCAATGGCCAGGTAAGGATTCATAATACACTTTTTTTTCTTTGCTTTTCAGTTACTTGATTATCTCCCTAAACAGTAATCTCACCATGAAATAAGAGTGCATGCTTAGTAACTGTGACATTCTTTATGCTGCTGTGCAAATGAAACCACCAGAGGGAGAGGTCAATCCCGACGCAAGAGTATGTGACTCTAAGGGTAAATGAAATAGAATAGGTTTCTTTGAATGAAACATTTGACACACTCAGATTCAGGTTTAGATCAAGCTTGCATTTCCATACCTTGACTATCATAGGTACCTGTATCTTTACTTTGACAATACAATTCTTGCTAGTATAAATCTTAGCGATACAAGACAAGAAATGAGAAACAAATATAATTTTGAAAATTGTATCTGATAGAAGCTTGCGGTTTGTTTTTTTTTGCGGAATGAGACAGTTAATTAGCAAACTTAACTTTTGACAGCCAACACCTTCAACACAGTTGCAACAATCTGTCACTTGTCATGATAACCACATTGATTAAGACTAGTGATATATAAATTGGCATGTTGGCACCCTAATATGATATAAGAATGTGTCAAGTGTCATATGTTCCAGAACCGACTTTGAATGATTGTGTTTATATTTGTGGTTTGAATTTTATAGATTAAAATATGTCTTACTGGCAATCTCTCACAGAGAAACTTCAAATAGCACACAAATTGATTGAGGTACAGCGATCATCATTCTCATTAATTGTGCGTTTAATCCAGTTTGTTTGCATTTCATGTTGCTCCTTCCTATTAACACCAATTCTCCGAGTTGCCAGCATGTTGTATTCTTTTTGTCCTTTGTTTGGTGAAGGTGAAATGTGCGGACTGGGGAAGAGCGATTGCTTTGGTGTCAGCACCATACCAGGATCCTTTTGTGGCACTGACGATGATTGCGGATTGCAACAAGTATGCTGCCCTAATTGTGAATGCACAGCCACAAAAGGCTAAATAGCCATTCAATTATACTGCTTTGCAAAGATTTTGCAATAATAAAGATTACATAATTACACTTAATTCTGATTTATTTGATTCTGGTATATTGTTCTGACAAGAAAGTAATCACAGTTGAATAACACATGGGAAACATTTTTTGTTGTTGTCAAAATCACTTGCATTACATTAGGAATGCCGTCTGCCCCTCCCTGTCACATGCCAACTTTGATTTAGATCTGCTCATTCCAAGCAAGATTCTACAACATAGAATTCGTTTTAGAAGCAATCCAAAAGTTTTACACCATCATTTGGTTTGAGGCATGTTGGCAAGCCATCAAGCTATACACCATATTATTGTGATTTTCTGCTAGGATACATGGGCTATGAGTTATCTGGTTTGTTAAATGAGTTTTATCATATAGATTTACATGTGAAAAACTGAAAGACTTCTGGTCATCAAAATTAGGAAATGTCTGAGTACAGAACCAAGTCACAGGAGTCGGTAGACTGAAGCAGGATTTGAACCCAGAACTCCAACACTTGCGCAATAGAGGGCAGGCGCTCTAACCAACTGAGTTACCTCCTACTTCATGCCTGAGGTTGCATTTTTTTGTTGTTTTAGATGATTTGATGTTTGACACATTGTCATTGATAGTGTGATTAGCAAGACACTATCAGGATAGGCCATAAGTTTGTGGTATTTATCGCCTACAGTTTCTACTCTAGTCTTTTCCTTAATTAATTCTCTATGATATCATTGTTGATATTTTTAAGTGGGCTCACTTATGTCCAAAATTTTCACAAACAAATCACAATGGACACACAATTCTTATAGACAATGCCATGTAAATATACCTTTTTTATAGACAAGTTTGCTGCGTATAGCCCTTCCAAAAGCACCTAAGAGTATCCGATAAAAGCATGTGTGTTGCTGTAATTGAGTCATTAACCATTCATGAGATGTATGATAAGAATATAGTACATCAGATGCTGGTATTTAGTTCTGGATTTGAGGGGTTGGTCAGGTATAAGATCACAACACACCGAGCAAAGAAGTACTAGGAAGCTGTTTAAAGTGCAAAGACGGGTATAAAAGTCCCAGTCAATGTGAAGCGATCTCCCAGGCATATCAAATTCAAATGGGGTTAGCAGCATTTAAATTCCTCCTGCTTTTTGGAAATGAGAGGACCAGATATGAATTTTTGTTAATTAGAATGGGATTTGCTCAAGCGGAATTGTATGATACACATTCCCCATAGATTTTATTCCAAAAATCACATCAGAAAATGGTGAAAATTGATCGAAATCGCCCAGTTCCAGTGATTTCAAATCAACCGTTTCAAATTATACAGACTCATATTGGTCGACTTTGACGTTTATGATTTATGTTTTAGAGGTTGCCTAGATACCGTTGTCGAGATTGAAATTAAACATTGTAATAAAATCCTATAATCCCAAGTGTGATGAGCCAACATCACAATAGCTATTCACACGCTGCTATTCAACCTTATTATTGGGTGTCTGCAAATCACAATTTCTTATATAACACAGCTGACCACTAGAGTAAAATATCAAGTGATTTACATGTAAAATGGACCGGCCAGTCTCTGCCTCTAATTACACTGATCAGCCAATGATCTTGCCTGTCACTATATATGATTGATTGCTGTGCCCTCTCTCATTAGCTCTGATCTTAAATGAAAGTTGTCACCTTCTCACAAAACATTTACATTAGAGCAGTTTCCTGCAAATTTAGTGGGGATCTCATCATGTGTGCAGAAATAACCTGTGAATTCAAGCAAATATCATATTATGTAAGATGGTTGGTTTGGTTGTTTTGCGGTTTGTTTGTTTAGTTTTCTATTTACATTACAGCTCACTGATTCCAGTATTTTGATTCCACAGGTCTGGCTTGGCTGTCTTCAGCTTAGAAATGTGACTACCATGTAAAGTAGGTTTGGAAGCCAAATACTAGTTAAATATAGATGATGAATCCTACAATTTTCTTTCACAGTGCCGCTTTTGCAATAAAATAATTGATGCGTTTCCTCAAACATCAAAGTTCAACTTCAGGGCAATTTCTAACATGAGGATGACTTCCTATCCAACTAGAATTCTAATCATTTATTGGTCAGTTGGAAATGTCTCTTTCCTGTACACACATGAATAGTTGGCTTAATCTTGATCCAGGGTCAACAAACTACTTCCAAAGACCTATCAAGCTATGTTTGCTTGTTGGCACTGAAAACACTTTCAACACCAAAAATAGAAAAGCTATACATCACATTTGTCACATGCCACTTCCCTGTCACACGCCAAGCTGATGTACATCACACCTTATTTTGAGCCAGATCCTAATAGAGAAATATATTTGTCTTTTTATCAGGCCACTCAGTTGGAGTACCACATTCTGGAATTAATTAAATTCCTTTTATAAGCAATCCTAAAATTTGATACTTTGTGATTGTTTGAGGACTGTAAGGATGTTTACCTGTTAAATTCATGGGCAGTTCTCAATTTTAATATATCTTTAATGAGGTAAACCTATTTAACGGTCTGTTTTATAAATTCTGATATTTGAGTTTTTTAAGAGAAAGTTTCCTCATGCATCCGAAAAGGATATATTAGATATCACCCAAACTATAGGAAATGCGTTGACAACAAATTCCCTTATCTTTCCCTTTCCTCTTCCCTGCTTATGAACTCTGTTCCGCATGAACAACATCCAGGGTGCACACGCTCAAATAAGTGTAATTACCCAATCATATTAATCAAACTTAGGCATATATATAGTTCCACCAGTTTGCATAGCTCACACAAGGCATCTGTCGAGTAGGCTTATCAGGACTAGTGAAAGACATCGTACAGAAATTTATATCAGAAGTAAAGCAAAATGCAACTTAACATTCTTCAAATGGTGAGTACAAGCTACTGAGAAAACATTGACATGCCTCCATATAAGGCATCCAGAAGGTAGTCGGGTGTTAGCAAAAGGTATTCAGGATGTAGCCAAAATGTTCCCGGAGGGTGGTTAGCAGAGAGCCGGGTCTCTTGTGATATTTTGTTCTGTTCTGGTAGCTCATACAGGCCAATGGCATTTTTCTAATTCCGATATGCCAAGTAACTTTTCAATCTTAGAATCATAGTATTAAACAACATAATAATCAGCTTAGGTTCCAACCAGTACACATATGAATTTTAATGAACTTCACTCTCTTACGTTTGACAGGTTTTTGTTATGATGGCAGTATTCCTTACAATCGTCAGGAGTAGTAAAAGTGGGAGCAGGTCGTTAGCCCGAACCCATTGAAACGAATGAGCGGCTCGATCCCTTTTGTAACGTTCCTGGTGGAACGACTACTCATATTGTATGGGAGTTGTCAATTTCTACCCTATCACAATAATAAGATACATACTTAATCTATGGATATTTTCAGTACTTGTTATTTGCATTTATGTCGCATTAGAAGTAACATGGTGGATGCTAGGCTACAGCGTAATATTCATGTCTTAAGAGACCTGCATAGGAGCAGAGGAGCAAACCGCAAGCGCATACTTCAGAATCTGGGTGATGACACAGTTGATGCCTTGAGCGACTGTGCATGTAATATAAGGAATGGTAATGTTCCACTTACGACACACCAATTCAGGGCACTGAAGCCATATCACAAACATTTGAAACAGCTAAGCAAAAAGTCATTATCTCGCAAGAGCAGAAGGAAGACATTAATGAAAGGAGGATTTATTGGGCTTTTACTAAAACCACTTGTTAAAGTGTTACTAGGAGGAATGTAAGGAGATGTCTTCATTGAAAAAGTATTTCCTAATTGAACCAGAAAGGTATAATGAATTGGTCAGTCACTCCAAGTCTAGAACTGATTTGTTGACACACCCGAATGTCAAGGTTTTGAAAGAAATAGATACAAAGATTGATGATATTCTCAAGGAACCAACAACTTCAGATGTGGAAAAGCTTGACGAGTACAACTCTAATCTAGATAGATACAAAAGGAATTTCCGAAATGCTATTGAAACTTCAAGAAAGGATGCATTCTTGACTGACCCTATACCAAGAGAAAGTAATTTGCAAACACTTAAGCTACCAACTCAATCTGTCTCCGATTCAAACTCTAATGCTCATCCCGGCAATTCATCCACAAACACTTCAACACCGACACTGGAAAAAGCATCAAAAAAAAACATTTTTACTGAAACATTAAAAACTGTTCCAAAATCTTATCAGTCTAGCGCTGTCAGACTTTCTAAATTCATTAACTCATCAAAGGATTTCACTATGACCACCCCAGGAGTGTTGAAATACAAGGGTAATGAATGGAATATATCAGATGCTGAGGAATTGTTTAAGAGTGCGGTAACTTATAGGAACATTTTTGGAAAGCAGAGGGAGACAGTTAATAATTTCGTCGCGGCATTAGCAGAAGCAGGATTCCCTACCTCCTCATTACCCTATACCCGTAAGTTAAAAGCTCTAGATAAGAAACGAGTGATTGTTGATAAACTTCCATCTCCATCATGGAAACAGCTAAAGCGAAAAGACAAAAACAAAGGATTAAAAAGCACACCAACAGGAACAAAACCAATAAAGTGGGAAAAGTTCGACAGCTGAGCAATCAAATGTCTCAAAAGCTTACACAATTGTACTATAAACCTTCCCTCCCATCATCTCTTGGAGGGCAACAACACCTTCATGACAAAGCAGCTGATATTCCACAGCAGATGATAAAGGAGTGGTTGTCAACACAAGATGCATATACTTTGCATAAAACAGCACGCAAAAATTTTTTGAGACGACCAACAATTGTGAGTGGGGCAAACGTTCAATACCAAGCTGACTTGGTAGATATGCGCAAATATTCACCTCACAACTCCGGTTATAATTATATCCTCACATTGATTGATGTGTTTACGAAGTTTGGTTGGTGTGTTCCTCTTAAAACGAAACAAGGGAAAGAAATAAGTGCAGAATTGGGAAAGATTTTATCCACTTCACCATGCAAGGATTTGCAGACTGATAAAGGAAAAGAGTTTTACAACTCATCGGTCAAAACTCTGCTGAAAAAGCTTCAAATAAGGCACTTTTCTACCGAAAATGATGATATTAAAGCGTCAATTGTGGAGCGTTTCAATCGTACTATTCAATCTAAGCTCCATCGTTGGTTTACATATACTAACACATATGGATGGACCCAAGTGATAGATGATATAACGAAAGGGTATAATGCCACCAAACACTCTGCGACCAAGGTTCCTCCCAAAGATGCAGCAAAAGCCAACCAAGAAGATATATGGCTCAACCTTCACTTCCGAGAGAGTCTCCAGAAACACAAAAAGAATGACATTAACATAAATGACCCAGTGAGAATAAGCAAGTATAAGCATGTTTTTGCAAAAGGATATGACCAAAACTGGTCAAGTGAGGTATTTTTTGTTGACAAAATCGAAAAGACATTTCCAATAACATACAGGTTGCGAGATCAAAAAGAAGAAAAGATTCATGGAACATATTATGCAAACGAATTACAGAAGGTCTCTTTGCCAAAGACATTCATTATCGAGGATATTATACAAGAAAGAGGAAATAAGCGTAATAAGGAATACTTTGTGACATATAGAGGCTACCCTAGCAAATTTAATGAATGGATTAGTGCTGAACAATTAATAAAATTGCGATAAATAATTTTGTCTCCTCACTTACTGTCTCTACGCACTCCAGGGCAGTCATGAGCAATTCATTTTATGTAGTTCTGCCATCAAATGCATCTTTAAAATTTTTTCCAGATAATAAACTTCATTCATATAAGACTAAAATCCCAAAACTTCCAATTCATGATGGTGCCTGGGAGGTGGGAATGACAGAAATTCAGTTTCCTGCCAGATGGCCAAATGTCATGAATGCAAAGGTTTGGATTAAATTCTCCAACGGAACAATGACTGAGTTCAGTTTGCACGATGGGTTTTACCCCTCTGTTGAAAAGCTGGTCTCCGAAATAACAAAGGTCATCAGCAATGCTGGGTGCACGGGTAATTTAAGTATATACTATGACGAGCTTCGTGATAGAACAGCTATAACAGTGAAGGGTAATGAAGTAGCCGGTGTGACTTTCACAGAAAACCTAATACAGATCATGGGTTTTAACAAAAACCATGGCGAGTTATTTCTAAATGGAGTTCATTGGTCAGGCGCAGCTAGCGATATCAATGATGGTTTGGTTGGGTTATTTGTGTACACAGATATTGTTCAGCGTAGATTGGTTGGAGACGTAATGGTGCCATTGCTCAGAGTTGTACCGGCTGAGCCATCTCGCCAAAGCTCAACATTTAAGTGGGTTACTTTTCAAGACGTGCAATATGTTCCAGTTGCCTCCACACATACAGACACAGTGGAGGTGAATATAAGGCGAGACGATGGAGGAATAATTGCATTTGAGAAAGGAAAGACAAACGTGACGCTACATTTCCGGAAAGTCAAACCATGAGTAGATCATATAGCTTTGATACCCCGTCAAACATATTACATAAACATTACAAAGGAAATGCGTACCAACAAGGTGGCTTTATACCTGTATTTCGCGGTGCAACAAGACAGCGTGGCTATGGGTTAGGAGGTGTCTTCACGCGTATTTTTAGAAGTTTTGCGCCAACTCTCAAAACTGTAGCAAAGTCAGCTGGCAAGCAACTACTAAAGACAGGTGCTAACTTTGCTTCTGATTTGATTGATGGACAGAAACTTTCCACTGCTGCAGTCAAAAATTTGACCTTAGGTGGGAAGAAACTTATTAGAACTCTAACCTCAGACATAACTGGAGGCAAAAGGGGAGGAGTCAAGAGGAAACTGGCTGTGGGAGGTTTGAAGGGCAATAAAAAGCGACGGCTACAGAAGAAGCGCGACATTTTCTCATAGGCAAAATGACAACAACAGGTGAATATCAAAAACTTGACAAACATGCTGTGGAAATTGCTATGGATGAATTACAGATCTTTGACAACATTCACGTCAACACAAATCTTAAGGAATCTGAGATCCATGAGATAACACCAGAGACGCATCCTCAAGGCTTAGAACCAGTGACATTCGAAATAACCGGATCCAATACTCACTACTATGATCTTGCAAACTCATTACTTCATCTTCAGATCATGATTCAGAATTCAGATGGAACTAAATTGGATACTGATGGAACGAAAGTTGTTGTAACTCCATCACAGCAGATTTTTCATAGCTTGATTTCTAAGTTCTCAGTACTGCTTAATCACAAACAAGTTGAAGATAATGTACATTATGCACACAAAGCATTTCTTACCAACATTTTGAATCATGATGACGGAGCTAAGCACACCCATTTGCGAACAGTTGGATGGATATCAGACGACATGATTGAGGAGCATTCTGAGCAATTAACTGGTACTCAAGACGCAAAAATGAAAGCAAGGGCTGCAAAGCTAGCGGGAAGTCCAGTACTAGACCTCATTGGAAGATTGAACTCCCCGATTTTCATGCAAAAAAAGTATATGTTGCCAGGGGTTTCAATGAGGTTTGAATTGCAATTTAACAGCCCACAATTTGTCCTACAACATATTAAAGGTGTTACGGATCCGCATGATTACAAAATTGAGATTGTTAAGGCATCAATGCTGATGAGAAGATTAGAAGTGCATCCGTCTGTCAGCATCTCACATATTGAGACTCTGCGTAAAACACCAGCCAAGTATGTAATGAATGGGTCGGATGTCAAGTTCTTTACGATCTCACCAGGAAGAGGAAGTGAAACAATTACGGTATTATCAAACCAACAGGAGCCCAAACTGATCATTTTTGGTATGGTAAAGCACTCTGCCAAGAATGGGTCCTACAACCACTCCCCATTTAAGTTTGAACCATTTCACCTATCATCCATCAATGTTATGGTTAACAACAACTATGCGCTGAAGAAACCACTAGTAGTTGACTTTGAAAAGAATATCTATATGAGAGCTTATCATAATCTTCAAACAGTGTGTGAGAAAACCTTCACAGAGCAAGGTAACGGGATAACACCAGAACATTTTAAGAGCAGCCTTTGTCTCTATGCTTTTGATTTGACAAGCGATTGGTGTCATGGTGAAGGGACCCATCTGCAGCGCATAAGTGACACAAAAGTAGAACTTACTTTCTCCCAACCACTGAATGAGACTGTCAATTTGATGGTTTACTATGAGTATGACGAATTACTGAATATTGATGAATTGAGGAATGCAAGTTTGGCATCGGTATCATGAACTCACAACAGCTAAGGAATATTTTGAACAGTGATGAGCACACATCAAGACTGAACCCGAGTGTTAAATCATTGGATGAATTTGTGAACACCGAGATATTTATTCCATCAATGAATATTGTCAACTTTGACCAATCTCATCAGCCAGGAAGCCATTGGATCGCGGTGAATATAACAGACTCCGGAAGCATAGAGTACTTTGACTCATATGGAGACACTGTCCAAAATATTTTGATTGATACCAAACTAAAACAAATGGGAAGAATAAAGCGTAGTAAACATGTATTGCAAGGGATTTCTACAGTTTGTGGACAATATTGTCTTATTTTTCTGTTGATGCGAGCAAGAAACTACTCATACAAAAATATTTTATCTAAATTGAGACAAGTTGACTCATCAAGGGAGAGGGACTTTATTGTTAGCCAAGTGATCAATGACCTTTATTTTGGAAATATTTTAAAAAAAAAGGTAGAAGTTTTTGATAAAAATATGCTATATAATGAAAATCAATAAATATTTTAACAGAGCACAGATTTATACAGTAAACATCCATGTGGAATACAAATGCAAATGAATATACATGGGAAGTTTAATAAACCACAAGAGTAAGCATTTCTCATCACGATAAAAGGAGGTGAGACATTAGAAAAATATCATAGAAGCATAGACACCATAAGTGGAAGCATGTACATGTTATCATTTAAAGAAATTCAAGGGTGAGTTCAGAAATCAGTGTTCATGCATAGTATTTAGCGCAATATATTTCATAATACACTATAAATTAATAGGTGAAGTAGACACACCGTCATCACAAACTAACCGTTTCGCGTAGAAAAAAGAAAGTCCAGACCTTAATTGGGTATATGTGACCATTGAGTTTTTCTTTCTCATGATCCCTTTATTTGTACCAAAAACAGGTTTTTTGGTGGTAAGTGTGCCAAGAAAGTGTGCTTTGTTGAAAGAATTCAAATTACGCATTATTCCTTTAGTGCTAGTTTTACTGGTTGATGCATTGAAAGTGTGATAGGTTTTGGCGTTTAGTGCAATGATCCCAGTGCCTGAAAACTCCTCTTTAAACAAACCAGGTGTTCGCTTATGATATACATGTACAGTCTTACAGCAAGGTTGCATGGTCCATGGAAGACCTTGAACTTTAGTCTCAACGAAGGATTTTTTATGCTCCGCACAGAATTCAGGGATAAACCATTCACCAAATTCTTCAAAATACTGTTGTCTTAAGTTCATGGGAACCAAAGATTCCAAATCCCCACATGTAGCAAAATAGGCCGAATCGGTATCCATGCACACATACTCAAAAGAAGAATCGTGAAAGAATTTTTGCATGAAATCATAATAGAACTGCAGCATGCGTAACTTGGCAATTTGCAGAATAGAGAAGCCTATTATTATGGGAGTATCAAGTTTTATTTTCTTTTTACTCAACTCGATCTCAAATACATCGTCATCCAACTCCTCTATAGACATAAAATTTTTGTTGTTGACATATGAGTTAGCTGTTTTGAGGTCAGTTGTATATTTGATATCGGTAAACCGTTCCTTATTAATTATAGTGGCCCCAAAAATAGCGTTACCCTGTAACTTAGCGGTGTCAGATCTGACCTTCGTTGAGGGGTCACCATCACCTTGTCTTCTTTCATCACAGATTGCTTCTCCAAACTCACGGAAACACCGATGTTTTTTGAATTGAACTATTTGGTAAATTTTCGAGATCTTTAGTCCATGGTCAATGTACCATTTCAGCAGAGATGTTAATACCAGAATTTTTTTACCAAACATACTACCAATGAGGGATCGCTGTGGAGTTCGATACAGATTGTTCTCAATCGCAAAGTTCTTCATCAGAGGGGAGAGATCTTCCCGACTGATGCTAACATTTTTGAAAATTGGTGGCATTTCCTGAAACTTAGATTGTAAATCAGTTGGCACATGTACATCACATTCTACAAGACCAAAAAAGCTCTCTGATTCTATTGCTGAAATAATTTCACTCTCAGTCATCGATTTCTTTTCACTCATATCTCTAAAAGAAAGTTTTTTCACAAATCTAGAGACCATCCTAGATGATTTTTTTTGTTCTAACCACTTGCACTCAAAAATAGAGACAACTTTGAAACCTAGCTTTTGTAAATATCCCTCCTTTTCTACTGTGTCCTGATACAATTGTTGATAAGGGACACCATTAATGGGATTTGTTCCCTGATTGTTCGTGTTTGGGCATTGTGGGATTGGGCATCCGTGAAAAATACAGCCGTGAAACTGGTATACGGTGTTATTTTCTTTGCAAAATCCATCAACTGGTAAGGCATGCTGACCCAAATAAATTTCACCTTGGTTATATTTGTGTCTGATATGTGTCTTTGTCAAGTGAGCATTGAACTCAAGCCACTCATTGGCTAAACGCCCTCGAACATCCACAAAGCATGGATAGAAATTTTCGTCACATCGTCGTCTGATCATACAGCCGGTTGGTAAAGGCTGCATCGCTGCATATAGATATAAACTATTGGCATCATAGCCTTTTATCTGTTTACAAATTTTTGCCTGCTGACCATATTTATTTGACTTAAGATAGGTTTTATCACACTCATGGTACCTATGAAACACAAGTGCTGGCCCTCCAACAATGTTATCTCTGATTGTCTTATGTAAGTCTGAATTTTTTTGAGATATGAGTGGAATAGAAAATTCATTTGTCAATGACTCCTTGAAAAGCCATTTTGTAGCAAGTGATGGGACACTGACAGCATCTTTGAGCATGTCTAAACCTTTTGAGATGTACACAGAGGACTGTTTCTCAAGTGCCTCAAGAAATGGGACCACATCCAAATTGTTGTACCATATCAGGAAATCACGCATGGTTTCCATATTGTGATCACGCCATATCTTTTTGCAGTAGTCGTATTCATCATGCGTAATATTGGACTGTCTAAGGGATGAATAAAATGCAGAGTGAGGGGGTAACGTAGTCGCATCAAGCATGTCCAAAGAAGTGATGTATTCATACGGGAAGTAGCCTTTTTGCACAGAACAATTGTAAGCTTTTAGGAAGGACTCATAAGAAAATCCTGGCGCGATATAATTAGTGGCATCTACAAATTTTAATTTTTTGGTTTTAATACATTTCATACAATTGTTTCTTTTTATTGCAAATTTTATTTGATCTGTTTGACATAGGTGACGGATCAAAGGCGCACGGATGACATTTAAGTCATACTTTTGACCGTTAAAAGAGACCACTGGCAGTTCCGCTAAGTGGTCTTTGAGCTTTTCGATAAGACTACCAATACTATTGGATTGATATTTTGCGGGATGGGACCAATGTTTCTGTGAGTATTCTAATTCGGTTTGCATGCGCATGCTATCTAAGCTCTCAAGTTTTTCCAGCAGGGGGGAAACTTTTTCTAGACACAGAGAGTATGCAATATCACTGAGATGAGACAAGTAAATGACAAATTTTTTAACAAGCGTGTCAGTGTCTCCATCACTTACTAAACAAAATGGATCAAGGTACCCAGGGATGTTGGAACACACACTGATGCTCATGAGCTTGTGGTCATTGTTAAAAGTCAGCTTGGGTGTGTTTTCTAAAGTGGACTTGGGTAAGTAGCACTCGATATCAAATGTCACACGATAGGGATAAAACCGTAATTCATTAGGAATGGTAAGTCCTGTCCTATTCTCTATCTCGTCAAAGATATTACCCGGTGGGTGAAATACATCTTTATCAAATCTGTAGCGTGATTGCTGCTTAGCACAAATTTTCCTATGTCGCAGAAGGTTATTTTTTCTAGGGAAGCTCAACTTGCATGTTTTGCAAGTAAAACACTTAGAAAAAGTTGACATATCTTGTATGTAACAGAAGTGTTTGCCAACCATACACAAGTTTAGCTCTACTTTGGACTTACTGAATGATTGAAACAACAGTGTGCAGTTTCCATCACTTGACAAGCTGTATACTGATATCTTGAGGTCAAAAATCTTTTCGATAGATGTCAAATCATCTAAAGTCACCCCTTGGAACTCAGAGGCTGAAGGTAGAGATCCACCAATGTATTCAACAAATCTATGGAGCAAGTCATGTATTTTTACCAAACTGCTTTTTGGAAATAAACAGTCACATCGCTTTTTACAAGTGCAATTTTGTTTCAAGTAGAGAGCACGGAAGAAACAAAGATTATCAGAGATGGGTTTGTTGTTTACTCCCCTCTTTAGAGTTTTGACACATTTCAGTTTTTTGATATGTGATGGAATGTTACCGGGTGATCCAATCTTGGGAAACGGAAGTTTACTCAGGTAAAATGATATATTTGTTACATGAAGGACACCCCATGAACTGTTGGGTCGATTGGCTTTTGCCTTTTCACATAAGTCCACACTTTCTAGAAGCTCTGCAACATCTTGCATGTCTGTTAATGATTTAATAGTCATGGGCTTATCGAAAATCATCGTGTTGTTTGCAGAACTATGGTAGTATCTTAATTCATCGGTATTGGTGTTTTTGAGCACATAACCTAAGCAGCATTGAAGCTTGACTTGTTTGGATAATTTTGTAAGCCAAAGGTTGCATAGAGCATCATATATTGTCACAGATTGATTTATCAGTCGGAAATTGAATATGTCAACAATTTTCCTACAACGAAAGTACGTTTTGATGGCTTCCCAATTTGACTTAAGGATGTCTTTAAGAGGAGATGCATGTGCAAAGGTTTCTACCTGGGTGGATTCATTTGTGTCATTGTGATTGATTGCACCGCCAATCTGTTGGGAGGCACCATCTGATCTTGACACAGTAGAATTGATTGCTTTCGAGCACTTCTGCTTGTGTAAGTTCAGTTGGTGGCGCCTGGTAAAGTTCCTGCCACAGCTATCGCATTTAAAACCGATAAAGTTTTTGTCGTGTTTGGTCTTAAAATGCCTATTGAGATTGGATTTGGTTGAGAACTCAACTAAACACACTTTGCACATGTACATTGATAAAGTGTTATTGCTTTCCAAACAGATTAAATGAGTGTAGTAGTAGGAAGAAAAACAAGTTGAAAATATAACTAATAACTAATATAACTATAAAGACAGATAGTCAAAAGACCCGTCTGCCACGGGATTAGGAAGATTTCCTGACCTTGTGGGGAGTATCTCCTCCAATCTTGCTATATTGATTTTTGGCATGATGTTAACTGCCTCTCCAATTGTTGCCAGTCCGAGCTGGACAACATATGATACACGTGTTTGGTTTCCTTTGCACGCTGCTCCTAGCTCCAATGCATCCTCGAGTGTGAGTGTCTGCTGACAGTTGTATAATCTAATCAACAAAAAAACTCGGGGATTACTTATCGATTTGTGAAGGTTTTACATGCAAATGTGATAGAAATGACAATGAGTCACTTTATAATCTACACTACGAAGCCAACTAGCAAATCAAAGCTGTATATAGGTAATGAAGAGAAGAAGACTATTACTCACACTGTATCAGTATTCTCTGGTGTTCCTCTTATCCTGAGACGAGCATACTGACTTCTGAAACGTTTATTGACCTTGGTACCCATAAAACATTTCTCATACTTGCTCTCTATTGCAGCAAGCGCCCGTGCCAACGGCGAAGATACTGCCGGTGAAACCTGATACCCGCGGATTGTTTTTGTTCCGTATTGGTACCTTGGGCTAATAACTGCAAAAACAACAGAAAAATAATGACATTTTGACAATAGTAAAACGACACATCATACAACAGCTGTCAATACTTTGAAATGACACCACTGCAAAAATACCTGAAGCATTTGTCACTTATTCTATTCTCAATGTAGTGCAGTGTAAGTCCAATAACAGTGTTTAAATATTTAGTAGTTGTCCTATCCTTGCATAACATAACTCCCAAAACTAAACACAATACCAATAGTTAACCATTTTTACAGTTGTCCTTTTTTTGCAAAGTCACTTCAGAGAAGAAACAACTTATAAAACTTACATCCTTCCGACAGTTGGTGAAGAGCAGTGATGCTCAATGGTCTTCTGAGTGTGTCCGACTTGTGCCAGACGTCACCATCCTCCTATAATCGTAAATATATAAGTTATATTTAAGGATTGTCGTTATACTCTATTTATAATGTGCAATTTACATGTATATGAATTCCATTTTTAAGGATTATGCTAATACTCTAATTATGATAAACATATGATATGAATGTGGAGAGTTTGTCATGAGAAGGATAAGAAGAATCAATAAATGGAAAACATACGTTTAGTTCGACGTCATCAATATCAAAGGCCTCCACCTTCACAGGGAAAACCACTAGTCCAGGAAATTGAGTTGTTGGAGGAGTTGGTGGTAGAAGTAGGGGCCTTTGTTGTGGTGGTGGAGGTGTTGGCTCTGGGGTGCTAGGCTTTTGGGAATTCTTTGCACGTTGTTGCTTGAACTCCCTCACAACTGACGAAGTAGACGGCTCTTCGTCATCTAAGTCAGGGAGTTCTCCATCATCATCCACTTTTGGTAGTGGGAGCTTAATTAAACTCAGCTTCGTCATGTTCTAAAATGATCATAATCAGAAAATTATTTAATTATTTGAGAGTATATTATTATGAATTCAAACAGGGATGTATTGATCACAGATATACCTTGGGTTGAGAGATGGAATCTGATAAAATGATTTGATACACCACCAAACTAGATGCATGGTATCATTTATAATTTGGGAATGCAAGTTAAGAAACGTGAGTCACCTTTTTGGATGGTTGGATGGTTTTTTTCTTTCGTTTTGGAATCGGTGCATCAAGCATATCACCATTACCATCAACATTCTCCTCCTCACTATCGCTGAACATCTATAAAAAATAATTTTTAAAATAAGTCCAACGCAATGCGGACAACAAGCACACTTAGGTACGATGGTATACACATTGGACTTTGTCGGAGATAAATATGCATCAATGAAAGTCACTCGTGAATGACAGTTTGATACTTTGATAATCTAAAGTAAAATGTGCTTACCCGCTGATAAGCTTTGCGCTTCTTGGAGTGGGAAGCATGTAACTCATCTCTTTTTTCGTCGTCTTCCGACGATAGGACAATAGGTTCGTCGTCAACTTCATTATCAAGCTGAAATGAATAATTCCATGCTCATTACACATTAATCTTTCAAAAAGAGAAACAAGCTATTTTCAGAGTGTTGCTTTGAAATAACAGCCAGGTCATTATTCACCTGACTTTCTCATCAATCAAACTTTGACATAAGATGTGTAGTTACTATGCATTATAACGCTGTAAAAGTAGTACATTATAATATGTGAATTGAATTAAAAACAGACTCTAATAACTCACTCTTTTTAGTTTCTTTGCCGGGGACTTCCCTTTACTTGAAGCTGGTCTTTTTTTTGGGCACTGTATCTGAAATTCATTCTCAAATTCTTCCTGAAACCAAACAAGTTTGGAGTTATCAATTCAATACAAGTCAATTCAATGCTAGGTTGCCTAGCAATGGTAACAGTAATTACAATAACATGTACTTCACTCCATTTAATCCCCGCACATCAAATTATGCATCAGGCAATAATTCATGAAAGTTACTTACCATTTCATCATCATATGCACCATCAGACAATTTAACCTCCTTAGCTTCATCGTCAAGAAACATACGTTTGGCATAGGAGCTCATCGCATCACCTCCAATTCTCTTGGGCATCTAAAATGAAACAAAATGAAAAATGAATGGTTTGCTTAAAACTGAAATGCAGCTGTTTATGCAAAAATACAACATTATCAATTTAAAACTGTTTATTGCAAAAAAAAAATTTTTTAAACCAAATATGAATCAATACTCTGTTCACGCATCATTGAAATTTAGTCTCTACAACGATTATTGAATGAGGTACACCCCAAACACAGATGGTTACAAAAAGAAAATAATGAGTTAAAAGATGAGCGTTTTCGACACGCCCTCAGGGTGGACCTAATCTTCGCTAAAAAAACTGAAAAAAAAATCTTGGGCAATTTACAAAAAACACACTACAATGAAACTTAACCAGTAAAGTCAGCATTCTTACATGAATGTTGGTCCTCATGTCTGTTGACAGACAACCACCATCTCCCATATGGGATCTTTGCCCAGGTTTGTCATATTGACATCCAAAACAAGTGTCTAGCATCTATAATATAAAAAAATTAAAAAGATTAAAAAAGAATTTCAAAACAAAAGTAAAAAAATAAAAATGAAAAAAACAAAGATCATTGTATGTGAAAACATTTAAAACAAACTTACGATTAATATTTGAAGGAAGATCAAATCTGCTAAAGAAGAGTGGTGGCTTCTTGTGAGCTTAGTGAATTCAAACTAAACTGGAAGAATGTGTTGGCTATTCCAGCGCTGAGCTTTTATACCTTGGTTTCCAGCCTAAAATCTACACAGCTTAGAGGTGTCTTAGAGGGAGGGTTACTTTTCTGTTGCATGAAAAATATTAATGTTTGCCTGTAGCTCCAATGATTACTGTGTTCAACAACCCATGACTAAGATATTTCTGTGTTCTGAGATAATTTATTGACTACCACTTAGACTTTGAAAAATTAATTGATGAGTGCTGTTTAACCCTTGTGGAAACATCAGTTCTTTAGAAAAAAATATCACTTTGTTAAATAGACAACGCTTGGATTTTCAAAAATCTTAGCTCGCACACGAGCTTTTTCATCACAACCCGGGGAGCAATTCAAAAACAGATAACCATAACGATCTTTCACTGCATCCAAATAAGCTTCTATCACAAGTTTTTCCTTACCCATTTGTCTGCCAATTGTTTTGATTACTGAAATGTCTCTCACAGATTTCATCAACCAGAAATGGTGTGAGTTCAAACTAATCGTACGAAAAAATGGTCCTTTACAAAATAGATTTTGTGTCAGTGTGATTATACTATAATTATAATGATGACTAAATTTTGTATAAAAGTCAGCAATATCCTTAGAGCTGGAGACTTCCTCCATTAAATCATCAATGACTAGAAGTCTATGCTGTCGATCTTTAGGTAATGATTCCATTGTTGCTAGCCCTTCTATAAATTTTATTGGCACCGAGGCATCATAAGAGTTGTAAAGTGGTTGGTAGATTGAGTAACAGATAATTATTTCCACAGGCGGTGGAACAAAGATTTTGTCAGCATTGGAAATAATCTCCCTTAGTAGGGTAGATTTACCACTTGATGTTGGCCCTAGAAACAGACAGCATAAACAGTCAGCAGGTCAGAGATTGTGACTAAAATTCTCTCATCTACACACATACATCGAATATTGCTCATCATTTCACTATGACCTCTTAAGTGTTTGTTTCAAGTTTGCAGCCACAGATGATTAATTACTGTTATGCGAGCTAATCATCACATGATAACACCTCCAAGTACTGGAAGTGATGAAAATTAAGGGAAGGATTTTGGTGATGAAATGCTCATTAAATTTCTGCACACACAGATGTAATTACTGTTATGCAAGCTAACCATCACATGATAACTGCACCTCCAAGTAGTGGAAGTGTTGAAAATTAAGGGAAGGATTTTGGTGATGAAATGCTCATTAAATTTCTGCAGACACAGATGTAATTACTGTTATGCAAGCTAACCATCACATGATAACTGTACCTCCAAGTACTGGGTGTGTTGAAAATTAAGGGAAGGATTGCGGTAATGAAATGCTCAATAAATTTCATATTTTATGAGAGTTTTTACCCGCAAAAGTTCCGATAATATGGAGTTTTTACCCGCAAAAGTTCCGCTTCTGCTCTAATTTTGAATGCATTAAGGAGATTAGTTAGTCATTCAGTACCACCCTTTGACGTCAATTACAAATAGCCTTGGTTGTTTGCTCGGCAAATTCGCTGTCATAAATCCCAACATGAAGTTTCATGAAGGCTCACCTCCGCTATGGATATGAGGCACATATAACCATGCTTAAGGTCAAAAAACAACTAGATAAAATTCTTACCTGAGATTATAGATGTGAACGGTGCCTCAAGTTGAAATTCTGTCGTCTTAACATTTGAAGCCATACTAGAGTGTAGAGTTTGTTGACTTTGTAGTGGATTCAAAGTTTTCACCGAGGAGTTTTATGATAGAATGAAGCTCTCCTTTCTCTTGTTGAAAAAACGCTGCACACAGCGAACATATGGTGGCTATGGTAATCAGGATAATTGTGAGAAGTGCACGGTATTGTGATAAAAACTGTCTGGTTGTGATATCAGACACAGGCATAGTAAACTAACGTAAATGAGGGGGTAATGTCACAGTATAGGGTGCGTCTGGTAGCAGTACCACGATCTGACTGAACAAAGTCTCTTTCTTTGCCTTTATTAAATATCTTGTCACAGGTCTATGAAGTCCTGATGGAATCATCTGCATTGCGATTTCATACCAAATATCAAAATGGTGACGTAATTTGTCAGTGTGCAAAAGATACATGTATTGATTTATAAGTTGACAGTCATGATGAGAGAAGTCTGTATAGCCTTTAGAATTACAGCCTTGACAATTTTTGCTGACCTGAAGGGAGATTAATTCCCACAAAGTAGCAGCCATAGATGCATCTGTTTTATCCATTATGTTGTAGCCATAGACTGATTATGCTAAATAACAGCAAAGTAACCAATACATAAAGTATCTGCAGTGTCACTGTCTGAAATCTCATGTGAACGATAGCTTTATTTAAAGTTCTGCAAAAACTGTTTATTGATTGGGTGGTTATTATACTCCTCACTTCATTTTTGCCCAATGACAAAAATACCTTTTGTAGAATAGTCAATAATGTGATAGAATGAAACAGCAACTTCTTGCTGTTTGTGGAAGAAGATAAGATTTCTTCACAGAGGGAGGCATAGGTCTGTGAAGTTTGGCTGGCAGATAAGATTTTTCTTGATATCAATTCAATATCATTTACATACAATTCTTCCACATTTTGTTGAATCATGTACAGCGTGCTGGATTTGTCATCCATCAATGTCACAGATAGAGGATAACATTTGCCTGCAAGATTGCTTAGCAAATATTGCCTTGCATTGATGGGTGAACTCAGATGTTTCAACAGGTTAATATAATCACTTGTCTCTTCTAACCGTTCCATCATAGGTTGCCTAGGAAACACTAATATGAATAGGTATCTTCCGAGTAATATATAACCACTTGGTTCACTGGTATTTAAGTGCTTGCCTGCTTACCAAATTCACTCACGGACGCACACACACACACACAGACGGACTTACACACTACCAAAGTGACTATTTGTTTGATCTATTATAGGACACTTTTATCACTATGGAACATGTGAGTATACACATGTACTTTGCTTTATTTTTCCTACTATAATTATAATATTTTTTATGTTTCAATTTTTTTACCTTTGTTGTATATGACTTGACAAATTGCTTATGTGAATTTCCATTGCTCAGAATACTATGTTGGCTTGGTAACTAGTCATGGGTTTTTTGTTGCAGACTCGTTCCTGTACAGAATGCGCCAAAGAAATGTTTCCTAATGGTGAGGAGCTGTGCCTCACGAGACAGACGGCAAAGACTTCAGATGAATTAAAAGAAATATTTGCTGCTGAAAGTTTTCACTGTCCGACATGTGAGAGTAGAGTGCCAATAATGGATGCCAAACGTAAGTACATACATTCAGTACACTAACCATCGATGTTTTCTGAAGGTAGTGATACTTTCATTACATTCCTGAAGGCAATTGTCATTAATACGTGAACTCAAACTTCTGTGTTGTAGATGTAAAGAGGTTGCAACATCGATTCAAAATTATGAGATCGGATCTGGTGCGTAAAACAAGAGCGACACTCAGGGAATTGGCAGCAGCAGAGGCAGAGTTAGATAGAAATATGAGACAAAAACTACGACGAATGGCAATTAAAGACAGTCTGTAATCTTTAATTGATAACTAATCATTTTTTCTTCTTTTTTTTGTTAATTTTTTTTATCTGTTTTTCTACTTTTTTGTTGTTTTTATCCAGGGCAGCGTAATTTGCGTTGGAATGGTGGGTGTCAAAGTTATGTTCATCAGCTTTATGCTCATCAAAGTCATAGCATGAGTCTGGCGTTGTTACCCTGCTGCCTACGGGAGCACTCACAAATTGCGTTGCCAATTTTGTCAGATCAGGAATGCTTGCACCTGCTACCAGTAACATGTAAACTAGTACAATCTGTTCCATGGGCTATGTCAGATGCCTAATCTGTCAACTTTGCATTCATTTATTCCCGTGTTATTTTATGTGATTTTATGCATGTATCTCATTTCAAAACCTTGTCTTTGCCGCATTGTCCTCAGATTTTTATTGAAATTGTTTTAACACTTCAATGAACATATATATACAGCTGCTCATTTTGTATATCAATTTATCATTCTACCCTGTACCAATGAACATTTATCCTCACAAACAAACTGACACTCAATTCATTAATATTTACAACAACACTAGCTAACAGTGAATGTGATCAATCACATTACCCACACAAGCATCTCATTTATCATGAATAAATATACATAAAAAGAATTACATAAACAAACTTCCATCCTCACCATACAAAATGATAGAGTAGAAATTGACAACTCCCATACAATATGAGTAGTCGTTCCACCAGGAACGTTACAAAAGGGATCGAGCCGCTCATTCGTTTCAATGGGTTCGGGCTAACGACCTGCTCCCACTTTTACTACTAGCGGCTTCTGTAGGGTATAGTGAAGGATTCTTCTTACTTCACCTGTATAGTTACCACGGATTAATTTATGCATTCATTACCCATAGTTCTGATCTCAATGTTCCAAGCATTTATTTGTGCAAGAAAGAAAGGTGACCTCATCTAAAAGTAACAGGTATTGTTCCCCAAAAGCATAGTTTTGTCTAGTATTACTCACCTGAGGATTTTAGATGGTACTTGGCCAGTAAATAGAATCGCACCTGAGAGCAAACAGTTGTAAAGGACACTGTCTGAATGGTTGTCCCAAGTCCATGCCTTCAAACACCTAGAGCATTTCATTGAAGCCTTGAGGTACGCTCCACTGTTGTAAAACTTCTCAATTACAACATCATCAGTACCTGAGATGAAAACAGCTGAGATGCTAATCAAACCATTGCATGATAGATGATGAACAATACAGTGATGTTTTGGACTTTGTCCTCAATTCAAACACCTAACAAAAATTGTTGTTAGGAGTGCAAGTTAATTAGGGACTGGGATGCTTGTTGGTCAGTTATTTTACACATTCTGATAACAAACCAAAACAATCTCATATCATTGAGTGGAAAACATCAATATTTCTAAATTCTTGGAAAACAGAAATTATCGAACATACTTGCAATCACACAATAGCTGCAGACTCTCAATATTTCCAAGAGCTTCGATATTGGGATGATCGCCTTAGCCTCTTCTGTTGGGTGGCCTAGTTTGCTAAAAGAGTAGAGTAAAGCACCTCACATTTTCATGATGATTACTTCTGCGAAACATTGTCTTACTTTTTGATTTTGCTGCAATACTGCTACAGTTTACTCAACAAACATTCATGTTGTAATGTTTAGTAATATTTATTTAGACATATTTATTTATTTAGTAATTTATTTATTCTAGTTTGCAAAATCTATAAAAAAATACTCACTATTTTGCAAAGAACTCATCCGGAAGCTGTGATGCTGACCCAGATTGTATATCCTGGTCTTGCATCTCTTCTGGAAACCATTCTGGGTCATCGTCAAGAATATCAGAGACTGTATCATCTGTATCAGAATCTGGTTCAGAACACCCATCCTCGATATAATTTATTCCTATCATCATATCAAAATATTCATAACAGTTTCAAAGACGCTGTAATTTTCCATTGTTGCTTTCAATTTATCATGACCTTCGTTCCATCGCACAATCATGTTATTTTGCCTTGCTGTATAGAAATGAATCACAAATACACACCCATGACCAGTGCACTCTACAAAGGCTAAAACAAACAAAACAGCATTATTTTCTTGTGGCAGATAAAATTTACTATCATGGATAATAGCGTCAAATATACTAATTGATAATGTTAGCCCAAGGTGAAGACCCGCCAAGATGATACCATGTCAAAACATGACAGTCGGAAATTGTGATTCATTGTAGCTGACCCCGTATTTTAGGACCGTTTTCAGACGCAGCACAACACAAGTTTGAAGGCCGACTGCTTCTTTATTGATATGGGCAAAACCATCAAAAGTAAGGCACGCCACAGTACTCATCCAACCACAACTGTGCTGCAGATCAAAGTAAACGTCGACGAAAGAGCAAACGAGGCCAACAGCGGGATTGATTGATGACCACTAATTGTAATCAAAACATGAAGTGTTTGCTAAAATAAGACAGGTGGTATTGCGATTTACTGCTCTGATTAATCATGACCTCGTATTAATTATCATTGACCCCGATTTATCTGATTAATCATCAGAAGAATTTGTGACATTTACATTCATGCTACCAGATTTTCCTTGCAAATCAATCAGATCTAAGCAGAGTAAGAGAATAATCATGGATAGGACAACAAAAAGAAATTCGTACCTGTAAAAGATGCCTCCGCATTGGCACTTGTAGATGGAGAGAGAATATCTCTAACAATCCGTCTTGAGGCCCTAGTACTGCCGCTGCCTTCCTCAAGCACCGCTGGCTCGGGGGTTTTGAAGAGTTTACCAGCTCGAGGAACAGCATCTTTTTTTAGATTTATTCAGCTTTATTTATTAGTGCAATCATACCGTCTTGTCTCTTCGAAAGCGCATAACACACAGACAAGCCTGATGTGATACAAGTATTTTAATTTGTGATTAACACTTACGTAGGCGGCGTTAATCCGAAGTGTTGAGAGTTTATATAGGCGTCCTTGTTTTCAAAAGCGTTATCATCAAAGTGTTTTGAACATAGCTTTGACTTTGATGTGAGCTTGTTCGACGGCCTTGTCAGCGTTACATTTGCTATCCACTTGTTGAGCATAGCACAGTCCTTTGGGAAGGAAAAAAGTGTGACAGCTTTCTCCCAATCTGATGAACTAACAGGGGTGTTGTCACAACCTGCTGCAATGCATCTGTTTGGCATACTTGTAAAACAAGACACAATGATGGATGAAAAATAATTAAGGACCAACTTTTTGACTCAGGGATGTTGTTTGCTTTACCATTATTTGTTGTTCCACCGATCCAAAACTAAACAGCTTCTTTTACTGGTCATATTGGCATTTTTTACTGGTTTAATTGCAGTGCAGCACCCATTGTATCATGAACACGATACCAATGAGCAATGCTTCTCGACTAGACAAAAATAATTTAATTTACACCGTATCAAATATTATTTGCAATACTTACTTAGAGTATAGGGTGGTTTCTGCTCTGTCAATGTATTTATCCTTATGGAGAAATAAGAGCGTATTACAGTTCCAGAATGAAGCCTAATTATCATGCGTATAATATCCTTCTATGAATGTTGACAGCTTTTAGTTTTATCGTACCTTGAATGAGCCGTTTCATTTATGTGATCAATCATCGGATTGAAAGTAGTGCATCATTCCATGCTGGCTGACTATTTGTTGTTTACCTATAGCCTTTGAAAATGTACTTGAAAAAGTTGCCTGTTCATCGTCAAATATAGTGTCCAATTTACTATCTGATACCTTTCATTACCTAAACAGACTACAAAGCTGCGTATCAATAGACAAACACAAAATACTAGCATGTCATTGGCTAATCCAAAGACCATGCTGTGAAAGCAACCGAATTACCTAGTATATCCATGAGCAATACCAAAACAATGTTCCATTGAGTCACTCAAAAAATGGAATTTAGCAAAAAAATTTACTTCTAGTTGATAGACAATGTTTCAATTAGTGGACACAGAAAATCATTTGGATATATCCCATTTAGTTTGCGAGATATGACAATTTGTATGAATTCAATAACATCACTATAATGCATGAATAGCCTTTGTTATTACTGCCTTGAGTCATGAGCAATATTATAAGGACCCTCCTACGTCACAGGGTCATTAACCAGACACATCACTTGGGTTAAATAGAAAGCCATGGGCAATAGCTATCTACTGCCCAACCCTTGGTACAGGGAATTTCTGACGCAACGATCCCTTTAATATGATGAGTGTATCAAGTTTATACAGAACCTGGTACTTCTTTACTATTGATGATTCAAGCGCGGTTAGCCTGCATGCTTTTCATTTAGCCACAGGCGTTGTGGGTTCAAGTCAGTCCCACCAGGGGAGCTTTCGAAGGTTCATTGTACAAGCTTTCTGCACCCTCAGGTGTTCACCTCCCCTTTGTACTAGTCTTCTGACTGACTCATGGAGAGACATGTGAGAGCATGGAAAGACATGGAGACAAGCTGAAAAGACAGCTGAAAAGTACTACAAGTGGACCAAGCAATGGGCCTTGTTAGGCCACTAACTCTATCATGTACGCTGTGTGGAATAGACTGCGTTGTGGGATGACTGAAGGCAACTTTGAATAGTGAATGGCAGGCTTGCTAATTATCACCTTCAAGCCTTCAAGCGTTGTTTGTTTTAGCCCTTCAGGTGTTTACCTCGCTTTTCAAACTTCAATATTTTTGGAAGATGATTTTCAATAAATCTAAATCAGCTTGATATTTTAGCTTGAACGTTGATACTTCTTAACCAATTCACACTTACCACTGGTATCTGTGTAGTGAAGGCTACAGGAATCAGACAGAGGACGACTACAAAGAACTGCATCATATTACCTCTCTCCTTTACGACCCCCTCAGGATAATTACCACCGTACCTCCACATAGCTGGAGTCAGGAACGAGGTGCCGTCTAACCTGTGCCTAGCAATCATCAGAATGTGAGGACAATAAGAATCTGCACCATATCAGATATTGGCTAGCAGACATAGGTAGAAAAACAGAGAACACAAGTGACTCACTTTCTCCGGGAGAGAGCCTGTTTCCATATCCCTACTGTGTCTACGATGACACTAACATCAGGTCTGGGTTCTCTTGTGATCCTCCCACAAACAACTAAGAAAACAATGAATTTCAGCTGAAATCATAATATTTAAGAACAGCAACTGGTATGTCTTGAATGAGTTCCAGAGCACATTCAGAAGTTCCTAAAATCACCAATGTCCATTCAAAATCAAGAGGTTCTCTTAAAGTGTTTTATCTATCAATCAAACAAATACAGCAAAACTTTTGATTTTTTATAACATACTTATCTAGATGAAATCCTTTATTGAACACATAGTAATATAAATAATAATAATAATAAAGTTTGGAAGGCCGACGTCAAGATATTTGAAAACCCAAAAGTCCTTACCAACAAAGAGTGCAATCATTCCAGATGTTGAGGCCACAATGAGAAAAGTTGCCCAGCCCTTCACTAGGAAGTTGTAGAATCCTGAATACTTATCGCTCTCAAATGGAACTTCAGGTACCACCAGCAAGAACGCGATACACACAAGACATGAGAAGACCTCTCCCAGCTTTCTCACCCAAAAGTACCTGGCGTAGAATTGCCTGACCTCATTCCGATTTTCCATCTGCAATATATACACTGTGGTAAGGCCAAGACTAGACCAAGTTTGGTCCATTTGCCTGCATTTGAAGTTGCTCCCGCTCCATTTGTCACGCCACAATGACCAGTGGCATGGCCAGTGGGAGGGAGCAATTGGAATACAGGCAATTAGATTAAATTTGATCTAGGACAAGACAGGCTCAGTGAGAAACTTCAGTAAGAAATCCATTACAACCTGTTACCACAGCATTGTGAATGTTATAGAAATGACCTTGCTGCTTGGGTCTGTTAGCTGCTTCAGTATGATGTATTAATTTCATAGAGCTTTTAGCATAATACATACAGCATGCAATCATGCGGGCGCAAGGTTTCTAACCCTGAAAATATTTTTGTACTGCTTAGCTTGATAAGTACTTGCTTGAGTTGCTTGGTGATTGGAGCCACTAATTGATGGAGTGTATGAATGGCAAAGTTTACTATAACCAATGGTATTTCTTTCAAGATGACTGTCACAAATTATTGTCCACATTAGCCTGTGGTGATTAAGTTGCCTCACCTGATCACCAGCCAAGACAGGCAGAACAGTCTCAAATATTGATTCGAGGACAGACAAAATGTACACCACTGCAACGTAAATCATCCACAGATGGTAGTCAGCAAATCCAGCTACTGGAGCAGCCTCAAATGTACAGTTGACAAATCTGTT
Organism: Membranipora membranacea; assembly: GCA_914767715.1. Taxonomy (NCBI): domain Eukaryota; kingdom Metazoa; phylum Bryozoa; class Gymnolaemata; order Cheilostomatida; family Membraniporidae; genus Membranipora; species Membranipora membranacea. Next base: position 14,070,064 of record OU612069.1, on the reverse strand, counting down.
TTCATCCCCATAGCTTTCATTCACTGCCATACATGATAGGTTGTTGGAGATATCATAAAGCAACACCGTCAGGTATATAAATCTACAGTTAAAGATAAAATGCAAGCAAACTAAAGATTTGAAGTTCAACTTTTCACATTATTCGATGACATGTTTTTGATTTGATGTTCGCTTTCAAAGATAAATTATGACTCAACTATCTTTTTGGCAAATATATAGAAGTAGAATGGAATCAAATTTGAATTACATCAGAAATAGTCATCACCTGTGTCGATTGTCTTCTCTTTTGCCATGGGGACATAACTCTTGACTTGGGTGTTGTTAACACGATACTTTATCATGATTTCATTGCCTTATCAATGGTTAACAATCATTGCAAGTGAAGAGGAACAACATAGTATAATTTGGTTGAGAGCAGACACTGACACACTTAAGATTGGAAGAAGGGGCGGCTTATACTAGAAGCTGTTGATTACTGTCCTTATTTTGTCATGCTAAAGCGGCAGCATTTCAACAATATCAATGGGAAATTAAAAGGACGGATTATGAATTTTGTGAATTCAAATTTAAGGTAATGAACTTGAGCTAAAGTTGTCTCGATTGCTTGCAGCACTTACCCCATGTACATGAGCATGCCAGTTATTAAGAGTATTCTTGTCTCTCTAACACATGCATCTGTAAAAATTCCTACGATCCAGGCGCATCCATAGGTGAAGATAAATGAGATACTTGGACTCACGCTGATTCTAAAAAGCAAAAGATACCAACATTATTCACAGAGACAGGTGTGTATTTGTTGTGAAAACTTAATTTCTTCTAAAATTTGTATGAGCATAACAGAAAGAACAACACCAAACATTAAGATCAGGGCCCCTTTCCAACCTAAATAGGCCTACCCTAGATCTCACGCTATGATACAAAACTGAAATATCATGAATATATTAGTGCCAGTATCGGCTGATTAAATCAAGATGTCATATCACACGCCACATTCCAAAGCATGAGCCGTGAAATATTAGTTGCTTTAGGGGTGGGGCCATAATTGCCTTGCTGTGCTGCTCTCTGTTTGCAGGCAGGTCAGAGCACACCTGGGGGCCAACTCAATTCAAGAAGTGGATCCACTGCAGTGGGGTTCTAACACATGTCCTTCAACATTCGCATGCTAAAGGTACAGCGATTTAACCAACTTAGCCCACCTCCTACCCCTATTCAGTTGCTAGATATTAGCGAAGGATCATGTACCTATGAAAAGTAAGTTGAGTAAACCTAACCAAAGGGAAGCGTTGTAATACCATGCCAGCCTTTGTTGAAAATACACTACAGAATGCATAATTTGATACTTTGATTCAATCTGGTAATTACGATGGCCGAGTTTTCAAGTGCCCAAGCTCTGCCAGTTACAAACTTCGATCCAGGTAGGGTATATCCATGATGGGTAAGCCACCGTCTGCCACGACCGGAAGCCTGGAAATACACTTCACATGTCTATGATAGTGGCATTCCATTATCAATTACCCAGGTTAAATGGAATGCCACTACCCATGTTTATAATGGAATGCAATTACAAGCGACCCGAGCCAAGTTTAGATCAAGCACTGCCTTATGAGAGTGGAACTTACCTGAGACTTAACTCATCAAACTTATCCGTCATGACTTCACCATTTTCAGTGAAGATCTCCATATTGAGCTGCAACGTCAGTGCTATCCAGTAGATCAGTGAGTGCATAGACATATTTCTGAAGAACTCACAAACCAATACCTGAGTCGATGCTATTGTCTGTTGCTTGATTGGTTTATACTCTCCTTGAGCTGCGGGTGCTAGATTTCTTCAGGACATATCTTCCACTCTTTCGTACTCAAAGCTAGTGGGGTCAAAGAAGTCACTGCGACTTAGTGTTACTTGACGATTGTTTACAACCGGCCTCCTAGCTTGTCTTTGGCTAGACGCCCCGTTCCCCATTTTCTAATGGCACAGTGTATGCAGGCAAACTGCTCGGCTCAATGCTATCAATATGCTTCTCTTTTCCCATACATTGAAGCCTACTCCAAGCTTGACACAGCCTAAGCTAATCTAAGTCAACTTTGCATAAAAAGTTATTTCATAATAGGACAACTTATGCCAATGCGTTGTATGTGAACACTCAATACAATGTCTTGCTAACATTCAGCCCGCTCAAAATGCAGTGGGAAAGTTGTAATAAGTTTACTGATTACTTAATTTCATGCTTGTGCACGCTTAATGGGACTTTCTCTATTCAAAACTACATCAACTAACTCCTTTCACACGATTTTCTGACAGCCGATAGCCTGTGTTTGATAAGCATCTATGATGTATCAATATTCAAATTATTTCAATGATATCTCAAAAGAAGTTTCTATTTACTTGATATCAAACATCATGTGATTGTCACGGAGAGTTGAGTCATCAAAGTCTACTATCAAAGAATTGCCTTGTAACCACAAATCTGATACAGGAAGTTTTTGAGGTTATTATATTATTGCGCTATCAAAAGAATCCAACACAGAATTTTTGCTACTACTGGAGTTCTTAGTGAGATATGTGAGAGCTTCCTGTGGCCTAAAATGGCTGTGTTGGTTACTGTCCAACATATTATGATGACAATGATTTGGGTCAATCCATGACTGATGTAGGGAAAAGAACTTTAAAACTTAGTTTAACAATGGAATGCAGGTAGCCATTTACCCAATAGGTAACTATTCTACAAGTATGAGCGTGAATAGATTATGATTTTGATATACAGCTGGAAGCACTAGTTATCGCTATTCGGATTTTGAGGGACCTATAATGTTAGGTTTACGCCACTGCCTCTGTACGATCAAAGATGACAATGAATTCAACTACCGTGGTATTATACATCAAGTATAGCCTGATCTGACGCAAACACATTTGGCAGATCCAACCCTCGTTTTTATACTCCATGAGATATGAATCACCTGTACCGAGGTACTAAACTCAATGTGCTAATGCTTTTTTCTAGTTTAATGATATCAAGTAAAACATTCCTGCCAATAAAATTGTGAAGTGAAAAGTTGTCTACATTTCGCGAGAGAGGAGACAACTTACGATGGATTTCACCAGAATAGAGTGAGCCTAGAAATAGCACCCTCGGGAAAGTCATAGGCCTAAAATAGAATGGAATCCTATTACAACATGATGTGGATCTACCAGTGTGTTATGAATCAGCAACACCCCATTCTAATAATGGAACAGCTGTGAGCAAGCTCTGAATACAAACTGTGTTACAGGTAATGATATTATGGGATCAGCACCCATACTGGTAGTTCAAACCCGCCACAGATATCTTATTCCAAATATCATAGAAAATCAAATGAATAAACTACTAAGATCACAATAAAGAATTTAGCTAGCATAATTGAATTTATTACTAATCCAAATTAGTGCCATTTACACAAACCAGCCAACCATATGAAAATAAAGAGTCCATTGGTAAAACAATACCACCACATCACAACTACAGCTTATGATCATTTCGTCTTAGTATCTTTTGCTAACTTTACGACTATATTGAGCCAGCCGTAGATGTGTTTTGGCCTACTACATTTATTACTATTGTGATTCTCAGCCAATGCGACAAATCTACTACCAATATTAATACAAAGTATCTAATATAAAACACAAAAACACCGATAGACAGTTTATAATTGGGTGTCAAATTCTAAAGATGCTTACACCTTCTAGGCAAATCTGTACATCAGCCTCTTTTACTGACCCTAACCTTGGTGGTGTATGGTATATTCAGAAATGTGAAACCACTCGGCATTAACACAAACCTACCACCTATATAAGATGAGGATACAGTAGTGAAACAATACCACCAAATCAAAACAGCAGCTTATAATCCAAATAATTTAGTCAACTACTAAATACCATAAACAATCTTTGGCATATCAGTATGTCAGCCTCTTTTACTGACCTAACCTTAGCGGTGTATGTTATATTCAGAAATGTTAAATCACTAGGCATTAACACAAACTTACCACCAATATAAAATGAGAATACAATAGTGAAACAATACCACCAAATCAAAACGACAGCTCATAATCCACATGATTTAGTCAACCTACTAAAAACCATAGACAGTCTTTGTGACATCAGTGCATCAGCCTCTTTTACTGACCCTAACTTTAGCGGTGTATGATATGTTCAGAAAAGTAAAATCACTAGTCATAGTTAGAGGGTCTGTATCCTTCTCATCGATAGGCTCAGTCTGCGCCAGACTATAGTGTTGTAGGAAGTACACAATAAGCTCGAAGATATACTGCTCGCTTATGTACTGGCGCCGGCAATAGCGTGCACAAAACCCAAATGGCTTCATTCTTATATTTGACTATACTGATAACAAAATCACATCAGAGGATTAGCAAATGATAAGACTTGTGTGAGATGTTAGTCCTCTGATTATCTATAGCAACTCTTGCAAGGAAAGCTATGAAATCAGTGCTCATTGCGCTGTAAGTGATTGAATCGGAAGCATGCATATGATAAGAGGTCTTTTTCCTGTCCATTTTTTGTTGTTGCATGTTGTGCCTTAAGATAATCAACTTGTACAATTTAGTTTTAAAAATGAGCCTGAAATATGAGAATCTAAGTGAATTCAAATTTTGAGTGTGAAGGCTTTGTCTCCTCATACCTAAGAAGAGGGCAACTACCATTATTAAATTATATTGCTCGAACTTGGCATCTCGATAATGATGATATTGAGTTTTGATATTATTCATCCTGACATGCAGACCATATACATATCAGGCAGTAAAGGCCCACCAAATTTAAGATGAAATGTTATTTCTTCTTTATTTTCATGTTTTATTGTTTATATAGGTATATTACTATAATAAAATATGCAGGATCAATTTTTCTGCAATCCCAATCTATTTCTTCTTTCCAAACAAAGAAGTTAAGCCGCTGCCAAGTCCTTGTCCGAAACCACCAGTAAAAGCGTCCACCCGATCACCGATATAATTTGCAACATCCGAGAACCTATAACAACATCAAAAGTGAATGTGTCAACCAGACTTCATGTCGAGGTTTGATATATAGAACAAGAAAGTTATAATTTTGATTGGGAAAAGAGAAACACATGTAAAAGTCAAAGAGATAGCAAAGAAAATTGTCTTCTGAATATGAATCTAGCCCCTTTTCAAGGTTCGAGGAAAGAACCTATGTTGTGACACAACTCATCTTTGCCATTTACTTGTATTCCCATACAGGGTAAGCTAGAGCGGCATTTGTCAGTGTTATCATATAGGATCTCAGTAAGCAACTTTGCACCGATGATGATGAGTTGATGGTAAGCAAACCTCTCGTGCTGGTTTGGTTTTGAGTACAACTTGAGAGTGACGGAGCAACCACTGTTGCAGTGATAACTTCCCATTATGTCACACCAATTTTGAATTTCCAAAACTGAAAAATATGCACTGTGGGTTAAAAGTTGTGGAATTAGATGCTCGTCTAAACAGGGGTGGCATAATACTGTTGTGGCCAGCCCTGCAGATGATTGTTCTAGAGGAGGCCCCCAACGCGCTTGACTTATGTGACTTGCGTGTTGTGCAATGGTGGATGGATGGATTTATTACTATCATAGACAAAAATTTGTCACGAAATACGTTGTTAATACTGACAGAAAGAAAAACATGGAAAAATCAGATCTCTGTTGTATAAAAAGTTTTTTAGAATAGTATATTATTAAGTGTATGTATGAGATGTCTTAAAAAGCTGTCTCTACCCCATGTACCCCGATATTTAACGGCGCGGTAGCGACCTGAGGGGCATTTAGTTAGAAAGTCATTGATAAAGTGTTCTGCATCGTGTATGTACCGTAGTCCAAGTGTCTTGATCTGGTTGGCTACCAGAGCATCTATATCGGGGTGCTCAATCCCTAACTTGGCGGCATCTTTAAATATTTTGCGTAAGGACTTCTTTTCCCTTGCATGGATGCTTGTAAAAAGTATCGGGAGACAGTAAGTGATGAGGGATACAATAAAACTCTTGAATAACATATGAGAAAGGGGCTTTGAGCTATAGTATACCAAATTTTTCACAATACACATGCGTTGAGATGCAGTAGTCACTATGGATTGCACATGATCATGATAGCGGAGTTTATCGTCAACAGTAACACCAAGGTATTGTACTTTGTCACAAAAATCAACTTCCGTGCCGTTAAGGATAAGAGTAGGGGTAATGGGCCTAACCAGCTGAGTAGAAAACATCATTTCTTGAGTCTTGGAGGCGTTTAACAATAGGTTTAAATCACAACATTGCTTTGAAATTCTACTAATCTCATCAAGATAGGCACTAAGATCTGATTGATTTGATATGCATCCAATTATACAGGTGTCCTCTGCGTATTTAATGACAGTAATATTGCTCAAGCCTGAGGTAATCCTATTGGTATATATTGAAAACAAAAGTGGAGATAAGTGGAGATGGTATGCACACTACTGTATTTTGTGTCAAACAGGATCAGAATTCCTGTTCACTTTGGTTTTCAAGAATATCTGTGAGCTCAAACAAACCTCCATCTTTAACGATTTCTTAGTCATACTGTCGTGTGAAGGCCCAAATTCAATGAGTTTTGCACTATTCATTGGCTTCCATTTAAACCTTATGTTGGATGTAAAACACAATTTAGTGGTCTACCCCTATTACGAGCCCTGTTCTGCAAAGACTCGACTGATGAATGGTGCGCCTTAAAACCGTATCCATAATGGGATGGCCTTGAACTTTCCCTATGATTCATGGAGATCAAAACTCAATACTGTTAAGGGATGAGAGAACACAACTCTGAGTAGTGAATAGCGGGCTATCTAATTTGCGCCATCGACTCATTCTATTTTGGGGATAGTGAGATGGCGCAATCGTTTAGCGCGCTTGCTATTCACTGCTAGGCATTAGTGCCGCAGGAGTTGTGGGTTTGAGTTCCACTTGGGAAGCTTTCATTGTTGACTGTTCCAGCCCCCAGCACACTCGGGTGTATACCTCTACTAACCATGAAAATCACTACTTACCGATCTATTCATACTAGGAAGTGTTGAATATATTATTGACAAACTCAAATTCAAGATATGAGAGCATAATGGTACCTAAAACTAAAGTTTTTAGGATGATAGTTATTAAGAAATAATGTAAGGCTCTTTTATTTTCTGTTGCGATGGAACTCAATAAGTACATGAGCCATACTCATAGCTAGGATGGAGCAAGCTCCTGTGAAATGATATCAGGAAAAGGAAATACTGGTAAGGTTGGCAAAACAATTCGTTCAGACAGACGACCTTCAAATACAAAGGCTTCAACCTTCATAACATCAGCATTTTCCTGCTTCCTTAAAAAACACAGACTTGGTAGTGTTATTTTGTGAATTTGCTGAAGCTAGACATCAAAATATCATTATCATCAGTTCTCACCCTGTCCTTTGTTTCCCTGACAGACTGATAATTTGACGGGAACGTCAAATCCATCTGCTGATAATATGGAATTTATGTCAGGAACGCAAACTGCTGTCAGGGCTAGTCTATACATTGAAGCATCTGAAGTCTTTCGGCCTGAATTGTTCATTACTGAATTTTACTTTAACATTCTTGTCTGATAATAATCTGGCTGCCGTGGGAACAAGACATTGTTTTTGCAGAAACCAAAATAGGTATCAGGGCAAAATATTTGGACATAAAAGCGGAGATGGGACCTTGGTAGGTCATAATTAATTCTGTATTTATCCTAAATACTAATTTCCAACTTTTCTGAAATGTCCAACCTTCAAGCTATACACCATCTTGTTGTCATTTTTTGCTAGGATACATAGGCTATGAGTTATCCAGGTTTTTAAAATGAGTTTTACCATATAGATCTACTTGTGACAATTGATAGATGGCTGGTCATCAAAAATTAGGAAATGTCTGTGTGCTGACCCAGCTGCATGTAAATCTATATGATATAACTCATTTAAAATCCCCGCGTAACTCATAGCATATGTATCCTAGCAAATAATGACAACTATATGGTGTAAAGCTTGAAGGTTGGACAGTTCAAAAAAATTGGACATCAGCTTTTAGGATAAATATAGAATAAATTATGACCTATCAATGGAAGGTATGTCTGCATCACAATTTTATATCGTATAGCTTATAATATTATAGCTATTGAAAAATGGCGGGTGGCCAGATGATGAATTTCCCCACTGGATTAAAAAACTGCATGCACTATAGCGATCATTGGAGTGTCCCCTCTGTATATCCTTACTCTCTGATAATCTACTGAATCTTTTTCATAACAGTATTGTTCTGAGCTGTAGTATAGGAAAATCGGTAGGGGAGGCAAAAATGCTTGAGGGTGTGAAGTAAAACTAGGTCAGGTATTGTAAGTCCCCAGCCTCAAAAGCATTTTAAAGATATAAATAGCAGATGGAAGTCCCAAATGGACATAGAATGTCCAATGATTGCATTTTTAGGCAGAGGGGAAGCAGAGCGTCCCTCCCTCCCCTAGAACTAAGGGCCTGCTGTTAGGCCATTATTTCTAATCACACTGATCTGGTAAAGTTTATACATTTTTTTGTCTTAGTCACATCAATAGTCACCGATTACTTTTCTTTAATCGAAATGAAAGTGAGGGGGTTATGTGCACGTAAGAACGGGGCGAAACAATTACATGAAATTATCAAGAGATCAGAACTTTCTAACCTTCAAATGATGCTCATACCGGATCATACCATTTTTTGCTAAGCATTATCCTATATCGAGGAAAAGGAAATTATAATATAACTTGTAAATGAAACAAATTTATTGACAAGGAAATCACGTCTGTTTGAGACAGCCTTCGAGGCTTCCTTGTTCCTTTAACCTTGCAAAACACTTACAATAACATCAGACCATACACAATAAATGACTAATGAAACTATTCATCTAGTTTTGCAAACACAGAGTATCGGAAATGACAAAACGAACTTGAATTATTTAGCAAAATTACACACATTTGGCGGCACATGTGCCTATAATCTCTAAAAATGTCAACAGAGATCAATATGACACTGGGTAAGGTGTTGATGTTTCATACAAATGATCCTGTGTTGGACACGATTGTTATAGTAAAAAGAGTGAGGCCAGAATTGATCCTGTGCCCAATTCATGTATCTAGGTCATGCTCTCAGCATAGTTCATGGGCCATCAGGGTAGTGGCCCAGTAGCGAGCAAACTATTTATCATATCTTTACTGGTCAAGATGTATACTAAAACCTGGACAGTCTTTTCAATCTCAGCACTATTGTTAGTCTGAGTCCCCAGACTTTTGCCCACCGCCCAAACGTCCCACCCGGAGTGGGATAGTCTTAGAAAGATGCAGGATCTTGCTGGAGTTGTCTGCTCTTAGATATACTAAGTTATAAAGAGGAGCACTAAAACTGCAATATCTATTGATATTCTATTCATGCCACCTACTATATTGCTCCAGGTGTGAGAGTTTTCCAGTTAGACTCTGGGAAAGTAGCCTCATGTTTGGGCAATACCCACAAGCAGAGATATTCACTGCCAAGTAGTGAAGAAAGTCTCAGCCAGAATGTCTTTCATTTTGAATGAGCACGGTGACTCATGACATTGACAAAAGGTCATATGATGTGTATTATTGGCTCCTTAGGCTATATGAAGTAAGATTAATGAAGAATTAATGGGAGGAAAAATCCAAGCAAATCCTGCAAAGCGCAAAGAATAAATACACTATTGTTGGTCATTGGAGTTGCATTATGACCCTGATAAAGCCTGCGACAGAATCACACATAACCATGTGTTTCCTACCGATGGATTGAATATAAAAACAGAGAATGAAATGCTTTGATCAAAGTTTATTAGTGGTCACCAGTTGGTCTGTATGCAAATAACTTGGTATTAATTTAATTATTCCTCAATACATTCGCCAGTAAGACTCAATACTGCAGATTTCAAAATGCCTATGTCAAAACTCAATTAGAACAAGCCAGCAGTAATGCCATTTGCAGTCTTTGAAAATGCATTTGGGGAAGTACAAAAATCACAATTGAGATCTCACACAACAATTTGCATGTTTTTTGGCCCACTGTTTCAGTGTGTAATACATCATTTGCCCAGTAAATTACTATTGTAAGTCAAGCTGGTTGGTCAGTTGGTAGACCCGCAAACCTCAACATCATCTCCGGCTGCGACTCTAGCTAGATGAATTAACCAAAGATTAACTTGCAGCGAAATGTCAGCAATGGTAAACCAGCTAAAATCACCGATCAAACTAATTGGCAAAACCTGCAATGCTCAACTCTCGGCACTGCTATTATCTAACTGCTGGAAACTAAATGATGCAGTTGTGTTTGTCGGATAGCCTGATACAACACTTCGGCCCCTCCGAACACAATGGCAACAATAACAGCTTTTATGGTCTGTTTGGAATTGATGCTGTTGGTTGAGCCCACAAATGATTCAATGTCATTAGGGTTGGGGTTGGGAAATTATATCAACATCATTGCCATCACAATTCACCCGATTTTTTGTGACACTCATCTGCGTGACTTGTCAATTCAAGAATTTGTTATCACATTCAACATCCATCAGAGCACTAACTCTTTTTAACACTACAAATCTTTGAGAGACATAATAACAAAACTCAAACTTTTAAATTTCCTTCTTCTTGTTCACAAAAAAATAAGGCAACCTGGTCTATAATCTCTAGACAAGGAAACAGGTGACAAGACAGCCTTCAAAATTTCCTTATACCTTCATCCTTGTACAACATGGACAGAAGAATCAGACCATCCACAAGTGTGTCATAAGGATATGTCAATGTAGTGCTCATTGTCAACCTCAACTATGCTATACCACTCTAATCGAATTACTTCAAATGTTGCTGATTTTCCAAATTACAGGTACAAGGGTTGACCTAGATACCATACCTCACATGTCATGAAAATCTTACTGCAGCTTCAGAATACACAAATCAGTCAAGAAATTTGATGAGCAGATAGACTCTCATTTATGTTTTTTGACTTTTGCCGTACCATGTCTCCAGATAAGAGTTCAGCGTGTTAAATAATGCGTCAACTCTTTGTGGTCATCTTTGAAGATGTTGGAGCCTCTGAAGGGAGCTATTAGAGGCTGCACTGAGGATACTTGTCATACATTTTATAGATTTTGTATTTTGTGTTATGGGGTAATGGAATAGGTGAGTAAATATGATATTCAATTTCGAGAGAGTTTTGGGTACTTGAAAGTATTAACCCCATAATCGATACCCATACCATGTGGTATTTTGAGCCAAGTTACATAAGAATCTGGGGACAAGGAATGAGGTGCCACTATCGAAGTCGAGCAAGACTGCCGGGGTCTGGAGTTGTTCTCGGACCTCAAATTTTGCAAGTTGGGACCCTTAACAATTTGACTACTCATGACTCACGACTTATGTATCAGAGGCTATGCATGAGCTATACATGATCCTTACTCTGATGCTTTTACGTTTTGCATACAGCAATTATTGTAGAGCGGTTTTCTTCATTATTTTTAGCCAGAGTTAGAACGGAAGATATAACGTCACACTTATGTTGTCGCAAACATAACCATGCTGGCTTATAACCTTCAAGTCCAAGGAAATGAAGGTTGTGTTACCTTGTTACTTTCCTTGTTGCAAAACATCAAATAAGGAAGAACATTTTGTATATAAACCGATGTAAAGCATTGATAACGCATTCTAAATTTCATCTACCAAGAGAAAAGGTAAGTACTACACACACAAAAATATTTTTGTTCTTCATTTTTAGAATTGACTTATTGACTTCATGAAATGATCGAGGGTAACAAACCCGTCTACAGCTAAATTTTGTTGATCAGTACAGGTGTCAACACATTTTCATAACACAAGATGACTTTATTGACACAGGGGTGATGCTAGAAATTTTCTTTGCTAAATTTTCTCATTGCTTCAATTCTCCTAGTTTGTTTATAGAAGTGTTACTGTTTCAGCTCACATATAATTTTCTTGTGTTACAGAACAAAACATTAGAAAATGTCTACCAAAATCTTCGCTGTATTTGCTGTTGTGCTTGTTGCCTGCAGCCTGTTTCATGTTGAAGCAGTGACTGCTGATGAGGAAGAAATCGCAGTTGTTGGTGCTAGAGATTTACGTAACTATCTAGTTGAAATGAGTGAGGTAAAGTTAGCCGATTGATCCCTACCGATACATTGGCATTTGATTTATCGTGTTTCTCTACATTACTCGGAACTAAGTGAAAATATAAAATGTGGACATGGTTATCACTTAATCCCTTCTCTTTTTGTTGCAGGCTACGCAAGAAAGTGGAAAACGCCTATCAAATGCTGAAGTACTAACCAGCTTGCTTAATCACCTCAATGAAGAGATCGCAAAGAAGTAACAGGAATTTCTTCACCAATTTGTGTAAAATTAATTCTTTCATAAAAAGTGATTGAAAAATATATAGTCTTGCAGAATAAAACATTGAGCATCCACCCTCTCCTCTTTGTATTTAAGATTTATTTTGAATCACTTTTTCACTGTTGATTTAAAAAAGTCGGTGTTTAATTCTGAATGGTCAAATGAATCACCATTTAGAAAGTGGTTTATGTTTGAATATCTTTTGTTTAGAAGAAACCAAGCTCGAAATTTTGATCCGAAAGTCTGAGACTCAAAATTAAATTTGTAGTTGCTGCTTGTAATGGTGGCCCGAATATACAACAAGGACGACTGATGACTAATGATCTATACCGATACAGGTGTCTTTGATTATATCCGTGAAATTTACTGCATCATTCCAGACCTATTCAAATCACACACAGATCAGTGCATGTTACAGTCAGGACTTTTGATGAGATTCTTGAGATTTGCGATATGTGATTTAATCTCTTCTGAGCATGAATCTTTGCTAGTGTTTAAAATTGTCCTGCCTGGGAGGGTTTTTCCCACATCCTTAAATCGGACCAAAACAATGTGATTGTCTGAGATTCATACAGAATGAAATGGTCAGCAAGTCTCTCCTATTCTATGACGAGCAATCTTTGTTTATTTTCTTCACTATATATTTGAGTTGCCAGTCAGTGTTGCAATCTGAATAGTGAAATTATAAGCTACCTGAGAAATGGAATTTGTAACATTGCCATCATATGTATGTTCGGAAGAGCCAAAATATACAATTCATTATGATTAATTTGGGCTTTGAAACCAAAAAACCTTAAGCTGCAGAATCCTCTTGAGATTGAGCCACTGGGTCTTTTCTCAAGGTTGACAGTTGTTTAATATTAAAGGCATAATACACAGCTACTTGCCTTCAATACTTGTCGCAATGTCTCATTATATTTCAAAAATATTTCGTTTTTTACATGGTATTGAAAAAGGCTTTAATCCAATTGATATCACTGGCAAAAAGTCGAGGTAGATGAAAGGTCATTATATTTTATGTCTGTTCTTGAAAGAATTGAATAAAATTACGCGAGCTGCAACATGCATAACAATCACATTGACAGCTAATGCCATACTGCTTATCTGAATCAGTTTGTGCAGTGAACCTGGTTGATTGCTCGATTGTCTGCCAAAGGTTATGCAAATATTTTATCAAAGCTGCCATCTTACGATGAAAGAGAATGATGTTACTCTACACAGAGATCTTGTGCACTTTTCCAAAAATGGTCTTCACATGTGAATATCTCGGCAATCAGTTTATAGATTTTGATTCTGTTTTTTTTTCATTATACACACAAAAACATTAACTTTTTAATTAGAATTAATTAAAAAAATCAGCGGTGATCTGAAATGGACACCATTCCTAAAACAGCTAGATTAAAAAAACCTCCAGGAATTTGTTTGATATCACCTATCTCATAGTACAGTCAACGGGTCTTTCCACTGTTAATCCCAGTAACAGCATGCTACTAAAAAACTGCCTGTTCCGTGATGATGGGAACAAATTGGCAAAGCCATATTGAATTCAGCTACAGCAGATATAGCTGAATGTTTTGATGAAAAAAACTATATAACTGTATCTGTCATGGAAAAAGAGATAATCGCAGTTTATCTATGAATAAGATAATTGGAGTGATTGATGCCTTAGTTCAGTTTGTGTTAAATAATTGACTGTTTGCTTACACTGTTTAATTATTTTTTCAAAAGATTTTGGCTAAATAATTCACTGCATTAGCTTCTAATCCCAGCAAAGGATATCACGATGAGTTGAATGCATTTGATGGTTGACTTTCTATTCATTCATTCAAAGTATATATTGGGAACATGTGATTTGCGTTTCACTGGGAAAAGTGTGAATCAAGAGTGTGATTATATTGTATGAGACGCAGCAATGTTTAGCAACTAACTGAGTAGTTTCGTTTGTAACACAATATATAACACTACATTGGTTTTCCATGTCTTAACAAATTATTCACGAAAAATTATTGAAATAGTAGTTAGTATTAAGTAAGTCTGTGTAATCCTTTGTTTAACTTTGATTTGGAGTCAACTTTCAATCAGAGGAAGACCAAGCGATGCCAGGTAGCCGTTTTGGATTTCCACTTCCTGCTTGCCTACAACAGTTCAAATATTGATATGTAATACCATTATTACCATCAGGTATATTATATGAATAATTTTACTAATTTTTTATGGTACTGCATCAACCAATGAGGGATAAAACAGTAGGAGCATGTGAGATCTAAAAATTTCAGCACTTATTTTGACTGTGACCAAAGGATTTCGAAGTCAAAGTTATCGTTATGATGATTGAGAAGAGATGGTATAATAAATACTTACTGATACATGTCCCACTATATGCAACATAGTCCCCACAGCACCCATAGTCATTATAGCGACAATTGTATCCCCTAGTAACATAACGGTGCCCTACTCCCATGGTTTGCCTGTAAAGAATGCTGCAAGAAACAGCAACTGAGTCTTTTAAGTATGTCATAGCAAAGTGATCTCTGTGTTGACCAGAATGGATATCTTACAGTGTTGGAGTCAGAAGCTATTTATTTATATGATGACTTTCTATTTATTTAGCAAGAATAATGCTTATCTTTTTTTCGATCACAATAACAGTTTTCATTCATATGAAGCAAGCATGAACTAACTAAACCACCAATACTTACACAGTTTGATATAATAAGCATGAATCATCTCTTACATGTTCTAGACGAATCTTTGCAACTGTAAGTCTGTAAATCACCTTTTTTAGTAGAACATGCTCTTCTAACTTTGTCTTATTGAATGGTTTTGTTTTGCAGCAGTAGCCTTCAAGAAGCCTGAAAGACCACCAATCATTATACTAGCAAACAATGTTATCTTTAACCCCTATAATTATGTTCCTCTTGCTAGGATGGGAACGACCTTATTCGTGTCTAATATACCTGACCTGTTTTCAAGTTTGCCTGTGTGAGAGGTGATAAACCAATGAACCAGTATTTGAGTCAAACAATTACAGTAGTGACAAAGGAGGATGAGACTTAACATAACCCTGAATCAGTAGATTGTTTCATTGTAGCACTAACACGACTTACTTTTCTTGTGCTGGTATGAACAATATCTCACCATCAGAATTTGTTTCACATGTCGCAAGCACAAAACCAGCAGACAAAAGCAGTAGTTGCAGCTGGACTCTTTGGTTTGGGTTCATTGCGATCTAGAGGACAGGAAAATAATTATCTACAGCAAAACACACCAAACAGTTTGTATATATATATATATATATATTATTTTATTTGGCAGACAATATCCATGGCAATATCATTGTTTTCAGACCGATAATCAGCTGCTTTTATATTGGGCACACTCACCTGGGAGGATTCCTTGCTTGAACAGTGAACATCAACATGGAAACAAGGCATCCAGCAGCCAATCGCTCTCCGATTGGCTATCCCGAGCAGTGTGCTATAATAAATTGTGCAAACTATTACTCCAATTTGCAAAATAATAGATTTGTACAGATGCATGCTTCCAGAGTGATGTGCTTAATTTTTAACTGATCAATTACCACCTATGCATCCTGGGATGTGAGTTCTGCGTCTGAAATCATTTGATGTATGAATATGTTTATGTGAGGAGCTAAACCATGTCTCTATCTTATGTGATGTTGATTTGCATTCCTGCTTTCACTCGTAAAAGAATGGAATGATCTGCCAATAAATATGTTATAAATATTTTTATATCCTAGCTTTGGCCAATGTGCAGGTCTTGGGTGTCTCCGGGACATCTTCTTTCAATCTGTCTGCCTGAAGAGCATATTGGTGATTGTCAGATTGTGCTCAGTACATTTTTGCCCGTAAAATATCCCTAAACTATCGAACTATCATTCATTACCAATTAATTGTTTCCTGCAATGATTATCTTTGTATACATGACCACTGCATATTTTTTTTCTCTAAAGAACAGGATAGCATCTGGGTCATCGTTAAATGCTTTCTTCTCGGGTCGGTCAGGTAGGATTTAAAAAGGATACGCGCATGTAATCTTTTCATTGAATACATAGAGTTAGTTTACAATTGTCAGTTGACTTTTTTGGTATCTTGATGATACCCATTTAAGCTCGATCTAATTTTCTGTCTTGATATAATATCTACTCAATGTTTCTTTCATTGTGTCGTTGGTTCACATTTCTAGAAGAAGGTGTTGTCTCATCCATTCTTTATAGTTTGGTCCGAAGGGGCATTTCACAATGGTGATTTGATGAGAAATGCTTCCTCTGTGATCCTCCTGGTTTAAAACATGCAATTGACAAGATTTCAAAACATCACATTCCACTGCATAGGCTTTGATATTTTATTTCTTTTAATAAATAAACGTGTTTACCCAACATGTTGCCTAAAATTCGCGGGCCAAGTTTTCATACGCTGCTATATGTATTATGTATTTATGCATTTACCAACAATCACCATCTGTTATATCTAACACGTGTTTACCCCACAGGTTGCCAATAGTCAATAGTCTTAGTTGGGTCGATATAAGTTCAATATATTCTCAGTATGAACTTGCTTTCTTTTGTCCTTCTCAGTGATCTAAATAATTGCCTTGTTTGGAGTAAGCATGTGTTTATCCGTCACGTTGCCTGTCATCGTATGGAAAATGCTTAAGTTGAGTTGATGAAGGTCTTTCCTAAATAAAACGAGGTGAATGTAGTCTCTGAAGGACTTGTGTTCCTGTTGTCCTTCACCTGGGATGTAAATAATGTTAAGGAAATGGATGGATGGATGGATTTTATTACTATCACTGACAGCATTATTAAAAGAAAAAATGAGTCGCGAAATACAGCGTAATTGTTGGCACTTTGAAGCGAAGACACTTGGAATAAAAAATCAAATCTCTGTCTAAAAAAGTATTTCGTTTAAAATAAGAGTGATATGACGCAGAAAACAGTCTCTCCCCAGTGAGCTTCTATGTTTTACTGTACGGTATCTGCCAGATGGACATTTACTCAACAAATCATTGATGAAATGATCCTCATCGTGAATCAGGGCCGTATCCTACGGCACGGCTGCTAGGGCCTGGCCCTACCAATAATAGATAATTATCAAAGTTGAGAAAAGGTCAAAAATGGCATAATAAACCGATATAACATACGACCCCCTTACACAATTTTTCATAATCACTCAGTTTAATGACAACATGACAATAACATTAGCTTATTTCCGACATGATCATTTGCTTAGAGTGAAGTACAACCCATCACCCAGTTTATTTATCCAACTGCTAGGTATTTAGGGCTAACTTTGGATTTCCCAAAGCCCTCAATGATAGCTAATGAATTTCATCAGTCTATTATCAACATTGTTATGTAAAGAGCTCATGGTCAGGTTAAGGTCATATAAAGGCATTCTTATAAAGTTGTGGCAAGAATGGAGGATACATCCAGCTTATTTAAAGCAACTTCTGCAAGTTCTGCAAGGAAAAAGGTTCAAGCATTCATCTACATGTGAGCTGGTACATGCAAAGCAAATATTTCATGGCTAAACTGGCAGTTCCTTCCTATTCCTACCAAATTATGCCCACACTGAGACTGAGTTCATTTTCCACATCTTATCTTCTCTAGACTAACCAACCAAAGTGAGGTTGAGAGTTTACTGTTGGCAAATCCATTGGACAATAGATTCAAATGTAAGTGGAAAGTTACCCTCCCTGTCCAAGGGAGCAGAAGTGCCCCGGCATCAAGGATGTAACTATCCATGCTGCCTCATGGGATTCAGCTAATAGCACAAATTGATAGACATGTCAATGCTTAGGAGAGGAGTTGTAAAGATAGCCAGAATTTGGTGTCATTGTTCAACTTCATGTGGCGTAATCAATAAATTGCTACCAAGCTAATGCTATATGGCATTGTTTCATCAACCTCACGATAAAAGCTGTGCTCTGTGTATATTTGTCAGATGTTATCCGCCAAAGGAAGGCCGAGTGAGAAGGACACCTGTCCGGTTAGACGACTGTAATGGGACTGGTGTGATGTTATCCATAAAAGAGAAAAGTCACCAGTTTTATATGGAGGTTTTTGACCTGGCCATAAACGGCATCAAAGCCAGGTTCGAGCAGAAGGGCATCGAATTGCTCTTGCAGATCGAGTTGCTCCTTTGCTCTGGTGCATATCCTGCCACATCCACATCCACAATATGTGATGCTTATGGCTTTGATAGCTTTGATCTTGAGGCCGAATCGAGGGTTTATAAGAAGGACAACGACATTGTGAAAGACGATATCACAACTGTGATAGCGTCTTATAAAAATAACCTAATAATAAACAAGTCATTATATCCTATCATATTCAAAATTTTGAAACTGATTGTAGTGTTACCCGCCACAAATGCGTCTAGTGAGCACTCATTCTTTGCTCTCAGTAGGCTCAAGACAGCTGGGCGTACATCAATGATGCAGGATAGATTAAATCATCTATTACTGCTACATGTTCACAAGAACAAAACGGATACACTGGACATTCAATCTGTCATCAGAGATTTTGTTCAGTGTCATCCAAGTAGAGAAAGTTCCATTGCGGTGTATAAGTAAGGCTTGGTCAATTCGATAGTTATGGATATATCAATATTTTCGTTGGCATAATATAAAGAATAATTGGTATAGACAGTTACAATAAAACTCACACATAAACCCAAACCAGAAGATGGCCTTGTAATGCAAATAATAGTGTTCTTGTGCGATAAGTTCGCCTTAAAAGCTCTGGCGTCCCCAAACCCCACCAGCTGGGTTGTGTGGCCGCTCGGACCTACCAACCAAAAGTTGAAGGATACCCCCCTGTCGTGAATATAGCGTAAGGCCAGTGTTCGTGTCTGATTGTCCATCATGGTATAAATATCAGGATGTTCAATGCCTAACTTAATAGCGTCCTTGAAAATTTTACACAGGCGTTGCTTGTCAGCAGCATACAAGCTTTTAAAAATAATGGGTAAGCGATAGGAGATTCGTGATACAATAAAACTTTTGAAAAGCATATTTGATAGTGATTTAGAGCTTAAAAATACAAAATTCCTGACTACATTCATCCTTTGAGAGGCGGTTGAAACTATACCATGCACATGATCATTAAAACGCAGCTTATCGTCAACTAATACACCAAGATAATTAACTTTATCACTATAAGCAATAGCAGTATCATTTAAAACAAGTGTAGGGGTAGAAGGTTTAACATATTGGGTGGATAGCATCATTTCCTGGGTCTTAGTAGGGTTTAATAAAAGATTTAAATCAGCACATTGTTTAGCAATTCTATGGATTTCATCAAAATAGGAGTTGAGATCTGATTGATTAGCTATGCAGCCTATGATGCAAGTGTCATCTGCGTACTTAATTATTGTAACTTTACTCAGGTTTGAGGTAATCCGGTTTGTATATATGGAGAACAAAAGGGGAGACAGACAGCAGCCCTGGGGGGTGCCAGTGTTCGTTATAATAGCATTTGAAGTTTTACCATCAACAACAGTTCTTTGCACTCTGTTAGATAAGAAGCTGTAGATCCACTCAGTGACATTGGAGTCAAGATGAGTAAGCTGCGAGATAAGATCAGGAACATGTATAGTGTCAAAGGCCGATGAAAAGTCTAAAGGTGTGGCTACATGTCACGATTTTTACATCGATTTGGGGTCACGAGTGGTTAATCGGTGGATCTGCACGAGTGATTACTCGTGTTAAGTGGACATCCAACTTGTTGGTCTTTTGCCCGAGTGATCTAGACGATCCTCTATGCTGATTGGTTGTTGATTGCTTGCTTAAATAATTACGCGGTTAAACACGTCATCTATCAAATCGTGACAGGCTATCAAAAATGGAGGAGTTGATAATATCTGTAGTTAAATCACATCCTCCTATTTATGATAAAAAAGACCATAACTACAAAGATAGGAGTGGTGCTGTAGTGAAAATATGGAAGGTAATAGCTGTATCACTTGGAAATGGAAGCTGTCCTGACATGACATCCATAGTATAGCATAGGAAAATCAATTTTACAGAAGAATGAAATTTTATTTGGTGAAGATTCTAAGTGACAAAGACCCGGATTTAATATGACATATCCGGTCATTTGTTAACACGCCCATTAAATATCATTGGTCAATCGATTGAACTGAGGGAGTTAATTGGTCAATCTAGGCACCTGATTTATTACCCCACTATAACTCACTAAACCATCGAGTACTAACTCATAGGCCTGTGTAGCAGTGTGAGATCGGCCTAGCATGTCTAGACATGCCATCGGCCTGTGATTACATCGTGACATGTAGCCACACCTTAAGAAGAGACATCTAGCATAGTGTGAAGCCTTCTGGTCAATAAAGCTGGTGACGGTCGAAGTTAGACAGAGCAGGGCATCTTGTGTAGACCGATTAGCTTGATATGCGAACTGGTATCTATGCATAGGAGTATGAGCCATAATATAATGTTTTACAAGCCGCTCCATCATCTTGCAGAGACAGCTAGTTAGCGCTATTGGTCGATACTGTTTAAATTGAGAAGGTCTTTGACTTTTGGTAGAGGTTTTATTATAGCCGATTTCCATGATGCAGGTGTAGTTTCAGAGTTGATAGAGGAGCTGAACAGTCTAGTGATGATAGGCGCCAGCTGGTTGGAGCATAGCTTTAAAACTTTGGGAATGAGGCCATCTGGTCCGGGGCCTTTCCTAGGGTTAAGTCCACTGAGCTGTTTGAGGACTATATCTTCTTTTATTTCTATTGGTGGTGCTGTAGTGTTAGAATTGTTTATCACAGGCGGGACGGGTATAGGTTTCTCATATCTGGTGAAGAAGGTATTCAGGTCATCTGGGGCAAATAGGTTCTGCTTAGGAGTTGTGTTGGTGCTAGTAGGTAGCCCACTAATTTTCTTGATATCTGTCCATGCTTTTGCAGGTTGTTTGACTAGTTGTTGTTGAATTTTGGTAGAGTAGCTTTTCTTAGCGATAATTATTGCCTTGGTTATATCACGCTTAAGTTTGTTATACAGTTTACGATTGCCAGTTTCATGAGCAGTTTGTTTTTGTTCCAACATCTCTGATATATGCTTGTTCATCCACGGTTTTTGGTTGGTACACATCCTGAAACTTTTAGTGGGTATGCAGGTGAGGTGTCTGTACAGAAATTGATATAGTCTGAGATAACTTCAGTTTGTGGATATCATCCTCATCAGAAAGTAAATTATCCCAGAGTGTAATATCCAAAGCTGCTTTCAAGTTGTCACAGTTTTCGTTTCTAAACATCCGACGGGTTACTCTGGTAGGTTTATATTTGGAGAGAGGTGTGTAGGTTGGGATGAGATGAGTTATGTAATGGTCAGATCCACCGAGGTTTGCAAGTTGGTGGCAATGGCTGAAGGCGTTTTTGAGTCTGATGTAACATTTGTCTAGGATTCTATTGTTTCTTGTCAGTGTTTTAACTACCTGGTAATATCCATCAAGTCTGAAAGGAAGCTGGTTGAAATCGCCCATTACCATAATACAAGAATCAGGGTGATTTTTCTCCAGTTCCTTAACGTGTGTAGAAATTGACATTGTGCTGTAAAAGTGTGTACATGGCGCACGCACCTGCTCAGGGTCTTCCAAGGATATCAATTTAGCATTACCGACTTGAAATTTTCAGATACAGCTCTAATATAAGTATAGAAATTACATAACTGTCAATGATAATTCAGGCTAAGAGACTGGTAAAGTCTTGTGATAGCTTTGTACAAAACAAGAACCTGTTTACTAAAACAGCACCATACATGAAAGAACATTTTATGTTCTTTCATGTATGTGCGGTTTTAGTTGGTTTGACTAAGATAACTTACAAATAAAAAGAAGATCACTTTAGCCTTAGTAGACACATGATTTCCTGTCGTGTCCCTCTCTATGGATCTTTACACAATGGAAACGAGATTGTTTTTTTAAGGTTTTCAGTTCAACATCTATAACCTGATTTTTGAAGATACAGAACAGATGTGTAGGAATTAGAGATTGATGATTATGAAAAATTGCACACCTCGATTTTGTCACTATCTAGTACAAAACAGGATTATGACAAATTCGGGCTTATTTATTTATTTTTTGAGGTTTTCTAAAAGTTTATAATTAAAGCAAATTAAAAATAACTTGTCGACCTCACACATCATCATAGATACAAAAATGACTTGAATAAAAAGATAAGTGGTAGAGTGTTACATACTATATAATGTGTAGGATAATGAAAGCATGGTATCATAAATGAGAGGATGTGTGAGTTAAATACCAATCCGAAAAATTAATGTGAGATTCTTTTGCATCTCTCTATTGTATCATAGAATATAATTTATCACAGCAACATTTGTATTATAGCTGACTTAGTATTAAAAATATATTTGTAAGTCTATTAGTTAGTTAATCAGTTCATCCTATCGAACTCCTGGCTAGCATAGATTATTCGGCATAGCCTTCAAAGTGATACACCAACATGTAAGCCATATATTTTTATGATCCTGTTAGTCAAATCTATAAAAGGAAACTGTGTTCTATTATACGGTGTTTATTTATTTAGCATAATTTAATGGGAACAAACAAAGAATCCGCGACAACTTGGCCCGAGCCAAACTTGGCCCGAGCCAAACTTGGCCCGAGACAAACTTGGCCCGAGACAAACTTGGCCCGAGCCAAACTTGGCCCGAGCCAAACTTGGCCCCAATTAGTAAAACTTGGCCCCAAATACTAAAACTTGGCCCCAGATACTAAAACTTGGCCCCATGCAATGAAACTTTGCCCCAAATACCAAAACTTGGCTCCAAATATAAAACTTGGCCCTATTAGTAAAACTTGGCCCAGATACTAAAACTTGGCCCCATGCAATGAAACTTGGCCCCAATTAGTAAAACTTGGCCCCAAATACCAAAACTTGGCTCCAATTATAAAACTTGGCCCTTATTAGTAAAACTTGGCCCAAATACTAAAACTTGGCTCCAAATATAAAACTTGGCCCCATGCATGCCTCATACACTATTAATCTCTTGCAAGTGAACTATATACTAGGCTGAGTAGGAGTTTCTTGTACAGATGTTTAGCCGCCCAGTTCCTATCATTTAAGACAGTTCTACAGTATTACCTGGCGATGCAGCTAGTTGGTCATGTCATTGAAATTAAATTGTATAAATCTCGCTCAAATGAGCTTCCATGTGGCATATATTAAGTATTACAGAAAACCACCTTAAATAAATAGTCGATATAATGAGCGAACATGCTAATTGTTACCGCATTTATGGTCTGCTTACTGTATGTTTATTTCTGGAGTTATCTGTGTTATGCTTATAAGAAGGCAATTCTGAACTCAAACAACAGCCACAGTATTCTGGTTTGTGATAATTGCATCATAAAAGTTTCTTTTAAATCTGTGAGCATGCCATCCCTAAAGAGTTCCATGTTGCTAATTTTTGCATTCTTAGTATTTAGCTGTCCATCGTGGCCGATGATGACGTCTTTCGTCTACGAATAAATAGTCTCCAATCGTGTCTGCTTCGGGATAGGCTCTGCCAAGATCTGAGGGGGATCTCCCGATCTTTCAGGGGTTCTTTTGATGATGTCCTCGTATCTCAGCTTTGGGCATCCAATTCCATATGTACCATCAGTGAGTTGTGAGTACAATATAAGCTTTGGTATTCGGGTGTTATCTAGACTGTGGAAATGACCGGTCCTGCTGAGGCAACTGCTGATGAGAATATCGTACATGCCAGGTAAGGAAGTTGTTTTTAGGATCCTTTCATTTGATATAAACTGCCACCACTTTATGTTGAGTATCTGTCTCAGGTGTCTAATCATGAATGCATTAAGTTTATAAGCAGTAACCTTGTACACAAACCAGGATTCGACACCATAGAGAAGAACTGATAGAACAATGGCTCTGTACACAGCACTTTTAGTCTTGATGGTAGGATCCTTATTGTCCCATATATGATCTCTGAGTCTCCCAAAGGCTTTTGAGGCATTGGACATGCGTATCTCCAGTTCAGTGTCGAGCTTGTTGTCGTTGGTGTCAGTTGTACCAAGATGCTTAAACCTGCTAACCATAGCAAGGTTTTCACCATCAATATGGATGTCATCTCCTGCGTCAGATAAGCCCGGTGAAGGTTGGTACATCACCTCAGTCTTTTTTATGCTAATCTTTTACCCAAACTGTTTGGCTGACTGGGAAAAACCAGATATAGTTTCCTGTGCATCTGCATGGTCTTGAGCAACAACTGGAGTATCATCTGCAAATATAAGTTCACGTACTCAAGCCCTTTCACCTGCTGACTGATGTATTCACTCCTTTGTGTAGGGCCGACACAAGATTGGTGAAATTGGCAGGAAAACCAAGTTTCTCTAGAATAGCCCACAAGGCATTTCTGTTCACAGTGTCAAAGCCAAAAGTCAAAACACCATTACATCCTCGGCTCAACATAATCTTCTTGAATTTGCTTCAGGAAGAATATCATATCTACAGTATCTTCGCCTGCAAAAAATCCACATTGTGCCTCTGGGAGTAGGTCCTCTGCATAAAGGCTCAATCTTTTGAGTAACACACAGGCTAATACTTAACAGGTGTTGATAGAAGTGAGATGCCTTGATATTTCCCACAGAGACGTCGATCACCTTTCTTAAACAGGGTTATAAGCTGAGCATCCTTCCAATCTTGTGGAGGCTCTCCGCTCTTCCAAGAGTCAACAATGATCTCATGGTGTTGCAGGTGCTGCACTAGTAGAGCCACTCTGAATATGATATTTCAGGGTGTATTCTATCTGCACCGGGTGACTTTCCATTGCTGAGCATATACATAGCATTGTTCACTTCGTCCAAGTCAGGAGCATCATCAATCTCATTGCTTTCATTGAGAAGAGTGTTGAGATGTTCTGTCCAACAAGGGAGAAGGTCTTTTTCTCAGTTAGTAAAGTCTGATTGTCGGAGGAAAGTAGCTGATCAGATTGATCAACCCTCGGACCCCGTACTGCCCAAAGTCCTTGATGGAAACCGCTAGTGTAATTCATGTCTGCCAGCTCCTGCAGTTCAGCAGCTTTACTCTGCCACCATTCATTTTTCAATTCATGACATTTCTTTTGCAGACGACATGAGTAGTGTCTAAACCTGTTTTTGATGGATCTGGTATTACGATTCAACATTTCATTCAGGGCTATCGGTTCACACAGTTCTTTATCGCTCTCCTCAAACCAGTCTGCATGATATCTCTCCACATATTCCAAGATCTCTTTGTACACCTCATACACCGTTGACTTGAATGCGGACCATTATTCTCTTCCACTGAGCCTGCCAGAGCAGGGAGCTTTTCATTCATGTTAGTTTTACTAATTGGGGCCAAGTTTCAGTACATGGGGCCAAGTTTTATGTTTGGGGCCAAGTTTTACTAATTGGGGCCAAGTTTCAGTACTAAGGGCCAAGTTTTACTAATTGGGGCCAAGTTTCACTGCATTGGGGCCAGGTTTCATTGCATCGGGCCAAGTTTTATATTTGGGGCCAAGTTTTACTAATTGGGGCCAAGTTTCAGTACATGGGGCCAAGTTTTATATTTGGGGCCAAGTTATACTAATTGGGGCCAAGTTTCAGTACATGGGGTCAAGTTTCATATTTGGGGCCAAGTTTTACTAATTGGGGCCAAGTTTCAGTACTTGGGGCCAAGTTTTACTAATTGGGGCCAAGTTTCACTGCATTGTGGCCAGGTTTCATTGCATCGGGCCAAGTTTTATATTTGGGGCCAAGTTTTACTAATTGGGGCCAAGTTTCAGTACATGGGGCCAAGTTTTACTGATTGGGGCCAAGTTTCATTGCATTGGGCCAAGTTTTACTAATTGGGGCCAAGCTTTACTAATTGGGGCCAGGTTTCATTGCATCGGGCCAAGTTATATATTTGGGGCCAAGTTTGGCTCGGGCCAAGTTTGTCTCGGGCCAAGTTTGGCTAGGGCCAAGTTTGGCTAGGGCCAAGTTGTCGCGCTTCCCAAACAAAAATATAGTTGATGTATATTTATTTCCATGGTACACAGAAAAATATACAAAATAGTATTGAGTTTGTCTACCAATGAATTAATTCCTATTTTTAAAATTTTTGAGCGGCTTGCTATAGAACCACATGACAATGGTACTGGTGTATTATGTGCAGTCAGCACATACAAGATCCATAGACAAATGTCATTTGAATATTCAGAATAGGATGTCAGAACTTGTAGGTGGTTGCCATAGATATTTGTATTGGGACAAAATTAGTTGAACTCACATTAAACAAGTGAGCATTCAAAACTCAGTTATATGCATGCTTGATCAAACTAATGTAGCAGTCATTCACTGACTCAAGATGGAGCCTTGTAAGTCCAAGATGTAAATCAAACATACATACACACAAAGCATCAAAGCATATATATTGACTTCAAACGCTGCAGAGAAGCCAACAAGAAAAAGTGAGTTAGTTTGAATGGTGAGGAGTGTGAAGTCAAAGTAAAAAACATTGTTTATTAGATTAAATTATTGTGGCGGATTGGTGCATACTGAAGATTTAGCGGACAGAAATGAGATGATTTACAGAGAAGACTTGCCTGTTGAAAGATATATGATTGGTGAAAGGAAGTTCAGTGAACTAAAGGAAAGGCTAACTGCTGATTCCCGTTTAAGTTATGTTGTCAGATCAAATATTTACTTGGTAACAATGATTGCCTTTGAACAAACTAGGTTGTTACTATCATCTAGCCATTGCACTCAAAAGTACTGGCACTAGATTGTGAAAACACAAACAACCATCACAAAGGTTAAGATATTCAATTCATTTGCAACTTAATTGGAAGGATGAGCTATAATGATCAATTCAGTCTATTGATAATCTGTTCTCTGGCAAACAAGGAGATGGAAGGCGAAAAAGATGAGCTCATTCTTAATCTTGAAACACTTAAAGGAACGCAACAGAATGTAACTGATGTATTTTGCTGTATAAAGCCACGCCCCAATATAGCAACGACTTGATACAAGGTGAGGTTTATCTGTAAATCATTTGATTTAAAAAATAATTATACCTGTATTTTTCAACCTTGGCTAATTGATCATTGAATTAATGGCAATAACTGGACCGGTTTGAACAATAAAAACTGCTCTGAAGTGATTAAACAATAGCAATGTTTTTCTTGATACGCTCATTACTTAACAACACAAACTTTGTCTTCACATCATAACATCATTAAAATTAATACTATCATTTTCATTGTCATATTCAATGTATTATTTCGGCGTTTATTACAGGCAGTTGAATATCGAACCACAGCTACTATTCCTGCTGGTGGTACAATAGAATGTGGAGCCTTTGGATGGGCTCGTTGTGCATCAACTGCAAAACAAACCATGTAAGTTATTTAGATATTATGAAAACTTCTCAATACCAATGACCCTTGCAGAGCGAGTTGCCAATCTCAGGGTGATTGCATTCAAAAAATCATATAATAAGCATATAATAAAGAAAAAAAGTATTCATCAAAAAGTTGCAAAAAGGTAACTATAAATGCATCAATACGTTTGCAAATATTGATCACATGTTACAGAATGTATCATATTATTCTAATCGTGGTTCTTTTTTGATTCAGTAAATTGATATTCTTTTTATCTACTCTTTAAAGTTTTCCATTGACTATGGTGTTGTGTTGGTTGCAGTCCAGTAGCTTCTTTATTTAACAATATAAGTGTTAGTTGTTTGTGTCTACCTATTACTCTAAGCTCATAAAAATTCTTTACAGAACCGTCACCAGATATAAAACTGTTGAAGAGTATGTACTTGTGCCCTCAGTCAGTTTGGCGCAGTGGTTAGCGTGTCTGCCACTTGTTGTGGGTTCAAACCCCGTCCGGGACCGAAAGTCATTTCGACTTTGACTGATCACACAGTCCCTTCGGATCAGGACTATAAATAATGGAGGTATTCTGTATGTACAACACCATCGTGCATGCAGATTAAAGAACCCTCTTGTATGGTATAACTCTATACAGGAGGATGCTGTCATCAACCACTGCAGCTCCAGCCTTGTATACTGGGTTAAAGCTGTCAGTGGTTGAAAAGTGGCACTAACGACTCGGAAACCTAGACGTCACTATCAAATCTCTTCCTATGCCGCACCTCGGTGCAGTCATCGTCTACCTAGACGGACAGCAAATATTATTATTATTAATTGTGCCCTCCTCAGAGTGGAATGGTGGTTGTCCTGATAAACAAATCAGGACAACCACCATGCTGCAAAGGGCTCATCAAAATCCCAGGACAAAACAATCATTATAGTGAGTATAAATTAAACTAAAACTAATCTTATGAGCATGCTGATGATTCTTGATAGCCTTATGACATTTACTTCATTTTGCATTTGTCGACCATTGTTGATAACAATCTGACAATGCAGTCTATTAATTTTTCATGTAAGTTATACAACCGATTGAATAACTCTTTCAGCAATTAAGTAACTTGAGAGGCTTGTCAAACTTCAGTTGCAGTACTGCCACTTTGACCTGGAATTGTTCCCTGGGTACAAACCTCGACCATATACAGCTCCCTGTGCTGTTATGACAGTTGGATGCTAGGGAGTCATAGGACAATAAAAATATGGACCTCTGAACGCAAATTATAATCTTTACATTTGACTGCAACTTATAATTGCACAGATTTTACATAATTATTTTAAACTTCAAACAATTTCTGTGTGCTTACTTTTCATAATGGTTATTACGTAATTGAATGGCTATTATAAAATAAATCCTTAGCAAATACTTAAATTGTTATTATTTGTCTCTCTGATTTCTGCAAGATCACAACATAGATCATTTGATTGGGCAACTGTATACTTGATGATATGTTTCGATAACTCTTGTAAACTGCAATATGTGCATGGGCAAAGCAAAAACCTCCAGAGGTGGTGCCAGGTATTAGAGTTACATAGTAGCAAAACAGATATCCAAAGTAATATCTGTAAGAACCGTATATTTTTCATGTCTGTGCAATTTGTTTACTTTGTTCATAATGAGCAATGACCCACAGATACTTGAGCAGTTCAAAGTGAGGCTTAGCTATTGCTTTTGAGGGATTTTGCCAATACTTTTCGGAGCTTTCTAGTAATATTCCAGGGTAAAACATCAACTTTGGAATTTTTGCCTCATATTCATAGAATAACAGAGCTGTTAACTTATCACCATAAAATTCATGATTGAAAATGAGGCATAACAATTTAACTATATTGGTGATGTAAAAGATCAATAAGATTTAAAAATTCATTTTTCTGTATATATACATGACAATGGCTGAATAGATATATAAAACTCACTTATACCGTGAGCTGTGTTCGGTACACATGCTGTTTAAAAAATCACTGGATTTGGACCATAACAAAGAGTAGCCAGGTGGTTTACCTTTACATGATCATCTTCACCTGACCTCCTTTGGTTTCAGTGTGGTATCATATACTAGTACCTGTGAATCCTGGCTCAAAAAAATAAACCAGTTCTGAATATGTCAATTCCCTGAGTTTTGTACACCATTACACTGACAACAACAATGGAAGGCTGCAGTGCAGGTTATTATGCCTCCTAAATTTAATTCGAAATGGCATATCATTCAGCCAATGACGTCCAAAATTCAAAAAAATAAGCTTTATATATCAACATCATTTATGTACCCAATAATATTGTCTTCAGGGCAAATATCGGCACTGATGAATTTGAAGGTTTAGTGGATAGAGGTATTAGCTCACACAATATGAGAGGCTGCGCATAAATCGGCAAATTGATAATATAATATTATTTCAATGATTCAAGCTGTGTCTCAATCAATAAACATACAAATGCTTCACAGTAAGTATCAAATCTGAGTTTTCGGTACTTTTTATTAAAATTTTAATTGAGAAATATTTACTTATTATCACCCTCCTACTCTTTAGCTACTTGGACCTTTTCAAAGTTAGCTATTAAATAAGACAATGGCAAGCGAGATAATGTGCAATGGTCAATCAAACCAAAACTTTTGTAAAGGTCGGTCGGCATTTAGCCTTGAGGGTTATGTCAGTTAAGCCCCTTCAAAGATATATAGGTGTAACTAGCTTGGTATCATTTCTTTATGTAAAATTTGTTGTCATCATAGGAAAGCCTGTTCAGAAATAACTACCAGTAATTATGCAGTTATCAGGAGTGAAGCCTCAGACCAAACTTCTTATGAAGTATTATCAGTACGACCAAGCCAGATATTGTTGACAGCATTCCTGCCACCATGTAATATGTAAGCTTTTCACTGTAGTCTGTGTATACAGCCACAATGTTTATAATGTTTGCGATGCCATCTAGACAGTAGAAGAGTCCCATTGAAGTTGCCTGCATCGCTCTCGGAGCAGCCAGGAACGTCAATTCATAACCTGAAAGAAAATATCTAAAGTATAATCTCATCAATTCTCACAGGATAAGCTGAGAGTTTTATGGTAATTATTAGAGGCCAAAGATTGGAAGCTTGTTTTCCTCATTTTCTAGTGATACCATATCCAATCCCCCTCTCTTCCAATCTAGACGAGCATATAACAAATTAATTGTTTAAACCTTTGTATATGCGAAAGAGTACCATTGCATGCCCAAATCATAATTATGCTAGGCTACATTCCAATATTGTTTAATTTTCCTTTCGGACAGACCATCATATCACTCACCAGCTGTGTAGACTAATGCGTTACAAATTCCAAGGAATATACTTGGTGCAAGTAGGGACCTCAAAGTTATCTCTGAAAAGATAAATATATATCATCATATACACTGTTTTACCAGCAATCCATGCCTGCATTAATACAGCCTATAATAGTGAATGTGTGACTTATTTGGTTTTATTGGGTAATCATATCATATCAAATCATACTTCTTTAAGAACTAAAATATAATTCCCATTTCTTTTAGAACTACACCTTAACAAGAAATCAAGGTTAGATGCAAGCATTTTTTTCACCCACCAAAGTCATAGAGATTGGATGTCAATATGAATATAAGTATTGATATTATC
This sequence comes from Membranipora membranacea, assembly GCA_914767715.1. Taxonomy (NCBI): domain Eukaryota; kingdom Metazoa; phylum Bryozoa; class Gymnolaemata; order Cheilostomatida; family Membraniporidae; genus Membranipora; species Membranipora membranacea. Next base: position 14,038,564 of record OU612069.1, on the reverse strand, counting down.
ATTGCTATTTGTCCAGCTGTCAACCTCTGAAGAAAAGAGATTTGCACTCTCCATTTTGTATACAGATAACATGATGAGTAGTAGTAGAGTGGAATAAATAAAGCGCTTGCACCTCTATTACCCAGCATGTTGTACAACTAAAATATACAATACAATATAATACGGATGGTTTCCATTGATTAACTATGATGTACAAGAAGTCCTGCAACTGAAAACTTTATCATAACCAGTCAATTATTGGCAATACCAAATTGCTGTGAATCATGAATTTAAAATTATAATTTCCACCCTAATGGAAGAGTAAAGATCACAAAGAGTTTGGAAATCATATCTCCAGCCTATGTCTGTGTGAATCTTGATGTCGCAGTCAGATTTCAGGCTTGCTCAAAATTTCAAGATTAAAACCCTCCTAGAAGGTGAATAAACAAGCACTAACAAAAATTGTTTGCCAGTTTTTTTTCTTAGTTTCTCTAATCTTTTAATCGATGAGAAGCCCATAATTGTAACAAAAAAGAGCATTGCAGTTAAAGCAGCTGTTAAAACTTGATTAACTATCTACATCAATCCTCAGCCAGCCAGTTCTGATTCTGTTCATTATATACTGATGAACGTAACATCATCAATAACGCCCTTACCACGATCTCAAGATTCTCCTGCTGTGCGTCTAGGAAAGCTGATGATGTGAGATTGAGCCTTTGATGAGTCTCATCATATAGATAGTTTGGTACAAACGTCTGTATAATGGAAGAAATGATGGCTACTTGCAAAGATGAGTTGGATTTTTTTACCCACATAATCAAAAAAATAGATTGGTGTCCGCCTACCCTAACCTTCATTTTGTGAGTTCACACTAATGTCTAATATGATGAGTGTATCAACTATGTACAAAACTGGTGAAAACTTTTTTATTTTTCATAAGTTTTTTCAAGCGTGGCAGGAAATTGGGGGCGGAGGTGTTGTGATTCGGGTCCCACTGGGGGATCCGGGGTTGATTTTACCGGCTCCTGGCACCCTCAAATGTACACCTTTCTTGTGTACTAGTCTTCTGACTGACTCATGATGAGACATGTGAGGACATGGAAAAACATGCAGACAAGCTAGAAAGACAGCTGAAGACACGCTACAAGGGGTACCAGCAATGGGCAATGTAAGGCGAATAACCCTAACACGTATGATGCATGCCATAGGATGGCGATGGTGGAATGGACTGTGCTGGGGGATGAAATAAAACACAACTCTGAGTAGTGTGTGGTATGCTTGTTAATTAGCACAATCAGCCGACTCTTTTTCAAGGATTTTGACATGGCGCAATCGGTTAGCTCACTTGCAATTCACTGCCAGGCAATTGGTGCGGAAAAAGTCCTGGGTTCAAGTCTTACTTAGAGAGCTTCTAGATGTTGAATATTCTGGCCCCCAACAACCTTGGTGCAGTGGCGTATATTTGCACTCACGGCCCACGTATTTCTGTGAGTTGCTGAATAGCTCAGTGTGTAGAGCGTCCGCCTAATAATCACTGTTAATAAGATTGTTGTGGGTTCGAATCCCATCAAGGTCAGTTTTTTTTTCAAATGGGTGCTTTACAACTGGAGCATTTTTACCGTAATCTTCTACTGCTATTGAGTTATTTTCTGAAAGTACCCAACCGCTCAGTGAGCTATTGAAATACCTCTCTGCTTGCACTATTTTGCTACCGATATGCAAAAATTTCCGTGGTGGGAGGGCGATTAAGCGCCCCTACCACACCCTCCCCGCCACGCCTACGGCGTGTGGATCGGGCTGCGCCCGATTATTATGCTCATCTCTGAAAAGTCAGTGAGTGAAATTTTTTAGAATATACGCCCCTGCCTTGGTGTATGCCTCTTGTGGTAAACTTTTTTACTCTTCACATCTTTTAAAAACTGATTTCTAATCGATCTCGATTCAATAATTGCAAGACATTTCTGCTGAACAAGCAATTTAACAACCATGTTTTATCAGGTAAAGTAATTTTAGCTTGAACCAACTATTTAATTCACACTTACCACTGGTATCTGTGTGGTGAAGGCTACAGGAACGAGACAGAGGACCACCACAAAGAACTGCATCATATTACCTCTTTCCTTAACAGCCCCCTCAGGATATTCACCACCATACCTCCACATAGCTGGAGTCAGGAAGGAGGTGCCATCTAACCTGTGCCTAGAAATCATGAGAATTGGATAAAATTATGGATCTGCAGCGCATCAGACCATTAAAAAAAGCAGTGTGTTTCATCGGTAAATTTTGATCACTAGAACATTTGACGGTAAGTAAAATTACCTGCTTATAGATATTGGAGCTTTGATAGCGCAAATGTTCACACCCATGGATATCAAACAAGAGGTCCCGGGTTCAATTCCCGCTATCGCTATAGGGATTTGTTCTTGTCTCTCCCTACCCACAATACGCTAAAATCAAGACCAATAGCAACCAACAATACTTACAAAACTGACTGATGGGATATTATGGGTGTTAATCAACCGTTAGAAAGAGAATACGGTCTCATACCACTACCCTCCCCCGCATAAAGTCATAAACAAGCAGCTAATAAAATTCACTTACTCTCTCCTTGAGAAAGCCTGTTTCCATATCCCTACTGTGTCTACGATGACACTAACATCAGGTCTCGGTTCTCTTGTAATCCTCCCACACACAACTAAAAATTCAAAGAATTTTAGCTGAAATCATTCTATTACAGAAATAATTAGAGTGGCATGAAAGAGTTCCAGAGCACAGTTGGGAGTTTTGAAAATCACCAATGTCTATTCAGAAAAGTTTGGAAGGCAGATTAAGATATCAACATTTTGAAAACCCAAAAGTCCTTACCAACAAAAAGTGCAATCATTCCAGCTGTTGAGGCAACAATGAGAAAAGTCGCCCACCCTTCCACAAGAAAGTTGTAGAATCCTGAATACTTATCGCTCTCAAATGGGTCTTCAGGGACCACCAGCAAGAACGTGATACACACAAGACATGAGAAGACCTCCCCAAGCTTTCTCACCCAATAGTACTTGGCGTAGAATTGCCTGACCTCATTCCGATTTTCCATCTGCAATATATACCCTGTGGTAAGGCCAAGACTAGACCAAGTTTGGTTCATTTGCCTGCATTTGGAGTTGCTCCTGCTCCACTGGTTAGCGGTGTGGCGCGACCAGTGGCGTGACCAGTGGAAGGGAGCAAATGGAATGCAGGCAATTGGATTAAATTTGATCTAGGACAAGACAGGCTCAGTGAGAAACTTCATTAAGAAACCTGTTACAACCTGTTACTGTTACAGAAATGACCTTGCTGCTTCTGTTTGATGTAGTTATCCAATGAAACTTTTAGCATGGTAAAGCATGCAATCCTGCAGATGCAAGGTTTCTAATCTTGAAAATATTTTTTTACTGCTCAGATTGACAGGTATTTGTTAATGTCTGGAGTTGCCTGGTGATTGGAGTTGGCAATCGATGGAGTGTATGTATTGCAAAGTTTACTATAACCAACACTATTTCATTTTGACATGACTCTAACAAATGATTGTTGGGTGGTCCTCTCCCATGTCAAATGATGAATGCTAACGATTTCCGTGATGAAAAAATCATGAAACAAGAATTGGAATATATTCATTGCAAATCAAAACGGTTCCTGGCTTAGAATGAAGAAATGAGAACGAATGCAGTTGCAAGTTAACCTAAATGCTAATCCTATGTATCAATTGGACCTAAAACCGATATCACCTGTATGGAAACATAGTGAAAGTGACCTCACCTGATCACCAGCCAAGACAGGCAGAACAGTCTCAAATATTGATTCGAGGACAGACAAGATGTACACCACTGCAACGTAAATCATCCACAGGTGGTAGTTGTCAGCAAATCCAGCTACTAGAGCAGCCTCAAATGTACAGTTGACAAATCTGTTTTCATCTCCATAGCTTCCATTCACTGCCATACATGATAGGTTGTTGGATATATCATAAAGCAACACCGTCATGTATATGAATCTACAGTTAAAGATAAAATACAAGCAAACTAAAGATTTGATGTTAATATTTTTACACATGTTTTAGAATTGATAGATGCTTTCAAATATTAGCTAAATCTCAGGTATCTTGTTGAACAGATATAAATACAAGTCGAATGAACTTATATTTGAGCTGGAGCAGAAAAAGTCATCCCATGTTGTGGTTGTCTCCTCTCGTGCTAAGGGGACATGACTCTCAAATTTGTTGTAGTTTACGTAATACTTTATCATGTTTTTATTGCCTTACTAACCATTGCAGGTGAGGAAGAACATATTAATATAAAATGGTAAGAGCAGATACTGGCATCGTTCTGATTTGAGGAAGGTGGAGGCCTATGCCGGAGACTGTCAATTATGCTCCTTATTTTGTTGTGCTAAAGCGCAACATCATCACATTATCTATGGAAATCCCGCTTCAAATAGAAGTCTCTTTTAGGACATTTCCATAGAAATCCATGAATAATGCCGAAGTTGTCTTGATTGCTAGCAGTACTCACCCCATGTACATGAGCACACCAGATATGAAGAGTATTCTTGTTTTTCTTACACATGCGTCAGTAAAAATTCCAACGATCCAGCCGCATCCATAGGTGAAGATAAAGGAGATACTTGGAATCACACTGATTCTAAAAAGCAAAAAGATACCAAAATTATTCACAGAGTCAGTTGTGTATTTGTTGCGACAACTTAATATCTTGTCAAATTTTTACAAGCAAAATAGACAGACGAACACATGACCTCAAGTATAGGACCCGTTCCCACTACTATTGAACTCAGGCTAGGCTACATCACTGTAAGGCTACAACTAGCAGATGAGGGCCATTATATCATGAATAAATATATGTGCAAGGATTAAGTTTCTAGGAATACACAAACGTACATATACCTGAGTTATGTTGAGTTGAGTCACATCGCATCAAAGATAAGCTGGACTGAATTACTATGCACAATTGAGTTGAAAATTAAAAACAAAATGCATACTGAGGGCGGTGTTGTAGCAACAACCACGAGGTGACAAACTGTTTTGGTGATATGTCCAATCATAATTAGATCGGTTCAATTAATCTGGTATTACCTAAGCTCGGCCAAATTTACTAGTCATCATTATCAAACTGTGTAGCATTTATCCAGTCAGTCAGTTTGGCACAGTGGTAAGCGGCACCTGTCAGATGACCAGCCGGTTGTGGGTTCAAATCCCATCCGATACCAAACCTTGTTTCGACTTTGACTAAGCACGTAGTCCGTTCAGATCATGATGCAGAAAAATGGAGGCCTTCTGTATGCATAATGTAGATAAAACAACCCTCCGATATGATGCAGCTCTATACAAGAGGACGCTGTCACCAACCACTGCTTCTCCGGCCTTGTAGCGATATGCTTCACACTGGGTTAAGGCTGTCAATGGTTGAAGAGTGGCACTATGGACATGGAAACCTAGTTGTCACTATAAACAACTACCAAAGCCAGCATGTCAGTGCCAGTCATTGTCAACCCTGACAGACAGCAATATTATTATCATTATTATTATTATCATTATTAGCATGTATCCGGACTGCATAAGTTGCAGTACGCCAAGAGAGTCACGGAGGCTTGGACATACACATCTCGTGTCGTTGATAGTGGCATTCCATTATTAATTATCCAGGATTTATAATGGAATGCCACTACCAGTGACCCGAGCCAAGTTTAAATCAAACACTGCCTAATGATAGTGTAACTGGAACTTACCTGAGACTTAATTCATCAAACTTATCTTTCATGACTTCACCATTTTCAGTGAAGAATCCCATATTTAGCTGCAGGGTGAGCGGTATCCAGTAGATCAGTGAATGCATAGACATATTCCTGAAGAACTCGCACACCAATACCAGATTCAATGCTATTGTCTGTTGCTTGATTGGTTTGTATTCTCCTTGAGCTGCGGCTGCCAGATTTCTTGAGGAGATATCTTCCACTCTTTCGTACTCAACGCTAGTGGAGTCATAGAATTCACTGTGACTCAGTGTCACTTGACGATTGTTTATAACTGGCCTCCTAGCTTGTCCTTGGCTGGATGTCCCGTTCCCCATTTTCTAATAGCACAGTAAATGAAGGCAAACTGCTCAGCTCGATTCTATCAAAATGCTTCACTTTTCCCTGACTTTGATGCCTACTACAAGCCTGACACAGCTTAGGCTGTAATCTAAGTGCAACAAGAAATTACTTCACAAAATGACAACTTACCACCATGCTTTGTAAGTAAACACTCAACACAATGTCTTGTTAACATTCTGCCCACTCAAAATGCAGTGTAAATTGGTTGTAATATGTTTACTGATAACTTAATTTCATGCTTGTGTGCACTTAATGGGACATTCCCTATTCAAAATTGCATTTACTTCCTCCTAGAAAATTTGATAGCATTCCTTTCACACCATTGTCTGACAACTGATATGCTTGATAAGCATTTATGATGTTTCAATATTGATTCATACTAGTTTGATGATAATATATCGAAAGAAGTTTCTGTTTACTTGATATTTATTAACATGTGATAGCTGGTTTATCTCACTGGCTAGATGACTCATCAAGCCATTTATTGAAAATTATACCCTGTTAACAAATGTCAGCTGCAGGAAGTTTTTTACAACAATTGAACTTGGGATTATTGCTACTTAACTGTCTACTGCCTGCGTCACAGCATGGCTGCTTTGATAGCTGTCTAGTATATTATGAAAGAAATTCAAGTTGATCCACTACAGGTGTAAGGAAAATAACTTTACTTTCTCTGCCTCCAAACTTGATTTAACTTCTGAACGTAGGCAGCCATAAATCAAATCAAAGGTGAAGTATTCTTTATGTATCAGTCTGAAGCAATATTGTATCAGATATACAAACAAACTATAGGCTTTTGTCCCCGCTGTTAGCCTACAGTTGTCGCTACTCATCATATCTTGAGATACCTATATTAATGGCTTTACGCCAATGACTCTGTCCGATTGAGGATCACCATGAATTCAACCACCTTGAATTAGCATTTTACACCAAAGATAGCATGATATGATGCAAGTGAATTTTGTAGATTAATCCTATGTTCTTTAATTGTTTGGTATTACTATTATTGATGGTATAAATAACTATGTAAAACAAAACCGCCAAAAAAATTTATGAAATAAAAAGTTGTCTACACTTTGTGAGAGAAGAGACAACTCACAATAGCTCTCATCAGTGTTAAGTAGTCCAAGAAATAGCAACCATAGGTCAGGTATGGGCTTTAAATCAATGGAACCCATAACCAATTGGCTCAGTCAAACTCAGGACAATTATACTCAGGTGCTATTATTACTAACTTTCATTCAATCATAGTACCGTGTTTAGGTTTTAGGCTATCACACTACCGATGTCAGGAAACACACGCCTAGATACTACAGTTATAAACTACTATATGGCTGAAGTGCATGCAATAATGTTGAGTGAGTCTTGACAATGTATTTGCTGAATGCAAAAATCACGAGCTTCAATAATCAAAACTTATGACAACCCTAGGATCGTCAGCACAAACAAAAAGAAGTCAGGTTCAACAGATGGCAGATGATAGAATAAGATATACTAACAATATTCATAGTGCCTTATGGTTGAGGGTGTAAACTTGTGATCTGTGAGTTCTTAGTTAAATTTCCCGCGCTAGCAGTCATTCGTGATTTGGTTCTTGCACTCTGTGCATCCTAGCCACCCTTGCCATACCAGATGCAACTGCACATCCTACAGACCGTAAAATGATCTCTGCTCCTCTTAAATATAAAGAGTAGCCGTAATTTTTGCAGGCAAGGGTATAGGGTGCGGATTGAGTACCATTGGTCCAGCACCCCTACTTTAAATGGGATAACTCTCTCCTCCATGTAGACGTATACTTAGATGTACTAATAAGTTTACCAAATGGCAGCAATGATTTTTGTGAACACAAGAAGCTATTGCAAGTGAAAATTGTAATACATATTTAGCTATAATAAAACTAGCAAAAACCGCAGCCATAAATGCCAAAAAACTTCAGGTGAACTGAGATCAGAAAATTTGTTTTTAGCTATATTAAGTTGGTTGATTTGCGATGACTATAAATTTGTAGACCAAGCAAATAGAAAGAGTTGATGTGGTTGTCCTTTCCATATTTATGAGTATAACTACCCTATGTTTGGCGCTCCTACCTTCAACGACAAGCTCATGGGTGTTTGAGTTTTATTTAATTATTTTTCCCAATATCTAAATACTGATTGAGTAGCATTGAATTGTCAAATTATGCAACCGATCGTTCAACATGATGTGATTCTACCAGTATGTTATAAATCAGCAACATTCCAGTACAATTATGGAACAGTGAGCAACCTCAGATTATTAACTGTGTAACAGGTAATGATATCATTTGCGTCTTTTGCTGACACTAACTTTAACAATACGATACAAGCCGTAGGTGTGTTTTGGCCTACTGCATTTATTTGTATTCTAAACCTCAGCCAATGCGACAAATCTACCACAAATATTAATACAATATATCAGGAAGAAAAACAACAAAAAAGTACCAAAAGACGGCTTATAATTGAATGTCAAATACTGAAGGGGCTTTCACGTCCTCGGCACACCAGCACATCAGCATCAGCGGTATAAGGTATATTCAGAAATTTGAATTCACAAACCCACCATCCACTATAATAAGAATACATCAGTGAAACAATACCACCAAATTGAAACGACAGCTTATAATCAAAATAATTAGTCTAAACTACTAAATACCATTGATAGTCTTTGTGACATCGGTGCATCAGCCTCTTTTGCTGACCCTAACTTTTGCGCTATATGGTATATTCAGAAATGTGAAGTCACTAGGCATACTGAGCGGGTCTGTATCCTTCTCATAGATAGGCTCAGTCAGCTCCAGATTATAGCGTTGTCGGAAGTACACAATGAGCTCAAACATACACTGCTCACTGATGTATTGACCTGGGCAATAGCGTGCACCAATGCCAAACGGCTTTATTCTACAATAAAAATAATCAGGAAGTACCAGAAATTTTTAAGTGAACCAGCCATTTTACCAACTCCATAGTGGCAATAGCATAATTTTACTCATCAAATCAATGCCAATCCATTTCCTTTTGATGGAAATTCCAATCTAATTCTGATCTAATCGGATCTAATTGTCCCCGACCAAGTGCCTGAGGCTGGACTTAATAAGAATTCCTATCTTATCTTAATAAATTTATAAATCCTTCAGTTAAAAGCTTACCTATCCCTAGAAGGGTGGTCTGAAGGGAGAAGGGATCCACTTGCGTCCAGGAATCGATCAGCTTTGAACTTACTAGGCTCCTCATAGATGCTACTGTCTCTCATTATAGTCTTTCGGTTCAGCATAGTCCAACATCCCTTAGGCACCTAGGAATTTAATGAACAGGATGTGATTCATGTTTATTAGCAAAACCAAAAAAACTAAGGGTAATCAAATTCCTGTATCAAGTGAGACTCTGTCTTTGTGGTCGGTGGATACCAGGATCATTTTACAGACTCAGCCATTAGCCAGGCTATGGCTGAGTTGATATTAAGAAATTGTGTGAGACCCCTATGTCAAATAAGTGCAGAACGTTAGGAGGTAGCTCTGACGCAAAAATATGCGTGCTCATCTCCTAAATCTAATTATCAACAAAATGCTGTCACAAAAATGCCAATTTTGAGTAAACAAGGTATAAAACTCAATGATAAGGAGAGAAACCTTACAGCCGCCCATCTCAGTATCTCTCCGTAGCATGTGGCATCTGTAGAGGGAGGACTGGTGAATATCTCATACACTCAATCAAATATGACTCAATCAGGGGAAGCTTCTCCCTTTGTAAAATGTTAAAAACTTTATTGGGCACATGCCAGTATCATGTATAGAAGGGCTAAGTATAAATGTAAAATGTAAAAATTAACATTTTACAAAATGGATTTTTAGATTTAAATTGTTGTATATGTAGGAGTTGGCCCTCCTTGATTCACAGCCCCCCCCCCCCCCTTCTGATGTGCGTGTCTGTAACGGAGCACAGTTCATGTAGACTAATGTCTAAAAACTTACTTTGAAGTCTGGTATGTGGTCCTGATTGGCTAACCAACTACATACAAGTGACAGTGGAGCTAAGAATATTGAAAAATGTAAGTATAACTCTTGGCTAAACCACGACTTGATAGTTCATTGAGAGTTTTACTGTAGAGGATTTTGAGGGGGTTATCATAAGGCGGCGATACCCGCCACTGCAACCACGCACATTGCCTATTTATACTGAGTACGCCATAGACTTAATATACTACCTAGACAGGCCAATAGCATTCAATACTGTCCCACTTAAATAGCACGACATGACGTAATCAGTTTGTGCTGTGAGCCATAGTTTACTATATACCATTCAATGAAATAATGTGAAAAATCAAGGGACGCCGGGCATGATATCGGCCCTTGTCCGGCCCCTAATTATTTAAACACAGAGAAAATTTGTGAGTTTATGTAGAAGACCTTTCCGCACGAGATGGTATAAAAAAATGACTCCTTAGGCGAATCCAAAGCGAGAACAGACCTGATAAGTTACAATAATTAGCCAATAAATATTGAAACAAATACAGCCGTCTACCCTTAACACTTCTACCACTACTATTCAAATGCACAGAATACCCACAACACAGTATCACAAATATCTTGTTGGATTGGCCAGATCAAAGCACCACCACATCATCATAGATTTTTGCATAAATATTCCTAGTCATGACTGAGCACAACCTGCTCAGCTTGGACTCCTTGTTAAAAGATTTTACTGCAAATTTTATTGTCGCTTCATAAGGAAGAATAGATCTGTGCTGTAAATTGAGTATGCCAACTCCAGATATGTATGTATGATGAAGCTAGGGTACGTGACATATATATATATAAAGTCTTTGGTAATCTCTCATCAATGAAATAATATAGTAAATCAATACATGCAGGGTATAATACCAGCCAAATTATATTAGATCTGTTTTAATTTATGAGATAAAAATTATCAAAACAAGTACAGCCCTGTACTTAACCACTTCTATCATTACATGACAAAAAAGAGGGCTGTTACTGCGGGATTATACTAATTTCTGAGGGCACGACCAAGGCTAACGGCTACCACTATCAGCGATTGCTGCCATATTCGATGTGACTGATTACAGCATAAGCTAAAGCTTATCGACACAAATACAGCCATGAAGCTAGCCACTTCTTATCACTACTTTGTAAAAAATATGAATATATACTGTTGAGTTATACTAATTGTTGTGGGCACGACAAAAATTAAAAACACTACTTCCATCAGCGAGCATTGCAAAGTTAGATATGACTGGTTGCAGTATACCTTAAAATTAATCAAATTAGTAGAGGAGTGTAAGCTAACCACTCTTTACACTACTTAGCAAAAAAAAATATACTGTGGGATTATACTGAATTTTGCGGATGGGTCAAAGACTAGAAAACTACCACTATCGGTGATTGCTGCAAAATTTCCGAATGAGACGCTATCACTATCAGCGATCGCTGAAAATTAGATATGACTGAACACAATAAGCATGCTCAGTTTGGCGCGCTTATTGTCAGTGTTTGCTGCGAGTTTGGTTGTTTCATGGTGTATTCTGACCAGCGTATATCTCTTCATTATTAGGGGTTTGTAGATAGTGTTGGAAGGATTGGAAAATTGTTGGGATAGCATCCTTTTTTAGCAAAGCTCTCCCACCCACACCAGGAGGCCTTCTAAATGTATCTCGTTTCAAATGTTCGCTACATAGAACAGCATATTTGGATGGAGTCCAGTTCTTGCGTTTAACGGCCGAAACCCATACCTTTAGTCTCTCCTCGTTATTTCTGGGGAAGGCGTGGAAGCTTAAATCAGGATTTCCTGCCGGGTTATTTCCACAGCCGTAGGCAGCACACCAGTTTCTAGATGACTTTTTTTAAAAGCATCACAAATGATAACATATACAAATAATTATCATTAAACTACAGCTTTTGATATAATAAACAGAAGTTGTAAAATCAATTTCATAGCACCGATTAGGTCTACTCACACTTTTTGACTGCTTTGCCAGTTCTGAGTTAGATATTTCGGGAGTAAATCAGAATTGTCATCTCAAATAGTGTTCCTCCAGCCCCCCCCCCCCCCCCGCCCCATCACTATCATTCCACCTTTTTTTTCTTACATTCAAATTTTATCACACCCATCGATTATTATTTACTATGTCTATAGCCTTAAATTTATGTGCATGTATAGAAGGATGTGGGTATTATTATGTGACAATATTTAATTGATTTCTATCTAAAAAAATAAGGAAGCCTGTCCTCTTAGATGGATGGGACAAGCAGAAGTTATGCCAAAAAATTCAATCCAATAAAGAACGAAATATGACAATGCATACATGAGAGCCACCACTGGGCTGTTTCTTACCTTATCATCTTGTGAAGTGGTAGCAGCAGGATTTTCATCTTGTGAAGATGAGGCAGCGAGATTATCATCTTGTGAAGATGAGGCAGCCAGATTATCATCTTGTGAAGACAAGGTAGCAGGCTGTAGGCTCATTTAAAAATAGTTTTCCTATAAACTGAGCATTGTGGGTATTATATCCAGAACTTCTATGTTTGCCTTGTATCTCGCAACTGATGATAGTAAAATTGCAGCTGGGCTTACTTGTGAAGATGAGACAGTAGGCTGCAGGTTCACGTTATATAAATAAATAATCTCAACGAAGTATGAATATTGAAACCAGTAACCACTTTGTTTACATAATATCTTTCATCTTCTGTTTCAGTACAGGGCTGTATTTGTTTTGATAATTTGTATCTCAGAAATTAAAACAGATCTAATATGATTTGGCTGGTATTATACCCTGCGTGCCTTGATTTACTATATTATTTCATTGATGAGAGATGACCATAGACTTAATATATATATATGTGTGTGCCACGTACCCTAGCTTCATGATACATACATACATACCTGGAGTTGGCATACTCAATTTACAGCACAGATAACAAGCAATCCAAGCTGAGCAGGTTGTGCTCAGTCATGACTAGGAATATTTATGCAAAAATCTATGATGATGGTGGTGGTGCTTTGATCTGGCTCATCCAACAAAATATTTGTGATACTGTGTTGTGGGTATTCTGTGCATTTGAATAGTAGTGGCAGAAGTGTTAAGGGTAGATGGCTGTATTTGTTTCAATATTTATTGGCTAATGATTGTAACTTATCAGGTCCGTTCTCGCTCTAGATTCGCCTAAGGAGTCAATTTTTTATACCATCTCGTGCGGAAAGGTCTTTTACATAAACTCACAAATTCTCTCTGTGTTTGAATAATTAGGGGCCAAACAAGGGCTGATATCATGCCCGGCGTCCCTCGATTTTTCACATTATTTCATTGAATGGTATATAGTAAACTATGGCTCACAGCACAAACTAATTACGTCATGTCGTGCTATTTAAGTGGGACACATTATGATCAGTGAAGCATAAGCATTGTCCTGTCTAGGTAGTATATTAAGTCTATGGAGTACGCCGACTCTCAAAACGAGTACGCCGACTCTATCTGCCTGGAAATATACCGAGTACGACGACTCAATCTGCCTGTGAATATACCGAGTACGACGACTCTATCTGCCTGTGAATATACCGAGTACGACAACTCTAACTGAGGGGGGTGACCAGTACGATGACTCTAACTGAGGGGGGTAACGAGTACGACGACTCTATCTGAGGGGGGGGGGTAACGAGTACGATGACTCTATCTGGGCTGGGAATATAATTGACCTGACTTTGGGGCTGGATTAGGGGGGGGGGGGATATGTGGACAAAGATAGGCTTATTTATCTGGCAAGATTGATTGGGGAGGGAAGGGATATGGACAACAATTAACATATTTACCGGGCCATATAAATTCGGGAGGGAAGGGATATAGATAATAATGATTATTACTTATACGTCGGGCGAGACAAAAGGAAGCAATTGGGCCAGGGGAAGAGGGTTGGACAATATAATCAATGGGAGGGAAGGGGTATAGATAAATAAATAACCAAATGGGGGGGGAAGGGAATGGCTCTTGGTTTACAATCTTTGCAAGATAGCTTGACTGGGCTGGACTGGAACTGGACTGGATTGAACTGAACTGGAACTGGACTGGAACTGGACTGGCAATCAGGTCAATGGATGCAGTGGTGCAATGGGGGTTTTCACTTGGCCTCTACCTACTACCCAAGGGAGGCTACAGTCTAACAACAGAGTACAAACAAGGCAACATTATGTCAAGGCAGGGAGGTCCGCCAGCAGGCAGAACTCAAGAAACTTACTTCAATAGGTTGTGTTCAGCTGTAAGGCACTTTATTGGTGATCTGCTACAAGTTTAAAAATATGAGGTGTTGCTTCTTAGGCTGCTGGATACTAACTGACTAGACTCCTCTGATGTTCAGTTATACAAAGCATAATGTAATATGATACTGGCTGATGCAACAGCAGGAAACAGGGATCATTCTAGATGGGTGTGTAAGAGTTAAAATCAGTTATTAAAAGTGTAACCGTGGGAGTTGCGCTTGGCGTTAGGGGTCTGGTAATTGGTGTTGTAGCATTGACAAAGCCCACCATTGTTCTAAAACTGCGTTCATGATGTTTTTACTGCTTTATCTAAGAAGCTTTCTTTCTAACTTTCTATTCCCCCATAATGTGTGAGTTTTGTATCAGTTGTAATGTTCAATGTTAATTTTGTGTCTATATAATACCATAACTTTTCCATACAATGCCATTATGATATCGTCTTTGCATAATGTCAATCTTGTTGCAAACGCTTGATTAAAAAGGTTGATTAAAACCCGATGTCTTATCACTCGCCCATCCTAAGGCATGGGCGGCGAAATATTATTGCCTTATTGGCGAGGCCACAATATCTGCGCCAATTTGCTCTCTGTTTGCAGGCAGGTCGGAGCACACCTGGGGGACCAACCAATCCCCAGTAGAAGATGGACTGCAGCGGGATTCGAACCCACAACCTTCAACACTTGTGTGTTGAAGTCTGGCGGTCTAACCAACTGAGCCACCTCCTACTGCTACACCTTCCAAACATGTCTTACAGCGAATCAATCCATGTTACAGTGTCGCATCCACACACCAGATCATAGGATTGTCATAACAAGCGAGGACGATTGCAACTAAGGGAATGCAGATGTCGCATACACAGCAGCAAACAGGAGAATTGTCTATACCAACATCCGACACAACAACAACATCCAATATCTTAGCCAGCATCATCATCAGTACACTCAACCTCGACTCGAGGACACGCAGTTACCAGCTAGTGCATATCACCTCGAAACAGGGACAGGCAAATATATGCAAATCTAATCTTCATACCGGTGCCACCCTAACGCCAGAACCGTGACAACCATGACAATGCAGTAAAGGTGGCGCCAACAGAGACAATTCAGAATTAGCATAATGCCTGACTTACACCTACCCACACTTGCGGCCGATCAACCCTGGATCAACCCACTCTTGCGGCCGATCAACCCTCTTTTTGCGGTAATTGAAAATTGTGTTTATTTCTTGTTTTTTTGCTTATTGGCGTCAGCAGTTTTTTAATGTGTCTGGAACCATGCCATATGAGAGCATGGTTCACCAATGGAAAGCATGATCTGTTTGGCGACCCTCTGGTCGACAAGCAGCGCTCTTTGTTTGCAACTTCTTTTGGAGACAGGTCAGTTTCTTAAACATGAAAGTTTTACGAGTTGTTATCATAATATTTTCATTTATTGTACGTTAGTGATATTTATAGGGAAATAGAACTCGCCTTATTATTTAATAATGGCACAGTATAACATTTGGTTGGATTATCTATAACATCAACTAATTGAGTTAAATGAATTAAATCCAGCATGCATGGCATCATTGACTAGAAAGTATGACTTGTAGAAATATGACATGCATTGTTTAAGTTGATTTGCGGTTGATGTTAAACTTGATAAGAATTAAAAGGCATGCTCTTGAGTCAAGTGATTGATCTCTTGAGGTCGCATGTAAATAAGTCAGTGTCACATAGTGAGAATCATCATACCAGCTCGTGAGCACAGATCTCAGTAGCGGAGAGTTAATGTGGTGACGCCATAACCTGGAATCCCACAACAGGATTACCAGATTATTGGAGATAAATAAAATTCTTTGAACTCTTACACCTGCGTCATTCACGGGATAAAACAGAACTATTCGATACAAAAAGCATTATTATAATACTGGCTGATAAAATATTTTAGATGGATTGTAATAGTTAAATTCAGTTATTAAAAGCATATTAT
Source organism: Membranipora membranacea (assembly GCA_914767715.1). Lineage (NCBI taxonomy): Eukaryota > Metazoa > Bryozoa > Gymnolaemata > Cheilostomatida > Membraniporidae > Membranipora > Membranipora membranacea. The sequence goes on along the minus strand of OU612069.1, from coordinate 14,022,198 downwards.
TATTAAAATAAGAAAAGTTGTAAAAATGATGAAAGGGGAAGACAACTCATGATTCATGAATTTATATTTGAATGTTCAGATGTGGTGGAAAATTCACCACATTACTACGTTGAGCTAAGCAATGGCTATGGTAGTGGCCTTATATATTTGTGTACCTCTTCGAAAGACCATAGATCATTTTTGGTTTCCAACTATTTGGTGGCTCATTATACACTCTTTTCTCAGTTTGCAGAACATGATGTCTATGCAATTCATGTTGATGCTGTTCCTGACCCTAACTGGGCTAACCGCATAAGCAATCAACTTGAAACAGACCGGAGGACATACCAATATCAAGTCCAAATTTTACACCAAGAACTCGCAGGTAGGATTTCCTCTTATGATATTAGAATCAAATTTGTATGTGATACATTCACCATGATTGGCATTGGCATGGTTGCCACTTGGGCCTTTAATTATCTTATGATGTATTTACAAACAACTCCCGTAATTAACAGATGTGTATCAAATAGTCAATCCCTTCTCTTTCTTAAGATATGAACTGCAGTAATGGGCCAATAATATTCACCAAACGCCAATTCACTGATTCTTATACTGAACAAGAAAAGGAACTTGAAGACAGTTGACTTACTTGTTGCATGTTAGAAGTCAAAACTTGATAATGCAGCCACCAATGTCAGTGCCAATACAACATTGATGGCAGAGGCAACATCCACTGAGATATGTGAGTTCAAAGAGTAACCAGCATAGTTATCTCACTGAATGTATATGTGATGTATGATTAACATTGATTGGATGTCCAATCTCCAATTTCCAAATGGAGCATATGATCACAGGCTATGTAAAAAATTGTCTTTATCGGCGGTGAAAAAGCATCGGAAAGTGGATATAAAGTCAATATTATATATATGTTAGATTGGGTCATACCAGATGCGGAACGATTCGCTGAAAGCAGGATTGATGTGTTGCATTGTCTTTGATTATAATGTTGTAGCTAAAGATTGCCCAGTAAGATATATTCTCAATCCAGAGACATCCACATGTATACGCTTCTTTGAATACAAGTTTGACTGGTCTCATGCAAAATCTTCCTGGGAAAGAGATTGAGAAAAACTTGCTGTGTTTTCTTCGGAAGCCTCAGCCCAGTGGATCATCAGCCTTCTATAGGATAAATACAGCTCTCCAGGTAGGTTATCACTAAAAATCTATAATTTAAAAATTTCTCAGCTCATTAAAAGTATTGGCTGAATTAAGTGATTATCTCCTCCTGACCAAACTTTGAACTTCACTCTAGGGAAGTGTATTTATCATAGGTGAATTAGACCCACATGTAATTATGCATTATACCAATTTAAACCCAATGAGCAACAATAATATTTAAAAAAATATTATTTCTCAAAGAAATCTACAAAAAACAGCCTTTACTAACAAGGTAATGTATCGCAAACCTACTTCCAATAGTCCGATTTCTTCCAAATTTTTTTTGTTTTGTTTGGAATAGGGCTGTCTAAACATGACCATTTTTGCATCATTGTAAATTGCATACAAGCAAAATATAACATGTATATCTATTTTTTTGAAAGTATGCCTGATGTATACTAACGATTGCGCAATACGCCAGAGACCTTAGCCTTTGATATACTCTCTTTGTCTAAACAAAGCCCCATCTATAACGAGCGTTCAATTCAATCAATGTATGAGGCACAATAATCCTTTGTCCCAAATGCCACAAGTACAATTATAATCCACTACAGTTTGCCTAATACTGTTAACAATCTTAGCTGTTAATACCAAAGATTATAAATTGTTAATACTACATCTTACAAAATATTCTGATTACAAAATAAATTATTGGTGGTGCTGATTCGAATCGAGTAATTTAGCAGAAAATCTCATCATTCAACATCAAATGTGGAAATGAGTCATGGGCACAATTGGGATTGTTTGGTTTCCCATCTTATTCCAATGTTTAATCTCAACAAGATTTTTTATTCATGTGTAGTCAAGTTGTAATTTCCATGTATATATAGGTTAGCTCACCTTTGTCAAACAACAGATTGTCGGGGAGAATGCATGAGTTTTATGCTATTCAATTGACTTGCTCCACGACCAGTAGAGCCTCCCTGAGCCAAGCATAGCAAGCCAGTGATACCATGACGTGAATGGTAATTAATGTTATTATAATCTCATATGACACATGCCTCCACAATATACTAACTCTGTCGGTCCGAAAATATTTTCCTTGTACTTTTGTGATGGCTTATTTAGTCAAACGGCAATGCATCTTTAAATTTAGAAATTGTGGCTAAAATAGATTATATTTTAGTTGCTTCAATTATTTATTAATGCAGAAAGCGTGCTAAGAAGAATGAAATTGATTTAAGAGTTGGTGGTATGCGCTAAGAGTGTCAGTCGCTAAGCACGCATGTATTGGAGGTCATGGGTTTGGTTAGTCCCCAGGGCTTGACAATAGGCAGGCATGGGTAACTCTTGGATTACAGATTTCTGCAAGAAACTGATCTTTGAATACTGAATTGCAATATATCTATTATGATAAAGGGAAGGTTACCAAAATATGTGCATGTCTTAGCACTGAGCATAGGGATTCATAAGTTAAAATTGAGATAGGAGCTGGACAATGTTTAACACAGCATAATTTATTTTTCTAGCAATTTCAATTGTAAGCAGAGGCTGTACACACAGCATTCTTCTCATATTCTCAGGGTTATCATGTGCTGCTTTTCATAATGATGTGTAATTGTGTGGCCAATTAAAATTGTTTTAAAAACAGGCGCTTGAGCTATTGTTTGGTGACAAGATTAAGTGGACATAATCTCATAATTGTGTTGGTTTGCGTTGTCGCAATGTCTCTCTGTTTAGTCCTACAATCAAATGATTTGCTATGTGGTGCTCTCATATTTACAGGTAGGCATACCAGGAGTCGTTGCTGGCATTAGGCTTACAAAACAATGGCTAATAATTTAGGCTAGCGCAATATAATTTTGAATATAATCATGGGCTAAGACCCCTGTAACTAGTGCTGTCACGATACGATTCATATCGGGAATACCTGATCGATCACACCTCATTATCGCGATTTAATAAGGTGACAGCTGAAGTCGGTTGCACAGCGGTAAATTCATTGTCACGGTTACTATGGTCGAAAATCGAAATTGGGACAAGGGTTGGTTGAAAGGGAAGGTGTAAATTCGAAAAATCGAAATCGGGAAAATCGATGCCACAATCAGAATCGAGGCAGTCCTAGCCAAATACAATATCGTGACAGCGCTACCTGTAAGTCCTTGCTCTCTGTATGGCATCACAGCCCTCAACACAGTGAACAATAATATCCTCATGACAGTTAGGTACCAAAGTAAATACCTTTCATACTGTGATTTATCTGGATACCCAACTAACCATATTGACTTCAAGCTGTTGATGGCATATGGCCAAGGAGCTATTGATGACTGCATTTGGGAATATTCTAGCTCAAATTAAGCTGCAAAATGAAATCCCTCTCATGCCTTCTCTGGTGTTTACCTGATCATGATCGTATATTTTATATCTGATATAATATGCCTCTATAATATCAATACTGCTGCTATTAGGGCTTCTTTGAGGGAAGGATTTGGGATTTGAATGTGACACATATTTTTGCTCAAATCAGAAGCACTGTCCAATCAACTCTTTAACATTTTGCTTGTAAGACAGTAATTTATTTTTGAAACAACCCTGATAAACTTCACTAATTTTTAATTGACATTGTTTGAAATGTAATAGTGTCAGGCCTTCTTGTGTATTTCGTAGGATTAAAATATTTTATAATTGTTTGATGGGTATCCCTGGCCCTAACTTTGTTCATATCACTGGTTAAGGTGGGTTGATTCAAGTACCAGTAGATGAATTATGCGACCTCATTTAATCCAACCGTTCAAAAACTATTACCCAGTCCAGCAAAAATTAAAAGCGGTAGTATTGAATTTGGATTGGAAATTGTAAATCAAATATCTAAGGGTATATCTATTCTATTATTATCTTGCAAGGGTTAATGGAGAGTTTTTAACGACATTAACACAATTGATTGTTCTGCTTGGTGCTTTGAGTTTGAAATAATACCTGTATACAGGAAGAACATGTATGCTGATAAAATTTCTAATGTTTGGAGACATTCAATTTTTGATCCTAGATTCTTCTTCTGTAAAGAATTCTCTATGTTTAGCAGGATACAAGGACGGGATATGAGAAATTGGGCAAAGTGGGATAACTTCTAGCTCATTATAAGAACAAAATTGTATGAAAATGAGAAGATAACTCTACAGCAACTTGAAGCCAAAATACTTTTAATGAACTGAGTTTATTTAAAACTCTAATATTGAGTCCAATTCACAGTTTAATTAAACCAGAATATCGAGTCTATATTTAAAAAATACTTAGTACTTTTTTTCATAATATTTTGATTTCACTTAAAATTCAATATTGTCTATTACCCAGATACCCAGATTCCTGGTACTGGAATGGTTAGAGATACTAATTATCTGTGGAGATGGAGAGGAAGGATTACTTCTCAGGTTTCTAGCGATGAACAAAACTGGGGTGAAGGTGACCCTGGTGTTACAGAAGGGACAAGCTGTGAATGTGTCACTGGACTGTAAAAAGGCCAAGACAGGCTCCACGACTGCTACCGTGATAACCGCATAAAATACATCTGTAAGAAGGTTTAATTTTATATCAAAATATGCAAAAGATCAGCAACATACTGAATGACTTTGAGAGTTGAGAGTGAAGAGATGAATCAAATGGGGTCTATAGTATTACATGGTTATCAGTGGTCAAAAGAATCTGACTGAATTATTTAATCATCTTTTTCACACTTTCATAATCGCACCATTCTGACTGAAGCCAATCACCATTGGTGTCATATTCAATTGTGATTGCTATAGCTGTTATACCATTCAGCCTCTACAGGTTAAAAGAATGTTCAATTGGTGACGGTTCATTACGCTTGCGCGGTTGGATATTATTCATGGATAAAAGTGTTAAAAAAAAGAAAGTATTTTCATTATATTAATGCAACCACTGTGAATTAGATGTAATTCATGAGTAATTACCAGTGATGCGTGGTAACCATTGCCTTAATAATTTGTTTAGATATTAGACAACCCATGGGATTTTGTATACCAAATATATGATATTCGGTTCGCAATTCACTGTCAGTTGTGGCAGTTGAATAGAGAAGAAAATGCAATGCAATACATCCATATCCCAAGATTTCGAGGTCACAGAAAAATTAAAAAAAAAGGTAGAATAGATGTTGATCCTCCTGTTTCTTTCGACAGAAAATCTTTGACAAACATCGCACTGCAAGCTTTGAGTTTTCGAACACATCATACATTAATTTCAATATGCTATCTTTAGACGCAATTGGTTTATCGTGCATCAGCGTATCCTACCTCGTTAAACAATTGTCAATACTGGTCATCGCATATTCTAAAACAACAGGGTGAAAATTCAATGCTGCCAACCCTATCAGACATAGCTTAGTGACCATGTCCTATGCCCAATTGCTGACTGGCTCTGTATGCTTCCTTTTCAGCTTGATACATTATCTTACTGGGGTAACATGGTTGGTCCCTATGTGGCACAAGGTTAATAGAATCAGTTGCACCTTTTCATGTATATTGGCTTTATCGTTATAGAAGTTTCCTCTGGAGATCTTGATAAAGACCTTCCTGAGATCACAGCTCAGGGAGATCCGGCTATTGATCTTCCCCTTTCCTCTCATGATACTGACCTTCCCAGTTCAAGAGCTGAAGGAAAGGGTGGGCTTGGGTTGAGATTCCCTCGTTCTACTGGGATATCAGCTCATACTGATACTCAGTCAGCTGAAAGTGATACTGATCTACCCGGTCCAAGAGCTGAAGGAAAGGGTGGGTTTGGATTTAAGATGCCAAAGGTTAGGTTCCCTCATTTCACCGGGACAGCAGCTTATACTGAGACTCAGTCAGCTGAAAGTGATGCTGTTCTACCTCATCACAAGGCAAAAGCTGAAAGTGATGCTAATCTACGTAGTCATAAGGCAACAGCTGAAAATGATGCTGGTCTACTTTGGGCTGCCTGCGATTCTCAACCATGGGATCTTACATTTTTTTCAGTCGCCAATTTGAGTCTCGGCATTTAATAGCCCAATTATTCATTAATATTAATTCTGCTGTGGACAACAACGTTGTTTATCTTATTTTTTTGTTTTGGCAAGCGATAAGTTATTTAACAAAATAAAGATTGGTGAGCCACAATAAAGGGAGTGTTGGCTGTTTGAGCTGTGCATATTATTTACTTTGACTAGGGCAAGGGTGTATTCGCAATTTGAATATAAATTCATCAGACTAACAACATCTGACATAAGATGAAAAGTTCTAGTAGCGAAATTACTCAAGCCCCTTGCCAGTATGACTTGTCCATAGCTTCTCCCATTAATCAGATTGATCGCAAGGAAATTGGCTTCTATGATAGGTGGGTGTTCAAAACTTCCTGGTTCGATGAAATTTACCTGTGATGCAGTGACTGTAAAACCTCGCATTAAAGTAACCAGACTTATAAATGGAGGTGCATCAAAAATGATATAGATAGTCGCAACTTCTATTTGAATCACATTTTCCTTTCATGGTCATAGATAGTCACTTGTAACTGTATAGTTTGATCACAGTGATTATGGCTGTGACATAGTTCTGAAAAAACTTAAGGTGGCTTATAGGTATGCGATCTATATTGAAAACAATTATTTCTTGAAACACAGCAATTTACTTATGAGTCAGTAGCTTTGAAGAGAGGTTTTACAGTAGACAAAGCAATGATACCGTGTGTGACACACATCATTAGTTATGCTCTTGAGAACAACAAAATTTGTTAAAATTGCACAGCATTTCTCTCGGGAAGATAGCAAATCACCAAAGTATTTGCTCCGTATTACCAGGTTGAGTTTTATGTCAAATTATAAAGTTGCTGCATACTGAATGGCGGCAGCACAGGAATATTTTCAAAGATTGATTGGTAATGGATATCTTTTGGGTCAGGTTTAGGCTTTATTAATACCAACTCACCCAGGTTTAGATAGTCACATCAGTTGTACAACCATCCACCAATACACTGCAAGGTGGTTAAAATACTCCTTGCCCCAGGATCGAACTCAGGTCTGTGCGGTCAGCAGTCCTGAATCTGAGCAACGGTCACACAAGTTTGATGTTTGTAGTTGAAAACCCAATTTTATCCTTTTTTTAATTCTTTTTAAAGAGGATGGGAGGACGACGCCGGTCAAGGGGTACTTTATCTCCATGAAGAAAACTTTCATGTATTATCGTAACACGGACAATATGGTGTGAACGGGATTTGGTATTAACAAGTCTTCAAATGGTTTCTAAGGCCAGGTGTTTTCATTTCGCAGCATAAAAGACCAAATCTCAGACCTACTCTTGAAGATAAAACAAATGTCATTATACGATGTTTATAGCATCAATATAATATACCGGTGATGTCCCCAGCAAGAATGACTAGGCGTAACACCTTTCCTCTGATTCAAGAAGCCTTTCCAATTATCTATTGTCTCTAATCATTTTCATCAGTAAAAAAACCAATATTCACATTAACTTAGTTATTGTATCATATAATTCTTTTAAGTCGACTTGCTCTTCTCAGATAAAATGCCTGGTAATACACGCCACAGATTCCAATAGAATGAAGTTTGAGCTCGAAAGAGAGCAGAAGTTTTAGGTGGTAATGGGTACCAGGAGACTGATTGCTATGGAGAGAAATTTGAGGTTGGGATGAATGCCTTCTTGTTTCCGTTCTCTGCATTGGAGTAATCAATGTCTTGAAGCGTAATGTTAATCTAGTAATAATTCAAGTACCTTGGGTATCTATGATGACTTTTGCTGCTCAAACATTGAGGCCGTATTGTAAGACTCACACATTTTAGGTTTTTAGGTGCATTTTTGATGAAAAAAACGTTCTAAAACATATTTTTTCGTCAAGTGATGACCGACCACTTTGATATAGACAGGACAGTGCTTCGTACAACGTGAGAGGCCATTCGTGATGCAGTGAAAGGCTTTGCAATAAGTTCATCAAACAAGATTTCCACTATATCATGATAGCCAGTATCACAAATTAATGAATATGGTTTCCAACTTTTGGTTGTGACTGCTGACTATGAGAGGGGTTTCTCGGTGTTGAAAGTCACTCAGAAACTCACTCAGAAAATGTCAGGCTGAATCCATTGTAAATAATGTCATCCTAATGATCATTGAAGGCCCTGAGAGCCCATTATTTGATTTTGAGAAGATGTAAAATAGATCAATGCTCTTTAAAATAGAAGAGTTTGCTAAAATAAGTTTCCTGTACCATGTTGCTCTGAAATAAACAAACTCTGTCTGGCATTATTCAACCTGCTGCAGTCTCTTTTTGGCCGTATTTCCTTGTGATGTTTCTTCGAGAATAAATCAAGATCAATCTCTATCCCCTCTTGGGATCTCGAATACCATAAAATATGGGGTATTGATAAAGAGTTGTTTTTTCGTGTCAACAAAGTGGGCAACTTATTATCAATAAGGTGTAATACATGATAATATAAATGATGACCCATTGCAATCAGAATGCTAGGTGAGTCATTCACTTCTCTTTGGTTATTGAGAGGACAGGACAGATGAACTCCGTTAACGGTTGAACACGGTTCAGTCAGGATGGGAGGAGAGTTGATTGCTCATTGACCTTGACCATTACTTTATGATCAGATTTATGTATATATATATATATATATATATTTATAAATGTATCAATATTTTCTTTTCATCTACAGAGGGAATAGCTGGGGAGGAGGGACAGCTGGATTGCCCGACCTGTAGAGCACCAGCTCTTGTACGAGATCAGGGGTTTCATGTCTGTGTTATTACAGAGATTATCAATGATATTCTCATTAAAGCTAGAGAGGGCAGAGACACACCTGGAACTGCTGATGAGATAGAACCTGCTAACAAAGGTTGAAGCTGTTATTATCGTTGTTCTTTTCTCATCCTTGTATATATTACTAATAATGATCTTCATTTCTGTAAAAGAGATCTTCTTTCTATAATACATACATTTTGAATTATTTATCTTTGGTAAGCAGAACTATCTTGTTGCTTTCTGTGTTGATGACCACACGCGTAAAGTATTGAGTTTAAAATTGGGCCTTAAATATTGTTTCTTTTTCTCTCTAGTTGATACTTCAAATTGTGAAATTTGTCTGGAAGAGAAGGTTAATGTTCACTGTGACAAGTGTCATGATTCAATTGGGAGCAGAGGATGAGTATTGAAAATCAGCATATCGAAAAGATTGCAAGATAATTTGCAAAGATTTTTAAAATTTATTTTGGAATCGTCTTCAATGACGCAGCTAAGTTAAAGCCTCTGCTCTACACTATGCATTTTACAGGTGTGCTTTATGCAGTGATGACTGCACCACAGAAAACAAGCAGCATGGCGCCAAACTGATCGAGCAGATATTCAATGACAGTCTACATCAGTTAAACTAGTGGCAGGAGCAAACTCGATGTGAGGTATGGCTGTAAGATAGTCCATTTGATCCACAAAACATCTATTAATCAAGATAACGCAACATTCCCCTATAATATACTTGAACCATTACACATCAGAAAAAAAGTGATTCATACTAGTTGTGACTTGAGCTAACCTGTCGATAAAAAACGTTGTAGGTGAAAATGATTTTCATAATGTTTGAAGGTGATCAATGCGAATGAAAAGCTCATTACTCAGAGGTCCATTTCACTTTATGTCGGTGAAATATATATATACTTTTATTGTCATTCTACATCATCTTTAGGAATGTATGATGTATGACGTATCTTTAGGAATGTATTCTTTAGGAATATATGATCATGTGGGTGAAGGTAGACCGAGACCTTAAATACAGGATGTTTACTGTGTATTTTGTTCTTCACTGTGTCTATTTTGAAGTATGAATATCAAACCCTGATGTCTCTTTAAGAAATGAGTAGCTGGTTACAATGGGAAAGGGTATATGGTCATTGACCCATACAAGCCTCAGGCAAAAGATGGCCTGTTAAACAGGAAGCTTAGTCAAAGCTAAGTGTAAATAGAAATAAATAAATGGAACAACAAAATTAATAGCCTTGGTCTTAATTTTAAGAGTGAAATTGTCACGAACAATAAAGACTGCTTCCCTACAATTTAAATTGACTGTTCTCTGCCTGTTTTATTGAAGAGATGATGCAACCATAAATTGGTTTCGTTTTAATAAACTTGTTTTACTATTCATGGAAGAAAATGAATCAGTACACATTAGATTGTCTGCCGGATCACTGCGAAGACATCAGTGTAAGTGGGGATGAACTGGCTGTGGCTGGATGGAGAGAGAACAAACTTCTTCTGTTCAAGATTATCTGGTAATGGTTAAATAGAGCAGGAGTTATTCAATTACAGATGGCCACTACGAAATTGACCTACATATTATGTATATGATTAGCAAAGACTACCATACCCATAAACACAATAAAATAAGACATTTACAATATAGATGGATTGTGGTCTAAATATTGATGAATCAAAACAGCCTGGGGTGACCCGCACAGCTGGGAGCAAAGTTAAACTGATGCCGACCCGTAGATTATGATATCAAGTTATTTCACCATAATATCAGCCTTTAGCAATGAAGGTTTTTATTTATCTTTAACCATTTTTTAATTTTTGTGATGATTATTTTCTTATTGTCAGCTTTGGCACTGTATTTATCTTATCACCTTCACAAGGACCCCCTACAAGATAAATGCTTCCCCTTACATACTGAACGCGACCAGGATACATTGGTGCTTGAGCAATACTGTACATGATTAAATCAGTTGCTGCTTGGAAAATTTATTTCCCCTTTTTGATTCTAATCTACCAAATTATATAAGCGGCATTATTGTAGCGATATTGCATTCAACAACAGGTTTGCTTAGTCGACCCTACCGACACACGTAGAATGTAGTGTCAATGGAGAATTCAATGTATCTGCATATCTGAAAATATCGCACTGGTACTCTTTTGAAGGGTTGATTCATATACATGAGTTAATGGAAGTTGTGCTCTCCTAATTAGGTGCAAGCAACTCTTGACCATAATTTGTTTCATTTTCAAAACGGTTTTCGGCCGAAAATGTTGTGCAATTTCTACACACTAATCTGGTAAGAAATACCAGGGTTTTCATACCGATTGCTTGTATACCATAACAATAACTGATTGATGGAGGATAGATCATTTGTAATGGATAGACATTTTCTGTATATTATTCTATTATTGTATTATCATTAGCCTAGGAGAAGACCATCCGGATGTAGCCATCTTCTACGACAATGTAGCTGGCGTTTATTATGAGAGAAATGATCTGGAAAAAGCTCTCAAAATCCGTATAAGCAATTTGTGTGTAGCTACTTCCCTTTATAACATGGCAAATGCTTATAGAGAGAAAGCTGACGCTGATAAAGCCCTGGAATACAACTATAAAGCCCTAACAATCAGACTGCATACACTTGGTGAGAACCATCCTGATGTAGGAGAGTCTTATAACAGCTCAGCTCATATTTATGATGATGAGGGCAAAGATGAGAAAGCTTTGGATTATTTTCTCAAGTCGTTAAAAATCCGAATAAATATACTAGGAGAGAATCATGTCGATGCCGGGCAGTCATATACATTATTCTTTTATACGTGGTTGCTCTGCAAACATGCACCAAAATCTTTATTTCAAACTCGTGTGGCTAGGCTGCACAAACATCAAGCCCAACCAATCAGCATGTAGAAAATTATCCATATCAATGTTTATAAAGTGCCAGGATATTGTGGATAACTAGCAAAGTTTGTCCATAGGTGTCATGAAAAGAAACTTAAAAATTAGTAAATGCATATTTAGTTTCTGTACAGGTCAGGCAAACTCTGCCCAGGTACCAAGCGATAAAAGGCTTGAGAAAGCAAGAAATGATCAACTATAGTCCAAACTCTACGCACACTGTCTGAAGACAGTAAGCCGCCTTCTATATAGAGTAGATATCATGATTACAGAAGGGAAAATAGGTAATACAGTTTTGTCACTATCGTTAAAAGCAAATATTCCAAGTCATCTCCAAAAAGGCAAATAAATGTTATTACAAATGTAGGCTGGTTGGTTTTCTGGTTAATTTGTTATATAAGATGACACCAATGCCTCTATTTTTTTCCATGCTCAGGTTGGTTGAATGCAAACCTGATGCGGGAATTGAGTCACTACAGAGATGATCACAAAACGCCTGCACTTAAATAAACCAGTCTTAGGCTAAAAAAGTCAAACACTGATTACGTCCTGAAAAACAGACCTTTATATTTTATACAGATGGGGATATTTTTCCTTAAAAGTCAAAGTTCAACTTCAGAAAAAAAATTCCAAGATGAGGATAGTTTCCTTCCCGATCGGAATAAAAATAAGAATTTTCATTTGTTAAATTGAAGGTATAAATAGTTGGCTACATTTTCAGCCAGGGTTACGAAAATTGTCTCATACAGCCTTGGCAAATACAAAATAAACAAATACTCTTTTTTGTGTGCAATTTGTTTGTTTATTTTTTTTATTATCAATCGCATTCGCTATGGTTCCACATGACAATGTCACACCAATTTCAGGGGTTACCATAGCATGTGTTCAACTTCCATTTGCATCGGTTCGTGTTCCTTCGGTTCAAATCTCGGCTCAGCAGATCATTTATGAGGTTTTGTCACAATGCAAATCGTTAGCATCGATTCGAATCGGGAGCGGACAACTCATTCGATGCCTTCCATTTGACACATTCACTGCGTTTCCATGCTAATTTTGAGGTCGAGCTGAGGCTATTTTCAGAGCACTGATGCCAAAGGTACAGCTCGCACCCAGCTGCTCACACTACAGCGAGCCGGCGTGGCTGAGCGGTTAGCATCAAAGATGCGAGAGGCCTGGGTTCAGGTCCCCGTTGCAACGGATTATTTTCATGATCTTTCACTCAGCTCTAACCATGGATATGGAAGCACTTTTTGAGGGCGAGCCATGAGGTGTCAACTCAGCTGGATTGAGGCCGACCTCAAATCATTAGGTTATCGATTCTTAGTGTTATTGGCACTATATTGGGAGTCACAATTTTGAACAATGTCTGTTTGCTGCTGACTGGTCTATGTTAGTTAGGGGCAGATATAAGTTTCCTCCCTGTAATGAGTGGAGTCAATATTCTGTAACATTTCTTGATAGCAATACAATTAAAGTATACCAACTGATGAGGAAGTTTGATATGTCTTGGCGTGTAAATAATTAATATACATCAAATATATACGTCATGAGCAATTTCATCTGTGACAAATATTTCTAAGTACATGACAGTATTCATACAACAACCAGTACGAGGAAGCACATCCTTTTCGATCAATAATAGAAAAGCAAAAGTATAAGGTTCGACTTTGATTGGTTGGTAGAATTCCTTATTTCATCCAATTAGACATGGCGATTGGGTGGCACATTGTCTCTTCTGAAATCACATGACTTTATGAGAATCAGTTTATTAGGAAGGCGATTATTAATCCTCATTCACCAGGAAACTCTTGACACAACAACACTTTCAAACATTGATATCGACCAAGTGATGAGGAAGCTTGATATGCCTCGATGTCTGAATAATTAATATATATTAAATATTAATTATATATACACCATGCACCACTGCATCAAGTATTGCGAACATGACAGTATTCCTATGACAACCAGTACGAGGAAGCTCATCCTCTTCAATCAAAAATACAGAAGCAAGTCTGTCTTTGATTGGTCAAGAGAAATCCTTTTTTATCCAATTAGACATGACGATTGGGTGGCACACTATCTCTTTTGAAATCACATGACTTTATGAGAATCAGTATAATAGGAGGGAGTTTATCAATCCTCATTCCCAAGGAAACTATCCCCACCAAAACACTCACAAACATTGATATCAGCGATGAGGTTCTCCATTCTAAGTCTGGTAAGATTTATGCTCTTCATTCTAGAATTCGACCTCGAGCCATAGTTGTGTAATGATGGGTATAGATTACTAAGAACAAATTGCTAATCAGTGCCCCTTTCAGGATTAATTAGAATACGCTTACATAAGATGAAATATGCAATATGTTCATTGGGGACACCCATGTACAGGGTAAGGGTGTGCAAGCTTCGACTATGTATGAGGAGCTCACCTCTGTTAAAATCAGTGGTAGTATTGTGGATTGGAACCTCTGACTCTCAAATCGCGAAGATTGAACCCTAACCACTATAATTATGATGAGGCTAGTTTGATGCAACTTCGATTTTTTTACTGCTCACCTCAAATTGGTGTCAATATTTGTAAAAGTCAATAAAATAGGAGATACATTGTTATCACATTATTCACTTCAATTTGAGTTATTGTACATTCACAACATTTTGGTTTCACTCAAAATTGTAAACATATTATTTTGCAGTGACCTCTCTCTCTGTTTTAGATTATGCTTCTGTTTCTTGGACTGACAATGGTTAGGTAAGAGTGATAATAGATACAATTTATTGGCTGTAAATGTAACTATCATCATCGGAATTGTTTCGGTTTGGAAACGAATGAAAATAATTCTCTCCTGTACCTGTGTCTGACAATTTCCCTCAGGAGTACTCCTCATTGCTTTGTTATAAAAACTTATCAGCGGCGTTTTTAATGAACCAATTTTGTTCTTACAGACAACTCTCTTTCATAAAATCAATTGGACGTAAATCATTCTGATACATTTCAGTAGCTATCGCAGCTGTTCAAGACTCATGATAAGTCCATGAAACCACATACTGCCACAAATTATATGTTTTATGAAATAGAATAGCAGGATGTATTAAAAACACTCCTGGAAACCAAGTCAAATCCATTTTGTTTGCTTTACATGTTGCTCCGTCCCATCAACATCAATTCTCCGAGTGTGCCAGTATGTTGTAAACATTTTGTCTTTTTTTTGTGCAGTGGCAAAGGTGAAATCTGCGGACTGGGGAAGAGCGATTGCTCAGGTGTCGGCACCCTACCAGGATCCTACTGTGTCACTGACGATGATTGTGGATTACAACAAGTATGCTGCCCCAATTGTGAATGCACTGCCACAAAAGGCTAAAAAACGATTTAACTCTACTAATTTACAAATGTGATTTAATAATAAATAAAGCGTATTTACATATAAAGGCTGGGTCACTCGATGCTTGTATATTGTTCGGACAAGATAGCAATCACAGTATTACGACACATAGGAGAAATTCTTGCCTGCATACAGACCAACCAGTTGTTTTGTTTGTCAAAATCACTTGCATCGCCATAAAATAGGAATGCCAGACATTTCGTATGCTACGTGTCTCCTCCCAGTCACTCACAAAATCTGAATTTGTTCAGATGAGTCCGAGCCAGATTCTTGGACAGAATATATCAATTTGTCATTTAAGAGTGACACATTATTTATGTAACGGAAATCATTTCAGAATTCTTCCTAAATTCATACACAATCACTCGGGTTGAGGAAAGTAAACACGGCTATGAATGTTGTCAGCCTAATCCTTATCCTCTGTACTGTTTGTTCTGCATGGCACACATGTTTACTGAAGCAATATCTGTATAAAATAGTTAGCTGCAAGCCTCTGCCTATCCAATAATATGATAGCTGCATTAGCCTCAGGTTTAGGTGAATGCTATTTTCAAAATAATTCGCGAAATAGGTCAATATTTTGGACACGTGATCATAACAAACATAGATTTCAAGTAGATGACATAGAATTGGCCGGTGTGGGAAGGAGTACACAACTACCACTAATAAAACATATAATGTATTGAACCAGGTACAGGTGATTTAAATATCAGAGGAGTTTGCATTTGCACTTGGTATTAAGTTTGAAAGCTAACCTTGGTTCAAAAGGTTCTAAATCTTGATTGAAACAGCCAAGGGACTCATTCAATATGTTGAGTGAGTTGTCCCCTCTTTCATCAAAACAACCAAATCTATGGCATCCAAGTTGTGTTATTTTACATAGATTTGGGGACTTAGTCTTCTCGGCTTGCTTTTTTCTCTGACGAACGAAACGCAGTATCAAACATATCAAACACAGTCTGAATCTGTGATTTACTGCAATTAATTCTATTAACTCTTATGTATATGTAGTAAGTCAAGCTCAGGGGTTTGGGGGTTTCCAGCTTGTCTCACTATCAAGGAGGATAGGGGGTGTCGCGGGCTGCGAGGGGAACTGACCCAATGCCTAAATGGCACATATAAAATATTTTTATAGCAATACATTGAGGTTTACATTCATTCGAAAGCTTGTAGTGCTTGATTAATACAGAGAGTTGGTCCCTGATTAATACAGACGAGAAGCGCCAAATCGGTTTTTTATGAGTGAGTTGTCCCCTCTTTGAACAAAACACCCAAATCTATGTTATCCTACGTTGTGTTATTTTACATAGAATTGATGACTTAGTCTACTTGGCTTGCTTTTTCTCCAGATAAAGTGAACAGCGGTATCAAACATATTGAACACGGTCTGAATATGTTATTGACAGCAATTAATTGTATTAATTCTTATGTATGCGTTGTGAGTCAAGTTCAGGGGTTTGGGGGTTTCCAACTGCTGTCATCGAGGAGGATACGGAGTGTCGCGGGTTGTAAGGGAAACTGATACAATACTTCAATGGTACATAAAACATTAGTTTTACAGCAATACATTGAGGTTTACATTCATTCAAAAGGTTGTAGTGCTTGATTAATATAAGGGGTTGGTCCCTGATTAATACAGACGAGAAGCGCCAAATCATTTTTTTATGAGTGAGTCGTCCCCTCTTTGAAAAAAACACCCAAATCTATGTCATTCTATGTTGTGTTTTTTTACATAGATTTGATGACTTAGTCTACTTGGCTTGCTTTTTCTTCAGATAAAGCGAACAACGGTATCAGACATATCAAACATATTGAACACGGTCTGAATATGTGATTAACAGCAATTAACTGTATCAATTCTATGTATGCGTCGTGAGTCAAGCTGATAGATTTGGGGGGTTTCCAACTGGTGTCATCGAGGAGGATACGGAGTGTCGTGGGCTGTAAGGGAAACTGATACAATACCTCAATGGTACATAAAACATTAATTTTACAGCAATACATTGAGGTTTACATTCATTCAAAAGGTTGTAGTTCTTGATTAATACAGAAAGTTGGTCCCCAATTAATACAGACGCGATGCGCCAAATCAATTTTTGTATGAGCGAGTTGTCCCCTCTTTGAACAAAACAACCAAATCTATGTCATCCTACGTAGTGCTATTTTACATAGATTTGAGGACTTAGTCTACCTGGCTTGCTTTTTTGCAATGATGAACGGGCAGTGTTACTAAAAAATCTTTATCGTATTAATTCTTCTGCATGTGTACAAAATGATGTAGTGTGTCTAACCAAAGAATTTTAATGATTGCAACTAGTGTCAACAGCGAGAAGGGAATGTGCCATGAATAATAATTGAATCATAAACGGTAGATGGTATATATATGAAACAGACGAGGGACGCCAACAATATTTTCATGAGTTCACTCTCTGACCTACAGCCAAATCTATGTCATACTATGTAGGATTGAAAAACATAGATTTGAAAATTTAGTCTAGTTGACTGGATTTGCTTGTCAATTCACAAGCAAATGCATTGCTCAAGGTCTGGTTGACCAACTGCACTTAACCATGTTAGTACATATATTTTTATATAGAAAACAACTCAGTAGTGTTTGAAACCAAGGAGTAGAATGCAAAGATCAATTCCATGTTTTCTCACGCTACAACATAGATCTGATTTCACTGATCTGAGAGTGGATAACTCTTTATGATGTCGATTTTGTTTCGATACTAGGATCTTGTACACTCAAGTCCTGAAGATATTCAAATATCTGCGTGTGACTAATTAAGTGATGTTCAACTAATATATTATTGAAGATATACCGATAACCTTCGTACATGTAAAAATAATACTGAAATAAAAAGCATAGAAGGCAAAGAAGTCATGGATTACAAAATTGAATTAAATCAAAGGTTAATTCAGCAAGGCAAGTGTATTTTGATATTTACCAACCAGGTCCAGACCAGAAAAGATGGAAGCTGAACATTGTAATAATTATTCTTATACACATTGGAGAATGACTTTAGAGCTAAAACTTCCAAACCTTATGCATTCAATCATCTTGCCAATATAAGTACAACTGTAAAAGTCAGTAATGTGCCTTGCAGCTAGGATGATTGAAATGAAACAGGTTACCTTAATTCCAGTTGACAAAACAAGTTTCTCATTACTCTCTTGTCATTCAGATTGTGTTTGATCACAGAGTTAGAGTTAAAACCTCCAACTCCTTGATTTGATACGTATTTGAGGGCTCTATACGTGGTTGGACATCATATTTGTTTGCCGATGATAATGGATATTTCAATGTTACATACTCCCTTATTTGTAAGTCTGATCACTAGAACACCCTTTTGAAGTGCTGGTATGCTTACCTTAGGCAAGTAGTTGAACCAAAACCAATCCTCTAGAGCAAATTTCCTGTTGGCTCCCACTATTCCAGCTCGTGCACATCGGAGCACTACTTTCGTAAATTTGTCATCCTGATAATAAAAGACACATCAACATAAAATTTGCAACTTTAAATATTTGATAAGAGAGAACCAAAACAGAAAGAAGAGGTCATTTTTCTTAACATATTAGGTGTTATGTGCCCTTTGAGCATGTCATAGTAACTTCAAATTTATAATTCAGTGGTGTTGATCATGTTAAGGCCAAAGATTTATGTTGTAACAAGCTGGTCAATGTTAAGTCATTTATATTAGAAGTCAGTTATTTCTCACCTGTTTATCACCAATCAATATTGGAGACATAGCAGCTCTCTTCAAGCGAGACATGGCCCCTTCAGTACCTTTTATAAATGTAGCTTCCTCATCTCCAGCTGCACACTTAACTGCTAGTTCTTGTAGCATTATCTGTAATATGAATAAAATAGGAGCATTGTCAATAGAACAACTCAGTCAGGGGTCTTTCAATCTGAGTGTGACTGTGTGATGCACTCATTCAAATATCGCTCGTTTGGTCTTTCAAGTAGACAAATTTGTTCCCTAATCGCTCACTCAGAATGTATATAGTTTGTCAATGGGCGAGGGAGAGAGACCCTCGCAATTTTCATTTTAGCTATGTTTAATTGTTCCATGATTTGTCATGATGGGGTATTTTATATATTGGCTATTCAGTCTGGTGATGAGGAAGTCTGGTGAGTTTTTTCCCAAGAATGAATGGATAAATAACACCTTTGAAATTATGAAGAAATTGTCATTCATTGTAGCTGAAGGATATGTTGTGTGGCGCAGGGCCCTTTAGTGATTCTGACACTCCATGCCGGATTCCACGGAGCATTTGACTAGTCGGCTCAGAATGGGTCAGCTGTAACAATGTGGAGGGAGTTGATAACAAGTTGGTGGTATACCAAGTGCTGCTGTGGCCACTATTTATTCAGAGATTTAAGAGAGTGATCAATTAATCGACCATGAGTTTATCACATTAAACGGTCTTTGTGCAAGCAATTTAATTTTTTTTATAATTACTGATATAGGATAACTTTGATGAAAAATAGTTTTGTGTTCACCTTCCAAAAATAACAGAAAAGTTTTGCATCCTGGATGTTGATATTTATGGTATAAAAATAAAGCTCTAATCAGTCATTTGAAAGGCAAAAGGAGTGAAAACAAATTTGTATTTCAAATACTCTTTTAAACATAAACTCGGAAAAAAATGATATGGATGGACAAGTACTGCAAACTGCTCAGGATTTAAGTAGCAAGAAAAGGATTATTCAAACCTAATATATATTGTATTTCATGACAACTGAACTCTAATGTTGATAATGCCTAAGGAGTGGGATTATGACTGTAATAAAACAAAAGACCTCCTGCAAACTGAGAATCATACCTTGTAATTATCATAGAGTACCAGTTTTTTGATAGAAACTTTAGCCGGACAGTTCATCTTCATCGTCTTCTGAATGTGTATACGTCGTTTCACTGGATCAGGGTGATCCTAGAAAATAAAAATTTCTTATCTTCATCAACTGTTGTTGTACAAGCAGCATGATTGAGGTGTTACTATCTGTAGTCATCTCTTTGTCAGAAAATATTTCACACATACACCTTTTGGAACAATAAATTAGTCAGATGCCGCTATAATCCAATTGATCACATCACAGTACAAAAGCTTCGATCTTCAATTCTACTCTTACTCAAGGGTATATTTCTACAACCAGACTCAAAGCTTTTTACCCTGATTTCATTCTATCCAGCTACTTTATTACACAAAACGTCTTTGGTAGAGTTAGTAAGTAAAAAGAAGTAGAAAGAAAAAGAAGAGTAAGTAAAAATGAATGGATTTAGAACACCAAACATCAAACTATGCTGAGACTACCTAACATATCTAAATTGAAAAATTATTGGTAGAGACAACTGAACACCATATACATGTATCTATATATACATATATTATTATTCACAACTTTTTGTTTGCAACTTACAGTACTCTGCTCACAGAAACCTGGCCTTCTTTTCTTCCCATGCCTCCAATCCAGATACTGTGACCCCACAACCGAAAAAGCCTGGTGCACTCCGCCAATTCTCTCAATATATATTCTCTTTTGCAGGAGCCCTACAACTACAAGGAAAATAATTCAAGTATGATTTGTTAGTATTTGGTAGGAAACCATAGCCCCAAGCCCATTAGTAAATAATATTTCAGAGAATAACAACTCTTGATTTACTATACCCAATAGTAACTAAGTTGCAACCATAGTAATTAAGTTCCAACTATAGATGAATGTGAATTCACCAAATTGTCTATTATTCTTTTTTGTGATATACCCAACCTAGGGTCACCAGTACCAAACTTTGGTCCGCTCTAGCTTATTGAAATTCTAATATTTAGAACCTATCTATCAATTTAATTCTTCATCATAGGCATTCTACCTAGGCTCATCAGTGTTACGGGATTGTGAATATTAGCAGGCCCCCTACTTTGTTGTCTGCTTGTGATTCACCTTTTATGTCTGATTCACCCAAAATTGTGGTGAGCACAGGAAGGTTGTCAACAAGGTCAAGTGGTGTTTGTGGTTCTGTTTGCTCATAAGGCCTCCTGGAAAGGCAATCAGCATTGGTATTAGTTTTCCCACTTTTATGTTTGATGTCATAGTTGTAAGGCTGAAGCAATAGTGACCAGCTACCTAGTCTGCCCTTAGTGTCCTTTATGCTTTTCAACCACTTGAGGCTAATGTGGTCAGTGAGCACCAAAAAGTGTTTATCTGCAAGGTAATGTTTGTATTTCTCTACTGCTGCAACCAGGGCTAGTCCCTCCTTCTGTGTTATAGAATAATTTTTAAAAAAAGCAGTAGTATAGATCAGAATATCAGAACAACAGAAAGTAAGCTGGGTTTGGTGGAATAAGGTATAAATAGATTTTTTTCAAGAAATCATAAATAGATGTCACTTGTTTTTAGGCCTTAGCAACTTGATTCCTTGGTCTTCAACATGTTGTTATAGATGAGTGAGGTATTACTATTTGCTATGTCATTTGCCATTTAAAAAAGATATGAGGCTGAATTTAATACTCTAACGGAACATAATTAATATTTTGCATGACTTGCTTGGGCAGTTTCATAGCTCAATTGCCTAAAAATTACAACACTTGATAATAATGATTTAAATTGTTTGACCATTACAGGCAGTGGTGTGAGAGATTATATTATTTTACCAACAGGCTAGGTGATGCAGACCAATTAATTAAACCAGAATGTCAAACTTCACCTAGAACAAATTTATTTTCATGACATTATTTTTGGCTGAAGATGGCTCCATCCATAACAGTTCTATTATTTAAAAAGATCAAACCAAATCTGGGGCTGATAAATAAAGGTGTTTCTATTATATGTTGTAATTACAAAATAAGATTAAATCTTCATAAGCAGGATTAGATTCCTTACACAAACATAGAACATATATGTCAGGCAGCTTGGCAATTATATTTGCTGGTATGAATGGAAACAGAACAATATCATTGATTACACCCATGCCTGCACCAAAGGTACCAGAGACATGAGGATGTTTCATACCCAATAAACAAAACAAACAGTGTCACAGATGTTTTAGGTATCTTAGATGATAAACAATGCTCAAATTTAGATAGTGCAAAGCAATAAAAGCATCCACTCTTCAATTGAAAGAGTATAACATCTGAAATATTCACATGTGTATGCCTTAAAACATCACTTATTGCTTGAATTTTGATTACTTTAGTGAATCTTGGACAGTTATGTCAGCCATGAACTTGCTCTTGGCTTTCTCCAGATTACCAATCATTGTGAGAGTGTAGTAGATTGCTCTACCTGATTTAATATTAATGCTATATCCTTTCACCTGTTTGGTGAGGGAAAAGTGTTCCAAAAGATTATCGTAATTTTATCCAGTTTTTTTCACTTAGAAGATTGGTGTGCATATTCACACAACCATCCACCCCTACCCCCATCATCCCAGTCAATTTTTCTTTCTATAGAAATATAAGGGCAAATTGGTTGCAGAGAATTTTGACCTTTCTTATTATTCTATTCTCAGACAATCTACCAAAATCACATATTTTCTTCACTGTTAGCAGTTAACTCAAGCTCTAGTTCCTACCGCCTAGGACTCCTATGTGATCTTTTAATCACTATAAAATATTGCTCTCAGCCATTTACCACCCTACGCAATAAGTTGACCGAAATATTCAATCCAAGGTTGATTAAAAGGTTGATAAAATCAAATGTCTTTTCACATGCCACATTCTGAAACATGAGCGCCAAAATTCATTGCCCTAGTAGCGAGGCTGCAATATCTGTGCCAGGTTGCTCTCGGTTTGCAGGCAGGTCGGAGCACAGCACTGGGGCCAACCAAACCCCAGTAGTCGATGGACCGCAGTGGGATTCGAGCCCTCAACCTTCAGCATCTGCATGCTAAAGGTGTGGTGCTCTAACCAACTGAGCCACCTCCTACTCAAAGTATCAAACACAGTAGGGATCGGATATGATGTCCCTCAAATGATATTGTTAATAAAAGTTTCCTGCTTGTTAGTTTTTTTCCCAAAAACGGCTGGAATCTCTAAAAACTGCCTCCATATTGAAAAAAAAAGATTTTCTGGGAGAGGCCCTTACCCCCTAGGATGAAGGCACCCATCCCGCCTGGCTCTACCACTCGAAAACCAATGGATACAGACCTGGATATTCCCTATTCTGTACCTCAAGTAAAATTTGTCAAAACAGTGGTGCGGCCAATTGGTATGTTCCCGAACAAAAAGAGGCCAAAGCAGAAAAAAAGGTTTGCCAAGCATGATCTGATGCATTTACGTTAGAGAGAAAGCTGTAATTTGTCTCAATCAAAAATTAGTGTGCGAGTTTGAATAGTACATAACATTGTATGGGCTATTCATATTC
This sequence comes from Membranipora membranacea, assembly GCA_914767715.1. NCBI lineage: Eukaryota > Metazoa > Bryozoa > Gymnolaemata > Cheilostomatida > Membraniporidae > Membranipora > Membranipora membranacea. The sequence goes on along the minus strand of OU612069.1, from coordinate 13,998,611 downwards.
AAAGACAGGGAAATAATTTGATGCAGCGAGATTATTTTGTTGCATCGCTCTGCTTCAACCCTATCCCCCTCCTTGGAAATTGATATCATGCTGTGGATGGGCACACCACAGAAACCAACAGCACCTTTCACAGCATATGACTACAAATTCAAACTTGATACAGTAGGATTCACTCACCAGCTTCCATATAATCTTCCAAACTGTCACCAAACGATTTCTCCTGAGAAAATATAGAGAACTGAAGCTGATGTTCTGTCTCTTGCTAACGTCTCATTAGTATGATATGATACTAAATCCATTATGGCAGTCAGTCCAACACAAAATCCAATGCTTTTGCGGCAGCTTATGTCGCAGTTAAGAATGGGTTTGTCTCTCTTTATCATATACTAATAGGTACTAGGAAAATAAAAATGAATGTTCACTCTTGAAGAGCTTAATTACAAATGACATAGAACACAATTTACAACACACCGACGGAGTGAAAGTGAAAGCACTACATGTGCGCAGGGATGCGCTTTCACTTTACCTTTAAATCTGTACTTGACCTATATTTTGAATTCTATGTCATTCAGCATGCACCTCAGGTTTAGGAATCAAGGTGATTTTGAATCATAAAGCTGCTTCAGAGTCAATCGAGTTCTTACAATGTCATGATTAGCTCAAAAAGCATTTATTGAAGTAGGGCCTTACGACAGTGCAGCATTCTGAAAATGCAGGTGGCGCAATGGCAACGCAGGTAGGGACATAATGCAACTGCAATGTAATGCAATGTCCAATCTACTTTAGATTTTTTTATCTTTGATACCGAATCATATCATACAAACCTGGACGTATATTAATAAGTGACGTCAGTGAAACAACTTACACATGACGTCTATCAACTAGACACTTTTTTCTAGGATGGTTCAAATAAGGAGCCAAGCTTTGCTATTCAAAGATCAATTCAATGTGTTAAATTCCAGTTCACCACCTATGAGAACTAAGAATAACAGCAATCTGTGCAAATTTAAGCTGCCTTTCCCACAGCATACCTCGTGAAAAAAAATCATAGCACAATAACCTAACAATATCTAATATTGCAAATGAGTTCCAAAATTGATACATTGCACATTCATGAGAGATCACAATAATTATAACACCTATAGTTCAGATTGGTAATACTTAACTAACTAACTTAACTCAATTATCAAAGTTAAGAAATTGGCATCCACAGACAAAGCTATATGGTTATCAATTTGCTGGAAATATGTGATGTCATGTTTGTAACAGAAGGTGAAAATAGCAGGAAAAATATATCAGTTATGAAGGTACGTGGCTTTGGTTTGGCTTTGGCGTTGGTTTGTCCTTTTTGGCTTGGTTAGCGTGGTAGGTATGGGTGGCTTGGTAGGCATGGTTAGCTTGGTTTGCTTGGTTATTTGGTTTGATCGGTTGGATCAGTTGGCCTGATTGGCTTAGGTGGCTTGCTCAGCCTGTGGGCTTGGGGTTGAAAGCCAAAAAAGAGACTAGATGCCAAAACATGGCCTAAGATGAATAATTAAAGCTGATGTTTCTATCACTTAGTGCCGCTTTTGCAATCAGATTATTGGTGTGTTTCCTCAAATATCAAAGTTCAATTTCATAACAATTCCATGACGATGATTTGCTTTCCAACTAGATCTTGGTGGGTCAATATAAATTCTCCCTTCAATATACAACACTATCAATGTTTGGCCAAATTTTGATCCCGGTTCCCCCAATTACTACCAAACAACGTAAGCAGATAAAAGATAAGTGAAAAAACTATCACTGCCCTCGAATACAATGTAATTGTTCTGGTAATATATATATTGTGACATTCAACTGCATTTGATAATCAAATAATACAGATTACAATTCAGTCAATGAATTGAACACAATTCATAATGGGCTCTCTATTTGCTCAACTTCCGTTTTAAATTCATGAGCAGATAATGCCGTATCCCCTCTTTTGAAAAGCTCACATTTGAGGATGCAGCCCATAAGCCCATTTTTATTAGGTTATTACAGAATCTGAAACATGCAGGGATTTAAACTTAACGAAAAATGTGATGTAAAAATCCTGTTTATTTTCAAAACGCCTGGACAATTTCACATGCACAGCACCAATGCAATAAAAACTAATGCCAATCGTGTAGGCAGATTTATAACTCATTGAACTGCTTGTCCAATACATCATTATCAAAGAAAAATGATTTCCTTATCCATCCACATGTTGTTTGAACCAGCCAATTCGTCTGATTACAGGGTATAGTTGGCAGATTACCAACATACATGAGAGCTAGGGGATGCATGATGTTAGAACACATGACTGTGAGTAGGTCGGTCGTTTATGGCAGTAATCTAGTTTGATATTATCCAAATTACAGGGATACAACCAGTTCACGGAAACACATCCTACATAATCAAAAATATATATCACAAAATCAGACTGTGATTGGATCATAGACATGTTTCCTGCATACAGGTAAACAATATTCTTCCTCCTGAATCACATGTCGTTACCAAAACATATTAAATCGCAGAGTGCTTCATTATTTGTCATTCATAAGAAGAACTAGACACTACGACACAACTTACAAAATGAGATTCTCTGCTCATAGCCTGGTAAGATTTTGTGTTCTTTCAGGTTGATTTTCCACCCATAACTTGAGCATTCATGGTTTAAAGATGTTTAATTGAGACATGTTTGACATAGGTGTGTTTTAAAATCTGTGCAGCTCAACCATATTGATGCCCTTTGTCTCTGTGAGCAGCAAATAGTTGTATAAGCAGATCAAATACGAAATATCTATAGCATTTCTCACTAAGCATTGACAACTTTCTTAAGCTTTACTTTTCTCTTATTTTAGATTATGCTTCTGCTCCTCGGACTAACAATTGTCAGGTAAGCATTGACAGTATTATAGATTTAAGTTTGGCCAATGTGCAGCTAACGTAGCATACCAACAAACCAATGCATTTCACGGTCAATATTTCAACAGTTCGAAAAAAGTTCTCTAGTGGTGAACATGATCTGTACCATAATAGTTGTCACTCTTGCTCAGGTTCATTGAGTATCAGCTGTACTGTACAAGCCCAATAAACTGTCGTTTCTAAAAGTGTATGAGATATGAATTCAATTTACAAAGGTCCAGGCAATGAATTTGTGTAAAAGATACACATTTTTAAATGGCTTCCCATTGAAATCAAAACTCTCAGTTATCACCTTATTAAAGTTTTGTCTTTTGTTTTGCACAGTGGCAAAGGAAAAAGATGTGGAAACTTTCATACACATTGCTTGTACTTTGACACTCATGCTGGAACCACCTGTAATGCACACACTGATTGCGGCAATGGATCATATTGTTGCCCAAATTGTGAATGTACAGCCACATTAGGTTAAACTAACATAATGTCACTGGTCTACATACAGTATTCCATTAATAAAGATTAAACAATGAGTAAAAACCTGAATTATCCAATTGATACTAATATAATGCATAGACAAGATAGCAACAGCAGTGAGATAATATATAGCAAAAACTTCTTCACCTTATAGCTATAATTCAATGGTTGTTTTGTGAAGCCAAAAACAGATTTCAATTCCTAAAATAGGAAAGCTATACATCAAATTTGTCACATGCCACTTCCCTGTCAATGTACCAACTTGATTTACATCATCAGTTTATTTGATCCAAACCCAAGCCAAATCATAAAACATAAGATATGCTTGTGATCTTCAGAGTAATTACCAACATGAGGATGACTTCCTTTCCACCTAGAATTCTGATCATTTATTGGTCAGTAGGAATTCTCTCTTTCCTGTATGCGTATGAATAGTTGGCTAAATTCAGATCCAGGCTCATCCATTTTCACCCATAGCTATTAATCGATGGCTTCTTTTTGGCTCAGAAAACTCTTCCAATGCCGTAAAAAGGAAAGCTATACACTCCGTTTTGCCATACGCAATTTCTGTGTCACATGCCAACATGATTTACATCATCCGTTTATTTGAAGCCAGATCCTAAAGCAGTAATTGTCTTTATATCAGGAAACTCAGTTGGATAACCATATTTTGGAATCAATTTAATTTTAGTTAAGAAGCAGTCCTTTTCCCTCTTTTCCTCTTTTTTTCGGCACTATTCGGAAACATTCCGCTACTGGAATGAAATAGACTGCCAATAAAAGTGTTAAAATTTAATTTCGTACCATCATTTGGTTTGAGGAAAGTCAGGGAAGCTATAAATGTTGTCCTCCTCACCCTCGGATATTGTTGTTTGTTCTGCATGAGAATTTTCCAGGGTACACATGTTTATTGAATTGTAAGTACCAACAATATAGAGAAGAAAATAGATTTAGATACATACTCCTACCTATCCAATAACATAATATCTTACTTAGCCCCAGGTCTAGGAATTTAGGAACCCTAGGTCCAAAGGCTTCTTAATGAACTACTGTGCAGTCAATCAAGTTCTTACAATGTCCTGATCTGCTCAAAAGGTTGTTTAACAAAGTGTGACCTTACTACAGTGTAGCCATGCTTATGCAACCACATAACGGATGTCCATCCTCGAAAATCAAAGTTCAACTTCAAATCAAATTACAATATGAGGAGGACTTCTTCTCCAAAAAAATCATTGGGTGATAGCACTTATCTCTGTCATGTACATAGCTATCAATCAATGCTCGCTTCATGATGTCAAAACACTTTAAATGCCGTAAATGGGAAAGCTATACATCACATTTGTCATAAATGCCACTTCCCTGTCAATGTGCCAACATTTTTTAAATCAGGTAATTTGAAGCCAGATCCTAAAACAGAAGATTTAGGTGTTTTTTTTATAAGTTCACTCAATTGGAGTACCACCAGTTGACATATCTCACACAAATCATCAGTCAAGCAGACCTAGCAGGACCAGTGAGAGAATTATCTATATCAGTACTAACGCAAAATGCAACTAAATGTTCTTCAAATGGTGAGTACAAGACAATGATTAAACATGGAGCATTGAAAGATATGGATGTTAGCGATTGATACTATCTAGGTATCTAGGAGGAAGCTTATCATAACAAGTTTTTCATTATTCACAGCAAACTAACTGTGAGCAGCTGGATAGCTTATTTATTAATGGATCATTTGGGTGTAGAACTTATATGTGATCTTTGTTTTAGTTTGTGGTCATAACTTACAATAGTGGTTAAAGTATCATAAGTCAAATATCTCAAAGTGAAGTAATAATATAAGTCATTAGGAAGGAATTCCTATTATTAGCCCATAAGGTCAACGGGCTTGTTTTCAAAGTAGCTTTGCCCATAATGACTTATGACTGACATGTTAATGATCTTTGGTTCCAAACAGTACCCATATGAGTTTTGATGAAGTATCACTGTTGTTAATTTTCCAGGTCTTCTTCATGATTGCAGTGTTCTTTGCAATGGCCAGGTAAGGATTCATAATACACTTTTTTTTCTTTGCTCTTCAGTTACTTGATTATCTCCCTAAACAGTAATCTCACCATGAAATAAGAGTGCATGCTTAGTAACTGTGACATTCTTTATGCTGCTGTGCAAATGAAACCACCAGAGGGAGAGGTCAATCCCGACACAAGAGTATGTGACTCTAAGGGTAAATGAAATAGAATAGGTTTCTTTGAATGAAACATTTGACACACTCAGATTCAGGTTTAGATCAAGCTTGCATTTCCATACCTTGACTATCATAGGTACCTGTATCTTTACTTTGACTATAAAATTCTTGCTAGTATAAATCTTAGCGATACAAGACAAGAAATGAGAAACAAATATAATTTTGAAAATTGTATCTGATAGAAGCTTGCGGTTTGTTTTTTTTTGCGGAATGAGACAGTTAATTAGCAAACTTAACTTTTGACAGCCAACACCTTCAACACAGTTGCAACAATCTGTCACTTGTCATGATAACCACATTGATTAAGACTAGTGATATATAAATTGGCATGTTGGCACCCTAATATGATATAAGAATGTGTCAAGTGTCATATTATGTTCCAGAACCGACTTTGAATGATTGTGTTTATATTTGTGGTTTGAATTTTATAGATTAAAATATGTCTTACTGGCAATCTCTCACAGAGAAACTTCAAATAGCACACAAATTGATTGAGGTACAGCGATCATCATTGTCATTAATTGTGCGTTTAATCCAGTTTGTTTGCATTTCATGTTGCTCCTTCCTATTAGCACCAATTCTCCGAGTTGCCAGCATGTTGTATACTTTTTGTCCTTTCTTTGGTGAAGGTGAAATGTGAGGACTGGGGAAGAGCGATTGCTTTGGTGTCAGCACCATACCAGGATCCTTTTGTGTCACTGACGATGATTGCGGATTGCAACAAGTATGCTGCCCTAATTGTGAATGCACAGCCACAAAAGGCTAAATAGCCATTCAATTATACTGCTTTGCAAAGATTTTTCAATAATAAAGATTACATAATTACACTTAATTCTGATTTATTTGATTCTGGTATATTGTTCTGACAAGAAAGTAATCACAGTTAAATAACACATGGGAAACATTTTTTGTTGTTGTCAAAATCACTTGCATTATAGTAAATACGGAAATTAATACATTAGGAATGCTGTCCGCCCCCTCCCTGTCACATGCCAACTTTGATTTGGATCTGCTTATTCCATGCAAGATTCTACAACATAGAAATCGTTTTAGAAGCAATCCAAAAGTTTTACACCATCATTTGGTTTGAGGAATGTTGGCAAGCCGTCAAGCTATACACCATATTATTGGGATTTTCTGCTAGGATACATGAGCTATGAGTTATCTGGTTTGTTAAATGAGTTTTATCATATAGATTTACATGTGACAAACTGAAAGACTTCTGGTCATCAAAATTAGGAAATGTCTGAGTACAGAACTAAGTCACAGGAGTCGGTAGACTGAAGCAGAATTTGAACCCAGAACTCCAACAATTGCACAATAGAGGGCAGGCACTCTAACCAACTGAGTTACCTCCTACTTCATGCCTAAGATTGCATTCTTTGTTGTTTTAGATGATTTGATGTTTGACACATTGTCATTGATAGTGTGATTAGCAAGACACTATCAGGATAGGCCATAAGTTTGTGGTATTTATCGCCTACAGTTTCTACTCTAGTCTTTTCCCTACCTAACTCTCTATGATATCATTGTTGATATTTTTAAGTGGGCTCACTTATGTCCAAAATTTTTCACAAACAAATCACAATAGACACACAAGTCTCATAGAGAAATTATCTCTGTCTTAATCTCAATGCCATGTAAATATACCTTTTTTATAGACAAGTTTGCTGCGTATAGGCCTTCCAAAAGCACCTAAGAGTATCCGATAAAAGCATGTGTGTTGCTGTAATTGAGTCATTAACCATTCATGAGATGTATGATAAGAATATAGTACATCAGATGCTGGTATTTAGTTCTGGATTTGAGGGGTTGGTCAGGTATAAGATCACAACACACCGAGCAAAGAAGTACTAGGAAGCTGTTTAAAGTGCAAAGACGGGTATAAAAGTCCCAGTCAATGTGAAGCGATCTCCCAGGCATATCAAATTCAAATGGGGTTAGCAGCATTTAAATTCCTCCTGCTTTTTGGAAATGAGAGGACCAGATATGAATTTTTGTTAATTAGAATGGGATTTGCTCAAGCGGAATTGTATGATACACATTCCCCATAGATTTTATTCCAAAAATCACATCAGAAAATGGTGAAAATTGATCGAAATCGCCCAGTTCCAGTGATTTCAAATCAACCGTTTCAAATTATACAGACTCATATTGGTCGACTTTGACGTTTATGATTTATGTTTTAGAGGTTGCCTAGATACCGTTGTCGAGATTGAAATTAAACATTGTAATAAAATCCTATAATCCCAAGTGTGATGAGCCAACATCACAATAGCTATTCACACGCTGCTATTCAACCTTATTATTGGGTTTCTGCAAATCACAATTTCTTATATAACACAGCTGACCACTAGAGTAAAATATCAAGTGATTTACATGTAAAATGGACCGGCCAGTCTCTGCCTCTAATTACACTGATCAGCCAATGATCTTGCCTGTCACTATATATGATTGATTGCTGTGCCCTCTCTCATTAGCTCTGATCTTAAATGAAAGTTGTCACCTTCTCACAAAACTATTACATTAGAGCAGTTTCCTGCAAATTTAGTGGGGATCTCATCATGTGTGCAGAAATAACCTGTGAATTCAAGCAAATATCATATTATGTAAGATGGTTGGTTTGGTTGTTTTGCGGTTTGTTTGTTTAGTTTTCTATTTACATTACAGCTCACTGATTCCAGTATTTTGATTCCACAGGTCTGGCTTGGCTGTCTTCAGCTTAGAAATGTGACTACCATGTAAAGTAGGTTTGGAAGCCAAATACTAGTTAAATATAGATGATGAATCCTACAATTTTCTTTCACAGTGCCGCTTTTGCAATAAAATAATTGATGCGTTTCCTCAAACATCAAAGTTCAACTTCAGGGCAATTTCTAACATGAGGATGACTTCCTATCCAACTAGAATTCTAATCATTTATTGGTCAGTTGGAAATGTCTCTTTCCTGTACACACATGAATAGTTGGCTTAATCTTGATCCATGGTCACCAAACTACTTCCAAAGACCTATCAAGCTATGTTTGCTTGTTGGCACTGAAAACACTTTCAACACCAAAAATAGAAAAGCTATACATCACATTTGTCACATGCCACCTCCCTGTCACACGCCAAGCTGATGTACATCACACCTTATTTTGAGCCAGATCCTAATAGAGAAATATATTTGTCTTTTTATCAGGCCACTCAGTTGGAGTACCACATTCTGGAATTAATTAAATTCCTTTTATAAGCAATCCTAAAATTTGATACTTTGTGATTGTTTGAGGACTGTAAGGATGTTTACCTGTTAAATTCATGGGCAGTTCTCAATTTTAATATATCTTTAATGAGGTAAACCGATTTAACGGTCTGTTTTATAAATTCTGATATTTGAGTTTTTTAAGAGAAAGTTTCCTCATGCCTCCGAAAAGGATATATTAGATATCACCCAAACTATAGGAAATGCGTTGACAACAAATTCCCTTATCTTTCCCTTTCCTCTTCCCTGCTTATGAACTCTGTTCCGCATGAACAACATCCAGGGTGCACACGCTCAAATAAGTGTAATTACCCAATCATATTAATCAAACTTAGGCATATATATAGTTCCACCAGTTTGCATAGCTCACACAAGGCATCTGTCGAGTAGGCTTATCAGGACTAGTGAAAGACATCGTACAGAAATTTATATCAGAAGTAAAGCAAAATGCAGCTTAACATTCTTCAAATGGTGAGTACAAGCTACTGAGAAAACATTGACATGCCTCCATATAAGGCATCCAGAAGGTAGTCGGGTGTTAGCAAAAGGTATTCAGGATGTAGCCAAAATGTTCCCGGAGGGTGGTTAGCAGAGAGCCGGGTCTCTTGTGATATTTTGTTCTGTTCTGGTAGCTCATACAGGCCAATGGCATTTTTCTAATTCCGATATGCCAAGTAACTTTTCAATCTTAGAATCATAGTATTAAACAACATAATAATCAGCTTAGGTTCCAACCAGTACACATATGAATTTTAATGAACTTCACTCTCTTACGTTTGACAGGTTTTTGTTATGATGGCAGTATTCCTTACAATCGTCAGGTAAGGAGTATTTATATGTCTTCTCTTCGATATGATTATATCCATCCCAATGAACCATTTCGCCATGGAATTTGAGTGCACAGATTGTTACGGTGGCACCAAACTCACTGCTGAACCAACCGGAATGCTTGTCACTTCCCCAGCGGTTATCTTGTGTAGAAATTGAAGTTTCTTCATGGGCGATTGCCAGTATGTTTTGCTTTGATCTATTTATTTCCATCCATCAAAATATACACAGTTATGAATTGTTTGTGTAAACTTTCAACACAATTGAAACATTCTCCAACATATCATGGTGCCAACGTGCCAGTTGATACCTAATCCACCATTATCAATGTGATTAGAATGACAAGTGACAAATTGTATTTTTGGCAGGTGACTGGCTAGCAAAGGCTTAGCGCTCCTAAAGCAGAGCTGTATTTTAGAAATACTGGCAGGGGCGGCATAAACCCTTGAGGGCACAAAGTTCCCCCAGAAGAATAAAAACAGCAAATATAGGTCCCAAATGAACTGATTTTGACATCAATAATTTAATTTTAGCGCTTTGAATCATTTTATGTAGCATTCTAGGGAAGGCAGTGCCTCTCTGTCTGTCATATAGCTACTGGCTTGAATAATTTGTTATGTGGCTGTTCCAACCTGCAAATATTAAACTAAACACTACCCTCCTGATCTTAATCACAGAATGACATGACATGACATGACTCACAGAACGCATCTGCAGTCAGGCCAACTGTGTCAAACTCTGCCATCACCATACTTAACTAACATAAACCTATACTATTTGAGCATAATGTTTGCTGTAATCAGATTTAGATCGGCTTTACTGTCCGAATCACTCAACAATGCTAAGTTGAACACCGTACGCAGCCATTAACCGCAGCCATTAACCGGAACGATTTACTATCGAAAGAGGCCTATTTAAACTTGTCAGACCTGTGTATATGATGGATGCATATACAATTGCATTTCCACAGATATATTATCCCATCATGTGGCACATTTTTCAACATTAGGCAAGACAACATAAGCATTTTTTAAACCCCACACTATCTCCCCACACGACTAGCAAGGCTTATTAATTATATATGCGCCAATTCCTTTCATTACAGTGGTGATCTCTGTGATTCCACAAGAGGGGCAACTTGTGTTGTTGATGATGACTGTGGATCTGGATCCTGGTGCTGCCCTAACGGTCAGTGTACAAATACTAGAGGCTAACCAAACCAGTAAAAGGTGAGGGCGTTTGACTGTAGATAAAGATATTTATCAGCGTTAATGACGGTCTGATCTGTGATCCTCTGTAGTCAAATCCAGTAGAAAGTCAGGTGTAATATCATCAACTGTGGAAATATAACATAATTTGTTAGGATAGTTCGCAGTCACTAGTATGAACAGATGAGATGGCTTTAATTGGTAATCTTTGTCATAGACTAGTTACAATGATGATGGGGAAGCTCTTCATTCATTGTATCTCCATTTTAAGTCTGACACTCATAGTTACAGTGCACTGATATTTGCCTTGAGCATTTCACACTAATTTTCTCCATCATTGTGCTCGAAAGCAGTATATCTGATAAACATGTATTGTCTTATTTACTTCAATACCATTTAAAAGAAATTTCCCTTATGCAATGTTTATAAAACGGTCTCCATTTACAACTCATTCTTAATTTAACCACATTGACTATTCTTTCAGCCATAAATTATTGCAATCGTTATTTTCTGTTACACAGATCACTACAAATGGTGCACAGAGAACTACAGATCGACCAAACCAAGCCTTATACGCATCTTCTGCAATTTTAAATGACATAGTAAAATTGTTTACGAGCAAACCAAAAATACAGTTGATTGATCTTTATCTGAATGATATAAACCAAATAAATATAGCTTGCAATAAATCATTCCCTTCATGATATTACCATGTTTCCTTGTTCAACAACTTTGATCTCATTATTTCACTACCAACCTGAAATGTGTCCGTTTCAATATCCAAAATGACTACGTTGATGAAGCTTGAATAATTCCTATTTATGGACAGCTGGCTGCGACCTATCTGGCAAGTGTTTTGGCTCTTTCTTGCCAGTCACTGCCAACACCAATGAATGACAGGTCACAGATTGTAAAATATCAGCATCAACTATTCAGTTTATGCAAACACAGAAATATCCACCAAGATCCGCATGGTGTTGAACAAAGTTCTCATATTTTAAAGCACCTGTCGAGTTGCTCATATTCATTGATTAGAGCTGCTACAGCCGCAAAAAAGAAATAGCTTCTAAAACTACATTTTGTATAGTAGAATCTATGGTATCTGCCTTTACCATGATTAAAAGAGTCGACGAACATGTCATATCATTTGGAAGTGCATGTTCATTGCCCTAAGTCGAATCCCAATCTAAATATTCACTAGATTGCAAATCATTCTAGGCAAACATCTGCTCAAACTCAGACCAAATAACCAATCAGCAGACAATATAAGACTCAGAAAATGAAGTTATCCTCTTTCATGGGTTGTGAAGAAAACTCTTCTGAGAACAGAAGAGCGTATCCTTGCATTATAAACCAATTTATTTTTCACAGTTTAGTCCAATTATGTATTTGTTTAAAAATTGCTAGCAGTGAATCACTCTGATATATTATTGGTTGTATCTGACAAAAAGCAAATTCACTGTGTCACATTCTACAGCATGTCAACAAATGTTGGCGTGATAATCTAGCTTTGTTTAACAGTGAGGTGATTGTGTCAGATCATTGCTTAGATCTTGACATCCCCGCTTGCATAGTGCATATCAGATTACTTTGTCATGAATATTAATGAATGTAGTTTTTTCGGCAGTTTGGCAGATGGTTTTATTGCTGAACTACATCCTGGGGCAAAAGCCCCAGGCAACTGGTAACTTATAACTCCAAGTTGTAACTACTCATACAGAGCAAAATCCACTGTTCTTTATACTGAACATAATTATTTTCCTTCCAATGAATTGTTTCTATTACAATACAATACATAGTTTTACTGTGTGCAATAGTCAGTAACAGGTACAATAGACTCTTACCTAACCAATGTTGGTCCAAGAAACAGAAGCATTATCTAAAAACAGAGAGTAATTATGGTAACTGCAAAATATGTTCACACCTAAGGCTGAAACCAAAGATTTGTGAATGTTCAACAACTCAAATTGAAGAGAGTGATGTGATAATGTGATGTGATGTGATCACAGAGTAAGGATAAACAATCATATAGATTTACATGTGGCCTGGGTCAATACACAGACATTTCCTAATTTTTATGACCAGATGTTTATCAATTGTCACACGTAAATATATATAATATAACTCATTTTTCAAATGCAGATAGCTCATAGCCTATGTATCCTTGCAAAAAATGAAAACAATATGGTGTATAGCTTGAAGGTTGGACATTCCAACAAAGTTGGAAATCAGTCTTTAGGATAAATACAGAATGAATTATGGCCCATCAAAGGTAGAGATGTCAGCAAGAAAAATGACATTATAACATATTATAGAGGTAATGAGTTTTCAGCATCCAGCTGTGCACAACTTTCCCCCAGTAAATCAAAAACCGCAGGCACTATAACAATCATTGAAGTGTCCTCTCTGTATATCCTTACTCTGTGATGTGATAATCGCTAACCCCCTATTGGTCAGCTTTTAAAAACATTGCCAGCTTTTAGAGATGAACAGTCAAAAAACATTAGCTCTACCAAACTAGCCTCATCTTATAGCTGTGAGGATTCGACTTCTTCAATCTTAGAGTTGGAGGTTCGAATCCGAGTCACTACCCATGATGTTAATGGAGGTGACCTGCTCATTCATTACTCAAGCTTGCCAATCATTATCTTGTACAAGGGTGCCCTCAATATATGTGTTGTATTATCAAGTTTATGGAATTATTCTAATGTATTCTAATTGGCCCTCAGAGGGGTACGGAATAGCAAATTGCTCTTAAGAGGATGAATCTTACCAGTCTTAGAACAGAGAACCTCATTGCGAGTTTCAATGTTTGAAAGTGTTGTGGTGACGAGACTTTCCTGGTGAATGAGGATTAATGAACGCCGTCCTATTAAACTGATTCTCATAAAGTCATTTGATTAAAGAAGAGGTAACTTAGTGCTTAGTGGGAGCTGACCCTTTTAGATCAGTGCGAACCTTCAGATGTTTTGATGGCTCGAATAGCTCTGAAAATAGCCTCAGCTCGACCTCAAAATTAGCACGGAAGCGCATTGTGACAAAACTTCATATACAATCTGCTGCAGCCGGGATTTAAACCGAAGGAATATGAACCGATGCAAATGGAAGTTAAACTCATGCTTTGGTAACCCCTAAAATTGGTGTGGCGTAGTGATTAAACCTGAACATAATCTATTTTCCCTTCTGTAATCAACATGATATCTACCCTATATATGAGGTGGCTCACTGTCCTCAGACAGGATACGTAGATTGAGTCTGTAGTTGAACCTTGCTGCAAGATCACCATCTTGCTTTCTCAAGCTTTTTGTTGCTCAATACCTGGGCAGAGTTTGCCTCACCTGTACAGAAACTAAACAAATGTCTTTACTCATTTTTACTTTTCTTTTCATGACATATATGGATGAAATCTGCTAGTTGTCCACAATATCCTGGTACTTTTGAAACATTGCTATGGATAATTTTCTACATGCTGATTGGCTGGGTTTGATATCTGAGCAGCCTAGCTAAATGAGTTTGAAAGAAAAAAATTTGGTGCATTTTAGCAGAGCAATTACTTTATTAACTCATTGAGTTACAAATGCATCATGTTTATATTCTATTATTGTGCGATAGCACGGCAAATAATCACAGTATGAAAAATAGCGTAAACATAAGATACCTGGCCATAAAACTACCGGAATTTACTAAATCCTGTGTGCCGACAGATCATCTCCTAGTGTATTTATTCTGATTGTTAGCGACTTGAGATAATAATGCAAAGCTTTCTCATCTTCGCCCTCATTATCATAAATATTGGCTAAATTGTTATAAGACAATCCTACATCAGGATGGTTCTCACAAAATGTATGCAGTCTGATTGTTAGGGCTTTATGGTTGTATTCCAGGGCTTTATCAGCATCACCTTTCTATTCAAATACGTTACGAAGGGAATTAGCTACACGTGGATGATTCTCACCAGGATGGTTTATTCCGATTTTGAGCAATTTCTCATAGTATGTGAGAGCTTGTTCCAGATCATCCCTCTCATAGTAAACGCCGGCTATATTGTGGTAGGATTTATCTACATCTGGATGGTCTTCTCCTAGCGTCTCGAGGTCAATCGTAAGCGCTTTACTGTAGTATTCTAGAGCTTCACTAAAGTTGCCTCTGACATCGTACACATTTGCGATGTTATTATAGGAGGCAGCCACATCGGGATGATTCTCACCTAACAGACTTAGTTTGGAGGATATTGCTTTGTAGTGACATTCCAAAGCTTTGTCATACTCCTCTTTTGCATAATGAATATTTGCAAGCCCCATATAGTGGTTGGCGACTTTTTGGTCCTTACTGAAGTCATCCTCTGATTCCTTGAGTTTGATATCTAGTGCATCAGATTGGAGAGAAAGAGCTGCATCCAGGAACCCAAACTCCTGCATCACATAAGCACAATATGAGATGAGACCAGAATTGTCTCCCCCTTGATCAGCTACGGCCTGAAGCTGATCAATCCATCTTTCACTTTCTGATTGACATGAGAGAATACACTGGCTGTCTTTCGGATGACCTCGAAGATCATCTCTCTCTCAGACTCACTTTTGGCTTCGGCCTTTGCTGCTTGTAATATCTGATAAAGCATCGACGATACATTCCAGACCTTTAATAACACCAGATTTCAAGTCACTTATTTCACTGTTTGGATGATTGATTGAGAGCTTAACATCTGACTCATCGAGCGCGTTGTCAATCTCAAATAGACACCAACATCTGCTCACAGGCATTGGGTCATTCCAGGGTGAAAGTACATGTAAGACTTGACTGATGTCTTTTACGCCATTCCTGAATGTCTCACTAAACCATCCAAAGTCTTAGGATGCGATCTCATTTTGATTGTTGGTGATTGTTTGTTAAGAGGTCAAACCATTAATACGCGTCGGGATCTTTACTGTCATGTTGCTCCATGAGTCCACCACAACATGATAGAACGGATACCTCCATGCGTGCGAGACAAAGACAGTAGCTCTATCTACCATGGGTTTACCTGTACTTTCATCCTTGACATCCACATACTTGTGAATATATTCACAGTTTTGTGCCCTCTGTCTCCGGATTAACAAAGGGGGAGTATATTTGAGAAGTTGTGAGCCGTTCTGATGCCTCTCCAGGATAATCCTCTATGAACTTTCTTATAGCAGATATGTGAATTCCCATTGGTTTACCATATCAGATTGTACAACCCTTTTGGACTTAGGAGGTATTATTAACTGCTGTTGAAATGAAATAAATTATTCTGAACAGTTGTTTTCCCCTGATCAGAGAGAGCACAACTTCAAATTAATCTTATTGTTATTGATGAGGAGGGATATTTAAATCAGCTCCTCAAAAAGTACCAGTACAATTTAATCTGACCCGCATATGCATTGAATTCTCCATTGAATACAATGTTCTACATGTGCTGTTAGCTGGGAACATTGTTGTTCAATGACAAGTTTATTGTTTCTTTTGTGACCAGGAACAACAAAGTTACAAAGTGTGGCGATGGTGGAGTGCATTATGCTATGGGACACATCTGTGAGTAGTGAAAAGCCGGCAATTAGCGCCTTTCATCCTTTCCTTTTTTTGGAAAAGGTGTGATGAGGCAATCGGTTAGCGAGCTTGCTATTCACTGCAAGGTGACTGTTGTCACAGGAGTTGTGAGTTCGAGTCCCATAAGGGGAGCTTTCTAGGTTTGTTGTTCTAGCCCCAGCACCCTCAAGTGTATACCTCTTCTGCAGGTGGCACATGATTGAAGCAAAAATATAAATCGATTTTACCAATCTTGCTGAAAAAGCTGCTGGCAGAATTTGGGTAGAGTAGGATAACAAGGGGAAAGCAAACTTTCCAAGATAACGATCATTATTCGGTATTGCTTGTGCACCAAAGTATCCTGATCAAGGTAGGTCTGTTTCGGGAAGCATTGATTTTTGAGGGGGGTCTTTGTGAGGCTGCTCTAGTTAGCTTATGCTGAGGGGTTCATGAATGGTGACCCTCCATAGCATTTTAAGAAGTATAAAGCCAAATGGGACCCTGTCTTGACTTAACTTCTTTGCCTGAGCTCTGACTCAGATGTAGAATGTTAAATTACAATATTTTAGGCCACTTTATTTAGCTTTTAGGGGCGGCAGTTGTTCCTACACCCCCCCCCCCCCCCCACTAAGCAGGTTGTCAGCCGTCTCACAGGTGTCATTAAAAGTGACTCAAGTTATTTTATTTTATTGGAATGTAAGTGTAGTGACCCTAGTCTGTGGCATAAATAAGATAGACATGATCCGAATAAATGACATAAGGTACAATGGCTAATAATCGTATTGAAATATTTAACTAGAACCTGTCAAAAAATGATAGTGATAAATATCGGCTATTAGAAAATAATCATCAGAGAATAATATAATATTAAAACAATAAAAGGTTTATTTCTCTCTTACATGCAGTTGATCCCTTTACACTAGAGCAAAAACCGAACAGGGGACCTCTCACTTTATAGCTATGACGCTACCAAAATTCCTAGAGATCATGATACTTTGATCTGCACCCTTTCCACCTTAGACTTGTCTGAACAGGCAACCGTCGGCTGTTGCACTTTGTCGACGGCATTCTTCTATACTGCCGATAATTGTGGTTATCTGTACTGTACTCAATACTAATAAACTACATAATACATGGGTCATTTTTATAGCACCCATCTGTATATTGAATGTCTTCTGCTCTATTTAATGTTTACCACATAATCTTAAACAGAAGAAGTTTGTTCTCTCTCCATCCAGCCACAGCAAGTTCATCCCCACTTACACTGATGTCTTCATAGTGATCTGGCAGACTTGCTAATGTGTAGTGATCCATTTTCTTCCCTGAATAGTAGGACAAGTTTATTGTTTGCATTGTCTCTTTGATATGAGAAGCACAGAACAATTGATTGTTAATTGTTGGAATCCTGACATAATTGTTCAAGCCAGTTTGATCCCAGGAAAATGAGCTCTCTCTTCTATTGTTATATATTATTTCTTTTTCTGTCACCTATACCTTTGCCCGGTGTA
Source organism: Membranipora membranacea (assembly GCA_914767715.1). Taxonomy (NCBI): domain Eukaryota; kingdom Metazoa; phylum Bryozoa; class Gymnolaemata; order Cheilostomatida; family Membraniporidae; genus Membranipora; species Membranipora membranacea. The sequence goes on along the minus strand of OU612069.1, from coordinate 13,980,638 downwards.
ACTGGCAAGAGGAAATCTTATTTTATTGCACACAAAAACACAGTGGACCTCCTGTATTTATGGGCCTGATCCATTGTCAACCATAGGTGCCAACATGCCGATTTAAAATAATAAAAACCTGAATTAAAGACTTTGTTTGAGGCTGCTCTTTTGTATCACATCTTATTCTCCATATTTTTCTCTATCATGTGAGCGATTTTCAGCTTTAGAATCCAAATATTGAGGAAGTTATGGCCTCTCAAACTTCCATGTTTCCCCTGGGGTATGTCACAACCATAGACATGTGGCATAGACATTATGAGTTATTAGTTAATACACTAATAATCACACAGATAAGATGATGATCAAAATTCAGACCTGGGTGGGAATCGAACCCAGGGTCCACATACCTATATCCACCATATCCTACCATGACGCCACTTGGACCAACTAGGTTAGCCAGTAAACAATATAGCTGAGTATTAGTGGCGTCGCCTGCAAAGCCATTTGGACCTGGGTTCGAGACCGTTACAGATTTGAACATTTTGATCATCAACATTTATTTATTACTGACCATTGAATTCCACATCTAGAATAGCAGCATTAGCTTTATTTTGCCAAACAAAGGGCTTGCAAGAATAGCCAGTCGCTAGTAGCAATCAAGAAATGCCCCAATCATCGAAGTTGAAGGTATTTCATAAGTGTTTGCTGTTTTGTAAACAAGACAATTTCCCAGGCTATATTATTCATGCTAGTAGGGACAGCCAATCAGATCAAAATAAGATGAATCCCTGTGTTGAGTGTTCTAACCGTATAACAATGTAATACCATTTCCATTCCATGAGAAGATTCTAATTCAGTGTTAGTGACGTACCCTAGGGATTGCCGGCTGATTCTTACTGCCGATAAATTGCCATCACCTTGGAAGTTTGAGAGGCCATAACTTCCTCAATATTTGGATTATAAAGCTGAAAATCGCTCACATGATAGAATAAAATATGGAGAATAAGATGTGATATAAAAGAGCAGCCTCAAACAACGTCTTTAACATCATAAATTATAATTATTATTATTATCATGATCATTTTCTCTTTGATGGGCTTTCATCATTGCTTACCTTCAGGGCTAACCACATAGATTGTCTTGCCTCTGATTTTGCTTGCAAAGATGAGGCCGCTTGCAGACACAGCTATTCCACAGGCATCAGGTAGCTGGTCACACGTCCAAATCAATCTGGGGTCTCCTCCCAATCTGTACTTGTTCAGCAGGTACTTGTCATTGCCGTATCCAGTCACAAGTAGGTCACCATCAGGTAAGAAGCACAAGTTGAACAGGTTTTCAAACTCAGGTAATGTTATTGTTTGGAGTCGTGAATGCTGTTGTCTTTTAGAGAAAAACTTGCGGAAAGCGCTTGTAGGGGCGGCTGTAGCTTCAGCTTCTCTCATTTTTCTATCGTAGAGCTTTATGGAGTGAGTGTCCCTGTCCAATGAGGCGATGTAGAGGTCTGATACGCTCAAAAATGATGCTTTATTTGTCTTCATAGGGAAGGAATACAGCGCCACACTAGTTTTTGCTTCTATGTTAATTCCAACAACGTGAATGGCAGATTGATTGTCATCATGATGAGAGATGAAGATCTCATCTTTAAACTCTACTAATTTTGCTGAAACATATTTAGCTGTATCTATTATTCTACTGGTGCCCCTATTGTACACCTTCACACTGTCAGCGCACCCCAGAAGTATGTCATTGGTTGTGCTGCTGTGATCTACAGCGGCACACTGGGTTCCTGTTGAATGTTGAGAGACAAACTGAAGAGATGCTGGTGACCTAAAGGCAGGCGGAGGAAGCCGTTCCTGAGAAACTATAATAGAGGCAACAATACAGTTGTAAGATAACTTGATTTATCTGTAATTTTTCTCAACCTATATTTCAGTATTATTATCTTAAAGGGCAACCAGGGTTTCGCAGCAATGCATTAATGGGTAGCAAATAATGTGCTGGGCAGCATCAGCTTTGTGCATTACGCGATGCAAAACTCAAAGTAGTTGCTGACTCTAAGCTGGGTAACACTTCAGTTTAGGGGAGGTTCCAAGACTTTGCTGTAATAATTATAGAGCACAGGCTAAATAATAACAGGAACAGGAAACTGCTATGTGGTATTCTCTTTTAGCTGAGTTTGAGTACCTGATGGAAGAAATGTTTCACAAGAATTCTGGCTGAATAATCACCCGAATTATATTTTGTCTTTTTCCCCATGCAGAAGGTGCAATCTGCTATTAATCAATGGCCATCAATGAGAAGTTGTTTGAAACCTTGGTTGCCCTTTAAGGGTTGAGGTTAGGGTCAGGTTGTGCAAGATGGTTTTGTAGTGAAGCTGATTAACTGACAACAGCATAATTGATGAAGCCAATATTATTTTTATGGATGCTTCAATGTGAAAACCACCATACACACTAATCCAGTAAAACTCCCTGATTCATATTCAAAACTCACAACTAAACAGACTGTGACTCACCACAAATCTGCTCTGTAAGCCTGATAATCTCCACAAGGTCACCTTCTGACTCGATCATCTCTGTAACTTTCAGTAAAGAAGATTTTTCATCCAGTGTCTTCTGTTCCTCACTGATGCTCTGCTTCACTGTTGTTATCCTCTGAGTTATTGCCTGAAGTCTTCTCTCTAGTTCTTCTTTCTCATTCTCTAAGGCTGCCTGTTCATTACTCAGAGGTGACAGCAGTTCATTTGCATTGCCCACCTGCAAACATTCCGTGAATCCTTTTCACTTGCCATTTATATCAACTGATCGGCTCATCCCAAAGCTAGGTCTTTATTAGTGTAATGATTCGAGAAAATTATAGGGAAACACTGCGTTTACTTGATTCATCACTGTTTATCAAATCAGCTACCTTGTAACCATACCTCAATTCGAGTTTGCTCCTGCCACTGGTTTAACTGATGTAAACTGTCGTCAAATATCTGCTCAATCAATTTGGTGCCATGCTGCTTATTCTCTTTTGTGCACTCTTCATTGCCTATGGCACATCTGTTTAAAATTGGAAAAGTAGACTTGAATTACATGGCTTAACTGCCCAATGATAGAAGAATCCAATGCAAATTAAAAAAACCTCCGCATACTTCAAGGTACCCTGATTCCAAGTGTGTAAACTTCAAAAATATTTGACTAAACTAAAATCTTCCAACCATTTTAATTTGTTGTTTTGTAGTGTTTATCTTCTGCTCCCAATTGAATCGTGACATAGAATAATTCTTTAAAATCCTACAATGTCTCATCTGCAAATATCACATTACAATGACAGCCTCTTACCGATAGCAGAGGAATCGCCTACACTTGTCACATCGGACATTCACTTTCTCTTCCAGACATATTTCACAGTTTAAAGTATCAACTGCAATAAAAAGAAACAACAATATAGGCCAAAACTTGAACAGAATACTTTATGCAGGTGGTCATCAACACAGCAAACACCAAGATATTTCTGCTTGCCAAAGATAAAGACTTCAGAATGTATGTCTGCTAAGGTTCTTATACAAAAAAGTCCTTTTTAACATAATTAAAGATGATGTATTAGTAATAATATCAACAAGATATGTCACAACTCAAACCTTTATTTGCAGGTTCTAATTTATTGGAGTCTCCAGGTGTTTCTCTGCTCTCTCTAGCTTCAACGAGAATATCATTGATACGCTCTGTAATAACACACACTGGGAATCCCTGGTCAGGTATAAGAGCTGGTGACCTACAGGTTGGACAATCCAGCTGTCCCATCTCCCCAGCTATACCCTCTGTAGATGAAAAAGAAATATTTCAACATCTGACCATGAAGTAAATGGCAATAACCAAAGAAAAGTGAATGATTCTGATTGAAAAAGGTGATCGCTCTCAGTGATGAACTTACAACTAAGCTGCCCTCTTTCCAATAGTCATTGCAAAATATTGTTTGCCATGAACCTGAGTGACCTTTGTATAACTTACTGATACACTCTGGACAGCATCTGTGGGCACAGGGTAGAAGCAACAATCTCTTCTCTTCCATACAGACAGGACACTGCAACTCATTCTTCAGAACATCTTCTCTCACAACTACTGGATTTGAGGAAGCCATGATCTACCATTATTGAAAATAATATTAGTCAGGTAAGGGCATTGCTGTTCATTTAGTAAAATTCACCTGCATTGGCAAATACATCAAGGAGATACATAAATTTATTGCAATAAAACCATTTGTTTTGACGACAAACCTCGAAATTAGAACCACTATATAGCATAAACCAAGATGTTTTGAGTTTCTTGTGCTGCCGACAATCATCAAAGGAAACTAGAATATATAAAACATGAAGCAAGCGATTGCATTGAGTAATTGCTGAATTCGAGATAACATACTCTTCAAGTTTACTACCAATTCATATCTCAACAATATCAGAGTTTGCTATATGGAAACAACGAGACCTTGCATGTAAGACAATCATTGTTATCACCATTACAGTGGACAATACTATCTTAGGCCACAAGGTGATATGAAGTGGAGCGATAAGTTGCCAACTATGTATCGAGCTTTGGACCACAACTAAGCATGTAAACATTGTAGCAATCACATCCATTGAACAAAGAGAGGTCTAGAAGAATTCATAAACCCTCTCTTAGTGTGAAAGGTGGTGATAAAATAGATCAGCTTTATTCATGGTATGATTGATGTTTGCGCTTGATTTGATGAATTTACATGAAAATGTCCATCAATGAGTGATCAGATGACTCGTTTCCAAGTCCCTAACACACTTTGAAGTTAAAGCTAAATCTCTGATTATGAAAACACACAAACCGAGAGGTGACAACTCAGCCTGATCTCACGCAAAAAACCTCTAGAAACCAAATGATAATTAGGTAAGCTACACCATTCAAACACATTCACAACAGATAACTACCACATCATTTTAGTACAGGTGAAATCATTGGAAAACTTACGATTCTCACTTCAGTTATAAATCTGTGATATACTGAACTAACTGCCAAGTTTCTCTTTGCTTGATGGCATTTTATTTTTCAATCCTGATTGATGAATTTTCTGAAGTGTAAGCTAGAGTTGGTTATTCGCAAGGCACTGCAATAATGAAAAGGGTAAAGGGTAGCATGATGTGTTATTATCTATCCTTTTAGTTGTACCAACACTGATATGCCTATAGTAAGACTTTCTTATCAGCAGCATATTATGTGGGCATGAACTTTACACTGTAACTGATCAGATAAGTCTTGTGACATAAATGCAAGGTTTTACAGTCACTGCATCACAGGTAAAGTTCATCCGACCAGGAACTATTGAAAACCCACATATCATAGAAACAAATTTCATTGTGTTCAATCTGATTTATGGGGGCAACTATGGACAAGTAGCGATATAAGCTATACTGGTAAGGGGCTTCAGTTTTTTCCCTAATTGAACCTTTCATCTTATGTCAGATGTTGTCATTCTGATGAACTTATATTCAAATATTCAATACAGTGCAGTTCACTTAATTCAAACCTCTGGGGACCACAAAAAATTGTTCTAATTAAGCAAATTCTGAATTAAGTGACATAAGAATAAGGTAAAATTTATTGTAATATGTACTGTAAGATTGCATTGAGATCTGACTGAAGGGACCAATTCTTCTTGTCTGAATTAACAAGAGTTTTAAATTATAACGTTTGAATAAACCAGCTTACACTGTACACACACGTCCTAGTCAAATTTAATTATAAGCACAGTACAAACAGCCAACACTGTCTTCATTGTTGGTCACCCGATCTTTATTTGGTTAAATGAATTATTGCTGGTCAAAACAAAAACAATTAGTTAAGATAATTGACGTTGTTGTCCTCGGCAGAAGTGACATTGATGAATAATCAGGCTATTAGATGCCATGACTCAAATCACAGATTGAATAAAATCGGAGATCCTATGGTTGGAAATCACAGATAGCACAAGGAATTACCTTTTAAATAGAGGAAAATTAGGTTTCATGTCAGTTGAGAATATTAAGCAACTGTATGTCGATGAGTTACCTCGGTTTCTGTATAGCAGTTGGTGTTGATGCAACCTTTTGTATGCTGCTCTTTTATCATATTGCGTTGTATGGATAGCGGAATTGTGTATTCAAATGAGGTAGCATAATGATAAGGTTTGAATAAGGGAGAGAGGCAGTTTTTTGTCTTCTTCTCTTTAATTTTAATAGTCACTATCCACACTGTTAGAAATTTAATGTTATTGCAAAAAGTAGTGTTGTAGAGATCGGATCAAATTGAAAGGATGTACATCATCAGTGTTAATGTATTGATCACAATTTCGAGGTAGACATCAAGATCCCCTTGCCTTGGGGTAAAGAAAAAAAACATTTGCAGACAGATCTTGCACAGCGATGTCATCTCTATATACCATTTTGAGATTTGGCTCAATTTCTGCATTACCATAAAGACTACAGAAATTTGAAGCCGAAACATCCTTTCCCTTTAGCCTTGGGACTAGGTAGATCAGCATCATTTTCAGCTGTTGCCTTGTGACCATGTAGATCAGGGAATTTAACCTTTGGCAGTTTAAATCCAACCCCATCCATTCCTTCAGCTCTTGGACTAGGTAGATCAGCATCGTTTTCAGCTGTTGCCTTGTGACCACATAGATCAGGGAATTTAACCTTTGGCATTTTGAATCCAACCCCATCCTTTCCTTCAGCTCTTGGACTAGCTAGATCAGCATCATTTTCAGCTCTTGATTTGTGACCACGTAGATCAGGGAATTTAACATTTGGCATTTTGAATCCAACCCCATCCTTTCCTTCAGCTCTTGGCCTAGGTAGATCAGTATCATGGGAGGAACGGGAAAGGTCAGCAGCCAAATTTTCCTGTGCTGTGATTTCTACTGAAGGATTTCTCAGATCTACATCACGATCTCATGTGGACAAATCACTTCAATAACGAAAAAGCAAATATGATTCTATTCACCTTGTGCCACTTAGGGATCAACCATGTTACCACAGTGAGATATTGTATCAAGCTGACAAAGAAGCACACAGACCCAGTCAGCATAGGGCATAGGTCATGGTCACTATGCTATGTATAGTAGAGGTGGCAGCATTGAATTTTATCGCAATCGTTTTGGAATATGCGATGAGCAGTATTGACAGTTATTCATTATTATTAGTTAAAACTCCACCAGAATCCAAATTAAATCTAAAAGTTACAGCTGCTTTCAACGAGACAAAATTTCTTCAAGTGACTCTGGCTTAAAAACCAAGACTCTAGGCGGGCTGACAACAAAATCGACGACGATAAGGTAATCATGTATGGCTCATCTCGTGTGAAATTAATGTGACAATATTTTAAGAAAGGGTAGCAAGCTAGCGCATATGCAACATCGAAAGTTTCAATACTTCATCGGTTTCAAAATCTAGGTTCCTTGGTAAGACCAAATTTGAATTGAGCATGAGGTATGCATGATGACAAAATGACATAATGAATTGCTTTGATTTAGCAACTGCTTGTGAGGGACCTGCAGCTACTAAACCCAGGTTCATTCCAGGCAACTTTCTGTGCAAATCCAAACCAAGGAACCTATAAACAGATACATTGCTACACATAAAAGATTGACTCAGAACATGGAGTCACCGTCTTTCATGCATTGAATAATAATTCCGAGTTCATAAGTGTGTGACCATGCATTTAAACTGATTGTGTCAATAAATATTATAGTAAAATCAACTTATGATGCGTTTGAAAATCCAAGCTAGCAGTGCGATATTTGTCAAAGATATTCTGTCGAAAGAAATAGGATGATCACCTTTTAGCTTTTCCTTGACCTCCAAATTTGGGCATATTTAAGTCTGGCATTCTGAATCCATACCCTCCACGTCCCCCAACATCTCCACTGGTACGTCCCGTTGGTTCATCAAGTGAAACATCAGCAACAGGCATGGAGAGATCCTCATTGATATCGACATCAGCAGAAGGGCCTTTGCTACCCATAACACTGTCTCCCCCTTATTAAATCCAACTCTGCCAGATGTTGCTCTTTTATCAAATTGAGTTGTGAAGATGCTAATAATGTAGTAGAAGAGTGCTTGTTGTTGTATAGTGGGACTATGAGGTGCGAATACAGATACAAGCTAGCTGTTGTTTGACGTCTATTCTTCTCCATTCAACGGCAACGACTGACAGTGAGTTGCAATGTAAAAGCAAAAAACTTGAACCATTTATCATATCTTTGGTATAAAGTCCTATGGTTTGTTTAATATTATTGTCAATTTAATTAATAATAATGTCAAAATTATCGAGGCAATGGTTACCTAGCAACACCAATAATCTCCCCTAAAATTCATCTAATGGCAAAGTGATTGCATTAATGAAAATGGGAATGCCCATTTATGAATAATAGCAACTGCACAAGCCAATTGAACTGTTAACATTCCTATAAATAACCCGCATAGGCTTAAATTGTATAGCAGCCACAACAATCAAATTTGAATTTGATATGAGTGTGAAAGCTTTTGGAAGATGAGGTTTTCTAGGGCAAACCAAGTGGTGACAACTCTAGCTTGCGTCCATATTACACACACAAAACTCAAAAAGGTCATTTTAAAAAAACTTCTCAGTCCCACCATTATAATTTGCCATATAAGCGTCTTTTGTGGATACCATCCTGATTTGTATCGCGAAAGCCCTTGGTGACTAAGTACAAACATTATGATTGGTGAACACCCTCCAGGCACTGTTGCCTTGTAACAGCCCACAAAAATGCTTGACTATGAAATATTATCTTGGAAGTGCTGTCAGTGCCTAAGCAGCATCGCAATTAGTAAATTAAAGGCAAAGAGGTATAGGATGGCTGGATGAATTTTTCTAGATTTGAGGTGATGTGTGTTAACTAGCAAACGTTCTCATCAGCTAAGGAGAAGCTTTCGTTTATAGGGGAGGGTTAGTAATTTTAGATAACTAACTTTATTAACTTTTCTAATTAGGTCCAGGTGCAATTTTCGGCGCCGACAGTCATTATTTATTTGGTACTTGCATTCCCTTCATCGTTGTACGGGACTAAAATTACCAGAGGTCCACAGTGTGTTTTCACACACCCCTCAAGTGGTAAAAGGAATCCCCTCTGCCTCTTCAATATAAAGAGTAGCCGGGTTACTGGCAGGCACGGGATAGATAGCAGCATGAGAATCCATGTTACTGTACTCAAGAGAGGATAATTCTCTTCGCTTCAAAGGCGATGACGAAGTATCAAAGCTCTTCCAGCCCAATAATCTACCTCTTAGATATACTTATAGACACTTATTTCTCCAAGATAAGTAAATAATAAATACTTTGATTGACCCATTTTTAGTCTCCATGTGCATTCAATTCATATCCTTAATTTAATCGTATATAAGCGGTAATGCGAGGATAATCTTCTTGTCGTTAAACAGATACTAGGTGGATTGACTGCTATCCCTAGAACAATGCACATAAGAGCAAGAACTAAATACCGCTAACACAATCAAAAAACATTACAATTGGAATTTAAAAAAACTGCTTGAATAGGAAACAATAAATTCCGCTAGAGATCCATGTCACATGCCAACCTGAATCATCAGCTCATATTACCCTTAAACCACTGCTGCCACAGGCACCTGATTGGTCGACCTCAGCATATGTCATCACTGATGGTGGATGGCTGGGGAAGAAGATACTCCTTACATTTTGCCACAACTCTCCCTTTAAATTTTTGACTGGTGGTACTGCTAGGCAAAGCCCAGCTGTGTCAGCAGTGGTTTAAACAGAAGATTTGTTTTTTTCTGATTATCGGTAAACAAATTGGAGCAATCATCGTTTTTATATCTAATTGTTCAGGGAAATTAGTAATGGTGTCTAGCTAGACTATGTTTTGCAATGGTGTTAATTCGTGTATTATAATCCGGTTTCCCAACCTAAATACAGATGAGAAATCACTGTCAGGTGTACTTTCAGGATGTTCAGGTGGTAACAACAACCAATTGATTGTAAAGGAATGCATAAGTTATTACAAAACGGAGAGGATATTGACAACACCAATCAATCACCATGCAAGCATGCTAGTATTGCAGGAATTGCATCATGATTACACACATTTTTATTCGTTTCTACTGCTCAATTGGTTGCGCACGGACAAGTTAACGGATACACATGTTTGATAACAATGAAATTTCACCCCTAAATTTTTGGCATATATAAAGGGTGACTGACTGCTAATGTCGCACAAGGAATCTACCAAGCAGATTAAGGATACCAATTGATTAGCAACAGAAGTAAGAGGTCAGCCAAAATGCAACTCAACATGCTCCTAACGGTGAGTAAACACGAACCAAAAAGTAGATCTACAGCAATTGAAGACTACACTTTTCATGTAGGGTGAGGAATTCTGATCCCATTCAGTTTATAACTACTTGAATCAATTGATTCTTTGATCAAGCCATGTTCTAAAAGATGAATATATAGTCAATCTATATATGGATGAATAAAGCTTTGAAATATTTTCAACACGCTCTGAATCAACAGTGTCCACCTGAAAAAAATTGCGTTGAGTGAGAAGAAGAAGGCCGCATACGAGACAGGTACAAATCATGTTATGTGGATTTTTAAAATTGACACTCTTTTATATCTTCAAGATTGTTATTATGATGGCGATGTTCCTGGCTACTGTCAGGTAAGATTTCATAAACATCCTCACTTCATTCCATCGCATGCTCATGAACGAATCAACAGGGCTATGGTTGTACTATTGCCATAAATTTAGTGTGCCTTGAACTTCATTGTTTTGAAATCCAAACATGCATGTAATGTTTTAAAGGAAAGTAGTCACCATCCTTCAAACACCAAACCACTCACTGGCACAACTAAAAGCCCTTTGCTTTGTCAAATACGTGCCCCTGCCCTCCTCATTGAGTTCTCAGTATATGATACATCACGTGTTTATTTAATCTTTTCAGGGGTGATCCGTGCGTTTTCACAAACATAGATGCAGTATGCGAAACTCATGAAGATTGTGAATCGCTTTCATGGTGCTGCCCTAATGGTCATTGTACCTACCCTGGAAAGTATGTAAATCAAAACTTACTCAGTAATGTAATTTTTATGCGAAGCCTTTAATTTCTTTATTTATACAGGAGGATGTGGAAATAAGATTGATAGATTGGCTGCCCTGATTTACTTGTATCCATGAACGTCTCCATCCTGATTTTGTCGAAAGTGCATGCAGTCAAAAAAAGAGTAATTGTGAGATAATTGCAGACAAGTCTAGACAGTATTAATTATATCGTTCATGTATTCTTTTCAGTTTTGACCCCGAGTGCATTTTCCCAGATGTAGATGCTGGATGCACAACTCATGAGGAATGCGGATCAAGTTCATATTGCTGCCCTGTTGGTCTGTGTACTAATACCTTAGGGTGACCAAACCAATCAAAGGTGAGAGGGTTTCCCAAAGTTACCCATGTTCTTTTTTACGAATTTGAACTTGTATTTAGACCAATCTAAATGACCAAATAAGACTTCATCCTCAAAAAATACTAAGTCAAATTATATTTGAGTTTAAGATTAAGCTGTAATTGTGTTACAGAAGTGATTTCACATTAAACAACAACTCTCAGGTCTCGATTTCACCTTTTATCTGTTTTTCTATAATATGTTCATTTGAGAATTTGATATAAATAACGTAGGTATCTTTAATCTCAAACCTTTGGCTAATAACATGCTCGCACATTATCATCTGAAATGTGCAATTTTCATGTATAACTCTAAATCTGTATTTAAAACATAACATATCATTAACTGGCTGTAAACTTAAGTGAATTTTTGTGAATTGCACAGATCAGAAAAGAAGAGAGACAACAGACCAACCTATATACAAGGACATGCACTTTATTTGCAACTCTAAGCTAACGTTACTTTTCTTCCAAGAAACCAAATTTGTATGTTGATTGATGATTTTATTCTAATACCTTATTATGATAATGATTGATGGTTGATGTATTATATTGTGTAATGATTCTTAATAATTCTAGTACTAAAACAAAATACAAATGTTTCCGCTATTTAGGATTGCATACCAATCTTCTTCTTCCCCTTATGGTAACCTAGCCATATGGCTTGAGAGATCCTGTCCAAAAAGTATATAATACATAATATATATACAATATACAGCATGCAAAAAATGAAATCACAAAATGAATTACTTAGTCCAAATGCTTAGATGGCAGTAATTAGATTTTGTGCTATGAAATGAATGCTCGATAACGTGGTACATCTTAGTCTGAAACTAGCACAATTCGTGACTGGGAACAAACAGGTTTCGCCATATTATTAATATAATTACCTGATTATTGATCAATATGCAGTTGACTTAGCGTGGCCGAGCGGTCTAAGGCACTGGTTTAAGGCACCAGTCTCTTCGGAGGCATTATATATATTGGAGGTTTAGTTCATTGATCCAAATATGGTAGGGTTTTCTGTGTTGCTTATCACATTGTTAAAAATAATGTGATCATATTTTTAGAAAAAGTAGCAAGAAAGGGCAGTTGCTGTCAATTTTAAAGAGATATTAGTTGTTGGCTACACAAAAATTTGTTATAGTTTTAAAATCGTAATCAGTTTTCTTACTTCACAAAAAAAATTTCTCAACTCCTAAGAGGAAACAAATCAGAAATGATCAGTATTTTACAATTGGATGGGGCATGTTTTCGTGCCTCCAGCTTTATGAAGAGTACTTATATCATTGGCTTGCACACAATTGTTATCATTGTAATCCCGTTGAAATCCCCCCTTGGGGAGATGGTAACAGAATCACATGATGAGCAGTAGACTGACTTAGAGATGATGTTGTTAACTAGCAGGAGTTGGTTGGTGTATGTTTTATTTATTTTCTACTAAAATCGACAAAAGCAGAGTATAAAGTTCTTATCACAGGACTAAAAAAAACTTTGTATAACGCCCATGTGAGAAAAAAAAGTGAATGACCATGTAGGAAAACTTTTTGTTGTTGTCTGGTTTCAAATGAGGTGTTTGACTGAAACAAAGAATATAAAGTTCCCAAGATTGGAGCAAGTGCGCTCTGAATTACAACCATCATTATGGATCACAGTAGGTATTGCCTCACTACTTTTCTTGGTTTATACAACCAGCACCGGTGTAGTATTGTAAACTGTCCCCCGCGCGAAAACAACCCCGGGACACTTTACAATATTGTAAACTGTCCCGGGGACACTTTACAATAAAAACAGGCCTATTGTAAACTGTCCCCCCCTATTGTAAACTGTCCCCCCTATTGTAAACCGTCCCCCCCTATTGTAAACTGTCCCCCCTATTTGTGACTGTCCATATCGAGAGCCCAGCTGTTTATCACCATTCTAAATGGGTCAGATCATCTAAGTGGAGCATACCATGATGTTCTGGCTGCCACTATGATGGCCAAAGTTGTACCATGGGGATGGTGGTGGTATCTCATTGAATGAGTGTATAAAGCCTCTTCTTCATATGGTAATTGGAGATCTATTTTTCGCAAACACTAGTTTTTTGAAGCTCCTATGATTTAGAGATGTCTGGTTTGCGAAGAAAGGTGCACTAAGCCAACAGTGGATGGATGTGTAGTTGCCACATCACAGAACACACATACTTTCATTGCAGGTTCATGAGCCGGGCGAAAACAACCACCCCATTCATTCATCATAAAATCTACCTCCGTCAAGCATTTGCCTAGGAGTGATGGCAGTCAGTCACAAGTGTGAGCGGGAGAAATAATTACTTTTGAGCTTTTCATATTGTGAGGATGGGTATTGCACTGTAAAATATTGCTTAAGCCGTGCGAAAACAACCACCCCCCAAGCTGTCTTATAAAGATATCTGTTAAAAAGTCTCAAACATAATGAACCGTGATTTTGCATCCATAATGCGATAATCATAAGGTGACTGTGTACCAAATTTCAGATTAGTAGGTCAGAACTTAGTGACACAACGGATGATATGTCGTTCTTTGCAAGTTCATGAGCCGCGCGAAAATAACCACCCCATTCAGTCATCTTGAAATCTACCTCAATCAAGCATTTGCCTGTGAGTGATGAAAGTCAGTCACATGTGAGACCTGGAGAAATAACGACTTTTGAGTTTTTCATATTGTGCCGCCTGGTATTGGACTGTAAAATATTGCTTAAGCCGCGCGAAACAACCACCCCCCAAAGTGTCTTATAAAGATTATCTGTCAAAAAGTCTCAATAATAATGAACCATGATTTGGCAGCCATAATTCGATTGTCATAAGGTGACTGTGTACCAAATTTCAGATTAGTAGGTTAGAAATTAATGACACAACGGATGATATGTCGTTCTTTGCAAGTTCATGAGCCGCGCGAAAACAACCACCCCATTCAGTCATCTTGAAATCTACCTCAATGAAGCATTTGCCAGTAAGTGATGAAAGTCAGTCACATGTGAGACCTGGAGAATAACGACTTTTGAGTTTTTCATATTGTGCCGCCTGGTATTGGACTGTAAAATATTGCTTAAGCCGCGCGAAAACAACCACCCCCCAAGCTGTCTTATAAAGATTATCTGTCAAAAAGTCTCAAACGAAATGAACCATGATTTTCTAGTAATAATAATTGTAGCTTGATAATTGTAGCTTATGAAGACACCCTCGCCAAAAACAAAACCAAAACGATATCAAGTTTCCACACCCACTTAGGCTGGTGAGCTAAGTGGTAGGAAATACAATATTGACTTATGTAAACGCTGCGTTACCATGCAGTCGGCATTCTTTGGGTTTTTTTAAGGGATATGCACACATCACCTAGATGTGTGTTAATACATTACACAAAGCTGACACAGTGTAAACACAGCTTTTTCCACCCACTCATACCTGATATATCACAGTATTTTCGGCCTAGAATTATTTGATAGCTCCTACTTATTTGTATTTGGTTACCTGCTGATGTATTTAAGTTTTGAGACAACAAGTAGCAGTCGTGTTTATTTCCAGTAAAATTCTAATTGTATAAGGATTATTGACTCGCTTCATCACTATTACATCCCAATACATAGTGCCATGCTCTGTCTGATGTTTGCATTGCTATCCTGCTTTTCGCTGTTGTAAGAATTTGACTTTTGCCTCTCTACTCAATGAAAACGACTTTGATAGAATATATTTCCTCTTCTCAGGTAACACCAAAAGCTGCTGGAGGGTTATTTGCTAGGAATCTGCTAGTGTCTCCTCCCAGTCCAGTAGAAGTACCAGTCCCAGTATCAGATGTTGAGTCTGATACGGATTTTGATGATGTACAGAGGGAGCTGTATGAGGGCGAGGGAACAGGTAGTGGTCACTGATATACTTGTATGTTTCCACATGCTTGTCCATAACAGATGATATTTAAACCCTAAAAGTAGTAATGATATGTTAACCCTAATAATAGTAATAAAGGCCTTAATGATGACGCAAGACCGGCAAATTCTTGATTGAGGTAGATTTCAAGATGACTGAATGGGGTGGTTGATTTCGCGCGGCTCATAAACTTGCAAAGAACTACATATCATCCGTTGTGTCATTAATTTCTAACCTACTAATCTGAAATTTGGTAGACAGTCACCTTATGACAATCACATTATGGCTGCCAAATCACGGTCCATTATGATTGAGACTTTTTGACAGATAATATTTATAAGACAGTTTGGGGGGTGGTTGTTTTCGCGCGGCTTAAGCAATGTTTTACAGGGCAATACCAGGCCGCACAATATGAAAACCTCAAAAGTGGTTATTTCTCCAGGTCTCACTTGTGACTGACTGTCATCACTCACAGGCAAATTCTTGATTGAGGTAGATTTCAAGATGAATGAATGGGGTGGTTGTTTTCGCGCGGCTCATGAACTTGCAAAGAACAACATATCATCCGTTGTGTCATTAAGTTCTGACCTACTATTCTGAAATTTGGTACACAGTCACCTTATGACAATCACATTATGGCTGCCAAATCATGGTTCATTATGATTGAGACTTTTTGACAGATAATCTTTATGAGACACTTTGGGGGGGGGGGGGGGGTGGTTGTTTTCGCGCGGCTTAAGCAATGTTTTACAGTCCAATACCAGGCCGCACAATATGAAAACCTCAAAAGTGGTTATTTCTCCAGGTCTCACTTGTGACTGACTTTCATCACTCACAGGCAAATGCTTGATTGGTATAGATTTCAAGATGAATGAATGGGGTGGTTGTTTTCGCGCGGCTCATGAACTTGCAAAGAACGACATATCATCCGTTGTGTCATTAAGTTCTGACATACTTATCTGAAATTTGGTACACAGGCACCTTATGACAATCACATTATGGCTGCCAAATCATGGTTCATTATGATTGAGACTTTTTGACAGATAATCTTTATAAGACACTTTTGGGGGTGGTTGTTTTCGCGCGGCTTAAGCAATATTTTACAGTCCAATACCAGGCGGCACAATATGAAAAACTCAAAAGTCGTTATTTCTCCAGGTCTCACATGTGACTGACTTTCATCACTCACAGGCAAATGCTTGATTGAGGTAGATTTCAAGATGACTGAATGGGGTGGTTGTTTTTGCGCGGCTCATTAACTTGCAAAGAACGACATATCATCCGCTGTGTCATTAAGTTCTGACCTACTAATCTGAAATTTGGTACACAGTCACCTTATGACAATCGCATTACGGATGCAAAATCACGGTTCATTATGTTTGAGACTTTTTAACAGATATATTTATAAGACAGCTTGGGGGGTGGTTGTTTTTGCGCGGCTTAAGCAATATTTTACAGTGCAATACCCATCTTCACAATATGAAAAGCTCAAAAGTAATTATTTCTCCAGGTCTCACTTGTGACTGACTGCCATCACTCCTAGGCAAATGCTTGACGGAGGTAGATTTTATGATGAATGAATGGGGTGGTTGTTTTCGCGCGGCTCATGAACCTGCAATGAAAGTATGTGTGTTCTGTGATGTGGCAACTACACATCCATCCACTGTTGGCTTAGTGCACCTTTCTTCGCAAACCAGACATCTCTAAATCATAGGAGCTTCAAAAAACTAGTGTTTGCGAAAAATAGATCTCCAATTACCATATGAAAAAGAGGCTTTATACACTCATTCAATGAGATACCACCACCATCCCCATGGTACAACTTTGGCCATCATAGTGGCAGCCAGAACATCATGGTATGCTCCAGTTAGATGATCTGACCCATTTAGAATGGTGATAAACAGCTGGGCTCTCGATACGGACAGTCACCAATAGGGGGGACAGTTTACAATAGGGGGGGACGGTTTACAATAGGGGGGGACAGTTTACAATAGGGGGGGGACAGTTTACAATAGGCCTGTTTTTATTGTAAAGTGTCCCCGGGACAGTTTACAATATTGTAAAGTGTCCCGGGGTTGTTTTCGCGCTGGGGACAGTTTACAATACTACACCGGCACAAGTGCCTCTCAACGGTAGATAATTTCCATACATTTGCTTTTCATATCCAAGCACCATCTGGTTAGACAGTCGCTTGTTTAGTAAGGCTCAGCTATAGTGCTATGGTGAGGGTTTAAAGCTGGCACACATTTTCTTGACTTTTCCATATCTGTTAGATTGCTTTATCTTCATGCCGGTTCACATAACCCTCAAACATGGGTTTATACGTCGTGCATCTGAATTATGACTTGCAAATCCTTGAAATGTCTGAAAATATTTGCCAGTGATCTATTGGATATTTGTAAGGTGTGAGCCCAGTATGTGTTACCTATGATAATTGACCATTGCATTGTTTTTATGTCTACAGGAGCAGGGGAAGTAGGAAAGAGTCATATTATTAGCTTTCACACCCTAATGCTCCCTTATGGTAAACATGCACAGATGTGAAGAACATTATGCCACCGAATTCATTCATGAATATGCATGTTAACAAGCAGAAAAAATAATTCAACTGATGTCACATTTCCAAAACCGGCAATAAACAAAAGTTGATCTATTTACATATATCGTGATAAACATGTTCCAAATGAGTGTCACATAATACGGGACCTTTTTCGCCATATTGAACGTCAGTTTGATCAGTTTTTCCTTTGTACTGTTGTACAATATTGTTATGAACAGGCTTGTGCAAACAGAGTGCCCAATTATAGCAGTCAATGTAACACCTAGGTGATACATGTGAGGCTAGCGTAATAGGTGCGAAATGCCTGCACCTAATAATAGATGTGGTTCCTTATGAAAAAGGTGAACATTGAGGGGAGCGTAACAAAATTGATAGAACACAGGCTATAATTGGCAGCGATTTTGCTGATTCTAAACCCAAAATTGAGCGGTTGACAAGATTGTAGCAAAGAGACGATCGTTCTTGAAATGCTATCGACATAGCGAATAGCTTATCGCATATTTATTTTGCCAGTTCACACTTTTTTTCTGTTGAAAAACATGATAACAATGCCAAAAAAACGAAGACTTGACCGCTGAGTGAATTAATTTGCAACAGCCCACTTGGGAAGTAAAAACTGATTAAAGTAAAAATATATTAAAATTAATTTTTCCGGTCTTATAACAAAACTGTGAGGTAATTAGTTGCAATAAGTATACCAATCAATTCGTCTTGAGGTGAGTTCAAACATTTACAGTGTTATAACACCAAAATATTATCAAAATTTGCGACGAGTATATGTAGCGTAAAATATCAGACAACAAAGTGGTATCAAAATTAACAATTAGGTATGTACAAAGAAGTCGTGAGGTAATTAGTTGCAATAGGCATACAAATCTATCTCTCTAGACAAATTTTCATAAATTAACAGCGTTAGTTCAAATATCATCGAAATTCTCAGCTAGAGTCATGTGGGGTTAAAATATCAGTAAACAAAATTGTATTGGATTTCACAGTTAGTTATGTATGAAGAAATTAAATTACCCTGAGCAAATTTCATGCACGCTCGAGTTAGGAGCTTTCTTGACAAGCTAGCTTGATGGTAAATAATAGTTTGATGAAGAATATTTGAAATTCATGACCGGGTTGAAGTAGATTTTGCGCAGCGATGGCCTTCGTAATGCTCCAATACTGTTATAGCTTAGTCCTGTCAGTATGGACGAACAGGTCTGATACATAGACGATCACATCAGGCATCTTCTCCTGAAAATACATAATTGAATATCTATGTAGGAGCAACTTAATCAGTGAGGCTTCAGATCATGACATTTTTTTCTCACTATCCAACTGCGAAATATTTCAGATTGGAAATTTAATATTCTTTCAATGATCTTCTCAATATTTTTGTCAACAAGGAAGGCCAAATGGATTGTGGCACGATAAGAACACACGGTATTCAAACCTATGAGCACACAGTGATTCTCTCATGTGATCCTCAACCTGTCGTTTCGAATTTGATCGGCCAACCAAAAGTTATCCTGCTCAAGATAACGCAATGTGATGGCCTAGCACTTTTTAAATAGTCCAAGAGAAGAAAAGCAATGGCATGTTATTGAAATCAAACCCGCTACTAGCATAAGATAAAAGGGGTAACTAGAAATGGTAACAAAAGCAGATTGTGCAAGATATTACATTTAAAGTAATTTTTGAGTCAGACATTTTGAAACACTTTGGCTGACGATCAAATGTATATATATATACATTTTTATTGCAACAACCATCATCCGAAGATGTTCTCCCTGATGTGCAAAGAAACCAAAACAAAAACAATCGAATTAAAATCAACGGAAAAAAATTCAAATCAACTGTGGTTCTGACCTCAACTGTGGTTGTGAGCTTATATGGTTGTATTCTAAGGGCTAGTGGAAGGTATAGGAATCACTTGAAAACCTCTTCATATAAAATATAATGGTATATTGATTGTTATCGGAACCCTGTTGTAAGGAGAATATTAATTTTTTCTGGATTTGTCCTCTCTTTCACAAGAACCGGCGGCCGAGCGGTTAGCATCAAAGACTCTGAAGTGGGAGGCTGGGGTTCAAATCCTGGTGATTTTTTTGATGTTTTTTTTCACAGCTCTATCATGGAAATGGCTGCATATTTCGAGCTCGAGCCAAGAGGTGACAACTCAGCTCGATCTAAAGTGGCAGTCGTGATTTATGAGTTAAAACAGGAAGTGGAGAGACCAGTAACTGTATACTTATTTGCACATTTAATGTTAGCTAGTTGATAAACATCAATATTGCAATCCCACATATTTATATGTGATCCTATTCAACCGACAGCAGAGAGTTAAGATATGATATTTTAGTATACATTCCATTCATAATTGAGCTATGACACATTACATTCACCAAATTTTTTATAATCCTGTTCATATGATGTTTTATCCTAAAAGCGACAGGAGCAACACATTTACATAAATTAGCCCATAAATTTGAGGCTACATGGTTAAAATTCACAATAGATTGATGCTTCAATACCAGGCACCCTCCACATCTACATAAATTAGCTCATAAAGTTGAGGATACATGGCTAAAATTTACAAAAGATTAATGCTTCAATACCAGGCACCTTCCGGTCAGCCTCCACAAAGGATATTATTGGAAGCACAATGGACTCAGATGTAAATCATATTGAAATCACCACCTTCCTGTCCTCAAATTAGTGCAGTGTAATTTGGTGAAGAGTTATTGCAATATGAAGGTAACTTAGTATGATCATTTAAGTCGTCCTAAGATTTTTGTTACAATGCATTTGATTAAAAGATTTTTATCATGTCCAATAAATAGGGTAGCCTATGCCTATGCAGATGTGGTGACACTCCACAGCATGATAGTACACAAAAAAACAAAAACATGGTAGAAATAATTTGCTCAATCACTACTGCGCTAGTCGGCCAGCAACAGAGGGTCATGTTCAACAAATCTATTGGTTAGCTCCATACAGATGCAGCAACATTCGACAGCATCGGAGAAGCCAATCGGCAAGAACATTGTAGATAATTTAAACAATCAAAACTGAGCTAGTCCGCCGACAACAGAGGGTCATGTGCAACAATTCTGTTGTTTAGACCCATACAGATGGGGTGACATGCCATAGCATGAAAGAAACTGATTAACAAAAAATATAGAAGTTTATCATTCAATCATTCCTTTGCTAGTCTCCCTATATCAATTTTCACTAGCAATGCCTACTAGCAAAATTCATAATGTCTAATATTGTGCAAATTTTGATGACTGATATTCAAGTACCCTCCAGTCAAGCTCTAGTAATCCCTCATACCAACAGCGATGTGGGCTCAGGTTAGATCTCATACTGAAACTTGGAATCACCACCTTCGCTGCCAAAAAATGCTGATGCTGATTTTGAACACCACAATTAGAGCGATTCATTTATGAGTTATACTAGTAGCACAGCTGAATTCAATAATGAAGACAACTTCGAATCATCAGCGTAGGTGTCCTTGAACTGCATAATGCCTAAGAAAATTGCATCACCCATTGTTAACATTTAGTATGAATATGTGTCATAAATGGTTGTACGCTACCTGATTCCAGAACAGGTCTTGGTAGGTTGAATATAGTGCAGAAGTATAAAATATCTGTTCCGAGAAAAATAAATATCCATCCAGAGTGAAAGTATATATCTATTTGGAGAGTCGGCGTAGAATAAAATATCCGTTGAGAGTAGAATAAAATAAGTAGTGTAGGCTGTGATGAACCTCTTTACTGCTTGAAGACAAGCTTTGAAATGATTAAGCTATGACCGTCTCAACCTATGGGCTCTATCTATCGATTATATCCCGGCCAGTCTTTGTCACCTTAGTTTAATCTTTTGTTTGTGGGGATTACAACTTTCACACTTATCTGATTAAGAAATCTCATAAATAAATCACCCATGTGCTGCTATTTTAAGACCTGTCCTCATTGTATGTTGCTGGGATGTTTAATCCTTAGACTTGTTTACTCACTGTAATGGGAATTTATGGGTTTGGAACATTTGGAACATTGGATCTACAAATTAATGTTCCAAATGACTCTTTTAGGTCCCTTATGATGTGTATGATGACCATTTGGAACATTTTTGTCATTTGGAACGTTAACTTGGAACCTTTTTGATAACAGTGAGTATCCCCCCAATCTCAAAGCAGTCAATAAATGATTACAATTGAGCTTTGACAACACTAAAAGGGCAAAAATGTCATCAATATTCTGCTTGTCATCCAAGTCACACGCAAAAATGATTCCTCAGCTTGCAAAAGAGGATTTGTCTGTCTGCTTCATAAGGAAACAAAATAAGTGAAGCAATAAATAAGTTCTGTTGCAAAAGTGTCCGCGTATCTGTGTCTGCAATCAACAATAATATAAATAAAATATCATCACCAGGTGTACTTTCAGGATGTTTCTATACGAAACAAAATCACAGATAGTTGTCATATGATTTATGAGGTAATAGCATGCATGAATTATTACCAAACAAAGAGCAAACCGTTTATCATGGGATGATTGCAGGTGTGTCAAAATTTATTGCTTGTATTTATATCCTTTTCCCTTCTGCTTGATACATTGGTAAGACTTGCTTGTTCCGCCTGCACAGCTTCAAGGATGTATACATGATCCAACATGGGCATATATAAAAGTTCAAAGTCTGCTAATATCACCACAAAGAATCTGTGAATCAGACTAAGCAGGTGTAGTCAGCTGTAGAGTTGTAACAAATCAGATATCAGTTAAAATGCAAATTAGCATTCTTCAAATGGTAAGTACAAACCAACGAGTAAATAGGCTGCACTGATAATTGAGTCTAACCAAACATCGTACAGATGAATAGCTTAGAATAACACCCTTGATGTAAACTTTTATGTTATGGATGAGTAAAGTATTGTTTTATTTCACTGATGCTTACTTGGATCCAAATTTCCTGCATTTTGTCTGCTTTCGTTCTTCTGGAGAGCAGCCGTCAGCTCAAGATGGAAGCAAGTCCACATTTAGGCAAATTTGATCTAACGCCGAAATAACTTTGTTCACCTGGTATAGAAATGTGTACAGTTCTCAAGAATAGGCCTTGCATCTATTTAGATGCTAGTTTATGGAGAGATCAAATGATAATCGAATAGTGAAATATAAGTATAAATATCACTTTTGAATACTGCTGTTTCTATGAGGATTTGAAAAACTTAGACTCTGTTAAATTTTTCAGGTTTTCTGCATGATGGCTATGTTACTTGCATCTGTCAGGTAAGAATCTACTTACTCTTTTTCTATGCTTGCTAAACAATGAATAACCTTCCCTAAGTTGATATGCTGACACAATCAGATAGCTGTGACCAGCCCAAGTTTGGAAGCGTGTCACTGAATAAATTAGCTAATTTATATCATTTGCAATATAAATGTAGGATGTAGATCAGTTGGTCAGAGTGTTTGAGGTTATGAGCTCGAATCCCGCAGCAGTCTACTGACCACTGGCTCCTATGTCTCAGCTGTGCTCCAACTTTCCTAGAAACAGAGAAAAACGAAGTGCCGAATCAGGCGCTTGTGACGTTTTTCCTCAGCACCTCTATTTCTCAGACTTTGAACTGTGACAGCCCTTGCAATATTTACCAGAATTTTAACCAACGGCAATCTTTCATTTAAACTTGTTTTGCCAACATACTTAATTCAAAATACCCTAACAATATGCATGTATCTTTACTTCACAAGAAAACAGGATGAAACACGCAGGTGCTTCAGTATCATTTGGTTTTTATGTAACCAAAACCTGCAAACTAAACCCTTGTAAACTGCATGTTCTCCTGCATCGGAGGGACAGCCAGACACACTTCCAACAAACAAAGAAAAGATAATTGTGCTCATTGATTCTTTTCAGCGGTGATCTATGTATCTTCCCAAGAGAAGATGCTCCATGCAAATCTGATAAGGACTGTGGATCTGGATCCTGGTGCTGCCCCATTGGTCTTTGTACTAATACCAGAGGGTAACCAAACCACATGAAGCTATAAAGGTATATATTAATTATTGATATTTCTCTCTTGGTTATTGTTAATTAGACTAAGGAGTTAACTCCTTGATCAGACCAATGATTGATTCAAATGAACAAACGACACAGTGTCCCAAAAACCAAAATCAAATATATAGGAAGTTTACAATATGTGTTAATTCAGTCTTTAGTCTTTTCCTTTAATTTATCTTCATATGAGAATTTGTTACAATCTTATGAGCTTCATGATCATGAACCTATGCAAAGTTAATTACCATGCTTGGATTTTGAAGTTTCCTGTCTCACCAACAGTCCTAATTGCTAATAATTAGCTTTGACAATCGGCACTCTCATTCTAAATCTTACTGCACTAGCAAAATTAAATTCCCTGGTAGTAAAACTTGATTCTTCTGTTACACAGATCTTCAGTTAGGGCGCACACAGAAACAGGTGACAAAACAGATCAACATATTTAAACCTCAATTTACTTGGCAACTTTCAACGACTTGCCAACATTCCTCTATTTCCATGACGACAAACTTTTCTGACATGATTATTATTCTAGTACTTAAAACCAAATACAAACATTTCGCAATAAAGCATATCCTTAGTAGTGATACCAATCTTTCTCTTGCTAATCTGGCAAGTGTTCAACCAGGTCCTGAAATAACTGGCTTATTTTGTTGTTGTTTTGGTATTGAGCGTATTGATTTTGCTCTGTGAGCTTTCTTGAAACTCGTGTTGCTGTCTCGTCAGCCAAAAATGCCAAATTCTTCAGTGAATCTAGGAACAGTTTCATTTGAATATCAAAGCTTGATTCAAGCTTAGGCATTGAATAATCCAAACAATAGTTAAGAAAATACTCTCCTGTCAAACAGATACTGCTAAGGTATGATATATGTTAAAAGGGCTGTCAGCCATAGCAAATTCTGCCATCTGAGGTGATAGAGCACTTCTTTCCAGCTAAAAAGCATATCTCCTTGTCTGATTTAACATTGTCAGTAATGCACTTTAATCAACTTCCTCACACTAAAAGCACAGCACAGCTCTACTTGTATAAGCTGGTTTTGTTGCCAAAGAGAAACTATAGACCGTAAATCACCTTCTGTTGACAGAAAAAAACCATAGAAGGTACGTTCCTAATATGACAATGACCAATGGCATTGAATCTTTTCTCAAGCTCATGTTATTTGTTATAAACAACAATCTGTAATACAATTAGTATTATGGAATTTAGTCTGCTTCATAGAAGTATACAGAAATTCAATAAAAATGGTAGATTGGAAATAAATGACTGCATAGCTCATGTAAGTTAAAAAAGGCAAGAGTATAAAAATGGCAGAAAAAGCATGTGACGTATGGAAAAAAAACTGTTTTGAGATGTCTCAGTCCTGTGCAAAGTTATCTCCTCCTGTTCCTCCAGTAACATACCCATTGTAATCTGTCACCATGTCAGCCCTGAATAAAAATAAGAATGTGAAATATTGAGTTTCCAGATGGAGTGTCCATGTAATTACTTAGCCGCCGCTTCATCTCTGTCCCAACCTGCTGAGCTGAACTCAGGCAAACGCATATTATGTATTATAAATTTAAATTTAGACATTGGGTGAACAGCAAGATTATAGCTACAACCTCATACATAGAATAAGAGTAGAATAAGACGACATACAAATACACCTGCCGTAAATAATAATCCCCAGCGATGCATATATTGATTGAAACATTCCTATAATCAGGTGAGAATATGTTTATATGAAAAGGAACATATAGAAAGGAAGAATTAGCTAAGATAACTCACCCCTGCATGGTTTGGACAGAGCTCGCGCTGATAGGCTGCCACTGTGTCTCATCAGAGTGAATTGAGGACCAATCATCTAGGGCAGAGATGGCTCTGGAAAAACAGAGACTATGGTGATGGTTACATCATTTAAAGTGTAAAGCGTATCTGTTATTGTCAACTACAAGTATAGCCAACTAATAACTAATAATAATAAGTTCAACATTTAACAATTTTTTATTTGAATGTATGACATATATGGACCCTGAAATTTGACTCTTGCCTCTGAGGCACTTGACCACAACTGGACTTGAACGAACTACAATAGGCCTCTACCATAGTGTAAATGTGCGTACTTGACACAATGAGTCTAAGTCACATATTTTTTCGATAAGTCACTAGCCAGTCATGGACTCATGGCATTTCGGTTTATAACATAACCTTGGAAGATGTCGGGATGGCACTTACCCTCTAGTGAAATTAGAAGTTGAGCTTGTTGGTGATGAGGGAGTAAATGTCAATCTTGGGACGTTCTGGTGATTAGTAGGGTTTTCCAGGGAAGGTATGCAAGAGTTAGGGGCTGTTAAGTCATTGAGCTCACCCAATAACTGCCTCTCTTCTAACTCTCTCAGCCAATTTGGTTTTCTTGATGATTTAGATCTAAAATTAGAAAAAAGATTCATGCAAATATGATTAGGCCATGAATAAAAGTCCAGATAACACCTGCTATAAGTATATGTGTTTATTCTAACTGAGGGGGGGGGAGCAACATGAAATTAAACTTTATTAGATCAGAATTTTATGCTGATATCAGAAAACTTTCTACGCCTCTCGGTCTGACAGTTGAAAAGTGATTCAGGGTAATAGTTCAGAATACACAAAAAACTTTATTTCAGTTTATTAAAACAGCATTTTTATGTGTAGATAGGTTGCCTCAATACCATGTCTTAGCTCTACATCTCTCAATTTGTCAATTAAGGAGAAAAGTTATTTATTAACTAAATTATACGGAGGCGATAAATCTAATAATCGCCCATAAAATCGTTGTCTGGCCTATAATTAAACATTGTTAATATATCAGGTACCGAGTTTTCCGATAATTCTTTATTGATCAGGACAGTTGTTAATAGACCTGGTGTGTTCCGATTACCAATTCTATTGCAACAACATTATTAAGGGACCTTTATGCACAGTTAAATTTCTCTTTTATTTTACCGATTGTCTTTGGCACACAGTGCAATGTTTTTCAGATTTATAATGATGCAATTACCGTTGTTTTCTGTCACTCCTTCTTGCAGGATCTATTATCTACAGTGGCAACTAACGGAAGAAAACTGAAAGATAACTGATAGCAAGGAATGGAAAACTATATTCAATAGAAACTTATGGGTTGAAAGCATCTCCTACTAACACCACATGGCTGCAAGAAAACAAACCTTCTCTGTGTGCTCCTCTGAGAGCAGGTTGAGCACTTTCTGACACCAGCTTGAATGTTCTCTTGAAGCTGTGAGGGATACTCTCTTAGTATTTCTGATATTCTGTGCTCACTGTTTACCCAGCTATTCCTTTGTGCATTGTTGGCCCAGCTAGCCCGACGACTTTTGGCTGAGAGCCTTTGCACAACAGGAGCTGTCTGGCAGTGTGCTACCTGTTGCTGCGTGTGTGGGGCTATTAGCAGTATGTATGCCTGCATTGCCTGCATCTTCGCTGTCAGTTGAGCTAGCACTTCAGACTGATGCAAGAATTGAGCAGTAGGTGTCTGAAAGAAATGTGTATAGTTTATTGAGAAACTGTTGACCAACAGTATGTGTGCCATGCCTAACTACGCCTAAGCACGTGATTTTGGGTGTGAAATAATAGGCAACATTTAAGCTATAAAATAGGCGATCGCTTCAATCCTAACCTAGTTCAATGTTCTGATTTTGTTGTATAACTTGAGAATATATTCTTGGTTACCTGATGTGCTATCCCAAATTTTCTTGGTGGAGGTATAGGTGTGCACTGGGTCCCAACTGAGACCATATAGACATCTTCTGGTACTTGTTGCTGTCTTAAGAACTCCTCTTGGCTTTGATACTGTATGGATAGATGGTCATCTTCTTGTTCAATCGCGCTGACAATTGAGTCTCTTGAAGACCCGAACGAGTCTGCCTCTGTGATTTTCCGCAACAACTGTGGATGCTGTAACATGACCATAATTCTGTGACAATGGCAAAAATTTCAATAGAAACAGACTTGATCCAATTGATTGAAACGAAAACTCATCCAATGTAGCTGGATTAAAAAAGTTGACATTCTTCAATGACAAATGTATCACAACACATCAAGTCACGTGAGGTCACATCACGCTGCGTCATGTCATGTCACATCACATCTTATCACATCTTGAACATTGATATTAAAGGACGAAACATATATCAACGGACCATACAATAAAGTTGGACTCATCTGGTCATCACGGATGAAGCACTGATGATCATACCTCAGTAGTGGTTTGACAGGATTTGGATGCTGGCTTAATCTTGGGTCTTGCTCCATACCAGCTATCAGTGACGACAGAATCACCTGGTGACTGGTCAGCTGACTGATCACATGCATGGGTAATTGGTATTGTACTGTAACCACTTTCCTTATTATCCTGATAATTAAATTTAAAAAAAATAAAAATCAGTATTGAGTTCATTCGATAATCACATAATCAATAAAGCATAAAATTAATATATTGAACAAATAAGAAGTAAATGTAATCTTGAATAATTGATAATTAATTAACTGATTGATAAACATAGAGGTACAGGGCTGACTGCCATTGTAGAACTGTTATAAAAAACGGTGTTGAACCACTGCTGCCATCAACACTGGCAAGTATGAGTGTATTGAATTCAGGGGAGCTCAAAACAATATGCACAGACAGATCATCAAAATCAGGGTACTAAATAAATTATCTAGTTGAAATAGTGATGTAGCTACTGTCTTACTAGTAAAAGAATGACGCATCAACAAGTGAGTTAATTTCATGCCCTGATTTTGTAAATCACTTTGTGCAAATTAATTGCCCGCTGGGTGATAACTCTGAGATAAAAACATGAATCAGATATCGTTGAGAAACAAAGCATTCAATCAGCACAAATTTGGCCAAGTGGCAGCATTAGTTTACGATCAAAGTTCTCCTTTTAAAAACTGAGGGCCAATGTCATTGAAGACTGTACACCAAAGATAAAAAGTTGTATAATCAGGGCGGTTTCGCACAGCAGGTTGCACGGCAGGATGCACGGCAGGTTGCACGGCAGGTTGCACGGCGGGTATGCACAACGAGTGTGCACGACACACAAACTTTAAATCACTTACCACAAATCCTGAGATTTCACGTGCTTTCTGCAGCGTTGATTTTCCCTCAGTTTCAAGTGACGTTTGATAGATGGTGAAAATGATGTCATCCTGAATAAAACAGCATTGAAGAGTTTAGGTACAGAATTCTTGGAATAATTCTTATGTTACTTTACTAAAAGACGCATTTGTGCTAATTCATTAACCACAACATAAAAATCTCTAATCGATCGCTGGTAAACAATCAGCCTTGGTAAGCGCCCACAAAAAGTGGCCGTGTGACAAGGTTAGTGAACGATAGCTATATTATCGGCTCGTGTTGCCTGGGTCTTCATTCTTTTATTTCCGATGATAGGCTTCACAATTGGCTAAGTGGGGAAAGATTAACAATGCTATTGTCTGGACAGAAATTAAAAATTTAGAAGTAAATATTTACAGCAAGACCAAACAAACAATTTGATAGTCTGCAAAACATTAGTAATTGAGGTAGACATCAATAAGTAGCACGCGTTACCTCTGGAGGGGTGGGTGTCCTGCGATGAAAGACTCTGTCCAAACCACAAAAGAAACGTGACAGTCCTTTTTGCTTTTTCTTGCTCTGAAATTTAGAAGTTAGATCAGATCAATATCAGTTAGTTGCTAGTTTAGGCGCTTAAACTGTGTCTAAGCTGGTAGAAGCATTTCATTGTCAACCACTTTCCCCTTCAGCTTGGCAAGTGGCTGATAATGAAAATCTACTACCAGCTATCCCGGCACAGTTTAAGCGGTCAAACTAGTTAGTTGCATGATAAGAACAATATCTCAACTAAAAATTACAAATTTTAAAATAATTAGATAGTTGTCTTCTCTTTTGACATGTGGAAATAATTCCATGCTTACATATTCTTGAATGGGTTGTCTTGCAGTATGCCATCCTCTATTACATAGCTACAACCACTGTAGACACCTGCCCATGTAATTATTAACCTATTGATCGTTTCAATTCAAATATAGCAATCAATAAAAAAAGAAAGAATCAATGATCGATGTGCCAGAAAAATAAATCACATCGGCGGTAGACTAGCTTGAAAGACAGCTAGGCTGTCATCCGTCAATGTGTGTACTTAGATTAAATTGCTTTCTCTCCATGATACACAAAGGCAAAATTTGAGTCTTTAAGAAAAAGCTGAAGTCGAGCTACATAGCCGATGTGTTTGCTCTGATTGTTTTTTGGTTGGGGGAGAGAGAAAATGCCATATCAGATGGCACTTTTCTGAAAGTACCTATTGATATATAGTGAAGTGAAACAAGATTCACTTCTACTTTCACTATATTATCTCAATAGGTATTTTCAAGGACCACCCACCAGCCAATCAGAGCCAACACGTTGACTAGAGTCACATAATTTCACAAAAATTCGGGTTTTTTCAGCTTCATTTGTTATGTGCAAACCATTATACGTTTTTATTTCCAAATGCGCAGCAAAATGAAGCTGTCTGACTCACCTTTTTTGGGTTTGTGTTAAACTTTGATTTAAGAGTATTGGCACTAGCATATGATCCAAATCGTCTGAGCTCCAAAAGTTCCTGATTTCGCTACAAATAACATAACACAATATTCGTGAATTTTAATAGACACGGTTTCCTGTGATTTTGACTCGTTCCAGGACAGCGCCACACCGCATCATGAGTGTGAGACATATTGCATGTAGTTGCGTGTATGCCTGTACGCCTACAATTGACTTTGAACAAGTTTGTTCCCTGTGTGGCAGTGGAGTGCTATTGCAAAATTAGGGTATTGGGCGGGGCTTGATACACAGCTTTTTAGGTAACCCTTCAAATTATTAAAGGGAAACTTGACTTATCGCTTGACTTTGACTCAAACATGACTCATGTCAGTGCATTAATACCCTCCAAAGACAAGCCTTGATCTGAATACCAGATGTGCGAGAGAAGTACCCACTACCAGGAAGTAATGATCAGGATCAAGCCGTGGTGTATCAGAGTAAAGTTATTTACCCTTACTCTGTGGTGTTATCGACATCTCATTTTTTGTAGTGTTGAATAATTTTAATGATTAATTGAGCGGAACAGTATCTAGTTTGAGATATTGTGTTGAGATCATGGTGTTTTCACCTCACTAACTACGTATTCTTTTCTTGATCACAACATGATAGAAGTCAAAAATCCTAGCTTGTACAGCCTAAGTGGAAAATGACCAGGTAAATCAGTCCCCTACACAAAGACCTGTTCCTGTCTGAAGTTACAAGTCAACCACAAAACTGACTGACGAACTGACAGACAATGTATTTTCATGCCATGTATCACAGATTGAACGAACAACTGGTGTGCCAAATTGGGTTGGCATAGTGAAGAAAATTATGAAAGCTTGGGTTAAACAAACATTGTGGAGTGATGTAATGACAGATAACACTGAAGGTTATCTAGTTTTAGCCCTCCAAACTCTTGCTCCCCTCCCATCCGATGTCCCAGCTATCCTGTAAAAAGGTCCCAGATTGGATCGACGGTTGAACTTACTCCGACTTCATCGTTGATTACCAATGACCGCTAACAATAATCTGTATTACAACGAAAAGTCCCATACATGGGGAGCTTGTATGCAAATGTATACAAATTTGAAAAACTAAAAAATATTTAATCATCCAAATTTTGCAGTGTGATCTTTGAATACTATAGTCATCAAAAACCTATTCACAGGAAAGTGTCATTGAACCCTCTCGGTCTGAGGACAAGACATGGAGAGCAGGGCTCAAAATCAACCTGGTGCATCTGTTTTAGAGGAAATGTACACTCTCGTGTGCTAGTGCTGGAATAATTCACCTTGAAAGCTCCCCCGGTGGGACTCGAACCCACAACTCCTGCGGCACTAATCGCCTGACAGTGAAGAATAGCAAGCTCACTAACCGATTACATCATCTTATCATCTCACCATCCCCATAAAAGAACAGGTTTATTGGGCGAATTAGCAAGCCCACTATGCACCACTCGGAGTGGTGCATAGTGGGCTTCCCCCAATAATATCAACATTAAAAGCCTCTTACCGCATTGGGCATCATATTCTGCTCCAGCCTGTCGTTTCCTCCATCATAGAAGTTCAAACTTGAGGCTCTGCTTATGCTCGCCATTACCTAGGACCTTCTACAATAAAGTCAAATATTACACACTCAGTAACCAAGATAAAAATGTGCTTACAATGGCTGTGAAACTATCAAGAAACGTTTAAGAAACTACATGATGAGATAAAGTGTAGATATGTAAGGTATCATTGAGTCCGCCAGATATGTAATCTACAATAGGCAATTGCAATCTTACTTTACTAGATCAGTGATCAGTGATCAGAAAACCAGCCTAACAGAATACTTCGCAAAGAGGCTCGGGGAGACATTCTTACTGGAAAAGTAAGCACAAGCTTAAAGACTTAGTTTGAGGCTGCTCTTTTGTATCACATCTTATTCTCCATATTTTATTCTATCATGTGAGCGATTTTCAGCTTTAGAATCCAAATATTGAGGAAGTTATGGCCTCTCAAACTTCCAGGGTGATTGCCTTCAATCGGCATTGGGAATAAGCGGATGTTTCCCCTGGGGTATGTCACAACCATAGACATGTGACATAGACATTATGAGTTAGTAGTTAATACACTAATAATCACAATAATTGATGATCAAAATTCAGACCTGGGTGGGAATCGAACCCGGGTCCCTATATCTACAGGCAACGACGCTACCATCACGTCACTTGGACCAACTAGGTTAGCTGGCTGTGACGTACCCTAGGGATTGCCGGCTGATTTTTACTGCCGATAAATTGCAGTCACCTTGGAAGTTTGAGAGGCCATAACTTCCTCAATATTTGGATTCTAAAGCTGAAAATCGCTCACATGATAGAATAAAATATGGAGAATAAAATGTGATACAAAAGAGCAGCCTAAAACAAAGTCTTTAATGGAAATAAAAAGTGAACTCACTGCTTTGACGATCAGCTGGCCGGTGTCAGACGAGGTCTTCCAGAGTTTTTGTCTTATATGTGCACTTGAAAACTTGAGTGTCTTGTGCAAAAAGAGAGTGCTACTATAGCCAGTGATGCAACTCAAAGAATGATGACAAAATTTTAGTGATAATAGGGAAACACCAAACTTTATTGGCCTAGGAAAAATTGCCTGATTTCCTCAGTAGTTTTTAATCTTTCAGTAACCTATTAAGGGACAGTAAGTAGATACCCTAATATGAAATAATACATTGTGGTCATGAGATTATAACATAATATGATTCACTTTTTGACAATTAATAGCATTTTTGACCTTTAGAAGCACATAAATCAAGCCAGTCAAGATAAAAGTGTCACCTACTTTGCCACGCTTGCAAAAAACTGTCAGGGAACACATAACACATTTATACTGCAACCATGACTGGGCGATGATAAACCTTAGCATGTTTAACCAATAACCGAGATTTTAAGAATGAATCATACTCCCTCCTACATCGTTGCACTTTTAAAATCAAATGTACCAATGATCTTACCAAGTTCATTGCCCTGACTAGCTTTGTGAAGACAGTCAGGCCAAGGAGTTAAAGACTCCTTGGTCAAGCCACATGAGCAAAATTGTAAGCCAACAGCCACATCATAACGAGCCAAGACCAAACAGAATTATTCAGGATCGCATTTCCTTTCACTTTCTGCAACTTAATCTCCATGTTTAATACTTGCTATGCCCAACTGAACCAGAATGTCTGCTGTCACCGACATAAGGCTGGTTCCGATTTAAAGTCAATTCAATTACAATTTTTTTACTACGATGAATGACAAGATGACATCTATTATAAGAAAGTGTCTTGAACATTTGGGTGTGCTATTAAAATTACATATCTGTCCGCCCTGACATCAGTCAGGGTGACTATTTTCAACTCCCATGAGCAAGGTCATTTGAGCCAAATCAATGAATAACGTTGGTGAAATTCCTTGTTCTCGCGTTCCAAATTACTTTTCAATTTCATCCAGTTGTGAGCAATTCGGGAACATGACCTCCGCTAGGCTTTGGCTCACATGGAAGAATCTGATAGTGAATTTGGCAGTTTTTGAAATTCTTAATTGAAACACCCCTCCCTCACATTCCAGAAGATGTCCAGTTCTGTATGGGCAGTAGCCAGTTTTATGGAAAAAAACAGGCTAGAGGGTTTGTTGGTGCGGCTAATGTTGTTTGCTAACTGCCAAGACATAATTTAGGTACTTAGTCCAATCCAACACTCTGTACTTAATCCAATCCAACACTCCGTTGTTGCGAGACGTGTGGCATGTGCTGTATTTGCCACCAGGGGACGCCGGTCGGTGGGGAAGAGTCTGGGAGGCTCAGACTAGTGCTGTATGGGATACTTCTCACTGCATTTGGCCCCTGCAGCACAAACAACTTGATCGGCCTTGAGTGCTCTGTAAGTCATATCCCTTACAGCACCTGGCACAATCTTACAACACCTGTCTCCAGCATCAGGTTTTAGTGCCCATTCAGAACAGCATAAATTTGTCTCAAAATCCAACAGAAACTGTCAGCTGTCAGACCAGGACAGTCCTTACCAACATCTCAGTGATTGGCGTGGGAGTGCAAACCAAATTTTGTTTTTGCAGTAAGTATCCACTACTGATACAGTTATTTGGGACTAATATAAGTTGTGTTGATGGAGGCATCACCACCCTGATCAACACAGATAGCATAGTGCGCTCTGAGGCTATGGAATTAGGAAAAAACCAGATGATTATAAAAACTTGCCGAGTCACGCCCACAAATCGATTTGGGTTATGCAGATTAAAAATGTGTTGTGGATTCACTAGTCTACGCACTTTGCAGGATTTCCTTGGATTTTTCCTCTCATTACTTCTCCATTAATCTTACTTCATATAGCCTAGGGTCCAATAATACACATTGTATGACCTTTTGTCAATGTCATGAATGACCGCCCTTATTCAAAATGAAAGAAATTCTGGCTGACATTTTCTTCACTACTTGGCAGTGAATATCTCTGCTCATGGGTATTTCCCAAACATGAGGCTACTTTTCCCAGTGTCTGACTGGAAAACTCTCATACCTGGAGCAATATAATAGGTGGCATGAATAGAAATCAATAGATATTGCAGTTTT
The DNA here is from genome assembly GCA_914767715.1 of Membranipora membranacea. Classification (NCBI taxonomy): domain Eukaryota; kingdom Metazoa; phylum Bryozoa; class Gymnolaemata; order Cheilostomatida; family Membraniporidae; genus Membranipora; species Membranipora membranacea. The sequence goes on along the minus strand of OU612069.1, from coordinate 13,945,478 downwards.
AGTGCTCCCCTTGATTAACTTAAAGCACTCAAGAGCAGACAACTCCCGCAAGATCCTGCATTGTTCTCAGACTTTCCCTCGCCGGGGGGCCGTCGGGCGAGGGGCAAAAGTCTGGGGGGCTCAGACTATGGATTCACATGTCTTCGTTTGTTGCCTAAGCAACAGCCATGTGACAATAGTGATATGATAGTTTAGGGTGTGTGGTTTATGATAACCAGAAGTTGTTGCATCTGACTTGGCCAGCTTGATGACTGAAACTTGACAGAATACAATGTGGCAAGTTATCATTTTTTTCAAGTTATTAATTTTGGATTTCTATGCATTTTAATTCTTTTCTTTTTTCTCATTGATCTTATTGGCCTAGCGCACAAGCCTGATCAGTAAAATAGAATAATGAAACTGAGGCATGGCCACATGAGCTTGATACTTGCCAAAATTTCAATCACATTATATTGCAATATTACAAAGCTTGTTATGCCAAGAGTGATGAGTTTCCACCCACATCTAAACTCTGTTTTTAAAGATCAGTTGATGTCTGATTCAAAGCAGGAAGAAAGTATAATATAAAAGCAAAGCAGCTTTTTCAATTTTTTGGCAACAACTATTTGTTGTTTTTATTGCATAATACAAGGAAACAACTTTGAGACAAAATTTCATAGCAGTGAAATGTGGTAGTAAAAAAAAACGGCTGGGGTTTCAACTTTTCAGTCCATACTCATGGGAAATTGAAGTATGTAAGTTTTGAAGCTTGATGCTAAAAGATGGCTTGCATCTAAATCACTATAAACATAGCGAGTGAGGAGAATGCCATGCCTAGATCCTAACCTACCCAACACCCTCTCCCCCTCTGCGCCCCCAGAGAAACAATGATCTCTGTCACAGGGTTAGGACCCAGTGCTAATTCTGGCACAACAGAGTTATAACCTCACAACGGCAACTGGAAATGATGTTTGGATGAATGTCAGTAACTCTTACAATTCATAAAAACATACAACAATAATAAAATTTCTATCTATTTAGCACCTGATATTGTTTTATTTTCAATATATAAGTCAGTCAAAATTAATACTTCAGATCACTATGATGATCACGATGGAGGTATATTTTGAGGGGTAGCAGTAGCTGTCGTGCCAGGTGACAGCACAGTTGTCGCTGACTGATAGTACCCATCGCATGCTGTGGAATGTCTCTGTGACAGGTGAATACCTGGGAACTCTATCTCACCGAAGCTGAAATCATTCATTGTCTACAAAATTAAACAGATTTAATGTTTCGTTTATCACATTGGACACATCTGCTGCTCCGTTCTTAGTATTGTACGTCTTCTTTCATCTCTTCCTGAGAAGTACCTTAGTGCAACCATGGGGGTCTTTCGATTGGAAACAGCCAAAATTGCAATCTGATCGGTCACTCAGTGATTGAGCGCTATCTGCTAGGCTCTTGCTTTCATATCGCTCACTCAACGATGGAACTATATAAATTCTGAGTGAGTTATTTGGCAGCAATTTTGGCTAATCGATAGACCAAGTGAGTGATAATTTCGAGCGATGTCATAGTGATAACTTGCTTTATTTAAGCATCGTTCTTTCTTATTGAAAGCAACAACAACCAACAACTGCAATAGTTTTGAAATATCATACTATAATGAGACTAAACTTTCCCTAAAACGTTAGTTTGAGCACTGTGACTCACTCAACCATACTTAAATAGGGGCTGTCATATTATAATGTATGCAGCCTACCTTTAAAATCTTCTGAGCGTCGAATGTCTCCCTGTTTCCTTTCTGTACTTTGCTGCGAGGTTTATCAGTACCTGTACGGTCCTTCCTGAACAGAGTATTCATCAGAGTGGCGTGAAGCTTGACACGAGATCTATCATAATCGTTGTTGAGAAGGCCAGCCTCCGAGAATGAGCGAGTCAAGTAATCAACCGCTTCCTGAAGACTATTTAAATTAAAAAAATTAAAATCAGATTGAAGGCTGACAGCGTTATGAGGCTTTGAATATAGGTATTAAAATTGGGGATAAATTTGTAACAGCATTATTATTACACGATTGGCAAGTGTATAGACTGTACCGGGTGTACACACATAAATTATATTTATATTCTATATATAAGTTATAAGTGTAAGCGCAAGCCATGTGGCAAGTGCATACACCAGTAACAAGATTTTTAACTAGTGACGGATGTACACACACCAATCTCATGCGTATGAACTTACGAATCCAAAGTTCCAAGACTGATCGGCCAACGGTTTTTATGGTCATCTTACATTGACGTGACTCAAAATATTATAAATAAATAATATATTCATCAATTATATCATGGCCCTGTGATTCGACCCTTTTTTAACGCTTCCGTCGTGCACATATCTCTTTTATGAAAGTGAAAATACCATTTCCCTTTCTTAATTATTCATGTTTTTTTTATCATTTTTCGTCATCAATAGTATTACAATTTTTATTATAGGGTCCATAGACGGCCTGTTACAAATTTTCATTGAACAGGTTCCAAAGAGTTGTCTATAGTACTACCCATATTAGTTAAAAAAATATTTTTAATGATTTTCCAAGAAAAAGCCGTCGTCTATAGATGTTCATAATCGATACCTTACCATTAATTTAGTTCATAGTTGATTTAATAATTAAGTTAATAAAGTTCATAATATAATATACATATAAATCTGAGCAAGCAGGTAAAGGCTTTGAATGAACAGGTAACTCCAAAACAGCAAACTTCACATTATCAAATTAATGGGCTAGCTTTGTTAGGTTGCCACTTTTTTTGAGGGTACCCCAAAACAAAAAAATTAGTCGCATGACAAGGCTGAATGAATGTGAACCAATTTTTATGAACATACATTATTACAACAGAGATGATAAAAATCGCATGCTGATGATAGCTCCCAGGTAAGGTCTTATACATAGCTGAAGACAGGGAGTGGGGTGGGTGGGGGAGGGAAATCCCTGGAGGAGAGGACCAGCCTGGGAATTTAGACTAAGGGCCTTTGTACCTGTTGCTAGCTGATCCGGCTTCATTCTCAGTTGTGACTTTAGCATATAAAACATCTACAGAGGACGGATCATCATTCATATAGTCCAGTCCACGTACAGTTAGTAAACAGTCCTCTCCTAACAATCTGCAACATACAAAACAGTCACAGTTACATATACCAGGGAGGGTGTGATATCCCTGCATATACCGATGAGAACGCTTGCTTAAAATTGGAGTTGCTTCCCCTCTACCGAGCAACAAACAGCAAACAATATCCCAGCAGTAGCAAGATAAATCGTTGATAATATATATAATAATATAAACTTAATTCATCAGACCAGTTTTTCATGTGACACCAATGAGGTTGCGATTTACAAAAGATGTTCATGAATAGTTGTTTGTGTCAGTCAGGTAAGAAAAATTGTAAAAAAATGATACCAAAGATGACGTTAATACATTATCACAGTAATATTGCCAAAATAGCTTTATTATATGCAGCCGTATTTCTGGTAACTGAGTTCTAGATTAATGGGGCAAGTTTGAGATTAAGACAGTGGTTTGGCAATTCTGATGGTCCAAGTGAGGGATGGACAAATTTCTAGTATACACAAGGGGGAGTGCTGATGTCGACTTTTGGTAAAATAAAAAAATAAAGCACTCTGATTTTATTATTCTACAGTTTGCATTTCGTATTTAATTTTGAAATTATATATATTTAATTTGTGTATTTTTTTTATAACTTTTAATGGCAGCTATATTGTTTCTCATCGGATTGTATAGTGCCAAAAGGAGGTTAGCGCAAAAATCGAGCGGCAAGACAGGTACCATGGTAAAAGCCTTGATGGAAAAGATGGAACGCTGCCAAACAGGTGAGGGCTCTGATTGGCTGTTGTGAGCGCCAATGACAGGTCATTTTTCACTTGCCTGAAAGTATCTATTAATTTACAGTGAATTTGAAAGTAATTCAGTTTCACTTTTATTTTATCTCACTATGTACTTTTAGTGACCTGGCATTGGCTATCATACCCACCCAACAACTGGTCAGCTCAGAGCTAACATAATGGCTAGGATACAGGTGGTAATGGCTGGGACTTGTGACAAACTGGTTGCCACCATATCCTCTTCCTCAACAACATGTGATGAATTCATCAATATTCTCACAAATTTTTTTAGCTAACTATCTGTTGCTAAATCACAGTGTGTTTCACAGCTAGCCAAAAACTGGAATTTCACACATCAGTCGACAAAACAAACGCTTGGAAAAAGTCGTTACCACCTTAGCCTCCATTCTCAACAACATGCCGATTATTTCAAGTTTTTGAGTTAATATCTGCTCAGTCACTGCGTGTTTCACAGGTTAGCCAAGGTTTCACCTGGCTTCCCGTAACAACGAAAGCTTAGAAAACAAAACCAAGGTTTGAGTGAGGAAGGAGAGCCTAAGTTTATTCTATCCTGATGTTTCTCTCACCTCGCTATTTCCGTTTTACAGTTGTGTAGCCTGTCTGTGGCTTGTGACACTTCCAAGTCGTTAAGCAACGTCATCGTTCCCAACGTCAAGTGCAACTTAGAAGATTTCTGGAAAATTGTATCGTCGACACCTCTCTCCTAAAAATAAAGAAGCACAACAAGTGCTCAAGCTGTCATTTTCCAGCACCATGAACATCAACCCCAATAGGGGCATCACTATCCCCGACCCCTATTCCAAACAAAACAGCCTAGGAATCTGAGTAAAGATGACAATGCACAAAACCAGATGCAACGCTGGCCTCATGGAATTTTCTGGTCATTATAAGTGCTAATTGTGATAGTCTAGTAGTTTGGTGCTCTCTGTAAACGTGAGAGTGAGAATATGAGCAAGGTCCATAGAAACCCTTCCATAATACTTATAATAATGATGCCTTGCTCAGTGGTGAAAGATGAGACGAATCATTGTCTCTGTTTTACAATATTTTGCACTCAAGGCGACGGTTCAGCAAATGGTTCGAACTAGCAAGAGGAAGTTTGTGAGCAAACAGCTGAATGACAACAAAAATGCTAAAAAGTGGTGGGCAACTGTAAAAAAACTCACAACCAACAACGAAAGCAGCCATACAACCAATACAACAACGGTAATAGAAGACAAATGCCTATCCAACTGTGATGTAGCCAAAAATCTCAATTCATATTTCAAGAGAGTTGGGGGAGAAGCAAGAAAAGAATCCCCACCTGACACGCCCTCGTCATATACTCCTCTACAGCACATCAGTCTTGGTGAGATGAAAATGCTGCTCAGTAAAATCGACCGTACCAAGGCATGTAACGCTCTAGATTTTCCATCCTGGGTGTCAATAGACGGATGTGAAGACATGTGTATACCAGTACAACATATAATCAATACAATGCTAGACTGTGGAGAGTATCCAGATATCTGGAATAGAGCGGAAGTAAAACCACTGCCTAAAACCAAACAGCCTACCCAATACAAAGATTATCGGCCTATATCCTTGTTATTCCATCTCAGAAAACTGGCCGAACAGATCATGATCAACAAAATGCGAGCAAAACTGCAGCAAATAATTGAGCCAACGCAGTATGCATATCAGGAGAAAGTAGACACCATCGACGCGATACTCCAGCTTGTCGTTGACATAACAGCAGATCTCGACAAACTTCAAACCAAATATATCCAGTTAGCATCATTGGACTTTTCCAAAGGCTTTGATCGGCTGCAACCATCCATAGTACTGCAGAAAATGAACGACCACGAATTCCACCCTCAGGTTATCAGACTCATATCAGACTTCCTGAAAAGACGTAAGCAGTGTGTGAAATTCAACAGCTCCACTTCAGAATACATTGACATAAATGTTGGAGCTCCACAGGGCACAAAGCTCAGGCCAATATTATGGCTCATATACATTAACGATCTCCTGGTTCCTGAGTGCAAAAATTTCAAGTATGGAGATGATAGTACTTTTTATTTAAGAGTTAGGGACCCTGATAGCCAATCAATTGTACCAGCCATTGAACAGACAGCTCTATGGTCAGCAAAAAATCATATGCTCTTGAATGCTGACAAGACTGTTATTATGAATTTTTATTTGAACTATTTACAAGAACACCGAAATCCAGATTTATTTGAGAATAGCAGCGTCAATCCCTCCCAAGTGATGAAGTTTCTAGGCATCTACATTGATGACCACCTGACTTTTATTCCACATGTTAATACTATAATCAAAAGCTGCAACTCTAAGTTATTTTTAATGAAACAACTCAAAAAATTGGGAATGTCCTCGACTGGCTTATGTAATTTTTACTGTGCTAACATTACATTAGTTCTCTGCTATGGTGCACCAGTTTTTTTATCAATTTTTATCAGACACTACCAAATCAAAGCTTGGGCATGTTCAAGACACTGCCACCAGAATTATTTTCCCTTATGCGCGCCATATGGCTTTTTTCCACCATATGCTGGATTTGATTCCACTTGATGATTTTATTATACGTCAATCTACAACGCATTTTAGTAAGGTGGCCAACAGCTGTGCACATCCGCTACATGATAGAATCATTTTTAATAACTCCAGGAGATCCTCTCGATGCCATACTATTTTTAGGCCTAAGAAAGCAAGGACAGAGAAGAGGAATAGCAGTTTTTTTACGTTTTATATGAATTATTATAACTCTGGACACAAATTTTAGTTTTATAAATGCTGTAAACATTCAAGTTCTATCATTGAGGCTTCCCACCTCAAAGGATAATTAAGAATGTAAAATAAACTCAACTCATACAGCTTGGTTAAAATACTTTGAAGCTTATGGTAAAAAAACTCAAACATTGTACCTTGCGTTACCTCAATAATAGTTTGGTATTATGATCTCCTGTGTTCATATTTTGATCATTGCCATAATCGCTAATTTCAAGACTCGATTTATCCTTCTTAAAACACTATCTTTATCTATCATATATACCCTAATTGACACAAAATTTGTTCAACATCTTTTGTTTACAAGTGTGCTGGCTATGAAATTTGCTACTTATTATGCAAAAACCATTTGTAAAGGAGGGGAGCTTAATTACATGACAGGAAATATGAGACTAGTTTTATATGAAGCTAAAACCTGTAAACATAAAACTGTATAAACACTTTGAGAATTGAATGATTACGCTAGTGAAATCTTTCTGAGTGGCTAACTGGGCAGAATATCTGTCTCACATTTTTTCTAATTTCTTATACTAACCTGGGAGAAATCTTCGATGACTTGCTCTTTGAACATTGTGAAGGTTTCTTGTATAGTTTCATGATGAATCGGTATGCTGAGAAAATGAGTAAACGCAAGCTTAGAACGGCCGGACTCAGTAAGTACTTCAATACGGGTTATCGCTGATGAAACCTGGCGTGCTAGTCGGCCTTTCACCACTAAAAGAATAATGACATTCGTTCTCAGATAACGTTATGTTGTGGTGTCAGTTATGCTCTCCTAGCATTAATGCAGATTAAATTTGCCTGCATTTGCAGTTGCCCCCACCCTTTGTGAGCGTCTGGTTGTTTGTTGTCAGCTCATAAGTAGAATGGGAGCAACCAGAATGGGGGCAAAATGGATCATTTGTGGTCTAGCACTCATGCACTTATGTCTTCACCTGTCTGAGATTGATTTAATTTAATTTGAGTGTGAGGGTACCACGCTGCCATCATGCGCTCACTCTGAATTTCCACACAGATGACTCGGGAAGTTGTCACCATCTCCTGTTTAAACAAAGGTACCTCTATCTAGATGATCTGAGGAATATGTAACTTAAGAGATTGATGGCCTATTGGCTTATTGGCTAAGATCAAAGTGTCACTGCCAATGGCCGATTAGTGCCAGTTCAGTTTTGGCAGCTCGCTGCACACCCACGATTAGGTCCACCATGGCCTCAACTCTAGGATGCATTCTAGTTGTCTAGGATGTATCACGTTCTCATTATGAGGATTTAGGGCACCTTGCGTCCCTCTTTAGGGGCTGCCCATCCTCTGTTTTGTCATAAACAGGATCTGAGGAGCATATGCATATCATGGTCTAATTTTATTACTCAAACTCTTCCTGGTTACTGGCAGGAGTGAGACCAAGTTTGGACTGCATTTGGAATCGCTTCCCCTGCTGAGCAAAACTGAACGCAAGTAGGAGCATACCTTTATCAACTCCTAGCGCAATCAGTGATAATAAAATGCTAATAATTAGCAACCAAGTTTTAGCATATCATAGTTTACAAATGTTGACTTCAAGCTGTGTCTTCTTACCGACAGACCCTTCTCGGCCCCTCTCTGGTATAATAATCTGACATTTGGTCTCAAACTCAAGCCGTCGCTTCATCTCACCCCCTCGTCCAATCAGAAATCTGAAATACAAAAAATGCAATGATCATTAGTACTTCCATGTAGTGCAATAGTTACACTTAAATGATTAAATTACAACAAAGTTGTCTTGTCAGTTAAATGTAGGAAAAATGTGCCAGTAAAGCAGTTAATCTATATAGAAAGGTTTACAAAAATTGTCGGAATGTGGTAAAAATCACTGAGTTAGGTGAACAACAATCTTGTGAGGCACCAACTCTCAAACCATTGTCACAACCCATATCTAGTACATTACATAGTCTCTTACTAGAATGAAGGACTCCTTTTAACACAAAGAAAAAGGGAGAGGCGGTGAGAAAGTTCTTTCAAATATCCCGGAGTGTAGGAAGGAAAGTTTGCCCATTCACAAATACATTGAATAGCAAAAGAAACTTGGCTAGCTAACATTTACTCAAAACTATTTCGTCCATAACCTCTCGTCTTAGCTAATTAAAGGAAATTAGTGCAAGTAAGAACGCAGTCATCGGATATCCAACAAAATTAAGCTCAGACTGTTATTTGGAGTAGGAGGTGGCTCAGTTGGTTAGAGCGCCGGACTTCAACATGCGAGTGTTGAAGGTCGTGGGTTCGAATCCCACTGCAGTCCATCTTCTACTGGGGATTGGTTGGTCCCCCAGGTCTGCTCCGACCTGCCTGAAAACAGAGAGCAAATTAGCGCAGATATTGCGGCCTCGCCAATAAGGCAATAATATTTCGCCGCCCATGCCTCGGGATGGGCGAGTGATAAGACATCGGATTTTAATCAACCTTTATTTACTTCCCAAGGTGTACAGAAATTTACATCATCCTTTACTGCTTCAAAGTATCTAAACTAACTTGAATAAAGATGACGGGATGGTAAGAGCTGCCGTATAACCACCATTGTTAGTCTCTTTTATCCTGTCATCAAGTTCTTGTGTTGATACTACAATAAAATCAAAAATAAATCATTACAGAGATGACCCAAAATGTCTCGTTTCTCATTAAAATCAGTGTTGCCAAAAGTAGTTATTTTTGAAACCTCCGCTCTGCTGCGTAAATAAATGTTTTTAATCTTGCAAAAATTATTGCTAATTCGTAGTATTGCTGATAATTCGTAGAATTGCTGATAATTCAAAAATGAGTCTTACCAAATAAACAAATTCCTGTAGAATTTAAACTAATATCTTTCAGAGAAATATGGGTCCAAAGTAGGGAAAAATTGTGCGCAGAATTGAATTTTATGATCCAGGATAAATAAATTGATTTCATGGAATCAAATATTGGCAACTTCTCCTATTCTCCATGAATTATCACTGTAAAAATCACCGCAATATTACGATAGAGGCAATTAGTAGAAAAATAACAGTTTAATTTTTAATAACAGCATTCTGACTATAGGTTTAATGGTGTGTAGGGGGCATTGGATAGATGGGGCTTCCCGGTCGCTGGTCGGATTGGTCTCAGCTTTGATAACTCGGATGGTCGCCACTATAGTCTTGACCTACCTTGCGTAGATTATAATACCGCACCGCTGCATTTTTCATCTTAATTTTTAACTGATTACTAGAAATATACAAGGAGAAACCTTGAACAGAAAAAATAAAAATATATTATTTCCAAACCTGATTCTTGGTAGTCTAGCTGCTCCAGATCATCTTGAGATTGGATGTTTGATTGTGAGTCAGAAGAATTAGCATCTCCTGGGTTTACCCTGTAGCAAAAATTGCCCAGATGAAGTAATTCTGGTTTGAGTACATCTACCATAGTTGAAGGAAACGGTGAAACCTAAAAAGAGAAAAGATGAGAAGGAAGTTATTAAGATAGTGATTATCCTATAGGAGTATCTAGATTTATCAAGATTTTAGTTTTTAAAACTTCGGTGAACCAAATGGTGGAAGAGAGTTTGCAATTGAAATGTTTAAATTTTATTATTATTACATGCAAATTTAGAAGGTGTTCATCATTAGACATCGAATATCAAACTATACCTCTGATGGTTGTCTGCTACTTTAAAGGTAGCTCGCCAAAATTATCACTAGCTTAGACGCGAGTACATATCAGGGAATAAGGTCAGCTAGCCATGACTGAAGCTATTTCAAACCTGTGCAAAGTGGTAAAAACCTTGTCTTGCAAATGCTCATCTAGGGTAGGGGTTCAATAATGATGTCATATGTGAGACGGTGATCCACCTAACTCAAGCGTTTGATTTGGGCCTGGAGAGTAACACCAAGGAGTAACAGGTAACAAGAAAGCAAACATGAGCTTGGTCGGCGGTGATAACTATTGGAAGATCATTTCATTCACACAACTATGGAACTTCAATGTATGATTTGTATGCATTGACCGACCAGAGCTGACTCAACTTAGGGCTGGTAAAGATCATGGAAACTAAATACTGACTGAATGGTTGTATGTTGGACCGATATCAGTGAGTGACAGGTATCAAACACTTTAAAGTCTATGTTACACACTTGACAACCTTTGTTTGGATAAGGCTTGTCAAGACAGGCAAGCAACACCCCTACAATCAACACCATCATGGTATGGGAAAATATTCATTATTTTACTATTATGCTTCTGTAAACCCAAAAAACCATAGGACGTACAGACAATTTTCGGAGCTCTGATTTAGGCCCCAAATCGAAGTTGTCCTCTCTCCAGTTTGGTAATTGTGTTATTGTATTAAATATAGAATTGTTTTGTATTGCAATAACTTCAAAAATATATATGTTATTCTGAATTTTTTTAAGCAATCATTATGTTCAGGATGGCTTTGTGTAATATTCAAAATTCAAACCTGGAATATTATTATTTCTCTTTATTTTAATGATATATTTATTATATTATATACTAAATATCAAAAAGTATTCGCAGTCAATATTTGTCCCATAAGGTGGGTCAGCATAAGCCGCCTATTTAACTACCCTCATTATGCTTCTATCTTGATTCCCCTGGCTGCCACACCAGAAAGTGTGATCTGCTCCTATGATGGCTTATATAAAAAAAGTGCAAATTTATGGTCTCATCTGTTCAGCGCCCCCTATAATAAGGGACAACTCCTGACACAACCCCATTCCAAGGACTTTTTTATACTTGCTCATCAACATTCATTATCACTTGCAGTTTATCACTGCCGACTATTCCCAGCAGGCAAGTCACCGATATCAACCTCATATTGACGTCCAGATAAGGTTGATTTTGGGTCAGATACCGATATCGGTAATCAACGTCTAACTGACATCAGCATCTTGACATAGGTAGTCAGTATCAGGTTGAGTTGATATCAACATCAGTGTCGGACATCAAACTGATGTCAATCGGTCATCGGCATCTTGATATAGGTAGTCAGCATCAGGCTGATTTTGGGCTAGATATCAACATCAGTGTCGGAAATCAAACTGATGTCAATTGAACGTCAGTATTGAGTAGTCAGTATTAGGGCGACTCTAGACTAGAGATCAACATCTAGTGTCCGATGTCTAACTGACGTCAATTGGACTTCGGCATCTTGACGTAGGTAGTCAGTAGGGAGACATTAGACTAGATATCATCATCAATGTCGGACTTTAGGGATCAGGGATAGCTCAGTGTTGGGGGCTGCTGACTCATAATCTGACTGAATCATAAGTCCCAGGTTCAAACCCCACCGGGAGCACTGTTTGTCTACTACTACTTGATTTGGCTGTCGCGGGCCATTCATCCTGGCCTAGCCTATTACCTTCAAAAATGAAGTTGGCGATTACTCTTCAAAACAAAAGTCGGACTTCAATTAGACGTCCGCATATTGACAGAGGCAGTCAGTATCACGGCTATTCAAGGCTAGATAGGCCGACCAGTGTCCAATCTAGGATTGTATAAAACTGTAGAGCTGATGGTTTTCACAAGTGAGTTTGTGAAGGGGCTTGGCCAATGAGGATATTCACTAAAGGAACTGAAATATGGCCAGTTGTTGACATTACTGTGAATTACTCGGCCAAACTTATTAGTTTTCCAGGTGGCTGGACAGGATAAAGTCAAGATATTATATGTTTTTTCATCAGATGGGTCACACAAAAATTGTGGGTTGAAATCACATGTTTATCTCTGTCCAAGGACTTAGAAATACAGGTGCCGTAAGGGTGGGCCGCCATATTCTGCGCCAAGTTACTCTCAGTTTGCAGGTAGGTCGGAGCACATCTGGGGCATCGATTCGCCCAGTAGTCAGTAGACTGCAGCAGGATTCATGAAAGTGAAGTCAATAATTCATTGATTCCATAACCTTGCCTTCATTTATGTTAGAAACCTGTAGTACCACTGAATTTAATGCTAGTCACTGTTAATTAAACTGGTCTATTGCCAAGGAGTAATAGTCCAGAAGACACCAACAGTTAGCTTTCAGTTTACTTTAACGGCTTGGGGGCAAGAATTTGACCGTGTTTACACTTGTAGATAGGTTTTCTAAATACTATGTCATAGTTTCTACACCTCTCAGTTTGCCAGTTTGGGAGAAAATCAGTTTTTCAACTCAAAAATGTGGGAGGAGATAAATCCTAATAATTGCCCATGGAATCCCGTTATCTTGCCTTAGAATACCAAAATATTTCCATTTAATCCATTTTCAGCTCAGTTTAAAAGGAATTGGAGCAAGATTGTAAATGTTACTGCAGGGTGAAATGTTATGAGACATGGTACAATTATGACTCAAAGTTAATTTAAGTCAGCAAATGTATATCCAGAGAGATGGGAGTGCATCTTAGAAAGAGTTGAAAAGGCTACAGCCACCAAATTCAATCCAATAGAGGGAATTATAGTGTATATGCTATGACCTCTTAATCAAGAGTTTGCACTTTGGTTTGTGAGAGGGCTGAATTGAGAGAAGCTGGCAAAGGAAGAAGCAGCTACTGGAGCTTCAAGGGTAGAACTTTCAACCACTTGCATTACTCCTTGGTTATAATGAAACCACCACATTCACCACTTGCAGACAAAATTCATTCACCTTATAGCTGGCAAAATAACCCAGATGCTATCAAAATCTTTTGGTAATGTTTTTTGTATTGGTATTAACCTAATCATTTTATTCAGTCTGATGATCTGAGGCTATGTACTAGGCCACATGACTGCTTCTCAAGACTCAAAGTTACCCTCCCGATACTACCTCGTAACATCTCAAAAGCCCTCACAGTCCCTCAAGACTGCATGCAGACTCTGCACGATATTATATTTGCACAGCCGCTGTGATTGGTGTTTTTTAGCCTGTCTTGACAAGCCACCCTCCCCCCACCTGATTTTGAGGACTTGACACAGTGCCTTTTAATAAGAAATAATCCATTGTGATGGGTACACATTTTTGTGTGGGGGTGATCATCCGATAGTGATGGCAACTGGGGTGTAGGGGAGGCAACTGGAAATTTCACAGACATGAATTTAATATATATAGATGAGATTCTAGTACTGATCATTTCTTAGGTAGCAACTCTGCTCCAGCAGCAGTTTCATGTGATTGAGATTCCAAGGCCAACAATGTATTCTAGTTCAGATAATACACCTGGTTATCTATTTTTTCCCACTCAGTGCCTCAGCGGTTGAGGATGGGATATCTATGCGCAGTGTTAGAAGTGGAAATATGAGGTAGGGGGATGCCAACCAGGCTGGGGGTCCAGGGGGCCGCCTATGCCCCCGGTTGGGTCGTGGGCGGAGTCCCGGCCGCCGGAGCCCTGTGGTGATTACAGTTGAAAATGCATCAAATTTAGCCATATTTTGGAAAACTCATATTGATGTATTTACCAGCTGGTGTTTACCTGGGTTATGATATAAAGGGGGGGATGCATCCCCCTAGACAAAGTAGGAAGAGGGACACCATCCCCTTACATCTCCCCTAAATTCTAACACTATCTACGCATAAACATGTCAATGAGACCTTCACACTATCATTCATTAGTTGTCCAGTTTATCAGGTTTATTAGCCTATTTCTCTGGTGTAAATATTTACAGAATAAGTCAGGGTGGCTAAAAGTCTGAGACCGCGAGAACTATCAGAGCCCTGCGCTTATTATTCAAAAGACGTCACCAAGAAGGGAAACAATTTTTATAATATTAATAGAGAGAGACTGAATGTGATTAGGATTAGAATAATTTCAAATCAAAACAAGAAGCGTTATGATATGTGCTATTCAGGCCTACCATACAGAATAAAATCTTTCTCTAATTTTCCTTCTTGGTGATATTAGAAGACAAAGTTACGGTATGGTACTCCCATTTGACTCATTCTGATTCTTCTCTTCTGTTCAGACATTAGCCAATGTCATTGAATACATTATATCCACTGACTCTAAGTTAAGCTACAAAATCTTATCTGGGCGTTGTTCAACACGGTTGTCAGAGGCAATCAGCCCCATCTAATTTATATTGTGCGAGCTGGTAGAAATTGGTTGGATGCACGTCGTAGTGGTTCTTAAACAAAGCAATATATGTAGTATCTAGGTATATATACATTTTATATACAGTATATATACAGTGTATATACAGTATGTATACAGTATGTATATTATAATATCAAGGCTCGAACGGTGAGGTTTCAAATCAGAAATTACACAACAGGCAAAACAATGGGATTATATAGCAATAATTAGAGTTATCCCCTCCGTTCTTTTTAAGTTTAAAAATTTAATTTCTCTTTAACTGACAAGCTTAGAGGTGTAGAACTAAGACATAATATTGACACAACCTATCTCCACACATAAATGCTGCCAAATTGTTGCCCACTTCAGTTATAATGAACTGAACGATAGCTTTTCGTTAATTCATGACTATAACTGGATTACTTTCTAACTGGCAGACTGAGAGGTGTAGAAACCATATATTTGAAATCAGCATAAAATTCTGATCTAGAAAAATTTAATTCCATATTGCCCCCATTTCGTTAAAGTAAACACCTTTTTTTGAGCACTTATAGCTAGGTGTCTTCTGGACTATAATCCATGAGTGTACCCATAGACTTATTATTGAGTCTATGAGTGTATCCAGGGTAATCCACTACCATCTACTTATTATCTAGTGGGCATGATATTTCAGTGTACAAAAGCAAGTGTGTTGAGTAAGCCATTGTTGTAAAGATAACTTGCCAATGGGCCCTTTGACTGATTATAAATTAGACACACTGATCCAATAATTAACATATTTTCGAACAAATCATCAGTAATTGTCTCCCTTGTTAAGAAACCAACTTTGAATGTGTCATATCTCAAATAGAAATATTTTCTTACAACAATGAATAATATAGATTAACCTGCCAGTTTGAATGCTCAAAAGCAGTGGTATAATTTTGTCTGATTCAAATCATTGAAAATGTGCAATGCAACTGGTAAGACACTATTCGGAAATAATGTTTAGTGAGATGGGATGATAGAATATTCAATCAACACAAGGCAAAGCTACCTACATTTATTTAATGGCCGGTCTGCGAGCCGAAACTGATGTAATATTCTTAGAACTCTGCCAAACAATTGCCCTTTCTCTCTTTCCTTACCCCCCTATAACATTCTACTAGTCAATAAGAAATTTTAGAAACAGCCATTGCTACTATAATAATTCTCCTAAACTGACTACATATAGACCCAATATTGACCTTAAACTGAGCAAAAATTGACCTGATATTGATGTCAGATCCCCTCCAAATCTCTCTACTAATTGGACATCAAACTGACGTCCATCATCAACCCCCCTGGGTTATCAGTATCACCCTAACTTACAACTTACTAAGTTACTTACTTACACACTCACAGCAATGAACTCCCTCTTCCTCAGGAATAACAACAGGACGATATTGACCAATCAGCAAACAGTATTGCTTGAGCTATGTCTGGGACATTTGTTGAAATCAAAATGGCCGCCAAGTGATGAAATCAATAATACATCTATGAAATAAAATGGCAAATAAGCCCATATTCCTTACAAAAAGAGTTCATGACTATTAGTTGTATCTCAAGAAAACATCTTACCCTACCATTCTACAGCTGCATCACTTGCCCAATATACCTGATGGTAGTGTTATTGATTATGTGAGCATCAACACACGTGTGTATTTTGTTGCTTATTTCTTTGTTGGCTCAGAAAATATAGGTAGGGTGGTCTCTTGGGCCCCAAACTATGCTCATTGGATAGAGCACATGTTGTAGGTAATCAACTATGTTAAACTTTTCCAAAACATTGTCCATGTAAGGGGTAGCAAGCCACAAAAGCAAAAATGTGTCTTCAAAATACTTCACAAATGATACAATTTCACAATAAATATCTTCAGTCATAGTGCACTTGTGGTTTTTTTTTATCAGGTAAACACCCATTTAATCGAGATCAACTATGATTCAAATACAGCTTACTACCCCTCAATAATCCTAGAAACATGATCTACTCTGCTCTGAATTGGTGGCAGTGAACCTTCTCAGCCAATGAAAGCCCTGATATTATTTGATGCAGTGAGTCTATTGTTTGTTCTCTATTGTTTAGCGGCATACACAATGAAAGCCAAATATTCCTGTATAGACCATCACAATAATGCTATATTATAAGGGACACAAACAAATAGATAGGCCAATTGTCCAGGACATCACACTAGGCTACACCCACAATTCCTATGTGTTGTTATGCCTGAGGAAGAGGGAGTTCATTGCTCACAGACCACAGACAGCAGGTCACTGACAGTTGATTTGATGAGTTGCAGCCTTGTGTGTGGTTTGTGTTTGTTGTGGTGAAGATGTGAATATTAAATTCTGACCTATGAGAGAGAAGTGACTCATCTGAGCAACGCGTTTGGCGGGTACAGAAGCTGCGCAGCTGCGATAACTTGGTTCATGCACAGCTTCACATCTTCACCACAACAAACACAAACCACACACAAGACTGCAACTCATCAAATCAACTGTCAGTGAGTGTGACCAGTCCACTGACCTGCTGTCTGTCTGTACACAGACAGAACTGTATTTATGAAAACTGTCTTGTAATGCTAGTTATTGAGTAAACATGCTAGGGTTTATTCCGTGGCCATACTAGGGGTTGACCAGGATTGGACATGGTGCAATGAGAGAGTGTTCATAGGTAGATACAGTGATTGATGACAAACTTCTTGGACATTCTGCAATTTTATACAAGTTGATATGACAAAAGTTACAGCGGTCACAGTAAAATATTTTCTCAATGTTCAGAAAGTGTCACACGGCTTCTGATAGGCCGGTCTGGTGAAGTTTGCCCAATCAAACTCCGCATCCTGTAATGGTGGATTGGGCACAAAAATAGCAAAACGAGTTACTCCCCTGATTATGTATCTCCATATTTGGCTGCATTCTCCAATAAATAGAATAGAGACAGCAAAGTCCCATTGATGACACATGAGAAAATCTCTCATGGTTTTGTTGTTGTGATTGTGACATGGAATACTGATGAAAGATACTATAATATTAATTGGTAAGTTAGCATCACAAAAAATATGATAAATAATAGCAATAGTCTAGAGTAGGATAGTTCTTTTGGAAGACTTGGTGTTCAAGTTGATATTCTTCTCTCTGACCTCTTCTTCTCCAACTCTTTATACATACAAAACTACTATATTCATTTCTATCAATCACACCAACTGCTAAAGGCTTTCCAGCTGTGTTCTTGGTTTGATGTTACATACACAATACATGGATGGAAGCAATGAACTCCCTCTCAGTTCAGTATCATAATGGATTATCGTTATTACAAAATAAAGTCAGTAGAATAGACTTATTCACTTACTTACTACTTGGAGATTAGTCGCTTATCCCAGCAGAAGGTTTCAATGTCGTGGAATTACCATACCCCTGCCTTGCTCTATATCATGATCATAGATCGGTTCATCTTCACCATATTTATTTTTTATCCCCTGCTGCTTGGGACTATAAAAGGGCAGGATAGAGGTCTTGGTTACTTATTAGTGCCACTGAAGTAGCCTATCTATTTTGATATCATATATTGTTCATTGTGCCTTCTGGTCTGAGTACTAGCTGGTGGTTGAGGATGGACTATGTGATCGATGTTGGTGGCAACGAAGTGCATCATCCTGAACGAGGCCGGACAAAGATTCTCTCTTCTCTCCTCCAAGAGTTCCAACTCATATAACTGAGGAGGGCTATTATGCTGGTTGCAAGATCTGTTCGTTTTATGTTATTTATCATCCTACCTGTTCTGTAGGATTGGCTATACAGGCCTCTTGACAGTGTTAGTTGTTGGGGTGAGGGAAGGAATTCCTTCAATTCAAAACGGTCAGCTAGCTACATGTTTTAGCACATATCCATTCTCATTCTTCCAAGCTCACTCATTATATACATTGATATACTTCGAGTATGTCACTCAAAGATAAAATTCATATTAATGCTGTTTAATTTCTACTCGATCCAAACAGATCATTGTGTTGCCAGACATCCTATTGACTGCATCCTGCTGATAAGTGCGAGTGTTGGATTATAATAATTTGTGGTGGAAATTACTCTCCCCAGTTCGTTGTTTTATGACACTTACTGGCTTGGCTGTAGTTGTCATGCAATTTACGCCCTTCATGCCAAGTCATGGTTTGAGAAAATCTCCTATAGATCCATACTTACCTGTCCAATATCTTGACCTAGTGCGTCATGTATTTACGCATGGTAACCTCGACACCTCACTATAATTTGCAGGCAAATTTAGGAACTAAATGCAAATATTCATGCCCAAAGGCCCCCTGCAGTGAAAGAATGAGAGAATGAGGTCATCTCCGCTACTCTCTGTGTATATCCGTAAGAAGGAAAAACCCACCAATGAAGTATATGAAAATAAAGCCATGGCTAATTTGAGCTAGTCGAATATCCTAAATCAAAAGCTTTCAAAATCATATTGCTGTTGGGGGCGTGTCAGTAACCCCAAAACACATGTTAGGAACTTGTTGTATGTAGATAAAGTTTAGTGGGTTTTTCCTTCTATTGTAGAATAATCAATTAACTAAAAATGAGAGTTACCGTGAAAACGGTCGCCCCATCTGCGTCCATAACGCCCGGCACCAGTTCCATCAGTTCTCGCGACCTACTCACCCCACCGCGCCAGGCCCTATAACCCCTGATGCCCTTCTTGTGTCGGGTCCATCCTGGGCTTGCTGTCACGCTCCGGATTGTTAGCATGATGATCATGAGTAGCCCATCTGACTTTGAGGTATCCGTCATACAATACAGGCTACTGGTGCAAACTACATCATACATTCATTGCACAAATAGTAGCCAAATTGTAGTACAATACAACTACTCGACTCATAGGGACTTAACCATCGAAAAGCAGTGAGTTAGTTATGATTCTTCTTTTCTTCAGCTCCTATCTCTATCCTCCAAATGTGGCCTAATGTGACACATAGTAAGCTCTGATTAAGACTAAAACCTAAATGACAGAGTGGAAATTTCGTGTAGTGGGCTCACAACAATTAAGAAGATTACTATGATTATTATGATCCTTCTTTCCTCAGATTCAGTTCTATCTCTATATCATCCAAATGTGATAAATGTAAGCTCTTAGTAAGGCTTAAACTTGAATGACAGATGTGGCTATTTTATGTAGTAGGCTACCAGTAGGCGATAAAAAAGAAGTTACCATTTTGTAAGGCCTTCCTTGACTGGCATCACTTCCCACTAGATCTGGCTGTCTGCTTGAAAATCCCCCTCATTTTTATCATTTCCCGTCATGCTTGTGTTTACAAAATGGGACATTTTCATTGGCTCTTCAACAAAACTTTGTTCACAAAATTGATCTGAATGATTGGCTCTGGGAAAATGTAGGTGTGGCTTTTATTATGCATCATTTGGTGATAAAGCCGTAAATGAAATTTTTGAATTATTGGTACACCAGTGACGCTCGTGAATGGGAAAAAGCTGACTTTACCGATGAAGAGGCTGTGCTGACTCTGTGCTGACTTGAATACTTTTTCATCTTGGCCAAACTAGTAAGTTAGTATGGTTCTCACATATTTTGTGTAGAATATTTCTATAACTGCTGTTTTATTGTATACATAGAGAATTAAAATGCAACCATGAATTTTTAATATGTGGACCTTCTTTCACTCTTTTCATTCCCTCTTTCATTCTGGGCTGCAGCTTAGCTGCAGAACATCTGTGTTCATGCCAAGTCATGGTTGAAGAAAATTTCCTATAGATCCATACTTACCTGGCCAATATCTAGACTTAGTGCATCATGTATTTACGTATGGTAACCTCGACACCTCACTATAATTTGCAGGAAAATTTAGGAACTCAGAAAACGCGATCAGACAAAAAGATATCAGTAACAGAACATGGAAATTTTCTGTCTACACATATTTTGTTGGACCTGACACCCATGTCCATTCCAATACCCTGGGCCCACGAGATTTTATCTTAGGGGAAGGCGGGGTACGTTGAGCCAGCTTTTACATATTTTATTGTAACATGCAGTTGAATTGTGCCAGATTAACAAAAATTGGCACTGAAATTGGTCTCCATGTCTTCCATCAACATGAGTAAGGTCAGAAACATATTGCAGCAAGAAAAAGAAATATTGCTGTTTCAAAAAAAATCGGGAAGCGGCTCAACGTGCCCGAAGCACGGGGCACGTTGAGCCGGGTCCGCATTTTGAATGGGGCACGTTGAGCCACTCTGTTATGGTCATCTCTTTGTTAGTGATAACTTTTTAATTCATTGCAAACATAAGAAATAAAGGAAAGGAACCAAATTCATTGCAACAGCGCATTTTTGTGAACTATAAAATATAATTCGCAACACAAATGAATCTCTTAAATTTTTGCGGTAGAGGAAAACTTGCACACGGCAAACTTGGTGATAAGTGAAGGGAAAAGTGAACTCAGAGTAATTGCTGACTTCATTAAAGAAACATCAATTGCAATGTTTTTGTGTACATATACTTCATATACACTTTCATCATATAACATTTATATACTGCGGAGCATGGCTCAACGTGCCCCGCCTTCCCCTATGTGATAATATCTTATCCCTGCCTCAGCTATGCCCATCATTTCACATAATTAGTATCAGGACAGAAAAGAACATGCAGGCAGGTTCTTGTTGTGGACTTTGAAAATCTTATGGTCGCCTTATTTTCGACCTGGGACTCTATCACTATGTTCCCAAGGTTCGATTTTGTAAGGATTTCGGGAGTAATCGCCCCAGGGAAATGGCATTAAAATCAAATTCCGATTGTGACGAATGACCTTTTGGACGCGAATATCCACACTGTGTTTATTAGTCCTATTTCCTAATTGGCGGCATGGTTAGCGTGCTTGCACACAATGCCTTCTAAGGGATAACATGCGGCAGGCCAGGGTTCAAGTCTCAGCCGCGGCAGATTCTTTTCATGTTTTCCCATCATGGGAATGGTTAGAATCCACTGGATTCTAACCATTCGAAATTGGAGTGAACCACAAAATCAAAGCATGGGGCCATAGTGTATGTTCATTCCAACACCCTTGGCCCGCGAGGTGTTATCTTATGTGATAATATCTTAACCCTTTCTCAGCTAAGCCCATCACTTGACATTATTAGTATCAGGTCGGAAAAAAACATGTAATCAGATGTGTTGTTGACTTGGGAAATCTTATGGTCATATTTTTTCGACCGGAGACCCTATGTCGTTTCCAACACTCTGGGCCCATGAGATGTTATCTTATGTGATAATATCTTAAAGAGGGGGTACAGGTCAGATTCACTTTCTCCCGTCCCTATCCAGGTTGATAGATCACCCCATTCCGATTATGTACACGTGCTCCGATTTGGCGCCAAATACATCATAACAATTTGTTTACATTTATAAGCAAGAATATGATGTCATATGTAGGACTCACATAAACAATGCCCTATCAATCAATAATGACTGATTTACATTTAGCGATTTTTCTCAGTAAATATTTAGTATTTTTGAAAATCATTATAGCTACACTTTCCTCAACTATAATTGACTCTGCTGATGTAGTTATGAAACATAATTTTCTTATTTTAGAAGAAAATTAGATGTAAAAAAGTGTAGGAATACAAAAATTTTCAGTTCAGTTTATAGTTAAATTACAGTGTCACAATGTGTGTCAAAGCAGGTGCACTGCATGATATTGATTTTCTAATGAATTATAAATCAATATATCATTAATCATCATGCTTTACGCTATTAAATATGGCTCAATGTAGCCTGTCTTGACAAGACATGCTATGCTCCGTGTAATTACCGTGATCTCATAAGTTTCTAGGATTCAATTTTGAGCATAGCAAATTGGTAAAAGTAAGTCTCATAAAAAAAATGTTGGTCCATATTATTACTCCCCGCAAAAGTAAATCCCTGTAGATAAACTACCAAGTGTCTACAATTAATGCTGGATCGGAATTACACTCCATCTTTAACCCAGTGTCAGCTAAGCCCATCATTTGGGATTATTATTATTAGGATGGGAAAAAAACGTGACGGCAGATTCTTGTTGTTTCACAGTCTACATGTATATTTTTGGACTTGAGACCCCATGTCCATTCCAACACCCTGGGCCCATCAGATGTTATCTTATGTGATAATATCGTAACCCTGTCTCACCTAAGTCCATCATTTCACATTATTAACGGGACAGAAAAAAAACTGGTAATCAGATTCTTGTTGTTGATGACTTAAACCACAGCTGGGCTTAGCCCAGCATAGCCACCAGTCAAAAATTTAAACAGAGAGTTGTGGCATCAAAACATCTAGCCAGTAGCTTTGAATGGAGTTATATGAGCTCTCACAATGTAAAGAGTATCTTCTTCCCCAGTCATCCACCATTATTGATGACAAATGTTGTTGTTGACCAATCAGGTGCCATAAATTTAGCTGATGTTTTGATGCCACAACTCTCTATCTAAATTTTTGACTGGTGGCTCTGCTGGGCAAAGCCCAGCTGTGTCAGCAGTGAAAAAGTCTTATGTTCGTATTTTTTCAAGTGTCTTGAGTTAGTTCTTACCTTCCGCCAAGTTTCTCATTGCAATTCTGCTTCTTGTTTCTCTTTTAATTTATTTTATGCTAGAGTTCTATTTTCTGTCTCCTATATAGTAACAGTAATTGACGGGAAATGGGAATGCCCTTCCGGATTGTTTTTCGATCACCACCTATACGGTATACTCCACCAACTTCTTGTTTTAACAATTTCCTACTCAACCACAACTTTCTCCTGTCGAATAAGCTGCCTACGTGGTCAAGAGAATATTGTCTAAAAGGTTTCTTCTGTAACTTCTGATTATCACTTCAAGTAAAATTCTTCCCCATACAAAACTCTCAACCAAATTTTCATGAGAACAACGACCTTCAACTTCCTCGGAGATTCATCACCGCCCCCTCCCTCACACCTATTGATATAAGGAGCTTTTGAGCTATTACCAATTTATGGAATTGTCTTCTGTTATTTAAAAAAAGCTGGTAGGAGCGCGATATATATTTATAGCAATTAACCTTATTTTGAAGTTTTCGTTGTCCGGTTCCAGACAATTACGCGGTGTTTGACCTTAAAAGGACATACACCAAATTGTACACTGACACAGCTCACACAGTATTGGTTGTGTGTTTGTATTATCCAGGAAACCTTGGAATGCACAAATCACTACCAATAAATATTCATGTAAGTGTCTAACTATCTGGCAATATGGTGTTGTTTCACTGTTGTCTCTATATATTACATTACCTCAATTAAACTCATGATTTGCTGTTGGTTGATGTGTGATGACCTGTGCTCCCCTAGGTATGACGTTTGGGTCTAGTGGAAAGTAAAAAACATCTGTTGATGTTTTGTAAGACATTTTAGTGTTTGTGGTTTATGGCACCGTGCCATAGTGTCCTTTGTATGCATTGGACACAGTTTTGAGGTAAATCACTGCGGTTATTTGGTTATTCGTAGTATTAATAGTGAAACATACTTGGCATAGATTCATTTCACAGATTTTGAATGGATTGTCCCAAAAGGCGCCATGTTTCACCCTGTGGCCTCCAGGAGGGAGGCATTGGAATACAGGGTACAATGTTGTAGGGGTCAACACTGAACTAAGCTAGTCCCTCTAGCCTATCTGGTACACAGGTATTCGGTTATAACTGAAAAAATAAAAGATGCCTCGGGCCGTCATAATGTTTGGCCTGGCTTCTTTTGTTTTCTGAACAGTTGACCAACTTTTGCTATGAGCAATAAAACTGAACTGAAAAGAAAAAAATTCCGCCAGTGGTCTGTTTGAATTCCCAGAGCATATTAAATTGGTCAGCAAATTGACCAACTTATGCTTATGGGAATTGAAACTGACCATCGGCAGAAATTTTTCCTTTTAGAAGTTTGTTGTTCTACTTGGCTGAACTGGCTAGCCTGAATTCATTGCCCTCAATTCTTGTAGTGGTTATTTTGTGGGTTTTCTGAAGAGACTGATAGGCAATGTTCATTATTTATTAGGAAGCTAGCTGCTCTCTTTTCATGCTTGCTCAATAGAGTGTTAAAACAACAAAGCTTTTTATCCTTGATTACACCTCCCGAACCATTATTGCGCCTCAGTTGATTGCGAAAATCCAGTCTTCATTAGTGCTCCGATTTTTTTATGGCAGGTCTGTCTACATTTTTGTAGTTCACTGTGTCCATTTTTCATTAGCAAGTTTTTGATTGATCGCTACAGATGATGCGTAAAAATAACATGCTCTCATAAGTAGCCTCAATCAAAGCCAGCAGTGGGTTGTTGAAAATAGAACAGTGCAGACAGAATTTACAGCTTGATCGATTTGATAGGTGTTGTTAATGTTCACTTACACCGAATTATAACAGGACCTGGTCATAGAAAGTACAACATTGTGTTACTGCCCACAAGAGGTAATGCACTGATTGTTCGTGTTAATCCACTCACTGCTTATACCTCCGGATTACGTTTGCACCTGTGTATTGATCACACCACAGAGGAGAGCTGTGAAATTGCTAGCTTGTGTTCAAGGGATATATTGGATTACCCACTATACTGTTGAATCGCTTGCCAATAAAACCCCTAAGGATAGTTAGAGAGGTAAATATAAGACCGATCTTTGAGGGAAATCTCTTTAAGGTAGGTTTCGTTTTTGTAAAATGGTGATTTGAGCTAGGTGCTGGGGAGTGAGAGGAGCGCTGCGCTCCCTTTGCTGCTAGGTGACTAAATAAGGATGCACTTTGGTCAGACAAACTCACTACTTCATGTTTATCAACACTCGTCTTGCTTGATTTCTGATTTCATGTCCTGTTGATCAGATTAGTTACCACATTGGCCATGTTTGATGCAGAATGTGTGCCGTTTTGAGTTCAGCCTGCAGATTTAGGCGCATACCATATTATTTCTAATCCAGACCAAACAAGGTATGCATCTTGATTATTAATGAGAAGGGGCGTCAAGCGGGTTCAAGAGAATTCCATCAAAGTTCAAATGTGCAGGGCTGTTTGTCCTTAGGCCCAATAGCGTCTGTTGTCGATTGTTGTAGTGCCTGCTCCGGTACCACTGGGCATCGCAAACACGTCAGAATAGTCTGAGTTTTCCGCAAAAGTGAGCAATGCAATCAGCTCCTTTGTTGAATCGAATGATTACGAGATTGTGTACTGGAAATGAAGTAATCGGACTTGACTGCTGACAGCGTGTGGTCGGAAACTAATTAACCACTTGTCACAAAAAGTGTTGCATTCGGTTATTGGATTCCTATCAGAACAACACGACCATCGACTGACTCAGGGGGATACTTGACAATGCAGTCTGCAAGACGAGACCAGATTTTTTTGTTCACTTGCGTCAATTGATCAACTTGTCCGACGACAGTGCTCGAACATTACTCTAGCAGGTAATTGAACTTTTGAATTTCGCTAGACAAAAGGAATTGAACTATTTCATCAAGTCATTCAAATTGCCAAAGGATTAGAAAAGTTTAACTGAGCATTATTGCTTATTCTATCTTTGCCTGTGCTTATCTCTGGGAGGTCATACAAGGGTCAGTAATTAGGCTCTAAGCGGAGCAGTAAGTAATTGTACCCTGTTATAATCTAATGTGTAAAAAATCTATGATTCAGACCAGAGTATAATTGACCGACATAAAGGTTCATCGACCAATTCAATTGCCCATTGGTCCCCCCCCCCCCCCCCTCATAAGCATTGCACGATCTTGTTAGCTACCAGCTAACATCATGTTCCATGTCGTCGACAACAGCCCTCTCTCAACTTTGAAAAACAGCACTAGTAATTAACCTATTCAAGTATCAACACCTTTTACAGTGTGACAATATTATTGCTTTGCTTCTCAGAGCTTTAGGAGTGAGACAGGTTACGTAAGACATTAGATTAGTGACTGGGCAACCAGTATTTTATTGTCCTGTCCATTTGAAATAGTTGACTGATTGAACAAACCTCATTGTTTGAGGGACTGCCTTTTGTTAGTTCTTGTTAGGCCATTGACCTACATCGTTCAAACTATTTGATAGCACCAAAGAATGCAGACTACATTTCAGCTATTGGAATAACAGCTGTACTTGCTTTAGGTGCGGATATTATTTTGGAATTATCGTGGTAGTCAGTACTTTGCTGCTGGTGAATCAAAAGTTGAAGAAGCCAATGGCTGCTATCACCACCACCTAGAATCGAGTAAGCAGTTGTTGTTTTCACTATCATGTAGGCTGTGTGACATTATTATAATGCTCATTTCAGCCAAACTATGATAGCAAAGGCGAGCCGCTGTTGCTAGAAGATCAAGGAGGGATGCACCAAGGCTACTAGGCAAGGCAGTCCATTATCATCACAATTAGAGAAACTGTTGTGCTAAAGATTTTAGAGCTGTTCATTTGTGTGAGCCTAAATTTCCTGTCTAGGCCCTACCACTTGGTTCTGATTTCAGGATATTAATGTCAATACATGACCGCGCGCGACTTTGCAGCTCATAGGCCAAGAATGTGTACCACATATGTTATATGTCATTAGTTGTATTAGGAGACAGTGCCAACCAGGATTTTGCTGGTGTTATTCTGCATCATGCTACCAAGAATTTCGGGCAGTGCTACAGTTTGTACACTTGCAGCTTTTCTAATCTGAGGCTTGGAGGCTTTGTATCAGATTTATTTCACTCTGGTACTGATGGTTAAAGCGTCATTCCCATCTCAGTGTTTCCAATTGTACTGTCTGCAAGGTTGTGGCCATTTGGTTCTTTTGCCCTATGTGTTGGAAGGTTGAAAGTGGTTTATCTGAGGCTTGGTTGTAAGGTACTGGTACAAGACTCTCAGGGGTTTGGAGATGCCACTAGTGTATTGGACGATTACGCACTCGCTCCTGCCCCAGGGTTGTTGAGTATTACACTGTCCTTCAATTTGAAATGGATCATGGCTGTCGGAAGCCATGACTTAAGGACACACATCGACCAAAATAAAAATGTTGATCCCGTAGTGAGAAGATAAAGATCTGTTGCTCATCTGATACTCATGTCTTACCTATATATAGTCTTGTAAGCCGATCTGGTGTAAACATTTGGTAGATATGTTTGACCAAATAGGTTTTAAAATACATCTGGCCCTTTTCAACAATGCAGGAGCAGCAGACTGATGGAAGACTTTCACTAGCAGCTCAGTATTTAAGCAGTAGGCATGATTGTGTGGGGTTATCATTGTCTGCGGTTTGGCTCTTTTGCTGTAATTCCTGCATTTGATCTTCCTGTAGCGATGGTTTCAAAAGAAAGACGGATTTAATGTAGAGCATTGGGAAGAATTGATAATGGTAGGCTATGTACACCATTTTGGGTATCATTTGACGACAGTGAATGTAAACGCCGTGTCATACAATTTCGATTTTACTGATATCAATTATTTATTAATTTTTATTGAAGAGGCCATTCTTTGCCATGGAATGGCAACAGATTCGCCACTAGCTCGTACCAGAATTTTTCAAGGTCACTGTGGTGAACGAAGTTTGAATGCCAAAAAATTTGAATTTCTAATTTTTGGATTTGATAAACTTTATAAAGGCAGTATAGGATTATACTACAACTACTCCTAAAGCATTGGAAGAATATAATGAGAATTGAGTTGATATTTAAGTAAACACGATCATGGCCTGTTTATGTGACCTGAAGTTATTTCGAAATGTCAGAAAGTTTGTCAATATGTTACAAATTCTGACTAAAATTCCTAAAAATAGTCGAAAGGTTACTTTTGAATAGTCCTGCTGTTGCCAAAAATTGATGTTGTTTTGTTGAACTTTGCTTGTTGGACATTGCTGCATCAAACTGACCTGACCACTTAATGCTCTGATGGCCAATCATTGTGGTGATGGGATGATAAAGATAGTAGTCCTACTAAAAGTTTCATGCCTCTTTTGACTTCAAATCTTGATGTAGGGCATTCTTTTGTTTGATTGTTGATATTTACAAACCAGTGTCTCAGGTTTGATAGTTATAGTACCTATTGTTTCTTTGTTGCTTCAGTAATTTGTGGATTATAGCTATAATAGATGAATCATTGATGTTACCTTATTTCATGGTATTAGGTATGTTGGTCAAATAGGCAATTTGACTCTCAAAGTAAAAATAATCGCTACAAGAGTTCACAGGAATCTCTGTCCTGGTTACTGGAATGCCACCTCAAGCAACCCAGGCAGAGTTTGAGAACTTGAACTACAGGAGTCGTAATATCTGAATTTTAGAGATGGAAAAATTCATTGTGGGAAATTCTCCCGTTCTTTGGCTGTGACGACAGTTGGGGTTCTATATTCTCTTCGCTGACACACATTGAAGTAACGCCATTAGCTCAATGAGTCGGGAGAAAGTGTAGCCAAAATTTTAATTGATAACTGTTAAAAACTTGGACTACATTTAGCAGTTCACCGACTCTTTGCGTTTGAATTGGAAGGCATTTGTTATGTATGATATCTCTTCTCTGAACCCAGCAAATCAGAGTCAACGAACTTTGGAGTGTGATCTATAGGCTTAACTAATGTGCTAGATGATGAAGGGTTTAGTGATAACAGAAATTGGGTGTAAATATTTACTGTCTGAGAGTGGATAATGGGGAATCGTAAACAGTTAACTATATAATATGGCTTCATTTTAAATAGACTGGCCAATATGTAGGTCAATACTGTCACAGTGACATCACGATGGGTGATTTATAGAATGATTGGCTGGAATTAAGGTGGTCCATGGAATTAAAAAGTCTGATGTTGCAGTTTTTTAGAGTTTTAGGAAATCCATCCCAGTATAATTGTTTACTGACTATTTACAGTTTGGCAAATCACCAGTGAATGTGACTAATTTGCTTCGGTACAGAGTATCCCGTTTCAGGATGTTTCGCTTGTTTACGACACTTTATTGGTCTTCCTGATAAATAATTTTGATTACGAAATGTTATGGAATCAAACCAGTTAAAAGCAGTAGCCTAGTCTGACAAATTGATGATTACCATCTACCACTAAACTTGATCCATTATGATCGATTGCCTGCACGTTTTTATGTCCAGGATATTGCCTGGCTATAAACTACGTAAATTGTTCTTTTTTTACTTGGCAGATCAGTTAGCAAAAGCGGATTACTGACTTTCTCAGAACAACCATTAGGACTAGCGCCAGCAGGTGGATTATTCTGGTAGTCAGGAAACTTTGGATTAAATAAAAATTGAACAAACCAAACATGAACAATGCAGGGGGAGACTATAGCTGAAAGGCCTGTTATGGATATGAACGGGTCTATGGCCGGTAGTCCTGCTACTAAGAGTGATTCCTCGCCTATAGACAGATCTCTACCTTCGCGACAACATGAAGCGACTTTCCCGGATGGGAGAGGCTCCCTACCGAATGGTACAGGTAAGCACAATGTCGAGTAGATGGCGTAAAAGGATTTGCAAATAATACAATTATCTGAAATTATATATATATATATTATAAAGTCAGATTTGAAAGACTCTAATGTAATCTTTCAGATGTGACTTCTGACATTCTGCTATATAATGATATTATCATAATATAGCAGAATGCCTTATTTGCTATCCCAGAGATTTCAACGCGTTAGTTAGGCTAGATATCTTGAATGATGGTTCCAAAATCCATTTTGAGTATATACTATTTTTGTTGTTGCTAACTTTGATAGCATGAAGGCTCAAATGAAGTTGTGCCAGCTATTTGTAGCAATAACTTTCCTTTTTTCTGTTATTGCTACAAGTAGTTGAAACAACTTCATTTGAGTCATCATGTTATCAAAAGTTACATGGGTACAAGATAGGGTCGTATGACAATGGAAAATCAAGACCAGCGTCAAGCCTAGACAAATAAGTCTGTCTGGACTGGACAATTTAGTAGCTGCGCAGGAACACAAACAAGGATCTTTATATGGTGCAGGGTTGGGATGTGGACATTATTTTGATGACACTAATTGTATGTGACAGACAGGTGGTTAGCTCTGTGGGAGCTGGCGAGAGGGTAGCCCTAGCTATCACAGCATGGAGCTAATTGCAACGCCCGCCATCTATTTTTGTGAGAGCAAATTGTGTTGTGGTTGCCATATCTGCAATAGGACATGGTTGCAAACCCATCACAATTTTCTGTGTGCAAATCTAACAGCTAAGGTACCACACATAAAAATTTGACCAGCAGAATCCAATCTTTAGGTTTACACACTTCAGAGGCATAGGGGCGAACAAAATCATTGGAACTGACTCAGTCAATGACCGCGCACAGTAGTTGGCAGTTAGTTGACATGTAGACAGTAGACATGAATTCCTATATAATGGATGGTCTCATCTCTTGCTTTACACGCATCACTTTTTTTGCGTCAGTACCAGCGTAACCAACACTGCAGAAAGTTTTGCTGTGTCAAGGCTTGATGACTAAACTTCCAACCTCCTTGTGAAAATTGTGACATGTTATGCCGTTTGGGCGGCAATGTTGATGGAACTAAGAGGTTAGGTAGGTCCTTTCTCGATCCATGACAGTAGGCACTCACTAGTAACCGAGAAATTTTAATTGAGATTCTGTAGGCTTCTTACTACAAAAGAACCATTTCTCGCCAGATTTCACCTTTGCAGGATACGCCTAATGATGGTAAACCAGTATGGCCAATTATTATAGCTGCAGAAATGAATATGATATTTTCATGTGATAACAGGCTCTTTTTCTTAAGGTCATCATGTCTAGACTCTAGACAGGATGACCTTTAGAAATGAGGTAGGTATCATGTTGAAGTTGTTGCTACTGGACTTGCTACCGCCAAAGGCCTAGATGGTACAGTGGTGTATGACAGTAACCTTGATGATCCATCAATTTCTTCTGGTTTTGCCTTCAGCTGACGTCAATGATAACACAAAACAACCTCTGAAGAAACGCAAGAAGCCCATGAGCAGTAAACCTGCTGGGCCCGACGACCTTCACCATAGCATGAGACCTTCAGGTGGTGGTGTGCCTGGCGGTGAGATCATACAAACTACTGAGAGAACCAGCAGCATGCCGTCTGTCGAGGACATATCAGCTACTATATCCAAGGCTGTCATCAAAACAGAACCCGGATTACAAGGTTGGTGGACGACAGTCATTTTTCTGCTACCTGGATATTTCAAGTGGCGTTCTTGACATCACTATAAGTGCTTTTGAAGCATGGTTCCTCTTCTTGCTGGCATCACCTCAAATCCACCTTTACATGCCTTGACATCACTCACTCACACAAGTGCATTTGAACCTTTCCACCTTGGTTCTTCTTCTTGCTGGTTTTACCTCGAATCCACCACCATAGGCTGAGCATGCTATGAGGTGAGAGGAGGGGCTTGTTCTTATTTCTTCTCACTCATTGCCTAAGCTTCTAAATCCCCCACACTTGAACCTCAACTGATTAAGCTTTCATCACTCATCCATCATAATTCATAAGAAAAACATCTACTAATCCTTTACTGGGAATAGTGCGGATTCCTGAACTTGGTTTGAAGTAAGAGGATGTGTGGAAACCAGATATAAGACATTAGAAACTTTTGACAACGCCATTGATGCAAAAGTTCAAAAGAGCGTTATCACTTCATCCTGGGTCTGCTGGGGTTACATAGTTTGGTGGAGGTGGTGGGGGAGGGAAGGAGGTCCGGTATTCCTAGAGATATCCTGCTCAAAGCATTCACCGACATCCTCACCTAACTCTACTCGCTCACTGATACTACTCCAGATGCCTATTGATCACTGTAGTTAAATATAAGCACTCATGGTGCATCTCTTATAGTGATTTATAGTATCAAATTCTCAACCTCGTTAGTGCCATGGTTTGGTAACAGTTGTGGGTAGTGGACTGGCATGTAAAGCAACAATAAAATATCACAACAAGCCTGAAGAATCTAAGTCCTGTTCTGCTTGCCCTCAGGGGTCACTCAGAGTTAATGTATTAGGGCAGCCCCTGGCTGTATAAGTAGGCCATATCCATGGTTATGTAGGACATCTGGATTACCTATTGTCTGCCAGGAACGCCATGCTATGTGTCTCCTCTTGGGAGATGTTGTTAGATACAAACTCTTTTACTCTCCAAGTAGTAACTGGTGTCGATAAACATCTAAACATCGCACGCTGGCTAGTTGCCACTAGCTCAGGTTGTTTTTTATTACCCCACCTCTGATGAGTCTGAGATCATAGTCTTTGTGAGTTCTCAGCATGGGAGAGGTTAGAAAAACAGTTGTTTGGTCATATTGTCTTGCGTGAAAGTTTTGTGGTTACTGGTACCTTCGGTTTCCCCCCACACCGCACACAGAACTATTTGTAGCTGTTGGTGCATAACCAAGTTGTGTAACCGAAATTCTATAATAATATTGATGACTATGGGTGCCAAACTGGAGACCATAGATAGATAACATGGTCATTGGCCAAACTATATTGCCTATGTTGGCCCTGAATGGTACTTGAACTTTTGCTGCCAACAGTTTCTTTATATTTGTCAAGCCATCGAATCTTGATGCAGTATACTTTTGACATAACTCAGGTATGAACTTGGCTGAATACCAGTTAAAGGCGTTCCTACTGTAGTAAGATTCACTAGCTGGAATATCACAGAGCAGCACCATTCCAATCTCCTATCAAAGTATCTTAGGTATTTGATGGCGCTAGATTTTGGCTAAGCCTTCCCATTTCTTTGAGAATTACCGGACCCATTCAGATAAATGCTTCAACATTGAACAACACCCATTGATATATCAAGGTGTGTCTTATTTATGACCCCTTGTTTATGGCGAAGATTAATGAAAATGGAAGTGGAATCAGAGACTATAGATATATATCTATAGTCTCTGGTGGAATTGGAAGGGATGGTGCTGGAAAATTCTCTGAGCTATTTAGGAAGTTCAATGAAGGAAACTAGGTGCACAAAAGATTTGGTTCATTTGTGGGAAATTGAATTGAAAAGGAGATTGTTTTTACAGTCATGACCACCATCATGCCATGGTCATCAGCCATCTTTGCGAAGAGGGCTTTTTTCATAACTTCATATAGCTGACTTGTCCAACACTGTCAAACATTGAATAATGGATTGACCTATAGCTGGCACGTCAACAATGCTACCCTTCAACCCTCCCAGGACCCTCAAGGGTTCGCCTGATTCTTAAAATCGAGGCTTGTCTCAACCACATCTTATCTAAGTCCCTTGAAAGTCTCAAGCAGTCCGCAGACTATCTCCCAAACAGCTCTGTTTACTTTGTTGTGATCTAAGCTCCACCTTTTTCATTGTTACATCTGGCTATACCTGGTGAACAGAATGAAACAACACGGTCAAATTTTTTGCCCGCGGGTCTGGCCTAAGTTTGTCCTGACTGGACAATGTGAAGGTTTGAGAGTTAGGGTATAATGCCTCATCCTATCAATAGAACTACAACATGCCGCAGGGGCCTTACTGAACTAGGTTTTTTAAGCAATATTGATCGGTCTTGCAAGTAGAATAATTGGGGTAATTGCCTAAGATCTTCTCGCTATTCCAGACAATAATACAAACGGTAATTCTCCACTTATTCGGAGGAGCATAAGCTGTTACGTACCCTTGCATCATCTCACCACGCTCTTGCTTGGGACTTGCGTTACAGCCATGTATCACTTTAATGTGATAGGCGAGGTCATCGCATCAAGGCCACTATTTTGGGTTGCCTTGGTTTGTTGTTCCTCAGTCAGGGTAGTAAAGGCAGATATTTTTTTGTCGAAAGTGACATTAGCGGATATAAATCACAAGGAAGAGTGACTGAGGGCAACCCATTAAGGCCACAATGATGGAATTTTGGGGTATTGTACTTCTGGTCAAGATTATAATAGTGACAGTTGTTTCCAGTTTGGAAGTAAGACAAACGAAGTGACCTTGGTTTAGACCTGAAGCCTAGTCATAGCTGGCCATCCTCTCATCCTGGACATCTATCACTCTGTCCAAGGTTTATCTTGTTATTCTCCTTGACCTCCCAGTTGGCTTGTCTTGATGTGTCCTCTTACGTCATTGGTCAGGGTCTGTAAATTCAATTAAGCGCCTGAAGGATTTCGGGCTTAAAATGGTGTTTTACACCTGATCCCTCCCTGTTGACAGCTGATGGCACAAGGACTCTCCACTCCCATAGCAATGTCCCATTATTAATAAATCGTGTCAGTTATCCTCAGAGGGAATAAACAGATATAGCCACTGGGCATTTTTGTCACACATACTGGGCCTACTATAATTAATTATGGATTGATCAGTGATCCTATTGTGTCTGAAAACAGGTTGTACCCAGTGCAGCACAAGACCGATAGTGATTTGCTGCTATGATAGGCCTATCTAGGTATAAAAGGTAATCTCCTGATGGTGGCACACCTGTATTTCGTTGCCCAACATCTGACCTATGATTGACCATGCTTTATCACAATGGCAATTTTTATTAAGTATTTTGCTTGTAATATAACTTTGTTGATGAGAATAGAGGAAGTGTGATCTTGAATTGAACCATAAACATTGGAGTTTAATTGAGAGAATGAAAATAAGCCCACTCAAAGTACAAACTGGTTATATGACACTTTTCGATTGATTCGGGCGTACTCGTTTGTTGTGGCTGAATGACCTACGAATAATATAGCATATCCTGTATTTATTCCAAGTCCGGCTCTGCTTTCAAATGGGGAGTTTGGACTTTTTTTTGTTGATTACGACTGACTGCATTTCAATGCATTCCATTCATTAGGAATATTGTTTTTTTTTAAGTTTGGCAATAGGTTAGGTTTGGCAATATGTATGTGATACGCACGTTTGGGTCGATTGATGTCGTGATTGAATCCTGGCAGAAACTAGGACGTATAGACTCAAGTTTACGAGTTTCTGTGCTAGTTCGAGGAACATGAAAAAGATATGCGATTAAAGATGAGATATACTTGCTTTTTTGCCATGGCAATGTATCGAATTTCGATAAAAATCCGATAACAATTCGCAGCTGTCTATGTCTCTGTCATTGATATTGGACCAATGGGACCTGAAATATTAAATAATACAGTCTAATATTAACCGCGAAACCCACAAATTCCCCTTCCCATGGGAATCGCTTTTTTGACCCGGATTCAGTTGCGCTTGTTGACATATGAAATCATCTTTGAATAGTAGGGCTACTAGCTTTGGCGTTGTGCCAAAAACCACATGCATGTTGAATGGGTTCAATGTGATCATTGAGGTGTTTATCAATAGACTGGGCTTTTTTAAATGTTAGGTTGCGTTCAGAAGTTTTTTAGAGGTGATTAAGAGGGACCCTGACTAAACATACAACACCCGATTGAAAATAAGAGTAAAATTATTGGCAACAAGCCAGTTGTCACATTTATGATTCACTATGAAATTAAATTTATCCAACCATGTTGTTTTTGATGGGCTTCAAACAGGTTCTAACTGGTTCTTCTCTTCTCAGTCCTCAGGAAGAGGAGATTTTCTTATGGTCATCTTGATTGCTTAATTTGGAAGCTCACCAAACGATTCAGACGATTCAACATAAATTATGAGTCTAGCCCTGTTCTCCGAAGTCTCACCAAGTACCATCAAGCCTACGTCCATAGTACCCTACCCTACCACAGCCATAACTTAGTGTAGATCCAAAACATAAGTATGACGCTTTCTTGGCTAGTATTCTGCAAAGCACTTGCCATAACTGCATTTCTACGAAACCATGCTTCATTTCGCAGCTGTCATTCCATATATTACCATGGTCATAAACGTAATTTCATAAAATATATAATTAGATATTAGCCACATAGATTACCAAAATTCTTAAAAATCTAGTCTTCCAGTATATACGGGACTGTTTAACTCTCAGACAGATCCGCATACTTACAGCGGCCAGTCACCTTTTCATAGCACTGTCTACATACCATACCTGGTGTTAAAGCAGGGAGTTACAGAGAGGGAGTGGAAACGAAATGTAGCCTGTGACTTAACAAGGCTGTTTCCAAGGGTGGTACTAATAAGGTCCCTCCATTAAAATTCATTTAAGTCCTCAGTCTTTTTATATGGTTGTCTCCAGTTGAAAATTATTAAAATATTTGACATGTTTACTCAATGGTATATTCAGACACCCAGAGATAATATATCATGATGTAAATCACCACAAGTGTAGATGAGACATAGCTAGTAATATAGTAACCACTTTTGCAGGGTATTGAATTATAATTCCAATGCAAATGTTTGATGGGGGATAGAGAGACTGAAAATAAATCATTCATTCACCATTTAAAAACCATGTGAGGAACTTGGACCAGATAAAAGTAGTGAAAGTACTTAAATAAGCCCTTTCTAACACCTAAGTGACAATAGGAGGCATAACATACCACGTTTGACTGATGAAAACCGCCATTGATTACCAAATTATGAGGCAAATTTATGGCCATGTCTGCAGTGAAACTTTCCCTTCTCATATGAGTAGCAGAGGGCTTTGGAGTCCCAGGTAAAACTAGACTATAGTTTGAAACATGGACTATACCTGAGTGCTATCTATATCTCTCTGCTACTTAGTTTCTTTTCAAGAGGTTCAAACACTTTATGAAATTTGCGGTAGAACCCATCTTGATAAATGGGATTTCACAACTATGCTCTTGCTGATTGGACAGTCCATCAAAATTATTACAGCAACTCAAGTTGTACTTCTTTTTGGCAGGAAGTCACTCTCTGCAGTCTCTGCTCTGATTGGCTGTGGTCATGAAAAACCTTTGCTGATAAAGAGAGGACAATTACCAGTGGAGACAAACAACAATTTGAAATGAGAGGCCGTTTCCACTCCTTTTTCAAACTCCTTGGTTAAAGGGTGTTGAAGTTAGCTTTCAGTTAAAGCATCAAAACCTAGCTATCTCTTTCAACATACATTTCTTCGACGTGATCATTTATTATCATATCTCATCTGAATCCTTTAAATCTGTTAATGTAGCCCACAATGCATCCTGTTTGACTGGTTTTCCCTAGTGAATCCCTGTACTGAAGCATTTGTAAGAGACTTAAAAGTTTGCTAGTCCACTATTGTGTCAATGAACTCCCTCTGTAAACTGTTGGTGGTGAACAACTTCTTACTTTGCCCAGGGTGCTGGTAGCAGTATTATAGCCACAGCCCATCCATTGATGGGGGTGTGGTTGGTACAAAATTATGAATGGGAATGGTTAGAGTACTTAAACTATACCATTACTTATAGTAACCCTTATTTATTGCAGGCGATCATGGCGACAGGTCACAGACGGCCACCGGCCCTGATGACCACATGCCAAGCAGTACCTCACATACGTCCAGCTCCCACAAAACTCAACAAAATGGCGGCAGTGGCGGCCCAGTAGGCCTCCCGCAAGGATTCCCTGGAAATCTAGTCATTAAAGGTTGGCCTACTGTCTTGTGTGATCAAGATTCTAGCGTGAATAATGAAGTTGCAGTTAGCTATTTGTCAATTTAAGTGCTCAGGCGGAAGCAATGCGTGTTAGTTATTAACCACTCGTTTTCTGGATGGTTGATAATGTAATGCCACTCACACTTATTGCAACCGTCTGAACACTTGGACAAGCAAGCTGTAACTGTTGATTTTCATTAAGGTTTTATCTTGGCAAAAAGGCTTTCGATTTGATTGAAAAAGGATATAAAGCCACCACATTTGTTTGTGATCCGGCTGTTCAAAATAATAATTATTTTGAACACCCAAACTTTTCTATATCCGTTCCCTGAACGGCCGGATCACTAACAATAGAGTCCCGAGAATCAACTTTGGCTGTTTTGCGAAACTAAAATTACATAACAACACCCAATTCTGAATATTTGATAAATAATTTATCAAATATGCTGAATTGCATATTGTTATGTAATTTTAATTACGCAAAAAAACCAATGTTGATTATCGGAACTCTTGTCATTACATCATTGTGATGTCTGTGACAACCTGACATGCCTGGAATGCTCTTCCTTGTCTATCTATTACATGTGCATGCGGATACTCAACATATTTTTTTTGGAAGTATGCCTCGAGAATTCCTATCAGAAACAGGATGGGCGCGAACAAAACAAACCTAGTGTAGCGTGTCATAGTCATGTCCGTCAGCTAGTCTAGCTTAATAAACGACAGTCCACTGCAGCGAACCTTTATCTAAAATCACGAACTATGGATGATTTTTGATAAAACGTGTTTGAAGATCACACAACAAAAATAATGCACAAACAAATTTGTGTGATAATCAACGCCGTGATCTAGTTTTTATACATCGGCCAGTAAACAGGATGCAAAGAATGCTATAGGTGACAATGTTGATTGTCACGCTTTTTACTTTAAAAGTTCACACCTTGCCCAATTTATATGTTTGTGACAGAACACTGATCAACAAAACACTGAGGCTAAACAGGTGCTGTTTTATTCTTCGGTTCTGCAACAAACATATGAAGTTGGTTATAAACAAGCATATAAATAAGTTGTCGGTTTAAGTAAAAAAATGTCCATCTTGCAATCTAAATGCTTCACCTGAATTTCCATTCATGATTCCTCCCTTACATCCCGTGATCATTCAAACTCATACGGTGTTTTTTAATAGCCTATGTTTCTTGTTATGAATAGTTGTAGGAGATAGTATGGGTAGCAGGGACGACCTGAACCAGCCCGACGTTGTCAGTCAGCTGAGTAAGAAGCTCGGTCTGAAGGTTGTACTTCAGATGGAGAACCAGGAAGGTGACGTTGTGTTCGAGGATACAGTGTCCAGAGCCGCCACAGCGTCCGGTAACGGCTCGGGAGGATCACCTGGAGACGGGATACTCGGATCAGGTGAGCGTGGCAGTTTGTTTTCTTTTTTCTATACACCCTATTAAACATGGCCTGTGTGGGTTAGTTTGTTCACTGTTTACTTTAGAGGAATTAAATATTAGCTAGAGTTAAGTCAAGCTAGTCTGAAAATGTTTACTAGATTGTGGCCGGTAGACTGGATGGCAATGTTGGTTCAGGTGATTGTAGTAGTGTTATGGTTCTCTGTTCACTCTAAAGGAGTAAATGTGAGCTATAGTTTAGTTAAGCTATCTCGGAAGTGACTAAGGGTTAGCTAGCTTAAAATTTTGGCTAGCCAAGGTGGAAGCCCAATTTTATAAAGTAAAGGGAGTGAGTATATGAAAGCTAACTAACTAGGCCTGGAGCAAAATATGAGGAGTTTTTCCTCTCGCATGCGAATACTTAACTCTTCTAGGGTAGTTTTAAGTTGTTTACCAATGGGTGCTAACCTGTTCATCTTTTGAGTCATTAAAGACATACCCTGTAGGGTGGGGAGGCTGTTAATTTTCACTGAAATTACTCATTTCTAACAGGGAGTGACCAGGCCCTTCCTTGCGCGGCCCTCCTGTGATCTTCCAATGCATGGGCTAGCCTGAATTCCATTATTATTGCATCGCAAGCAGCGATGGTATTGCACTCCACCCTCAGTAACAACAAGCAAGGCAGGCTTGGCTTGGTGTTTTAACACTATTTAATGACAGCTGTTGTCACTATTTACTGACACCAGTTGTCCGCTTCTGCAAAGTCACTTAAAAGGTTTAGCAAGTTTGAGGCGATAGCATATAACATGGAAAGCCATTAGTAGTAGAAATAGAAACCTAGGGCCTGTCCAGAGATGTCGTTGCCCGTTGAATGTCACCCATTTTTCGCCACACCAGGCACCGACATTGCTGGGAAGGATACGGTTATGACAAGTGTGTTTGTTAGACCAGCTGTGTTGTTAACACCGAGGGGTCATTGGCTTCATTTACGGCCTGATTACACTCACTGAATGCATTATGAGTTTAGCTCTGAACCTTACTGGCCTTGCTGAAAGGCCATGGCTAGCTTGATAGGGTAACGACATGGCTATATTGATCATATAATGAAACTCTATTTAAATTCCCCCAAGAGCTGCACTTGGTATCCATGAGCTTAGCCTCATTTTCCATTGTACTTAAAATAGTAACAGTTGAGGCGTTTGTGCGACCACCCACATCGATAATTTGTTACCACCACAACTAATAAGCTCATAAGTTATAAAATAAAAAGGCATTACAACACTCATATATTATAATTAATATGTTGTCGGCAAAAAATTGCCAACTTTACTACATGTGGTAGTGTGTTGTACCCGCTTTTTTTATGGAATTGCCAATCAAGAATTGTACTGATGTAGGTTAATTGTTTTGCCCGTGGTTGGGTTTGCGGTCTGCGGCTTGGCCTTAGCCAGTGAAAAATGGACATTATAATAAGATATTGCCTCCCCTTCATCTACGTTTGCGCTGTGGCCTTCCTGAAGGTTGCCCTACATAACACCTAGCAGCGGTACTAGTCTTCTTAAACGCTCAAGTGTGAGATTTTAATTAAGATGTTGTTGAGTCGTCCTTGACGCAAACGCTGAGAGAGTAGAACCCTTTGATGGGTTCCTTGTTCTTATAACGTTGCCTTGGCCAAGCTACTTCTTGGAAGCATGAGAGTGAGATTTAGAGGAATGACGAGTGCTGAAAATGTAGTCTGAGAACCCAAAAGGCTTGTATATCTTGTGGCTTCCAATTGTCAATCACCCCTTTTCTCTGGACTAGAATTGTCAAGAAAGATGGTTTTACTACAGTTCCCGATTGAACCAGCTTGGGCGCGAAAACCCATTATCGCAAGCCTTGTAGATAAGCGAGAGGGCGAGGTTCAGCCCAATTTATTCAAATCATTTGCCACTATTTTATCTAGGCTAGCGATACGTGTCACACAATACAAAATTTTCCCATGCCTTGGATATGAATGCCACACTTGGCCTGAAGACGAAAAAACCTACGGTACCTCAATATATAAAATATCGATTCCTCCGTGAGATCACATCTGAAATTCCAAATGTCACAAGAGAATAAAACATGCTCGGTCATCACCGGTGTGGCATAGAGTGATGTGTCCTGCTCATGAGTTTGCTGACGATGCAAAGGGTTTGATCATTGTGCCTGCACACCAGGCAGTGGGCAAAACAGGCAGTGGGTGAACCAGACAGCATCCATATTGACCTTGTGTAATTAGCAGGGTTAGAAGAAGGTTTCAATGAGGATAGTTGCTTATTTTGGATAATTACCCAGGGAATATTATCTCGTAATCTGGTTTTATTTACTACAAGCATTTAGCTAAAATATTTGTCTCGTGCAAAACTTACTAAGCAAGTACAGTCAATGGCCAAGCCATTGAGCTTTCCTGGTTTGCTTTTCCATGTCCAGTGAACGTTTAGACAAATACAAGCGGAAGTTGTGGTTAGACCCAGGACCATTCTGGCTAAGACTGACAACTAATATCAATGAAATTCTCATTATAATGTTAGATTTCTAATAGTATGTCTTCAAGTTTACAATAAGTGTGTATATGTTAGTGTGTGCTGAAATTATACCATA
Source organism: Membranipora membranacea (assembly GCA_914767715.1). NCBI lineage: Eukaryota > Metazoa > Bryozoa > Gymnolaemata > Cheilostomatida > Membraniporidae > Membranipora > Membranipora membranacea. The sequence goes on along the minus strand of OU612069.1, from coordinate 13,903,313 downwards.
AAGGCTATATCCTCAGCCACAATTATACCAATGTAAATACACACAAAACCGCTTTGGTGTAACACCCATATTGGTACTATAACCAAATATGATAAATTGTCATTAGCAGTAGCCAAGAAGAGTTCTTAGAAAGCCTTACGCAGGTGAATTTCCTTGTATCAAGTGCAAAATACCAATTAAGATTATTCCTACCTTGGTACTAGGAATTTATATCAAGTGCTTTTTTTTTTTGACAGGTGAAGCATTTGACTTCCCGGAGTTTTTCCCTGTATCAAGTACCCAAGGTCCCAGAGACCACTAAAATACCAATGATACTATTCCCACCCTGGTACTAGGAATTCATAACAAGCGCTCTTTATTTTCAGGTGAGGCGTTTGATTTCCAGGAGTCTAAACTCTTCTCTGGAGAGCCTGGGTCTCTGAGCCTGGCTGCCGCAGCAGCGTCGGCTTCAGGAGATAAACAGGATACTATAGTAAACACAGTACTGAATACTATCAGGGAGCTGAGTAACAGACTCGGCAGGATGGAACAACTACGAGACTGTCCTATATGTGGTGACGCTGTTACCGGTAAGTTATATAGTATTTAGCTTGAGTACCTTGGCCGGTCAAGTGTGGTTACAGTGGCACACCAACACCGCCCTGCCAAGTTAACTCAGATACTCAGGCCGAGAACTGAAGTTATCTAATATTTAGCTAGAGTACCTTGGCTGGTCGAGTGTGTTAACAGCGGTCTACCAACACCGTCCTGCCCAGTTAACAAGCTCCTAAGGCACTTGTTGCACACTTGTTCTGTTGCCAAAAATTAATTTTATTGACACGTAATTTCATGTTATCGAGATTGATTGGAGGTTTTACGAAATTTTGGCCGCTTTTTCGCCTTACTAAGAACTGTGTGGTAGTGACGATACCAGGATCCCATCCAAACACCCTTGGCAATGAAAGTGAAAAATATGTTTTTTCAGCCAAGCCTGGTGTCATTTCATGAGCTCGGATACATAATTCATGGAGCAAAAGACTAGTGTGAAAATAAATACCTTTAATGTAGCAGACAACCACAAAATTTATATTTTTATGCTTGATGATGTACTCCTTCTAAATTTGCATGACATAAATAAGTTTTAAATTTGAAATATTTAATAATTTTAATGAAGGCAAATTGCAAGTTGATTGATATTTTGTGGTGCCATGGTTGGTAGCTAACATGCCAGTCATTGGTATTTTTGTTGGTTGGTATAAGACAATCACTAGTGAATTCTCTTCGTTATTGAGAGAAAGAAAGTTATTTTGCAAGTCATGCCATAATCTCTGTCAGGGCGTAACTTGCCATAGTGTCATCGTTTCCTGTCATTTTACATCATGTCACGACGACACTCAATTGTTTTAACTTTTATCTCAAGAAGCAACTCGCAAGTGTCATCATTCACTGTCCTTTTTTCATCTGTCACGTTATGTCACGTTGTGTCACATTATGTCACATTGACACTCTCGGTTGTTTTACAGGATTCCACTACGGAGTGCAGACCTGCGAATCTTGTAAGGGATTCTTCAAGCGAACAGTTCAGAATAAGAAAGAGTTTAAATGTCTGCGGAACAATGACTGTGAGATTATACTCGCGACGAGGAAGAAATGTCCGGCCTGCAGATTCCTTAAATGCTGTGAAGTCGGCATGAGAGTTGAAGGTATAGTGACTGTGTATATCTGCTTAGATCAAGTTCAATCCAATTGCCTGCATTCCAGTTGCTCCCTTCCACTTGTTGGCGCGACCAGTGGAACAGGAGCAACTCTGAATGCAGGATATTGGACAAAGCTTGGTCTTTTGTCTGGTGGACATGTTAATACTATTCTCGCTACACAACATAAGCCTAAATAAAATCCCCAGGGAGGGCCGGTCTCTTTAAAAAATAGCCAACTAATTAAGGAATCCGCTATCCCTTCCCCAAGGCCAAACCCACAGAAAATTTCAAGCACCAGCAAATGAGTGAGTGGTCAACTCAAGATTGCAGAGAGATTCTGTGTTGAAATTTTCCTGCAACCATTATTGGGTCAAACCTTGACGTTCGAACTAGAACAATTAGCTTCCATGACAGAAAATTACCAAGCCAACTTATACGGTCCTACAGAAAATTGTTGCATTGTGGGATACTCTCAACATTCCCTTTCTCCAGTGAAACTAATTTTACTATGATTCTGAGCTTTTTTGTAATCAAATCATACTCCCAATTTCAAAAAGTCAAGATTGAGATCTCATTTAATTAGGTCAAGCATTGTTAGCCATGGCTAATAACATGTCTACTCGACAGTGAAAAGTTGGCCCTTGTTTCAATCTTATGATGTATCACTGATTGTGTTTGTTGAAGTGAAGAGACGCTGATTAATAGTAAGATAGACATAGTAATATATATATATATATATAGGTCATAAAACCTCATGATTAAAAATGAGAGTGACCGAATTTTTGACATTATGTCGGCATCTTCAAAAGATACACTACAAATGTGCTTTCAGCCGATTGGTGCTTAGAGTAGGGAGTTAAAAAAGCGGTGTAATTGCTATTCACTGTTCATGCATATGAATTAGGAAATATACTCACTGAGGACAAGATTCTAATTGTTAGTCAATGAATTGGGACAACGATTTGTCTATATCAAGATGTAACAGGGAAAGAGCTTGGTAGTGTAGAAAGTGAACCTATTGCATTTATACCCTAGAGAAGTAAATATGGAATGCGGTTGATAATGAAATACTACTACCATCAAACTGCAGTCTAGTTGAGCTATGCGGGTTTGAGTTTCTGTAACATACCACCAATTTTAGCTAGCTTAACTAGACATAGATTGAATAATAAGAGGGTCGATTAAATGTTAGCTAGGCCACAAATTCCACAATCTCAAACATGTACAAAATGGAGAACATAGAAATATTGCATCAATACCCTAGAGATTTAGCTATAGTCTAGTTTTGCCAGTTTGGAGTGCATAATGTTAGCCACCACCAATTTTAGCTAGCTAAGGTGGAATTCATTATAAAATAATGATGTGAATGAGTTAATGTCAGCTAGCCATGCATCTGTGTCTATTTCACCCCTCTAGGCCTATAAAATACATGACAGTAGTAGTAGTGGCTGGTAAAAAGAGAACCTAATGCTATTGATTTCTTATAGCAGACTGTTGTGGTTTAGTTTCAGCTCAGTGGTGGTCAGGTCACCCCAGAGTGACCTTCTCGCTGAGTGACAGCCGTCTGCCACTGTCATTCTTACTCTGTAGAGCTGAACCACTGATATATATTAGTGCTGAACCAATACATAGGATTCTACAACTGCGATAGAGGAATACATTTCATAACAGTTTTTGCTGTAAAAAAGTTATCATACAAAGTTTAAGCTGTCAATGCATTTGTCATTGTTATAATCCTGACCCGACACTACTCAATGAAATCCTATAGATTGAGGTTTGGTGCCTTAGTGATATCAAACCTGGCATCTGCCATCGGAGGAAGAAAAAAAAGAAATTATCATAGTGGCACAGCACTACAGGGCACACAGGGTTTTATTATTATGCTCAACTGTCAAACCGTGTTGCCTGTTGAGGGATTATGGAAGGACGTGTGGGCTTGTTTTTGTCACAGCGGATGTAAGGAAAAGCGGCCTCCCTTCCCCGTGTCAGTATGTGGATGCTCACGGTTGAATATTACTGATGATATCAGTAATAAAAAAAACCTTAACAGATGGTATTAATGGTATTATATATATTTTTATACGTCAATACTTACCTCATTTGCCTAATATGGTAGGTGTTAATAACCAAGGGCAAGGGGACCTCATAATTAAATAAGCCCCATGAGCCCATAATAAAATAAGCCCCATAATATCTTAAGCCCAACTTTTCCTTATCTTGATCAGGTATCTTTCCAGAAAAGATGCGTATTAATGGTATTTATATTTTTAATACTTACTACTTACGTATAATTCAATACTCACCTAATTGGCCTTGTATGGTAGATATTAATAACCAAGGGGAAGGAGACCCATATGACGTTAGGCCCCATAACAAAATAAGCCCCCTTTTTCCTTATCTTGATCAGGTATATTGGTATTTATATTTTTAATATGTTAATACACGTCAATACTTACCTTAGGTGTTGATAAGCATGTTGGATGGGCTCATAATAACTTAGGCCCCATGGGCCCATAATATCATAAGTCCCATAATATCATAAGCCGCCCCGTTTTTCCCTATCTTGATCAGGTATAATTCCAGAGAAAACGCTCTGTTGACTATGCGCTATCTCTTATTGACATGAACACCTAACTTTCAAGTGTTAATATTACTTATTTATATTCTTGTGATGAACAAGTCCAAGGACTTTTGTCCAGAAACATAACAAGGATAACTTGAAAAATGGTAATTGAATAAATAATAAGAGATGTGTGTGGACTATGAGAGAAGATAATGGTTTAAAATAAAGAAACAACAGGGTATAAGGTTATCGATTAAAGTTGTTCAATCTATGATGAAAAATCGAGAGAAAAACAATTCAAGTAAATAATAGTTATATGTATTCAGGTAAGCAATCATTGTTTTAATGGGTTCCCTCAAATGTCAGATATAATTCTCCACCATTTTGGTGGTATGCTGGAATAACACGAAAAATTACATGTTTTCGAATGGTTATGGCAAGTGAAGCTTGATGCGAGTTCTGCCTATTTGGTGAGTGCCAGATTTAGAAATACAAAAGTAAATTATTTTAAATATAAGATAGATCGGGGGGGGGGGGGGATGATAATAGATTATTATTTTTAATTTGAATACACTCAAAAACGATAATCATAGACTATGTATCACAGCATTATACACACCAGCACGGTGTGAAAGATAGTATCCTTGTGAATTGAAATCCAATGTTGGTTACGATGAACTTTGACTGACCGATTGCGTTACGACCTTGAAGGAAAACTGCCGGAAATAAAAAGCCGGACTCACAACCGCTATTCTTGGCTGCTGGAGAGAAATAGACAATTTTATTTAAAACTCAAGGACACCTGATCATGAATTATAACTTAATCTTGTCCATCCCTGTTCAATGCTGGTACTGTAATCACCAAATCAATGGAATAAATTAGCAGAGGAACTTGTCAAGGCCAAACTGTCATTGTAACATTAATTTTCATTCCATCAATAAATGGTACGCATATATAATATTTTATTAATGCTTTATTAATATTTTACTATAATTTCATTTATTTTTAGTTATATTATATGGACATAATATCGATATAAGATCATCATGATAACAAATTCTTTATATTGTTATACTTATTATTATACTGGTATTTTTATACTGGCTCATTATACAAATATTATTATACTGATTTTATAATATCTGGTAGGTATTCGTGAGGACAGATCTCGAGGGGGTCGGAGCACATACGAAGGAGCCTCAGCCTTTATACACCGCAGGTTTAAGCGTCTCAGTGAGAGCTCAGACTATCCTACACCAGGGGGCGCTGGTGGTGGTGTAGGAGGCGCTGCTCATCAGAAGAAGATGAAGTATAGTAGTAGTGTAATAGAGGGTCAGAGTCCGGAGCAGCCTCTACATATCTACCCTGAAGTGCCTACGCTCTTACAGGTAATAATTATGAAATTTATAATACATGACGCAGAAGGTTATTGTATGATGTTATATACATGTGTATATAAAATATTTTAGATTATTGAGTGATATCATTTTCAGATATCATTCTATAATTCAATACATGTTCATATTCATTTTCATATACCAAGATCTAATATATATTACACTATACAGTGAAATATTGTAAACCAGTAAAACGTAAAATGTAGTTTTAGTGTATGGAAAATTGTATGATATGTTATACATTATATATTAACAGTATTTCAAATAAAGGGAATTCTTATTACATTTTTGAATAATCAAACAGACTCGATATAAATACTCATCTCAGAAAATCTCAGACTTGTGAGTCGATGGTTGGTATAAACTAACTGTAATTGCAAGCTATATAAATCTGCACAGACCCTCACCAGACTAATGATTTCTTCAATATTTTAGCAAATAGTTGACCTTGAGGATTTTTACGAGGAGGTCACTCTCACCCCTCAGCCATGCTGCGTTAATCGTATGACTGACGGAGACACCAACAAATTCAACTCAATGTTACACATGACAGAACACAGGCTATATCAGATAGTGAGATGGGCCCGCCACCTACCAAACTTTCTCAATATACACGTAAGTTGTGAGGATTTTTGGGCTATGTTAGTTCAGGCTATTCTAGCTTAATTTACTATTTAATATCTCTTTACTTGGGGTGAAATCTCAAAGAGCCAATCTGAAATTGGACTGATTGGAAATTCCAACTGTTTATGTGGAAAATTACTGTCACTCCAACCAAGCCCCCCCCCCCCCGTCTCAATATATTATGATGACAAACGGACAAAAAAATATGTCAGCAAAAGCTGTTTTATGGGAATCTTGTCATTTTTACAAAAACTTTCTTCAAAATCATCCATTGAGAAAACGAGGGAAAATATTTAATCAAGATGAAAAAAGAAGAATCAGAAAAATGCTGTTGGAAAGAAGGTCTGGAAGCCTTAATAATCTCTTATTGCATTAGTTTTATCCTCACTCACCATCCTCTATCCTTAGTTTGTTATGAATTCATTGGCTAACGACATCACACCTTGCAGAAAAATGTGGAAGTTTTTCTCCTAAGCCACTTCAACTCGCTTAATCAGTGTGGATGAAGCTATAAAAGGTTGTTTTGTAAAAACTCACACTTAAGCACTTGAAGCCTTAATAAGTTTTGATAGCGGAAATTTTAGCCTTGCTTCTATAGGTAATCCCCTATTTTTTGTTCATTTGTTTATTGTTCATTTGCCATGAGATATGACACGTTGCAGAAAATGTGGAATTTTTCTGTCATTAGAGTGGATAAAGTAAGAAATAGCTGTTTGCAAAAAATTAAATAGTATTTCAACAACATCAACAACTATATCAGCCAGTGACATTCCTTTACTTGTTTCAACTGACAAAAATACGGTATTTTGACACCGGTTGTCTTTATTTCCTCCCGATAGAGTGTTCTAAACTCACAAAGAAGGACTGGAAGCCTTCATAACTTCTAAGTGCGGAAATTTTGGGCTTACCTACTATGGGTAATCCTTGATTTTCTACGATTTCATGGGATGGCGATATCACACCCTGGTGCCTCAATAAAATCTAATTGTGGAAGTTTTAGCCTTGCCTACTATGGGTAATCCTTTTTATTATGAATTCATGGGTACAAGTTTTCACACCCTTGCAGAAGAAAGTGGAATATTTCTCCTTAGGTTGTCTTATTTCCTCCCGATAGAGTGTTTTGAACTCACAAAGAAGGACTGGAAGCCTTCATAACTTCTAAGTGCGGAAATTTTGGGCTTACCTACTATGGGTAAAATCTAATTGTGGAAGTTTTAGCCTTGCCTGCTATGGGTCATCCTTTTTTCTATGAATTCATGGGTACAAGTTTTCACACCCTTGCAGAAAAAAGTGGAAAATTTTCCTAAGCTTCTTCAACTAGCGTCATTAGAGCGGATAAAGTAAGATGTGGCAATCTGCTAAAAGGTAATCAACAACATCAGCATATTTCACACCTTTGCCGCCCACTCTTCCTCCAGAAAGGCGAGAAATTATGTTCCATTATAAAGTTGGTTAGGGGATTATGAGAATAACCAACATTGGATGCCGGAAAGGGTCATTTTTAAGTGCAGCTCTAGAAGCTCTAGAAATGTAGGACATGGAAAGAAAAAAAAAGCAATCAGAAATTGGTGAAAGTTATTAAATCTGACACTGCATCTCATGACAAATTGAAAGCACTAGCATTTATTCTAGCTGTGGCTGCTTCTCCAAGTGAACAACATCTTATAGTTACAATAGTTTTGCTTCATCATGGATGATACACAATGCAACTTTCTCTGTATCTCTCTAAAACGTAGCTATTTTTCTGTAAGCTATCTCGATGCTACGAGGGAATTTCAATGGTAATTAATATACTTAAAATATCTAATTATTGCCATGTTTTAATTTTTTGCAAATAACTTTGGTGCAACTTTGAACCATTCATCTTTTTACATCATTTTCAGCTGTTAATCATTTTCAACTAGATTTTTTATGGCAGGTCTGAAAATATTAATAACACCAGTGATTTTAATCCTTATATATCGGATCGTTTTTTTTTTTATACCATATGGTGTCCAATTGTCTCTCATGCATCATTTTGAAAATATTTTGAAACCGGTGCACATTTATTAGCCAGTATTGTTAACAGTGAAAACTACACTAACTCGGTCAAGAATTTCCCATGCCACCCAAATGTTTTTAACTGGCCTATTTATAGTACTATTTTTAGCACAATAGACATAACACAATAGGCGTAAAAACTCCACGTGCCTCCATGAATGAAATCGTGTAACGCTATCCAAGATTGAGGCTGTCTGTCTGAATACTTGTTAGGCATCCATGTATGAATTTATTATTCAGGTCAGGGCGTACAAGTAACAACACAGGCATGTCGCAACAAAATGTGGACAAGCTGCAAAAATAAAAATTAAAGATAACGCCTTCAGGTTTCAAATTTCATCGCAATCTTCAGACATTGCAGCCCATTTTATTTAGCTTTTTTGGGTTGTCGGAATTATTTATGTTTCTCTCAATCTTCTCACCATGAGCAGTATGACTGAAGCAGTGAATATGACTTAGCTCAGTTTATGCAGGGAGGTTGATTTATGTCACTTTTGAGTTGGCTTTGTTAGAGGTTGTCTCATCACTGCTGATCCTCTCACAAAGAGGACAACTCAAATATTACCCTGAGTGCATAAATATCAGCTAGAATTTAGATTAACTAGTTTGGGTAAAATTCAATGTTAGCTAGCATCTAATTTCATTTCATTAGCTAAGATCATAGTTCATAAATAAAGTAATGTGGAAATGTTGGCTAGTCATAAGTTCCACTATTTCACGCTGTCATGCTCGCTTCAGCTTACTGGAAAGTTGTGAAATTTTTCCTTCTGCGAATACTTGACACCCCTAGAGTCAGGGGCTTGATTTATAGATAACTAACCATCCTAGAAGCAGTTCAGTACTCTGATTCCTGCCTTAGATACTCCCCCGGCTCAGCATTTACACCTCCAAGTTTGGTCAAGGTCATGTTTTTTTGATCGTTAGCGTTTTCACGAAGTAGCTCAGTAGTCTGGGCTTGTTATTGTCACACATTCAGTTTGATCTGTCTCAATTATCAACTCACATTTATTTATAGTTTTGACATCCTGTAAAGCCTGGTACCCATCAACTGCATAACTGTCCCAGGAACTCATCTGCGATCATGCACGACCACTTGCGCATTGCTGTGATTGATGGGTACAAAATACACAGAGATCGTGCGTTTACAAATACCTTCGCACGAAAGTAGAATTGATTCTACTTTCGTGCGATATGTTGTGCTGCATTTTGTGGTACCCACAAATTCTTTAATGATTGCCAGTGCAAAATCTGAGAAATTCCTGAGATTAAAAAAGCACATTGGTGGGTACAAGGCTTAAGAAACCCTGAGTTGGGTTTTCTACGGCGGGTTAACAGATCTTGTACTGATATAGCACAGGAGGATTGTGGTCGCATGCCCTTCCTGATACCACCGTACCAGCAAGAATCAAACACGTTACCTCTCAAAGGATCGGCTTCCGCCATACCCATTGATCTAGGACCACTCGAATGTATATGATATATAGCCATACACAAACGACTAGAATTATTATCAAAATATTATTATTATTACCTTAATATCATTATTATTTCTTTTATTAGACGCAGGACCAGATCTTATTATTACAAAATGCATGGGCGGAGCTTACCAGTATAGGCGTGATTTGGAGGTCTAGACACACCCCCGGAATCATACAGCTTAGTTATGGTAAACACATCACACTAGAGAGAGCTAAAGAGATGGACCATGAAGAGGTTAGAGTTCATCCCAATATTGACATATAGTTTGTTTTGACAGTCAAGGCCGTGTGAGCATAAATTTCATACTAGGAATTAGAGTGTTATTTCATGATGGACTAACACTCACTTGACAATGACTACCATGATGTTAACCCCAACCCAAGTAGAGTTGCATCTGATCCAAAGATTGTTTGATAATGTGCTCAATATTTCCGTGAATACATCATTATCAGTTAACAATAATTAGTATAAAAATTGAAGAAACCTTTTTCAGCTATTGACCTCAATGTCTTTTTGTTGCAGGTTATCTGTCGGATGTTGTATGTGGTAGAGAGTTTTATCAGATTGAAGGTTGATCAGTACGAGTATGTGGCCCTCAAAGTCCTCGCTCTTATGTTACCAGGTGAGTGACAGAGGGAGCGGCACCCTCATCTTTTTCTGAGTTCTCAGACAGTTGAAGCAAGGACCTTGGGAGGGCCCAAATTTTGTCTTTCCCGGCCTGGGGGCAAGAGTCTAGGGAGGGGGATCGACTAAACGAAACCAAATTTATTGTATTGCATTTCTCTCAATCAGGGGGTTTTAGCTTGAGATAAGCGACACCCAAAAAATATATCAAATCAAAATTGTAAAAAATCAATATTATCTCCTCTTGGTCAAGGAGGGGGCAACTCATATTTTGTGACAAGCTTCAAAGAATTTTGACAACATTCTTATTTTCATGTTTAATAATATTACAATGGTTATGTATGGATGTTAGATCCAATTTTGTTTGCATATGGAATTGCCTCCCAATCAGTATGTCAGGAGCGACCTTAAATGGAGGCAAATTGGATGAAATACGACCTACATACTACATACATACATACTTTGAGGTAGGTCAGCTGCTGTCTGCATTTCTTCCACCTGATGCTGCCACGATTATTTTTCCTCGCTCACCTATAGTAATGCTTGAGAATCTCTCATTTTATCAGATATAAAAGGACTTGAGAAGAGAGATATCGTCCAACAGTACCAGTCTACATTACTTGATGCTCTCAAGACGTACACAATTACTAATTACCCACAATTCCCTCTCAAGTTTGGCGAGTTACTGCTCCGACTTAGTGAGGTCCAAAGGTAAGATCATTACTACAGGTTTTTAGATTGATTGTTTACATTTAGACATTTAATACTTGGCTAATTTCCATAACACGGTCTGTCCGCTGATGCTGAGTCAGGAATTTTTTATTTTGGTAATTAACCAAGTTCAAAAATGTCCAAATGTGAACAATCAGTTTAAGTTGAACACCAGAGATCCATTGATTTATTCCAATGCTGCAAGTAAAACCTAGATCAGGTCGTTTTAATATGTTATCATTGATATGATATCCCATGAAATTACAGATTATGGCCTTATGTGAGGATATTAAACATGCCCTACTTAAACCGCCAAAATGGCGACAGCGCCATATCTGGAACAAGACGGATTTATTTTCCATAATGTTTAATGTGATTTCTCACCAATTAATACCATATGTGTAAATCTATCAGTTTTATGTGATGGTCAAGTTACTTGGACATTTGAGATAATGCAACGACAAAAATATTCATGGTAAAACTTAGATGAGTTTATACTAGGACGTTTTTTGGACATTTTAGCCATGTTGACGTTTTTTGGCGAGTTGTTTTCCCATCTCACAATTTCTGAGCGGCTAAAGAAATTTTGGCGATTTTTAAAAACATTCAGACAACATCCCATTAGTAGACAGCTCTACTAATATGTTGGCACTGTTTAAAACGTCCAAAAACTGTTCTAGTATAAACTCACCTTAATCGAGTGAATCTGCTTAAAATATTATGGATGGTTATTTGGTCTTGTAATTATCAGATTGACGGCGCTCTCGCGGCAGCAAATGTTACATCTACAGTCACCGGAGCTGGAGGAGAACTCTCTGCTAATGGAGCTTCTCAGACATCAAAGCTTTGGTAAGGCTTCTTCTTATAAGTCTTTGTCAATTTCCTGTGTCCTGATTGGTCCTTTGTGTCCTGTATGCTGATTGGTCATATCTGTGCCCCTCACCTGTCTGGCCGACACTGAATCCAGTTTGATCCAGTTTGTCTACATATGGAATAGCCCTGTTCCACTATTAAGCCACAGGCAAACTTTGTTTGCAGTTTATCAGTACTGCTGGAGCAATTCCAAAAGTAGGCAAACTGGATCAAACTCGATATAGGCATACTCTGTCTGCTGTCCAAGCACAATGTAATGTATATAGAGTTTCCCCTTTTGCCTTTGATCTAAATCATCTGAATAGAGGCAAATCGGTTTTGCTTTCCGTCCAGCTATGTACAACTTTTTTGCATCCACCATCATCCGAACATGTTCTCCCTGATGTGCAAAAAAACATCTACCATTTACTTTCTATACTTCAGCTGAAAGCATTCATCCACCCTTACGGTATGAGCTTAGTGGTGCATGGTCCCCATTGTTAGAAGCATGACAAAGTCTTCCATTTGTAAAAAAATGAAGTTCCTGTCTTTACATTTCCTTTCTTATAAGGTAACTAGATAACATGCGCAGAATCCATGTTGTGTATACTTTCCAATCGACCAATCATGATTGAGATAATATTATTGGTCGAAATCTGCCAATCAGATTGCTGATAATATCAGGTTTTTGTAATGTTTATGATTCCAATAAACGAAAAGCAGTTCAGTGTTAATTCATTGTGTAAGTGAATTGATGTATTTTGAATGTGGTAGTTCATGTGATAGATTATATTATGTGTCATGCGTAACGAATGACATAGCGCTATCTTATTAAGTCAACCTTTTTTGTTGCAGGTAAAGCACCGCAATTATCAGATGAGAGGGCGCTCCATGTCATAAACTCAAACTATCAGCGGGAGCACATAACTCCCCTGAACTCTCATCCTTTTCCTCTCCAACCCGCCCCTCGAGTCACATCTCTGCCTAGAACTCCGAGTCACGGCATCGCCATAGTCGCCCCTACCACAGCATCCAAAAACTCGTCAGCGGGAGCAAGTCAGGAGCCATCACATACTGTAACATCTCATGATCTTTCAACATATCCTGTCGGTAATGACTTTGCTAAAGAGGCGACAATGTCTTCTAGTAAGCAAAACGAGGGTCTGATTCCTCAGCTGGTGCATGATGCGGCAAGAAGGACAGCTCAGCTCAATGCTGGTAAATTTGCAGGCATGTCAGACAACCTGTCACACCTGTCACAGCCAAGCAAACATTCTGGTATGTCTGACAACTTGTCACATCTGTCACAGCAGACACTGACACCTGCATCACATCACAGTAGTCAGACAGTGTCGACACCTGGACCTTTCTCTGACCAGCAAATGCCGCTGAGCCAGTATCACCGTAACAGTGTAGATAGAAACTCAGATTCCGACAGTAACGCCATCAGTCATCAATCCAGCCAATCTCATGATCCACAACAAATATCACCTCCGAACAGCCGAGTACCGATGAACCTGTCCAATCACAGACACTCGATAGAAGAAGATATGAGCTACGCTGCCGCGCATCATCGGAAACAGTCAAGTCATTCTCAAAATAGCCCCCACTCTAGCTTACTGTCACGGCAGGAAAGTATCTCATCACAACATCACATAAACAGTCATGCCGTCGCAACGTCACAACTGTCACGTCACGATAGGTCTACACCACATATAAACAGACATGACAGCATTGTGTCACAACACAGCCCACAAGGAGCAATAAACAGTCACGAGCTGGCATCAACCGCTCACATGCTAGAAAAATCCGCACTTCATCAGCTACGATTTGGTAACAGCAAAATGTTAGTTGAGCCGGCGTCACCGCTTCTAAACAGCGAAGCTCTCAGCCAGCATCAAGCTGCCCAGGATTATATAAACCAGCAGCAACACTTGTTGAACTTATCGAGAGCTAGAGCTGGGTTAAGCCTCGAGCAAACAATGACTCTGGAAAGGCTTAAATACAATGACAGATTTCTCGCCGAGAGAATTATGATGGGCAGTCCAGTTGGGACTGAGCTGTTTGCTCAGCAGTACCAAGCTGCCTTAAGTGCTGCTGCTAGTCTTCCCTCTCAGACCTCATTTGATGGCCCTCAAGACTTCAGCATGAATAGGTTGTCTCATAACTTTGATCCTGGCGTATCATAGCATTTTATTTCTAACTCAGACTACATAGTATATAGTTCATATCATGCAGTCTGAACATCTAGATATCCTTTCTTCACTCTTTCTTTCTACCTTTGCATGACTGTTTGACTGTCTTGGCGGAAGTTGGCATAGTATCAGTTTGTTTATAGGGCTAACTACTCTATGTTTGTCAGTGTTGCCATGACGAGCTTGTGATTAATGATACGGGTTTTGAGTTTGCTAAAACTAATCAAGTTTGGTGATTTTTTCTGTAAGATGTTTTAAGAGCGCTCTGCATCAGTACATATTTCATCGTGTCTGTTCCGAGACAGCAAATATCTTTCGATATTATAGACCACCTCTTGTTAATCTATAATAGCATATTAAATTTTCATGTTTATCCAGTTTTTTTGACGTTTTCCAATTAATTCAATGTTACCTGTAAGGAATTTTTTGCCAAAGCTTTAGATATGTAAATAGGAAAGAATTGAATCATGTTAATCTTAATTTTTCAAATTTTGTTTCGAGAGGAGAAATTATGACTCAGGGGTAGAAAAGAAAACTCCCTATAGTTTTGTTACCCAAATTATTGTTATCGCACAACCAATTACCTCGGATAAGAGTTTTACTTGGAGTTTTCCCACAAAAAAATTCTCTCTGAATTACGATGATTCATGTATTATTTTCATCATATCCGTTTTCTATTGGATTTTTTTATTGCCTATGAATTAAGATGGTTGTGCCTGAATGTTTGCTTATTGAATTGATAATGTTTTAGTCTCATTGCATGCTGTGCAAAATAGTTTTTAAGGGCCAGTTGGTTGGAAGGGGGCCTTTAAGAGTGCTGTAAAGAAACTTGCTATTTTCAAATTCTCATCAGTTATTATTATTTTGTGTGAGTTGTTATGTAAATCGAATAGTACATTATCTCTCACTCTCTCTGTCTCACTCGACTACTTGCCATATTTTTGTATCCAACTCATACCTTCTACGTTACTGTTATAAATGTGCCGCACATTAATATGATAAATTCATACATACACATATATAATGATAACTTTGAAATTGTGTACAATAAATACACAAATGGATCAGAATATTCACAGTTTTTCTTCAATTTAACTCTATCCTTGAAGCAAACACTGACTGACTTGAGTTTCTCACCATGTGAAGTATAGCTTAGCAAACTGATGACCCCATACATGACAAGTTAGACGAACTCCCGACACAGAGTGCCTTGCTTGTCATTTTTCAAGCTCTCATATTTAGGATTGTGCCATTTTATTTGATTTTATAATGATATAGTTATACTTTATCCGTGCTAGGAGAGAGAGAGAGCCCTAACAATAGGCCAGTTAATATATTGAATAACTGCATAAAAGCGTAATGGTAGACAAATGTATGACCCACACGCATATGTGTGATGCAGTGGAAGGGTTTTGGCCGTTATTGCTCAGACCAAATGGCTCACACCCCTCACACAAGGAAGTTATACTCTTATATTTGACAGGTTAATGACGATGATGATACAGAATTAAATCAAAGCATTAATGTGGATTTGATGATACGATAGGGGTAACCAGCTGTATGATATGAAACTGTCTGTGTGCTGTCATTAAATATTTACTGCGCACATAGTTTAGTAGCTATATAGTTACTAGTAGGCTACTAAGACAGAAAGTAGAGCAAGCAGTGAATGATTTCAGCTACAAGCAGAAGTATTACGCCAGTTTATATCAATTGCTTACAAACCATTGTGTAGGTGTAGCACAGGCATGATAAGAAACTGCCTGTGTGTTGACGGCAAACATTGCTGAGTGCATAGTTTAGTAGGTATAAAACTACTAGTACTCGGAGCAAGCAGTTAATGATTTCAGTTACAAGCACTAGGAGAACTATCTTGCTAGTTTATATCAATCGCGTACAAACCATTTGGTAGGTGTAGCACGCAGCATGATAAGAAACTGCCTATGAGTTGCCAGCAAAAATTACTCAGTGCATAGTTTAGTAGCTAGCGTTGTTAGTGATACCTGCTAGGCTCTCGCTTTCAAATCGCTCAGTCATTGATGGAGCTATATACATTCTGAGTGAGCGATTCTGTTCAATTGAAAGACCAAGTGAGTGATAATCTTGAGCGATATGATAGTGATAACTTGCTTTGTGTAAAGCATCGCTCATTCTGATTGAAATACCCCCTGATTGGGGTATTTCTTTGTTCACATTATTGCCTCATATGTTTGACAATATTTGTTTGAGGAGACAAGGCGAATTGTTGAAAAAAAAGACTGTATTTTTGCAATTCAGCTGAAATGATACTTTCTTCTCGCAGATGGTCAGCCAAATGGATGAAGAGCACTTTGCACAACTTTGTTCGTCTAATAAACTGAATGGAACTGCTGATTTTTCCAACAGCACAGGCCCCAACACTTCACTTAGGGTGGGCCTAAAAGACGCAAAAGTGGAAGAAATAGTTGACCCACCGATACCCATGAACTCGGAAGGCTGCAACCCATTGCAAAGTGCTGCAAAGCAAGGCGATGCTGTCCTAGTTGATAGCCTGTTAGAGTCTAGGGATGCTGCAAAGCTGGTGAAGCTGAGAGATTCATCTGCCAAAAACATATTGTATTATGCGGGAAGCGGGCTTGTCTTTGACTTGCTGTTAACTGCTATCATGGAGAACACTAAATGTAAATACCCACAATGCATCCATACGGATCTGATGATTAACTTTATAGAAAAGGATTATGTTGACACTGTTAGCCATATTTTCACAAATCATCCCGATGTGAAAATTGGTCAAGGCCCACAATTCCCATGTGACTTCGGTTTGCGACATGCAAAAACACCAGAAATGGTCAACACACTGTTGGACGCAGTTACACCCTCTGAAAGGGAAGCTGTAGTTCTAACATGCAGAGATGGGTTCAACTGTAACCCATTACAAAGTGCAGCAAGACGGTGCAATACTGACCTTGTCAACTACTGGTTGATGTCAAGCTACTGCGAAGACCTGATAAAAGGGAAGGATGCTACACAGAAAAACATATTGTACTGGGCACATAGTGTTGATGTCTTTGAATCACTTTTAAAAGCCTTCGCTAGCTACACCGGACGGGAGTATTCAGATTGTATTGACGTTGGACGTTTCATCTATTTTGTATGTAACGATCATATGGATGTGGTTCGGCACATTCTCATTAAACACCATGACCTATCAAGGATACGCATGTACGAGAAACACGGAGAAGATTCTGGTATAAGCATCCACAACGCATTTTCAGAAGAAGCCGCCACCACTTTAATTGAAGCCATATCAGAACATGAAAGACCTTCCTTTATAATGACTAAAAATGGCGCTGAGCAAACACCGCTGCATTCGGCTTGTTTTTATGGTGCACCTGGCCTTCTAAGAGCTCTGACCAAGTATGGAAAAGAACTGGGAATATGGCACCAATTGGTTATGGCGGAGGATGAAACCGGTGTGTTACCATTCCATTCCTGTGACAAAGTAGAGATAGCAGAAGAATTGATGCTAAGCCTTACATTCGAGGAGAAAAAAGAAGTTCTTATGGCTGTCAACAGTGATCAACAAACAACCCTCCACTTAGCATGTGCATATAGTTTTGATGGAAATGTTGTATCATTGATACTTGAACAATATAGCGAGACAATAATACAAACGGGAGACTGTGTAAAGCAACTCTATTCGCCTGACAAATATGGAGACACGCCCTTAATGATGGCAGCCGCAAATGGGAATGAATGCGCTCTGGAGACAATATTAGAGTATTTGTACTTGGTGGATTCAGCAAGCCCACTAGAGTTCTTATTAGAGCATCAAAACAGTAGAGGGCAAAACATTTTCCACATTGTGCTCAGATGTCCAAAAAGTGATGAGATGTTGAAGATCCTGGAGAATTATTTCGACCTGCTCAATTTCACAAATATGATGCAGCCGGACCATCTTGGGAACTTCCCAGTGAACTATTTTCTCGGTAGATTTCAGACCAAGTTGTGTGCTCTCATCTTGATGAAAATTCCTCTGCAGCTAAGAGAGAAGGTTTTGAAGTGGAAGAATAAATCTGGAACAAGCGGACTGGACATCGCTGGCAGGTCCACCTTTGATCCATCATATTTCTATGAATCTGTCCTCTGTAATACAGAAGATGTGGATTTCGTGCATAACGAGGCTGGAGAATCCGAGATAGTTCAATACAGTAGCCTGATGCAACTTGGTTTCTCAGGGCACAAATACTTAGAAGTGAGTTATGATGAGAAGATATGGATTGTGATACGGTATTCGCTGAATCTGTATGACGTTCTTATGTCTGCCAGCCTGACCGGCAACAGAGAAGACACCAGTGGCCAGGTACGTTATTATTTACAATTCATTGAAGATTGACCAAGACTCTTTAATATTATATGATCCGTTTAGCAATTATCTTATTTATAGTATAATATATGATCAGTAATTAATACTGCTGTTTCAGGAGTTGATGTCGAGCAGATCTCCAACTATAAAATTCCTAGATGAGGATCAGGTTGAAGACAGCCTGGCAGCCAGAAAAGAAGCCAGGCGACATGTGTTCGAAATGGACTCAAAAGATTACCAAGGCCATCTGAAGGTAAATATTGTTCATATTGTTGCTATGATCTGAACACTGATGTGGCCTTCCATAATTAATTTTCATCAAAGCCATACGTTAGCCTCATTGATGCTCGACTTGCTATTCTGATAGTCATTTCCTGGATCACCTAAATAAGCTACCATTATAAGAGCCCGCCTCAGTTCTACACAAAAATTACATATAGATCTATAGAAGCATTGCATTGAGACCAAATATTCACGCTTGGGGAGTATCCATATTTGGGCCAAGAGATATTTTAACAGATAATTTAGGCGGACTGCTATGACTTGGCTTAATCTGACTCAAACATGAACTTAAAACACTATATATGTATTAAAAACCCGATATACTGTTTTCCAGATGTTGATTAGGAAGGTTGCCTCTGATAGTGAGCGGCGTCTTCAGATTCCGCCACCTGGTCCTGATTTCCTGATTCTTTCTGTGTTTTGTGACAAAGACACCCAGAAGCAGTAAGTTTGATATCATAAAAGAAACTCACGTCTATTTATAGTCTCGATACCCTGTGATACCGTGTGAGAAACCATGATGTTGCTTGGTTTTTTGTCTCAGTATCAGTACGGGTCTGCGGACTGGATCCCGTGATGGGGCACAGGAGCATTTGAGGTCAGATGCTCTTCCTGACACTACCGTGACACGCCAGGAATTGAACACGGGACCTCTCCATTGAAAGACCCATGCCTCACCCATTGCACCACGACCGCTCCCTAAAGTTTGATATCATAGGTTAGCGAAATACAAAATGATATTCTTTTTTGTATTTAGGTCAGTTCTACCATGATTTATGCAGCTGCATCTTTAGGGCTTTCCATGTATGAGGTTCTTGCTACACTTGTCAAACGCTGGATTGAAATGTCTCTGAGACCTGCTCTTATCAGCAGTCCATCTGTCTAACTAATCATTCCAAGTTCTGTGACTTCATAATGTTTCCAGGGTTGTTGAAGAAACAATGGAAGACATTCTGAAGAATACTGATCTAGTTGACCCTCACATTACAATCAACACATTGAAAGAGCTGCACTTTGTGAACAAATTATTCGTTGATTCATCACTAGCTAGGCATGTTAACCCAAGTCATCATGGAAACTCGAGTGATAGCTACCATCTGATCCAACATGGAGGCGGTAGGAGAGCTCTGATTATTTTGTACACAGAAACAAGAGATGGTTGGGAGGATCAGTATCAAGAAGCAAAGCTATTGCTGCAACATCAACTTGGATGTCAGGTAATTTAAATAGATGAGGCTTGCAGACTGTATAGGGATCCCGCTCTGTCACATAGGGTAACCACCACACACAAGCCATTCAGGTTTAAATCTGAAAATAAAAGAAAGCTGAGAACAAAATAAAGCTGAAAATAATCAGAGGCTTCGCCCAAGCGTATAAGCTTTAAAATGAGCCAAAGAACAGCTCAATTGAGCAACTAAAACTGAAGTTACAACCAACCAAAGTAAGGCCTTACTGACGCTCGGGAGTTGTAATCCAACATAGCTCGTGTCAACATAGAGATTGGTTTACTGCAAGTAACTCTTTATCACATCAACAGATATTTATTGTAATATTATATTCACTGAACAGGTTGAAGAAATAAGGGATGAAACCAGGTCAACTGTTCTTGAAAACATCGAAGAGTTTTCAGGCAACAGAGATGCACAACTCCTTTGCCTTGTTGTGATGGCTCACGGAGATCTAGATGGAAATGTCACCGACCTCCACAACGAGAAAATTACTATCCAGGAGATGGTAACTGCCATGGATCACAAAGAAACTGCTGATATACCTAAGGTGATATTTGATTAATTGATTTTTATTTGTTCTCAATGGAAGGTTTTTTAACACCGTCAGTGATCTTTCGAATGCCAGGGGATGGTTTCAACTAGATGCTGGTAAATCATGGATAACTCATCCACTTCTACTGTTTGAGGCAGATCTTAGCCAAGACAAGCTTTGGCTCAGAGAAGCGGAGATGCATTGTTTATCAATTTGTTTGCCTCAATACCAATGGGAAGGTCTTTAAATACAATTACCACATTTTTTACACCCAATCAATGCAACATTGATCGTCAGCGGTCAAATGTCTAAAAAGAAATCCAGACAAAGGACACTTTGAGTGACACATTTTCTGCTGGTTTGGCTTCACATTTTCGCACTGCATTGTAGAATAAATCGTCTCAACTGTTCTTATAGCTACTACTGCTGTCATTCTGCCGAGGGGCATTACCCAAAAAGTCAAGAGCCAACAGAACAGGAGAAAGCATCGAGTGTAAGCTACTGAGTGCTATATTAGAATCCAGTGAATACGCCCCTGTACAGACCAGCCTGAGAACAGGGGAAAGGTTCAGGGAATGGGATACACATCATTTTCCTGCATTAGAACTGCCTACAACCTACTACATAATGTACTCTACACTGCCTGATAGCAAGTAAGTGACTTAAACCTCAGATCTTCGATAGGGTTCACTTTCGGAGCAAGATGTTTAGTGACAAGGAGAGGAAAAATTATTCAACTATAATTTAGAGAATCCTGTGAAAAGAACAATTGTAAATTACAAAAAGCTGGTTCAGAGAAATGGAACAAGAAGAAGATGCTTGACTTTGCATTGAAAAGAACCCGAATCACAATCAAATATTCCTGACCGGGCAGCCTGGCTTTATGGTGCTTCACAAAATCACTGATGCGTATTTTTAATTTATCTGTAGATCACCAAGAGAACAGTGTGGCTTTAAGATGATGAACAAGTACTTGCGAGATCAACATCTTGTTGATAACATCGGAGTAGTACAAAGCCACCATAGACTGATATCATTACTGGGTTCCGCTCTCCCAAGGGTAGATGTCCTCAGGTTATTTGTGGACGTTGCTGCCATGGTCAGAGAGAAATCTAGATATACTCAATACATGACACACTGTTACACTGTAGATAAAGGATGCAAAGGGTTGATCATTGAGTTGCCTCCACCATCTCAAGCTCGTTCCAAAAATATCTTATAAAGGACATACATTATGTTCAACACGAGTATTACTCCCATATGTAGGAGGAGGTTGGCTCAGTTGGTTAGAGCACCGTTCCTTGACGTGGGTTCGAATCCCACTGCAGTCTTTCAACTACTGAGGTTTGGTTGGCCCTCAGGTCCGCTCCCACCTGCATGCAAACTGAGAGCCATCTGGTGCAGATATTGCGGCCTCGCCACTAAGGCACTAATATTTTTCCGCCCATGCTTCGGGATGTGGCGTATGATAAGACCTGATCTTAATTGATTTTAATATAATCATACTTCCCGAATTAGTATTACTGCGTAATCTCCATTTTTTTATACAATAATTGGATATGGAATAATAACACCTCTAGTAAAGAGTAAATAAAAATGAAAAGTGGTTATAATGATAGTGCGGTCATTTCACCATGCATATTTGGTATATGCAACAATTACAATACTTTTTTGAGGCATTGTTAGCCCTTTTTTGACCGGAATGACATGTATATATCTTTATCCAGATAGCTACACCCTATGCATCAAACACGTCATGCTAGATGTATAATATAAGCTTGGTTAATTTGCAACTGGTCATTGCAAGTATCAATAGCAAGTTCCAATAGCATGAGAAGTTTAAAAAGCATCAGTATTTTCAATCGTATCAGAAGTATCAACTGCCCGAGAATATCATACTGTGTGTCAGAACTCCTTAAGTGCAGCAAGCCATTGAGTCTGTAACTCGCAACAGAGCAGTGACATCATGGTACAACATCACGTTGGCGGCTTCCTGGGGCGCCTCTTTAGAAATCTTGCAGTTTCTGTTTCGCCCAAACACGGTCTTAGATAATAACACATACTCTGTGATAATAACTTGAATGATGATGATGATCCAAGCTAGAAATTAAATAATAAATATTTGCGCAGCTTTATTTAACTATATTTTCCACTAGGTTGAGCCCCTTCGCCCAACATGAAAGTGCCAAATTTAAGTCTAGCTTACCCTCTCAACTTTATGAATAGACTCCTAACTTGGCGAGCCAGATTTTAAAACAACTAGCTAAAATTAAGTCACCGCCAGAACAAGTTAAGTTATCTGTAGCTAACATTTACTCATCCGGGATATACTCGATCATTGGTTTAAAGAAGATTTGCCAAGCAATATTATTTTTTCATGGTACAGCAATGTTGTTCAGCCTTAAGCTTGATAAAGAATAAAATGGCTTGCGAGTAGTACAAGGAGTAGTAGGTGGCTCAGTTGGATAGAGCGCCGATCTTCAGCCCGCAAGTGTTGAAGGTTGTGGGCTGGAATCCCTCTGCAGCCCATTGACTACTGTGGATTGTTGGACCCTGAGGTGTGCTCTAACTTGCCTACAAACTGAAAGGAAATTTCGCAGACATTGTGGCCTAGCCCTTAAGGCACCCCTATCTCGCAACCCTTTCTTCGGGATGCGATGAGTAATGAAACCTTAAGATTTTAACCAACATTTTTATCCTACATTCAACTGTTTTATCAGTTTCCTGCAAGAGAGGTCAGCGAGGATGTTGTGGAACTATGAGTAACTAGTTAACTATGATGATTAGGCATTGAAATACGACAAGAATTCTTATATATGTTACAAGTGAATAAGACTACATCAAGAAGTTTGGTGGGGGTCGAGTAAGGATTAGCTTTTGAAACACTTCATATCATCAATGTTAATTGGATGTGTCAAACACCATTAGTAATTACCCTGTGCGCAAGTTTCCAAACTGAAAAATCATCACACCTTCAATTGGAGAGAGTAAGCTTTCAAAGGTCAAACAGGCCACAGTTAGAGTAACTGTCGCTATGGTGAAAGAGACTCGTAGAACAGAGTCTGCAAGTGTGTTTTGAAACTTTCAGAAAGCAGTTTTTCATAATATTATAGTATAAAGTATACAACAGCGTACAATGACACCGAGATAAATGACATTTTATTCCGTGTGTTATATCAATTTTTATTCAATTTACATCAGATTATTCTAATTGACCAAAACGTACTGATATCCCTAACACCTCACAAAATCAGCCAATCATATTCATAAAAAATAGCACACAGTTTGGTAATAGAAATTCCATTACACTGAGTCCGAAGAACAGGATGTATGTATTATGATATTGTGGGTCATAATAGCAATTCATTAATTCAGGTAATTTAGGTATTGCTCATACAATGCAATGATATTACAGTTAAAGACTGTTCTTAATCTGTTTCTGGTGGGAGTGTGATCATAAAACAAACTGGTTGCTTTGTCAGCCCAAGAAATGATCAAAGTAGGACAAAGTTGATGTTTTAAATATTAGCCTCCCCGCCCGTGCACACATACATATTCATTTCCCTGCAGAGATGCAATAGAACGATGACTTCTGCGCTGCACTGTATGAAACCAAAACCCAGCCCCACTGAGCGGTACAAACATACTTTTTGTCATAAATAGGAATGTCGCACAGTTCAATATAGTTGTTTGAGTTTCTAAGGTTTTTGAGCATCATGGGTTTTTCCTACACTACCTCCATCCTGAGCTTTTAGAAAATTCATGGCTGTCCTACAACCAACCGTATGAACACAACACCTTCACGGCGTCAAATATAATAAAAGGTATCATGATGTTATATAAGGTCAACTGACATGCTTCGGGATTGCCCTACCATCATGTGCTGTGACAAAAACTAGGTAACAATATCCAAATATTCATACACAGGGCTGGTATAACAATAAGTTACTATGATCTAGAAGTAAACGCTACAAAAAGCTAAGCATTGAATTTCATTTAGAAGGCAAGGGGCCATGTACGACACTCGGTAATATGGGAATCAGGAGCGACACGCTAAATGCCAATTGCTAAAGTCACTAAAATGCACAATGCTAAATTACTCAGAGGCGAGACAACCCCTCGATTCAAATGGTGTTGCACTGTTTAGAGTTGAAATTGTCCTCACTCAGGACAAAAGGACACAACTTGAATAACTTCACTGTAAGCTACCATAGAATCAGATTGGACAACTCTTATTTATATCGGAATTCACAACTATTGCAACTTAATCCAGAGTTGTCTTCTCTTATCAGATGGTATCACCCAGGCTGACCCCCCCTCCCCACCCACCCACCCACGACAGCCTGCCAGGCTACCCCATTCCAGTAGTTGTTTCCTTTCATATCATACTCAATATTGATTGGTGCTATGGTACTCCAACAGACAGGACAGATGTAATCAACCTCAGTTTTACATGTCTGCTGACATGTTATGGATCGTATTTTTGGTTGGTTGTTTTATTTTGTAACAAACATTAAATATGCTGCAAGATTTGGATTTTGTTACACAAACTAGGAGTAGATGCCGTCGGAGAAGGAGGTCTGCACTTAATTCTGACCCATCGAAATACACAGAATATTACACAGTACATGGTACATTTAACTCCAACTTTGTTACTTAAAACTTAGTTTACAAAAACATACCACTCAAGCATACTAACTAACCTTTTACCAATGAACTCCCTCAGGTTATTGCTCTTAGTGTGAGTTTGAAAGCTGAGATAGGAAGTTCACACCCTGATTTCAACTGAACTCTAATAAAGATACTCTCCCTGTTATAATACCTCAAACCCAACCTGCTATTTCGACAGTGTGATTTGGCACTTAAACTGCATTGTCAGTTTCAGGCGGTCATGGCCCAAACCCTGTAGGGGGTGTGGTTTCTGAGGTCCCACTTTAGGTGCTAGGATGTGCTGCTGACGTGGATATTTTGATATATCCATATCAGACCTGGCCTGGTTTGTCTATTTCCGAATCCTTGCACCTGATCTGTCCCACTTCTTAACCCTAGGACATCCTGGAGGAAACCTTAGTGTTAGGGAACCTGCCTGGTGGGAGACAAGAGAGAAAAAGGTCTTGCTGTTTTAGCTGGTCATTTTCATATAATGACCGTGGCTATTTCGCCCAAGACCTTGGTATTTTTTACTGTATATGTCGCAAAAATAGGACTTATTCAAAATGTAAGAAATTCTGGCTGACATTTTCTTCACTTCTTGGCAGTGAATATCTCTGCTCATGGGTATTTCTTAAACATGAGGCTACTTTCCCCAGAGTCTGACTGGAAAACTCTCATACCTGGAGCAATATAGTAGGTGGCATGAATAGAAATCAATAGATATTGCAGTCTTAGTGCTCCCCTTGATTAACTTATAACACTCAAGAGCAGACAGCTCCAGCAAGAGCTTGCATTGTTCTCAGACTTTCCCTCGCCGGGGGCCGTCTGGCAAGGGGCGAAAGACTGGGGGGGCTCAGACTAGGGAAGATGCAAAGTATGTATCACATTACAGTATCAGTACAGTTTTCACTGATCAAATTATGGCTGCATTGTGCTACGCATGCAACGCTACCGCAACCACAGTAACTGGGTAACAAGGTCATTCAGCATGCCTTCTGTAGGCTATTTAGGCAAGTGGTACCTGACAGGTTCATAATAATGAATAAATGAAGGTCGAAAGGAGTAGAAAGACAATACAAACTTTCACCATTATGCTGTACAGTCATAATTATAATTACAAATTACATGCAGTGAATGTCTGGTCCATTTACAGCTAATGTAAGAAATTAAAATTTTGCAAAAATGGATTTTTTAGATTAAAATTGTTGTATATTTTGGAGTTGGCCCTCCTTGATTCACAGGCCCCTCTCCTGATATGCGTGTCTGTAATAGACCACAGTCCATGTAGACTAGTGTCTAAAAATTTACTTTGAAGTCTGGTATGTGGTCCTGATTGGCTAACCAACTACATACATATTGAGGTGCAAAGGTCATTACCTTCCTTTCATTGTTTTACCTCTGACCAAGTGACGGTGGAGCTCAGAATATTGAAGGCTGATCATCCCCAGGATCTAGAGATCAACAGTTGCGTTTTGAGGCCAATCTTGAAGCCAGTGACTAACAATCACTGAGAATTAATTTGTCACAGCTGGGGTGAATCGGCATTCACCAAAATGTCGGCGTCTTATTCTTCGCAAAAACACTCAGAATTCAGAATTATTTGTATTCAAAAATGATGTCCTTTAACTGGAATGTTTTGATGCGTTGTACAAATAAATACCTGAATCAATGATGAAGTTGTTGCAGCCCGTTGATTGATTGTGCAGCAATAATTGACATGAGTAAAAATATGAATGATTATCTCCAACTTTCAAGTTTCAACTATGATAGGGGTATGGCACAATGGGGTACACCTCTTCCACTAACCGATGATAGTTTCCTGCTTTTGAATAGATAAATGACAAATAGTGCTTGCATTTTTGTAGGATAACATGAAAACATAGGTTAATCATTCAGCATGGATAGTTTGAGATTGAATGTATTTTTTATGTTAAGACTGTGAATTATACCTTTCTGGGTTGATTGGTAATGAAAATATAAAATAATAGGGATTATAGTCCCTTACATTTCTGGCAAACGGTTCACCACCAAGCCAGGATTTAGATATAATTCAGTGGTGTTTTACCACTCCAGATATGGACTGCAGGCCTTGACCGAAATTCAGAAGAGTCAGTGCAGTAGCAAGCTGTATCCAACTGGCTTGAAATTTGAAAGCTTTAATTCAATAGCCAATTTGAATTTTTTCAATCGAGAATGTGTTTAAGTAAGTGGGTAAGGATTTTATTTTCTTGCATAGCAAGAAGACAACTACTAATTATCCCTCTAGATAAACTGCTCTGTCGGGAAAAAGCTACTGACAATAAGCAAGTTTGGCAGTTTAAAATCAGGTGGGCTGATTTGGCCAAAACAATGGTGAGGCCAGCAAAAAAAGGAGCAATGTCAGCAGTTTACAATATGGTCAATGGGCAGAACTGATTTGAACTAATTTGGCTGTGAGCAAAGCAACTCTGATCAGTCCTGAAACTAAGCACTCAACCAATGTATAACTAAAAAAAAAGAACAATATAAACACGAAAAACATCTTGTTAATTTTTGAATAAACACTTGAAGGTTTAAAGGTTTCTAAGTCATATTTGTCATGAGAAGCAACTCCAGATACAGGGAAAAAAAGGGTTATTCATACTCATCATCTCAAATTGATGAAAAACTACAATGAATGACTCATTGATCTAATAAAAAAATGTGCCAGTCATAAAAACTGGGGCATAACACGGTTCATCAAGCAGAGCAGAGCAGCCATCGTCACTGTCCTCATCTTGATAGTATCTCAAACCTGATCCATAGTAGTTCACGTCATCGTCATTATCGGAATCAGCATAGTATCTTACAGGCGAATTATCTTCATCAGAAGTATCATCATCATCCTCGTCATCAGTTTTATCCCTGTCTGTATGTTCGGCCTTGGCTGGCTTGGGTTTTGGTTTCTTGTAGCGTTCTACTTCTATCTCATCGTATAGACAGTACCAGGGAATAGTCCTGTCTTTAAATTTGATCTTTGCAAGCTTACCTGTATTTGAGAAATTATTAAAATTAGAATTAATAGAAATTAAATCTCATACTCATATGGAGGGGTCAATCTGTGACTGGGATTTTGAAAAATATGCGGCGAGTTTAGAGTACACTACGATAAATTTGTATTGTATCTCTGTATATGCGAAGTAGAATTCTATTGAGCTGAGAAACATTTGAGTTCCTTGTAGTTGACAAGATACTCAATCTTTCTTTCCAATAACACAACTTACTTACCTAGTTTACGATCGCAAACAATTTCTTCAAGCGTCCCTACACTGTCATGAGTCATACCTGACCAGTCCAGTGTGGGTTTCTCGATATTCAACTTAACCTGTATAATATGCAGAAAAGATAGTTTAAGAGTGCGATTATATGAAGATGACGTGAAAAAAAAGTTGTCTTTTTATAAATTGCTGGATGCCATAAATAAATAATCACTCAAGTGGAAGATTTGATGTGATGAAATCCAAATTACGGAGGCAACAATAGAAAGGGCACTAGCATACAGATTCGGCATCACTCCTCAATATCAAAACATCTGTAGCTTTGCCCTTCACCTTCAATCTTTCTATATCTAATTTACCACTGCTAGGCATAGCATATTACACAGCTTGCTTAGAAGTTAGTCTTTCTTGATTGACCTGCACCTACAGTTGCAGTAACTCAAATTTTACCAATATTGCAAAGAGAGATATTATATATAGATAACCTGAACATTGTCGTCCCTCCCAGGAGGTCTGTAATGCTCAAGATCAGCCAGCATTCCCTTCCATGATGGGCAGCCAGGGAAATTAACTTCTATGGAGTTTCGATCAAGTGTTTTCACAGTACCGACAGAACTGCCATTCAGTTCTTGCCAACCATGTGTTGGTTCATCTTTTACCCGCACCTTGTCCCCAACCTGAAAGCCAGTAAAAAAGACTTTTCAACGACATCAGCAATCTTAACAGTACAACTAACTGAATATTCGCAAAGCTTTTAATACAGGTGATACGTTTATCGATGTATGTGACTAGTAATTAAGATTTCCCCTCCCTAACCGTGCACTATGAAACCAACTAATCTACCCTCGCTGCAAAGTACTAATGCAGTCCAACACCTCAACTCAACAACATAAAATTAGACAATGCTGACCGGATCATTTCACTTAGACTTTGAAAACTAAAATTGTATCATCGGTAATGTACCATACTCTCACTATCATGTCATTCAATGCAATGACCCCTGCTCCTTTGCTCTGAGAAAGCTGAACTTGATTAACAAACTATGTACCTCAAAGGTTGGGTTATGAACTTTCTCAAGAACTGACAGTTCTATTAAATGATCCGGCTGATCTGGAAAGTCTACTACCACTCTCAAGTCATCTTCTCTGGAGTCTTCAGATTTCTTGATTTCCCTCAAGTAGCCATGTTTGCTAAAAAAAGGTGATTTAAGTTGTGGTGATGTCTAGAAATAAAGCGTAGGAAAATCGACAAAGGTGTTCCTTTTACTATAACCGGAAAGGCGTGAACACTATTGTATGTTTCAATTAAAACTCAGATGGTTAAGGCGCCGGTCTTCTACGTGCAAGTGTTGATGAATGCGGGTTTGAATCCCGCTGCAGTCCACTGATTACTGGGGATTATTGGGCCCCAAGATGTGATCCGACCTACCTATAAACTGAGAGCAAAATTGGTGCAGACATTGCAGCCTCGCCCTTAACGCATCCCTATTGCGCCAACCATTCAGTGACTGAACCTTGCGACTTTTTTTAATCAACTTTGCTTCTGTAGATCACAGATAGTCGCAAGCATTCCTGAGACAGTTGGTCAACAAAGCCGAATATATTCAATAACAGCTGAATAAAACTCATGGGCCATTGCAAAGAAATTTTATGTTAGAACCATGTGTTTCATTTTCAAGGTTGACCGGTCTTCGAAATCACAAAAAAAATCCCAAAGATCACACAAACTGTTCAAGGCATAAAATATATGACATTCCTATAAATATTCACTTACCTTGCAACACTTCTGCTACGCCATGAGAGACGTATGCCATCGACTTGCTTTACCCTTACGCGGTCACCAATGTAAGGCACGTTACATACGGCATCTGACCTCCGGAGCAAGCGTGAACATCCAACCCAGTTAATATTTCCAGGAAACACAACTTGGTACTGAAATCATTCATAAACTGTTGACTCAAAATGTTCCTGAGTACCTAATTAGCCAATGGACTGGCTCTGAACTGATAGGCTGTGCGGTGGAAAAAAAACCCAACTTTCACCAATCAATCATAGACAAAATAGAGACAAGGTATGAATGCAAAAACGTTAGATTGAATTCTAATTAAATTCCTTCCTTTCCATAGTTTTTTAGTCTTGCGGTCTTTCGAAAATTTGACCAAAGATATAAAATCATATTCTATTACATTATTCGTTTGGCAACCTTCTCACAAACAGTGATATATGGTTTGTTTTCACTCAGATTAATCACTGAGATACCTTCAACATGTGCAAATTTGACTAAATACACATACCTCAGTATTATAATCTATTTCGATCTCTCCAATAACCACACCTACACTTGCGTGATGTACTGCAGTATTGATAAAATCAATCATCGCCTGGCCTTTTTCAGGGCACTCCAATGCAAGACTGACACTATCTCCTGGCTTTGGTCTGTTAAAGTAGCATGAGTCTTCCATGCCATCAGTACGATCAACTTTAGAAGAATGATAAAAGAGCAGAAAATTACTTTTGGCAATGCATGACAAATAGAGGCACAATTATTTTTGAAAAAAACCCAAAGGATATAAAACGTTATTTTCAATACTTGTCAGCAATGCTAAAATGCGGTCAATTAGGTAACTGCAGTAAAATTTGATAAATGCTGTTCTCGAAATGACATAGATTTGCAGTAATTTGATCTTATGTGTTTGTCCCTGTTGAAGTCTCCACAAAGAAATTCTGATTTTGTTATACTCGAAACCGAATCCAATTTTCGCAGTTACCATATGAAAGTTTGATAAATATTTTACCTTTTGGGATTTCTTTGAGTGCATTTGTCAAAGAAGTGACCTTCTCAATTGTTTCATCAGAGAAGGTAGTTTTCTGCTGTCCGTGGATTCGTTTAGGGTAATTAAGGCTTTTCAGAAGTGTCATGTTGCTATGTAGGAGCTCTTTGATTCTGCTAGCATCCTCCTGATAATTCTCCTCCGATCTTTGCCATCTAGCTTTCCTTGATGCTTCAATGTTCTCAAGGGCCTCAATCTATAAAAAACAATAATACAATTTATTTATATATATTTATTTGTAAAAATATATACATACATAAAATAAATATTCATTCATTCACTAAGTGGCTTTGTATTAAACGGGTTATCTACTTAATGTGTTATCCCTTGAGCATTGGAGCTTATTTTCAGTTAAATGATATTTTCAGTTTGATAATATGAATTTTTTCATGGAAACTTCAATGCAACTAAATTGCTAAATGCACCTTCTCATTGCAAAGCTTTTCAATCTCTTTTCTATAGTTTTCCACTGCTTCCTTTGTTTTCCCGATATCCTGCTCCAAAATGGTGCGTTTTCTCTCATGAGTGCGCTTCTGCAAATATAACGATTTGATCAGAGAAGTGTTGGTGGTGGAGTAATAGCAGATGATTCCTAAAATGCAATAGAAAAAGGCGTGCCATCCCAGACCTGGTCCAGACCTGAGGAAGCAATACCTCATGGTAGGGACTGGGTTTAATACCTGCTCCTGTCCTAGCCATGACCTCTGTTTGATTGAATGCTGGTTTACAGTTCAGTGTCAGTAGAACGTCAAATCTGAATTTGTTACTTTGTTCTCTGAACCTATGCACACATTATAAATGTAGGAAATCATCCACTTTCAAGTAACCTTTCTCAATTTTATTTTCCAAAGTTACCTACACAGAGACAAGCTTGAGTTTCATCAACACAAACTTACCAAACTGTCAAATTCATTTAGGAACCCCTCAGCACCGTTCTTCAATTTCTTCAGCTTTTCAACTTTCTTCCTCTTCTGCTTTTCCGCTTGAAATATAAACGCTAGTTGTTGTAAACATTGTATTTTTAGTCACTTCATTTACTACGAGACCAACTTGAGTACTTTTATTTAAAGGGCAACCAAGGTTTCGCAGCAATGCATTAATGGATAGCAAATAATGTGCTGGGCAGCATCAGCTTTGTGCATTACGCGATGCAAAACTCAAAGTAGTTGCTGACTCTAAGCTGGGTAACACTTCAGTTTAGGGGAGGTTCCAAGACTTTGCTGTAATAATTATAGAGCACTGGCTAAATAATAACAGGAACAGGAAACTGCTATGTGGTATTCTCTTTTAGCTGAGTTTGAGTACCTGATGGAAGAAATGTTTCACAAGGATTCTGGCTGAATAATCATCCGAATTATATTTTGTCTTTTTCCCCATGCAGAAGGTGCTATCCGCTATGAATCAATGGCCATCAATGAGAAGTTGTTCGAAACCTTGGTTGCACTTTAAACTAACAGAATAGTGAAAATGAGAGGGTAAACTTAGTCCATGTTCACCTTGATTCAGATTGAAACACGTCAGAGTTATTTGGTGGGAAAAACTTTACATAAATATCATTATAACTTACCCTTTCTTGCAACCTTAGGGTCAGGCTGAGGCTCTGGATCTGGAGTGGGGACAGTAAAAGTGGTTCGGGCAGGAGGCACTAAAATTAAACAAAACAATTGGCTGCATTTATTTCAGGGTGAGTTATTCAACTCATTACATTACATAACTGACTTGTTATCTTCCAACTGACATGTCGTTACATACATCGCTTCATAATTGATGAAAGAGAGAACATTTTGTATGATCTAAAGGTTTATATCAACACCATGTCATGGGGTGATAAAAATATATAAACAATTAACCTAATGAACTAATTTATCTGAGATTCCGAATTGACAAAATCTTTACACTAGCCTGTCTTTTCAAGCGTTGTTCAGTGGGGGACAACTCATCTGTCCGACAGCTCGTTTCCATGAGCTGACAAGCTTTCATCCCTCCATCCGAACAAAGCTTGTCAAGTCGGGCTATCTATACACATGAGTTGATTGTTACTCACCTTGTTTCGGTTTTGTTGATGGGTCAATGGTTTGACTGTCTACATGTGTTTTCTCAGATGTGTCCTCACTGCCTAGGATTTCCTTTGACTGGGCTACGGGATTTGCATCTAGGTCATCAACTGCAGAACAGGATACATTTTCTTGTATTTGCATTAAAACACACAATTTTTTAAACAAGTTCTGAAGTGGTATCAACTCAAAGTAGGACTTAAAAAATTGAAGAAGAAATATCGAACTTTTCGCAATGTATTTATAGGCTATCCTGTCAAAACTCTGTGGCAATTGACCGATTTGTGCATACATGCAATCATATTCTTAATCATTCCTGACCTGTCGCTGATATGTTTTCATCCTTGACCATCAAATCTGCTAACTGCTTGGCAATAAGACTGTCAGGCAGGTCATCTAGTCCTCCATTGGGCATCAGGTTTACCTAATAAGAGATAGACTTGTTCTTTGATGTGTTGGGGGCGTTTTAATTGGCTGGTGGGAGGGAGAGAGCTAATGCCAAGTCAAATGGTATTTTCCTGAAAGTACCTATTGGTAAATAACGATTATGGAAGTTATTCAGTTTCCCTTTCACTATATCTCAGTATGTACTTTCAGTGACCCTGCTTTGGCTGTCTATGCTGCCCAACAGCCTATCAAGTCAGAGCCAAAACTTTGACATATTCGACCTCCGATAAACATTCAAAAAATGTTTGAAATCATAGTTGTCCCCTTAGTTTAAAGTTGGCCACAAATAAGAATTGTTGCTACAAGATAACTTTGATGATCAAGGAATCACAGCACATTTTTTTATCAGCTTGTCTCAAGTTTTCAGGCAATGTAGAAAGCGGCTGTTGCTCTAAGAATGAATACTGATTATATCATAGAAGAGCCTACCTTGTTACAAAGTGAGCACTTAAATCGCCTCCTCTCGATTATTAGTTTCTTCACACATGGAATGCACATGCTATGTTGGCATGCTAAGACCTTCTGTTGCTTTGCTGGTTCTTTGCAAACATTGCATTCAATTAAATGTGATAACGTTTTGTCAAGCCCAGAACTTGATGCTCCCGTATTCTCCATAACATGGCGTTCTCAATTCAGACCTGCTAAAACAAAGATGTGGTGCAATGATGTATTCTGCCGTTGCTCATGTTATGGTTTATAGTCATAATAACTATTCTTTTGCAGGATTTCTCTTGGCTCATTGGCTGAGCTAACTTGCACTGCTGGAGAATTTGACAGAGTCTGAATCCAGCACCCAATGGTAACCGTATGTGTGTACCGATCTAGCCAATGTCTCATAGCCAACATATTGGCTAGTACCAACCACTAGACACTGACTGCTCAATGAGGAACTTAACCTCACTTGAACCACACCAACAAAACAACAAGTTTCAATACGGTCAGCCCGGTTACAAAGAAGCCTAAGGCAGATTAAATTTCTAAAAGAAGTAATATCTTACCTGGTCTCAATCTGAGTGATTTAAGAAGTACACCTTGTCTATTGTATCTCTGCATAGGAGCAGTAATAAGTTTTGATTATTCACCGCTTATCCTGTGTACGAGTTTCTGAACCAGACAGTTTTTTAGAGCAACTAAAATAGGGACTTTCCCTTGATTGAAGGGGAACTCCCTATTTAACTGGAAAATTCCCCAACATGCTATTGATAATCAAGTTGCCTACATTACGGTCTGAACTTTACGCTTGCTGAGCATTTATTCAATTAAAAGACTAGTTAACACCAATAATACCTTACCGGCTTTCTGATACCGCCCCAGTTACCACTTTGAGCTTTGAGTCAGTCCAAAATCCTCAATATATGTACTTCAAGAATTAAACATGGGTCTGCTTTATGTCTGCATAGTAGCAGCTATCCTCAGTATTCATCCGTCTGTTTTATTGTTCTCTCTGAGTACTCGTTACGCTAGTCATTTTTAGAGCAACTGAAATAGGGAGTGTCCCATTATTGAAAGGAAATTCCCTATTACACTGGATAATTCCCCGATATTCTATTGATAATCAAGCCGCCTACATTACAGCCTTTACTTTACGATTGCTAAGCATATATTCAGCTATAATTGTTTTATTATTCCTTATATATTGGGGAAACATATAGGTGTATTGATTAGTTATATAAACTTCATTGAAAGAATCAATCAATAGAAAATGAAATGCTAAAGAGACAAAGCAAAATAAAAGCATTGAATATGTGTGAGAGACGGACTGGGCCGTGTACACAACAGGGTGTAGTTGGCTTGCTTTGAGTCTACTCTGATGAGCGAGAGGGCTTTTATATTTAATTTAAGGTTCTATGTATTTTAGCACTGAAAGCCATCGCTCGAATTATGAATCATTATTATATCCCACAGAAGGGTCACAAAGATAGGCTGATACACAATACACGGATCTACTATAGACTGATATACAATACACTGTTGCGACAAATTCTGATGGTCGTCAATGACCGATATCAATTAATTTCCTGACACAATGTAACACGCACTGTTTATCTACTCATGAGCTTAATTCACTAGACGTCGTCACGAGTGTTAACTTAAATTTAATTCAAGATTATTATAATACACAGTCTATTTAATTCATCACAAGTTATATATATATTGCAACTTTTGATGTCTGTCTATGATCTATTACATGAAAGCGCCGACAAGGCCGTCCACAAGTGCGTGAGGTTAGGATTGCCTTTGAATACACAATTGCGACTACTAAAGAGTCAAGCTGCTTGGA
The DNA here is from genome assembly GCA_914767715.1 of Membranipora membranacea. Lineage (NCBI taxonomy): Eukaryota > Metazoa > Bryozoa > Gymnolaemata > Cheilostomatida > Membraniporidae > Membranipora > Membranipora membranacea. Next base: position 13,867,262 of record OU612069.1, on the reverse strand, counting down.
TTATCAATTATTTATGTCAACCAGACAGGCATAAAACTAATCTGTTTAGACTAAGACTATTTATTTAATTACCCTGACCATTTAATTCAATTGAGACAAAATACACATATAAAATATTTATATAAGATAAAAATATTAAAAGTCGTTCTGAGTATTCTAACCTGACTGTCCTTGCACTCTTGTCCTTGGCTATAGGCCAGAATGCCAGATGAGTTCTGATTTAGTCACTGATTGCACAGATAAGTTGATATAACTTCGAATTACACAACAATACAATATATTATATGATACAATCAATTCTTTTACTTCACAATCTAAGCCACTGCTAAAATAGGACGACGGTCCTGTTGCGTTCCTGTCTTAATACTAACTGATCTCTATACGTATTGTTGTGCCACTGATGTATATGTGACACGGTCTTCTGGTAGGCGGTTTCACTTTGATCATATAATATAGTGTTGTACATTCAGGTGCAGCTGATGTAAGTATTGCTGAGGTTGATGATAACTGGTAATTGTATTCTCTTTCTTCTTTAGGAGTGATGGTGGAAGTTAGGTGCTATACTGGACTCGACATTATTTCTACTGTTGTGTATTACTCTGGCGTTCGGGTCCTCATATATATATGTCAGAAGGTAGGGAGGTCATACTAAGCTGATGCTAAAATAGAAATCTCCACAAACCAGGGTTAATTCACAGTTATAATAAAACGCCATTAAGTGTCGTTTTGTTTTTCTTTTTTAAATAAAATCCTATCTACTGATAGGCTGTTAATAATTCTGTTTACTTTTAAACTCAACGTTAGTTTCACAATATAATCTCAACACCTCAAGATTCAACTATAACGTAAAATCATTAATATTTATCAGATTATGGGTTTATGGATTTAGATATGGATATGGCTTTATTGACTGTACCATCACCTCTTGTTCAAAATGAGGTTTGAAGGAAGACGATGTTGTGTGTCTCATTATTTTGTCACGTTTTAAAAAAACGTCAGCAACTTTCCCCACCCTAGCTCCTTTTCCATGGATCAAGCCCGGTTACTTTGCATGCAGTTGGAAGCGTTCGCTAGATCTCTCCAAAAAAAAACTTTAGTACTAAGATCTCTGCATATGCTTTTATCATGGTAGCGACTACCCTCAAAGATGGTGATGCACACATTTTCTCTGGTTGAGCTATCACCGCAGAAAATTGTTAATGTCGGTTTATCATGGTAGTGACTACCCTCAGAGATGGTGTTGAAAACATTCTCTCTGGTTGGGCTATCACCGCAGAAAGTTGCTATTGTTGGTTTTTTTTTGCCATTCCTTCGGTACAGTAATTCTGTCTGGTATTTATCCTGTCTGATAATGAATCTCAAGAAATATATCAATTTGTTTATAGTACTGCTGCATGTTTTAAAATTATCACCCTAACATAATATATCAATTTGTTTATAGTACTGGTGCAGGCTTTAAAAATTGTCACCCTGACATATGTAATGTAAAACATCAACAACAGACTAGTAGTAGCAGTCTATATTTTGACTTCGTGTTTTTAGCCACTATGTGACAAAATGTTTCAATGTAACTTGTTAAAACCTGGCAAGAATACGAAAACAAAACAAAATGAAATGATGATGACGATTTCACCATCGTAAGGCAGCAAGCCTGGACAGGTTGAGAAGACCATGACCTGTATTTTCTTCCACATACTCTGGTGGTTGGTACCTGGCAGGTTCTAACTCATCTAACATACATGACCATTTCTTTCTTCTGTTAGAAAACCATATCTGGCCAACTTCACCTAAAATGAAGAATTTGTATTTTCAAACTGCTTTACTCAATGATTTATTGAGCAGCATCATGCATCATACAAAAAACCATATTAATTTGCTCATGTTGGCATGCTGGGCCTCCCTCAACTATTTGAAGGTTCTATTGAGACAGACTTTCGAAACGCATAGCACAAAATTGGCGACAGTAGTCACTGTCTAGCGAAGGAATTGCAATACATCAAATCGGTTAACATGGACCTACCCATATCATCATCCTTCAGAATTTCCCGCAGCATCCCAACATCATCATGTTTAACTCCTCCCCAGCCGAGCTTTGGTGTCTCAACAGTTAATTTTACCTGAAGTCATAATTTCATATGTCAGCTCAATACAGCATGATTATTTAGCCTTGTACCCACCAATGTGCTTTTTTAATCTCAGAAATTTCTAAGATTTTGAGACATTTTGATGTGGTAGTGGCAAGACATAAATCACTGCTAATTTCCTTGTGGTAAGACTATTCATAGTTTCAAGATTTTCTGTTTCACATCAGCTAACCAAACTAGCACGTAATCTCTGTAGTAAGTAGTAACAGGTAAAAAAGCTGATAATTTCAAACCATATCAGTGCACACATAGATCAAAGATCAATCTTCAATCATCCATTAAATGATGGAATAATAATAAATGTCTATCAATTCATGAATTTAATGTCAAAATAATATGTTTACAAACCTGAACTTTCTCGCCAGAGAAAGGTCTCCTTGAAATCTCCAGTTCATTAGCAAAGCCAACCCACTCCTTACACTCTGGAAACTCCACCACCACTTCCTCTTGCTCTTTTGATCCTTCTATCTCTTTAACTTCTCCTACGCTACTTCCGTTCACAGAGCCCCAGCCTCGCTCTGGTTTTGGGATCTTTGCACTCACTCTCACTTTATCACCAACCTAAAAATAATAGGTGCTGGCTGTCAATGCTGACTATGACTTGCACCGTGTTGTATGCATAGGAAGAGGTTTTTATAGTGATGACTAGGTCTCCTTGTTAAACCACTGACAGCTATAAGTCAGCATGAAACATTTACAACAAGGCTGGAGTTGCAGTGGCTGGTGACTGCGTCCTCATGCATGAAGTCATATCATACAGGAGGGTTCTTTTATCTGCATGCAGTATGTTGTTGTGCATAACAAAGACCTCCGTTATTTTGAGTTCTGATTAGTCAAAATGTAAAAAAATGTTGGTACCCGGAGAGATTTGAACCCACAACCGGCTGATCAAGTGGAAGACGCCCTTACCACTGAGTTATGTTTCGGGCATATTTGAAGGTTGCTTTTAACTGTGTAGTAACAGAATACTGCAATTTAAGATATTATTATTTTATAATAATTTTTATATTGAAATAAAAACTAATACAGCTTCAATATTTAATTACTCACTTCCAGTCCACAACCTTCAACAAGTTCAAGCTCTGAGTACAATCCTTTCCAGCCGTGTTTTTGAGGAAAGTCTACTATAACGATCAAGTCTTCCTTTGGACCTTCATTTTTTATCTCTCTTAGTATCCCTCGACTAAAACACACATGGATCCAAATATTTATTGTTGTGGTTTGTCGAAATCAATTCATCAGTACCTTTGTGTCTCTATTCAGATGTGAAAAACCGCCCAAATGTGTACAAAACTGGGGCTAATACCAATGTCTCTCTTTTCAATTGTCATATGATTGGTTAAGACATTAAGGGGTGAACTGACCTTTTTTTCCCACTTAACCCTTGCCAGCCGTAACGGGGATCTGTGATTACAGTCTTGATTCGGACAGTTTTTTCATGCATTGGCAGCTTAGCATCTGTCAGAGAGTGAGATATCCCATTCAGCGCCCCAGCCCAGTCTGGTTGTCCGGGAAAACAGACCAACGCCTGAAAAACACAAACATTCCGTCGGTTAGTCAAACAAAAATACTTTTACTGCCTGCATGTATACTAAAAGCATCATTGACATTGCAATGATATGTAATTTTTCCAATTATAAAAAAAGTGAAAACTCTTACTCCAATGAATAAATTCATCTTCATAAACAGAATATCCGGTTTGAAAGGTATTAGCCCCGCAATGATACCTTCTGTGTTTCAATAGTCATGAATGGGAATGATGGATGAGGTTTTTCCATTAGAAGTGCTCCACGGAAGACTCCAATCTCACCAAATGACAAACTGCTTTTGACAAAATCCTCCACTTCGTCACCGATTACATTATCATATGCGAGTCTCACAGAGTCTCCCCTGGCAAACTCTGAAGCTATTGACTCGAGATCTGCAATAAATTTAAGGTCGTTATTATCTCAATTCTCTTAGCAATGAAAGGCAATTCTTTCTGATATAATATTGGACCTTAAGCAAATCATATTCATTACTCCTTCAAATGATGTGATTGCCAGAACCATACCTTTTCTCTACCAGCGGTTTTGCCATTGGTTGGCTTTCCATTCATTCTGTTCGTTCTGTTCATTTTCCTTTTTTTATTATCGATAGTAAAATATTCACCGAATTCATTACTACAGTCAATTGATGATATTAACACAAATGTTGGTTCGGGATCCTCAATGATATGAATCCTTTGAATCGATCCAACAACAAAAGCTGAAATCCTGATTAAATTAAACGGAATTAACTGCACACTATCCTCAGAGCATTCGTCCGAGGCAAGTTTCTTGGACAGAGTGGGGGCTTTTTTAATTGCTTCTTTCAGGCGATCTGCGATTGGAGTTAGCATTGCTATAACCTTGTCCAACTCCTCAGCCCTGTCAGTTGATAGCTTGTTCAGTCCTTGCAACTGAAATAATAAAAACTAACCTTTACCATGCAGTCCATTGGTTACTGGGGTTTGGTTGGCCCCCAGGTGAGCTCTGACTTGTCTGCAAACAGAGAGCAACCTGGCACAGGATTGCAGTCTCGCCCCTAAGGTAATTAATGGATTTCTCTGCCCATGCTTCGGGATGTGGTGTGTGATAAGGCAATGTGATTTCAATCAACCATTTTAACCCATCATTTACTCATGATAGTGTCAATTGAAAATGTAGGTAGGTGAAAATGCCATAACGCCAATCTTCAGTGAATAGTCTGATAATACACACTTTGTTGTGGTTTGACTTCAATACCTTTTCATTGCAGAGCTTAGTGATCTTGGTGCGGTAAGCAATTATCTCATCTTTTCTTGACTGTACTTCTTCTTTGAGATTGTCCTTTTCATTTCCGTAATACTTACTCTGAAAGAACAAACAAATTTCAGAATCAACTTTGGCGCCTTCACGCTCATTCTTAAGATTCTAAAGAAATCTCGTTTGGATACATTTCACCCTAGCAAAGTCGGTAGCTGGTTAGGAGTTTCTGTCATTCCGAAAGAACAGAAATTCCATATCACATAATTCAAATTGATTGTAGAAGTTGAATGAGCATCATATGACGAGCTCTGACTAAATGATTTGAAATTAACTATTAAACTTACAAGCTCTATTGCATTCTTCAGACGCTTATTTGCTGAGTCAGTTGTTTCAGTCAGGTTGCTTTTCAGTTCATTGCGTTGTTCTTTAGTCACTGCAATCGGTAAAAAGTGTAATCATTTGGTGATTTGTTGCTTTAGCAGGTTCTAGTGCATGATTCTCTGAGCAAACTGATAGTCTTGTGGGGCCTTTGATAATTAATAATTCTACATAAATATAGCAATACATTGATTTTCACTCACTTTGCGCTTTTTTTGCAGGTTGCTCTTGAGTAGACGTCGTCTTTTGTTTGCCCTTCTTTTTCCTTGTCTTCTTGCTCTTTGAAGGTTGCACAGTTTGTTTTGGTTGGGCGGTAGCAGCTGCTGCATCAGCTTTTGGCACAGTTCCAAAGCTTCCGAGTGATATTTGATTTGGCAGGTCCTTCCTTAATAGAGAACCTTCAACAATAGAGAATCACTAAAACATTATATTAGGTAGGCTATCATGTTGCCGAGAAAAAATCGAAAAACAATTTTTTAATTTACTGATAGATAAGTATTTTGTTTTATTTGAAGCCAACTACTTTTCTACACACAAAAATCCCACTCGGGCTCATTGAATATCAAGCCTCGGACAAGCATAAACAGACCTTTAGAGGAAGGTTGATTGTCTGCGGGGATATCTTCTTGTGTCAACCTTCCCTCACCGGCAACACCTTTCTCACAGCTGTCAGCAGAGGTCTCATTCTTCACAATCTTAGCAATCTTAAGGAGGTCTGTACTATCTGGAAGCTCCTGTACACCACCTTTTGGAATATCAACCTCCTGTGAACAAACAGTAACCATGATATTTCATACGTAATCGTAAACTATCCACTATATTTTGCCTGTCTTTACTACTGAATATGTTAGCTAGCTCAAGATGGATCACAACATATCTCAATATCAGTGGTCAAGCAAATATGATGGGAAAAGTCAAGGCTATATAGATGAAGGAGTGAAGTGTAAGAAGGAGGTGGGCCAAGCTATTTTTATGTACATCAATGAAGATGTGTCAAGTTCCCTTTATTGCAACATACAAAATGGCTCTATGATGACTATTTTGTACTCATTACGAGCATTAATTTAATTCAACCCACCGTTTCAGGCAATTATAATGACAAATGATGTTGTGTGATTAAAACCAAACTTGCTCTACTATACTACCTTGGTGCACTGAGGGCATTTGAATCGGTCATTCTTTGTCGGCAGCTGCTTAACACAAGGCAGGCAGATCCTGTGTTGGCATGGCAGAGTCTTCTGTTTCTCGATTTGTTCCAGGCAAACTCCAAACTTCAGAAAGCTCAAAAGGGATTCCTGTAAGCCTTGGGACATCCTTCAAAACAGCATCTGATGATAACAGCGTACACGATTTTTCTTATACTCTGAACGTCTATTTTCTTTTTGTATAAAAAATGCGCAATCTAAAGGTCCTGAGAAAACGATAAGTCAGCTATGCAGTTATAACTTACTTTGTGGTTATGAGTGAAAAGAAGTCAGCTTAGTTCACACAGCTCAGCATTCAACAGATACATCGAATCACTGATGTTAGTACTTCATGTCCAAATACAATAGATTAACTGCTGTACGATCAATCAGGGAGGGGAATTTCTTCATGGCACAAACAGTTCTTGGGAATTCCCTTTTCACCATTGATTAATTTTGTTGAGTTAACTTTTGCTGAGGGGAACATTTTAGTTGCACTCAGATTCTGATCCTATCAATTGCGCTACTTGCTCCGGTCTACAGAAATTATTCTGATAGCACAGCACAAACTTACTACTAATTGTTCAAATTTATAAATTATTATGATTTATGTAGATATAATGTTGCATTGTAGAAAACCTTTTGCAGATTAGCGACTGTCAAATATCTAACGCCAGACTACTAATCAACCATGCTAATTTCCTTCTCAACGCTATTGTGTGGTCTGAATATGCTTTGATATGCAACATCAAGCTACGCCATCAAGGAGGTGAGACGCTGCGTTTTTCACAGATAATAACTTTTAAGGATAGGCAACTCCAGAGTAGAAAGTGAAAATCTTGTCAGATGGAACTTGACTGACAAAATGCTAACCTTCAATGAAATATGCAATGGTGATTTTATTGGCTGTAGTTGAAAGTAAATATGTAGAGTGCCAATCCTCTCCACAGAATCACCATACATAGATATATATCTTCAATCAAAACGAGTGCTAGTGGAATGTTGGAAAAAGGAAAATGGCGCCACTCAGCTTTAGACAGTGTCAAATTGATTAATTTTTCTTTTTTGTAATGTTTGCGCCCATTTGCTCTCAGTTTGTAGCAGGTCGGAGCATACCTGTGGATCCAACATGTCCCAATAGTCAGTGGGCTGCAGTGGGACCAAAACCTACGACCTTCAACATTTGCGTGCTGAAGTCCGGCGCTCGAACCAACTGAGCCACCTCCTATTCCATGCCGTTTTTGTTGTTGTCTTTTTGTTTTTTTTTGTACTGGATAGGATAAGATGTGATTATAAAGCTGCCCTATTGGTGTAGAAACAGGCTCCTCTTTTTGAGCAGAAATTCAACGTTGGTTTGCAGTGCATCTGCAAATCTTCTCTCCAAAAGTTTCTTTCAAACATCATTCAATATATTCTGACTGTGATTTGGTCATGTTTGATTGCTCCACAAGTCAGTAGATTGCTGTATCAACCCGTTTGTTGTTAATTGTTAACCAATTCTGTACCAGATTAATCACCAAGTATAAATGAGCTGACAGCCACATTATTATTCATGCAGAAATTTTTTCCCCTATTGATTATAGCTAATCAATCATTGTACTATACACATCTGCCTGTTGAGTACTGAATGTTTATAGCGTTATAAAGGAATTCCCAAAGTCCTATTTCTAAAAGCTGGGTTTTCCCAGTTACTGCATCGTGGATAGGGATTTCCCCTTGCACTGTTAGTCTGGTCTGTAAAATCCCCCTAATCAATTGGATATCATAGCAACAACCGTAATAGTTTTTATTCACATTTATACTTGCAAGGCCCGCTGGCTGATGTTAGTTAGTGAATAGTAGTACTGCAATCTGTTAGTAGCTAACATCAACTTTGTGGTGAGTAACTCATACATTTTAGACATGTAAAGCTCCTACTTTCAATCCAGTCCAGCTTTTCACCTTTTAATAATGTTGAACATAGAGTTGCGTCAATACCTGTTGGGAGGGTTTTTAAGGCCAGGCACTTCGTATAGGCTGACCTTTGCCTTTGTCATAGAATAGCGAGTTTATTCTGGTTGGTAGTGAAAAGGTGCACTGACAATTTCAATGTAACATCATTTTCCGGTATGTTTAGCGGTGAACGTCCATGCATAAAACACTCTCAAGATCTCAGTTTGGTGACAAGACAACGCCATGTCAAGGATAAAGGAATCGCTATTAGAAATGCTGAAATGTACCATCTGTCTTGAGCAGATAGCAGAACAGAAGGCTTTACCTTGTCAGCACACTCTATGCCTGGATTGTTTGCTCAAACTTCAGACCAGGAGTAACAGACTTAAGTGTCCTGTTTGCAACAAGGTAATGAGCATTTGGTATGAAACCATGTTTCTAGCTTGCTATGGGCTATGTAGCATTCTGGCATATTCTCATTTAGATACCTAGGGCAGAATTTTGTGTAAAGGTTCCAATAAGATCCCACAGTCGTATCAATACCACAGCCAGCCCGGCGATCGCCTTCCCAAACACGATTAAGGGCTAGCTGTGATCCATATTTAAACAGCCACACATCAATCGACCAGTATAGATTGTAGGTTACCTTCTGAAACCATCAAAATCCAGGTCCAAACTTCTGACGTATAATACTGATATGCCTTACCTTGACATTCCATCAACAAGGATAGCCCAACTTAGCTGAACATACATTTAATTGTAGGAGCTAACGATTCCTAATGGAGGAGTCAAAGAGTTTCCAGATAGCTTGGTGACACGCCAGATCTCAGATGCTATCAATGCACAGAAACCATCAACTGAGGCATCAGACACTAACACGACAGACAACAGCAACCAGGAAAAAGCAGGTATAATGAGAATGCCTGTCCCAAACGAATAGCTTAAAACTGCCCCGGGATGTAATGGTTACCTTCTCACCTCTGCCAATACAGCATCTCTTTATAATCCAAGCGTCACATTTTTAGAACGATCTCTTGCCCTTCGGTTTGAGATAACATTATTCTGTGTAAATGGCTACGAAAATCTGTAGGAGAATAAATGGAAAAACTCGCTTTAATTAGATTTTGGAAACTTCAGTGATCACAAGAAGCACAACACCAGCTACCTAGCCAGTTCCTTTTCAAAAACAGATGCCTTGTATCATATCTGGTCCTTGTCAGTTATTTGAAGTGTGGCTACTAATAATGTGTTACATGCTTTTATCAGGTTGTTTGATTGATTGAAGGCAGGATATAATGTGGTGATCCGTCCCTGTGTGTTTGACAATTCGAAACAAATGTTTGTGAACTTTTATTTATAATGCTTGCCAATGTTACTCGCGGAGCCTGTATAGTCATTACTTTAAGTTTATATAACAATGTTTGTATTATTCATTCCAGTAGGCCACAGGAGCTCCGGTTCATCAACAATAGCTGGGCTCATATCAGGTGGATTTGGTGTAGTTCCATCCACGAGGAAACAAGAAAATTCACCATCCGGAAACACTGGTGAAGAAAATAAAGGTGCAAAGGTGAAGGAAGGTTGTGCAGGGAACAGTCCTAACTCCAGTGAATCGCTGCCTACAAAGGATTCAACGAAACCAGCAAAACAAGCTATCGAACAGTCAGGTATTACATACATAATTACATACATCACAGACGTCGCACTCTGATTAACACAACATTTTCTTTTCTTGCAACAGTAAGTAGTATTGACCACTTACGAAGGTGGAAAAGACTACTATGTTAATAAATTGTTTTCTTATCCTGATTTCAGTTCCCAGATCAGCAGCAGTGAAGCTATGGAAGGAACTGAATGATGCTCAACAAAGTGGAAATGACAAATTAAAGAACGCTGATGATCTCGTAAGTAAATAATGTATTTACACAATTAATCACAATTTGGTTGTCAGTCAGGTCAACTCATAAACATGTTGACTCTAATTATTTGTTAATTGGTGCACTGCAGTCAAGCCCCATAATACCACTTACTGATGACTGTCAATATAGCAATAATAAATTTGGCAAAAAAAACTGACATGGGAAAGTAACCCTAGCACGTAAAATCTAGCTTCTTCGACCCTAGCCTAGCCTGGCCTAGCTAAGCTTAGTCTAGCTCAATCTAGCCTAGCCTGATATAGTCTAGTCTAATCCAGTTGAACCAGATGCATATTGATTTGTCAATTATCATTTTGTTTCACCTTTGTAGATTAATCATTATTCAATAGTCAGAGAGAACTTGGATGACAAGATCCAAGCAAGAAAGGATGAGATTAAAGCATATCAACTCAAAATGGTGTCTTTATGCCAAGATAAGGTTAGCAGTTATACCTTCTTCTGCTGTTGATTTGATTGTCTTATAACCTAAAGCCTATGCCAAAAGTTTGAACGCTGTTCAACCAAGAACTATCTTTCAGATCAAGGGACTTAACCAGCTATCGGGAGAAGAGAAAACTGAGCTCGACGAAGAAATAAACCTGATAAAACCTAAATCAGATGTGTTGAGAGATCACATGAAGAGGTTACCAGAGCTGAGAAAAAAACTCCAAAGCAAAGATTGTTCTCAAAAAAACTATAAAGATGCTCAAGAGTGTCTCAAAGTGCTCAAAGTTCTTACTATGGATAAGTCTATTGCAAAAGGTAGATCCCCATTTACTAAGTCACGGACATCATCCTGAAAGGCATATCAATATGAAAGTCTTGGTATTACTTCTTAAACCGCTGCTGACACAGCTGGGCTTTGCCCAACAGAGCCATCAGTCAAAAAGTTGAATAGAGAGTTGTGGCATCACAACATTTAGCCAGTAGCTTTGCATGGAGTTATATGAGCTCTCAAAAAATACGTAGTAACTTCTTCTCAAGCCATCCGCCATTAGTGATGCCTTTAGAATCTAGCTGAGATTCAACACTAATAAAAGTTTTGGCAGTAGTTGTTGAATTAAAAGAATTACTTGCTCAAAAATCCTTGTTGTGAGTAGGTCCAGGCAAATGTTGACAGTGTGTACAGACCACCAAAGTATGTCTCCTATCTTTTTTCTGTTGTTATCCCTTATCTTATTTGCTGTAGGACTTGCAGAAAAGGAAGGTACATTTAAAGCTGGAGATTCAGTGAGGGTTGATCATGACAGACCACTAGGAAAGGATGTTGCGGAGTTTGTTAACGATCAAATAACTCATTCATCAGTTGGAGTGTTCCAAGGAATGGTCAAGAAGCAATTCCCGACACCATTTGGGTTTCCGATGGAGTTGGACATGGTATGTATAGCTAGATGGGAATTGGGAATCTTGAAATGTTTTTTGGAACACGGCTGTAGCTTAGCATTATCTCAAAGGCCTTCGAGATAGGACTGCTGTAGTTTGCACCTTTTTCTGTTGTTTGTTGCTTGCTGCTGCACATGTTGGTATCGTAGTGAGCTGACAAACTGAATATGAATTTTACAGGCTGTTGTGTGCTTTCCTTCGAAGTGGATAGGACCAGTAGAGAGAATGAGACGCTCTGGTAAAAGTGCAAACTTGCCTTCAAGCGGTGATAGAGTTTGCGTGAGATCATCTGTGACCAAACCGCATTTTCAATGGCATGGTGTGAGAGCAAAGAAAAGGTAAAGCCATAACTTTGTCATATCAATGCGTATAACAAAGACCGGTAGTCGGACTTAAACGCTACATGATCTATATTGGTTACACCTGCATTTCATACATTGGCCTCTGTGTCACATAGAACCTCTCTGGCAAAGGGCACCAGGGCTGCCTTTGCTCCCGAAGTCTAAAGCGTAACACGTCAGACTGTCCCACATTAAGCATGGTAATTATCCCCTCGTTAAAAATCAAATGGGTGAGTTTTTCCCTTCACTAGAATGGATGCGACATATAAATATAATGTCAGCTCCTCAACTTGTAATTTCTGCATTTCAATCTTCTGTAGCCGAGGTATAATGAAGAATATAGAAAATAGTGGACCAGACAATGACTGCATTGTGACCGTTGATTTTCCTGAGTGCAGAAACTGGAAAGGCTTATATTCTGAGATTGAATTAGTGACTGGCTGTGGGTTTGAGGTAAGATGTGTTAAGGTTTATTCCAGTGTGACAAGGGTTGCAAGGTTAGCTTAGTGCAGTAATTTGACAAGCTTATATTGTTATAAAAGATTTCCTCAATAAAAATTGTAGATTCCTATTTGGAGCATGGGGCACAATTCAACGAGAATAAGCCAAATTTTGAGTTTTCAATCACCACTGGTCATCATTGGACAAATGTGGATATTATTGTTGAAAGATTTTGACTTAATTTCAATTCTGTTCAAAGTGAACTATTTAAAAATAAAGCACAAACAGGTAGAATCTTTATTTTAATACTTATTCTGACGATTGATTTTCACACAGAGTTTAACCCTTTTAAAGTCTTGTTACATAAAAAGTGACACCTTGTATTAAAAAAATTGTGCTTAAAAATCCAGTAAAACCAATTTTAAAAGAGTGAAAAATCTATACTTTGTATGATCTGATGTCCTGGTTAGCATATGATAGAAATAATGTGTTTTGGCGTACTCTACGTGCTTTGTGCAGACAATCAATCTTGCTGTCAATATCGTGCCATATCTCTCTAGTGTAAGCTTTTATTGTTTCTCTATAAAGGTCGGTGACAAAGTCCGCATGAGTAGTTTTATACCAGAACCATCCCGCGGTTGGGCAGGTGTGAACGGGAGCAGTATTGGAACAGTCAAATCCATTGATGGAACAAAAGGAAGTGAAGAAATCATTGTGAGGTTTCCTGAGTGTAAAGAATGGATGGGCTCAGAGTCAGAACTTGAGCTCTCCAAAACCCCAGCTGTAGGGGAAAGAGTTCAGGTACAACTTAAAAAATTGTTTTTTTATAGCAAAATTTATATGATAATTGTCAATCATGAGTCCACTTTTGTAATACAGGTAAACAGAGAAGAACCAATCAGTGTTCAGGTTCAACTGCATCTATGTAACTTTTCAGTATTAGCTCTATTCACATAGGTGATCAGTTTGTACTGGTGAGTAAGAATCCTGTCAACAAATGGAGGGTTTCACGGCACATTTGTATTGGTTTTGTACAACAAACACATATGTTTGCTGCCCATAGAGAAATTGACTACACCTAATTTTCTTGCAGGTAAAGTTGACTGTCACCAAACCAACCTTAGACTGGGGTGGAGTCACTCATGATAAGATTGGTGTTCTCGAGAAGATTATCAATGATGATTATGAACTAGGTAAGCTCATGTCATGTTTTAACCAGATTACATCGATGTTTGTCACCAGTAGCAAACTAACAGAACACGTACAAATATTGACTGAATTTCAATTGAATACGCTTAACCGAGTATTTTCTGACCTTAGTTGTATTGTCATTCTATCTATTGCAGGGAATGTTGGTTTAGTGAGATTTCCTGGCAGGAAGTTGCACTGGTCATGCTTATTAAACGAGCTAGAACCTGCAAGATACCAACCTCCAAACTATGGCAGCCATCTTGATGCCGAGGATTTACGAGTGCACTTTGAGAACATGATGCTGGGAGGAAATCTGCCTTTTTGAGCAGTTTCCAAGTATTTCATGACATTCAAGCCAATTCTCATGCCCTCTGATGACTTATATTTTAGTCATTATATCACTACACAAAAGCCCTAACACAGATGGCTCAATATCCTGGTGTTTATGAGCTTTACTCAACATCCTCCGGGCATAAACAATTTTTTGCGACCTTCACTTCTGTATGATTTGAAGACATGCATAATAACGAACATATAAAATCAAATTGTGTGAATCAATATCAGAGTTTCTTTTCTATGAATTCATAATAATTTTACAAATTATAAAAATATTGATAGCTTATCCACAAGAGTTCAGATTGATAAAAGATATTCATGGCGGAAGTATGTCAAGTCTTGTACAGCTCTAAATGTACTGAATAGTAAATTGAAGTTCTCAGCTCCAAAATTACATGGTGATTCAGGTCGGGAGGCTACAAAACCATCGATTTTTTCATCATGAAGCTATCATTAATTGGACTTAATAGATCTTGACATCGTAAATATTACAATGCACTGACTGATCTGCCCACCGTAAGATATTAGCTTATATAATCAATAAGTACCTGACTCAATTAATTTGCACTGTAAGCGTAATGTAAGCGCTAAGTAATGGGGAATAAATTGCCATGAATGCGTCTAGCGCAATGCCAAAATCCTTGCAAATCAATATGCAAGTTGTCGGCCATAATTATGAAAAATTCCCTTTGTGGGAATCCCAACTTGTGGAAATCCCCTTTCTGTAATAATAGATTAGTCGTAACATGATAAGTTGATTGCACACTTCAGCTACAGCTAGTTAGTAAGCTATCTGATACAGGCCTAGTTGAGTCGCTGGAGATAGAGATCAAAAGCAGACACTAGGAGCAGGTGAGTTAGACATTAAGATCTGATTAAATTGATATATCAGATTTCTTCTTGCAGGTGTTTATTGCCAGTTAAATTGCAATTAGATATGGTTGATAAGAAGGGGTTACTAGGTCGTTTAGGACTAGAGATATGACAGCCCCGTTCAGCCCCCTGCACTCCCCGACATCAGTGCTGCCTGCCAAGAGAACAGAATCAACTTCTCTCCGGCTCCCAAAAACTAGCCGCCAACTGGTGATCAGGGAATTGAGCTACAAGTTGCAAACCCCTTGGGTGCTCACCTTATCTTCGCTGTTTTCAGTGCTCATATCTGGATAGATATCAAGCTTATTCAAGAGACTATGGAATCGATGGACTGGTCCTCCCGCTCTACTAAGAGGTTGTTATCCAGACTAACCAGATGTAACTTGTGTTTAGAGAAGGTGAAGAGACTCAAATGGCTTTCTTGTCAGCACAGCCTGTGTGTACCCTGTGTAAAACTGTCTGCAAATTTAAAGAGAAAATCATTGTGCTGCTTGATTTGCAACAAGGTAAGTTTCCAGGGTTTTTTCTCTTACACAATGTACTGGGCAGATATGCTCTTAGCATGTTGGATAGCTCACTTTATTTGAGATAAGGTCTTTACCACTGATATACATTATATGGATGAGGGGAACTTATCTGATCTTGAATATGCGTATGGCTATTTATGTATGGTTGCTGGACCGCTTTTCTCATTATTTGATTGGTCCTCAAGTTCAGGATCTATAATAGCCGATTATTGAAAGATTTTGTCAAGCAGCTTACCTGAGGTTGTTACTTGGACGTCAATCAATGCATAGCGTATAGCTGCAAGATTTTCAGCTTTATTTAGATCCTGACACAATGTCTTATACTGATGGCATATCTCCACACATAGCCATGCTTTTTATTTTACCACTGATCCTTGAATTCGAATCAATGGTCTTTACCTATATTTTGATAGTTAAAGATCTTCAACGTCCAAGATAAATTATGAGTTGAGTCAGCAACTACATGGGCTTACGTAAGGCCTAGCCGATAGTTTAGAAGTTCTCCAGCATGAACGACTCAACCCACTATATTTGTAACATGGCATACGGATAAACCAGAACAGTGTTCAGAAAGCTGTAACCCAAAAAAGTTTGACACGCTGAGGTCTATTGGTGTGACAATCACATTTGCAGTAGTGAACAACTCCAAATTTTCAATGTTTTACAAAATGCAACACGCCTATCCATTTTGCCGGTCGATAAAAAATAGCAAACATCACTCCATAATCTTCATTCCTGATGACTTACTGGTCTGTCACTTTAAAATGTTTTCTGTTATATTTTAGAAAACACTAATTCCTAACACTGGGCTTGAAGGCATTCGTAATTCTACAGTCGCTGAACAATTGCTGGTTTACATGGATACAGCTCAACCTCTGATTCATGAAAAAGGTATTATTTTATAAATCTTGTTAAATAATGATCGATTGATGAGTACTTTATTATCAATCTGAACACATTGAAAATGTGTATCATTGATCTGATTTAAAACGAAAATAATAGTAAAGCGTAAAAAATATTTAATAAATTTCAAAAATAGGGAGATCATCAGATAATATGATTAATTAAGCCACCTATGACCTCATCAAAATGATACATGGCGACCTTCAATTGTGATCTTGACCAGAATTATGGCATTTAGATACATACAAACAAAATCAAATCTATCTGACCCTACACCAGCACCATGACATATTAGAACCAGGATCTGAAACCTGCAATACAATTTGATTATTGAATGTTACTGGTTAGTAGCAGGCTAGCTAACTGGCCCGACCAGTCCAATGTTTTATGGCTCTTGCCATTTGTTGCTAGTGGAATGGTGCTTTAAGAGCCAAAGGTTCAAATCCTATCTAGGGTGGGTGGATGGGGAGAATTTTGGGCATGATCGGAACGATTGAAATGTTAGCGCACAACTAGTGACTGCCAGGCTCACTAATTAGAGCTATCAATCGATCATTTTTTTTAGGATGGTGTCATGGTGTAATCAATCTGGAGCCATAAGTTCAAGTCTCTTTATAGAAGCACCGACTGATCGTTTTGGCACCAAGAACCTCATTCCAGTGCTTGTCTGTCATCAAACTGACCCTGAAGACATTTAACTGCAAGTCAAGGGATTCTAAAGAAAATACAAGGCAGCCAAACACAAATGCAATTATCCAAGCATTCAATTATGGAACACTAATTTTCCCCTATCTTATATTCTACTTTATATTTACTTGAAGAATTAGTTCATTCTGATACACCAAAAGAAGAACTCTCGGAGGATCAGCAGAGTTCCTCCGATGACGAGGAAGACGTATTAGATATTATTGTAATAGCAGACTCAAACAAGACAACTGTATACCCTTCAGATTCTGACTACATTACTGAACAATTAGTCATTGTTCTTCCGGATGCAACCAGTAGTCAACTCAAAGATAAATCCAGTGTAGACAAAAACTCAAAATGTAAGTGATCGATTTTATTGTCATTGATTCTCAAGTTTTAGGTCCAACAAGTCATCTCTCACCAAAACTTGTTCAACAGAAAATACGAGGAAGCTATAAATATCAACATGCAACAAATAACTTGGGAACAAAAGTGACGGAAGGGTAACAAACAATGGTTGATTTTAGAAAATATTGATCAAAACAGCCCATATATATCCTTTAACCATTTAAAATTCATGTTTTTTTCCATAGGCAAGGAGTGTTCGGAGGAGAACGACAAAGCTAAGAGAGCTTTAGCAAATGCGGGATTGACAGATGGGATGGACCTTGAAGGTGAGGCAATCAGGATTTGATCATAACATATCAAAGAAACCTGCTCATTACACCACAGGTGGTGAGCAATATATTCGGTAATTAAACCTCTATTTAGTTAAAAAAACACCGGCAGTAAAAGTTTGCCATTTTATGGTTGGAATTAAATTTCAGATCTGAGGCAGAGACGGAAACTAATAAAGCGTGTGAATGAAGCAGTCAAGGCTTCAAAAGAATGGCTCACAACATCCGACAAGGTAACTCTTAGAAGCTTCTTGCATGGCACCTGGACAAAAGTACCATATAGTATTTTGTTGTGGTTGCCAGCAATATCCTGCAAATCTTAAATAGTATTCAAGATGATTAAAACTTTTACAGCATGTGATTTTAAGTATTTGTTATTATTATTGCATTATTACTAGCTTGTAGATGTTGATAGGAAATATGCAACTATATCAAGGGAAATTGACAAAGCAAGGCAGGCAATTCTAGAGCACCAGCTGGCGATAGAACTTCTCTGTAAAGCCAAGGTCAGTTGAATCTGTCAAATGGTCTGCCGAAACGTGTATTTTATCTTAGTTTACTTGCCAATCTGATTCACACTTCACAAAGTTGTTATAATAATTTGATGCAATGTCATGTGATTGATTGTCATTGTTTGATGTGTCCAATGGCGAGCATACGCATTTATTGTACTGGCTATGAGACGTCACTCATTGTTTGAAAGTTGAAAGTTATTTATTTACTGATTGCTTTGACACTTTGAATTTCAGCTGGACACTTTGGAGAGAGCTGAAAATGTCAGGAAGGCGGAGTATCAAAACTTCAAGAATAAAATCAGTACACACGCTGGAAAGATTTCCGAGGAGTTAAGTGTAAACTTGGCTGTGTGGGAGAGATTGAAAACTGCTACAAGACAAAGAGAATATGAGCTAATGGAGATAGATGATCTTAAGTCTGCAGAGAAATTCACAGTACGTCTTGAGGATATCAATTCAGAGAGACCATGTGGTATGTCAAGCATGAATTTAGTAAATGTAACAATTCAGCTCAACCACACTACACAGCACAGTTTATTTTAAGAGACCATTTTTTGTGCACATACATAATATCATATTCAAGCATCTGAATCAGCCAATCAGCCTTCTGCTTTTCTCTATATTTTTCACTATGTATATATTTACTAGGTCTTATATGACCACCCTATTTAACGAGGTCTCCTAAGCTCAGGTAGCTTGTATGGGATAGCTAACCTATACCCTTGCCTGCCATTGCCGGCTACTCATTTTTCGAATAGGCAGAATGGGAGCACACAGTAGACCTCCTGTATTTACGATTTTGATCCAAACAGACCTGGCTAGGATGAATGGCTTGCCAGGGCCAAATCATGATGTTAGTCGGCGCCAGGAATCAAACCTTAGCCTCAACAATCAGAACACACCTGCCTGAATATGTGTTGTTCTTCCTGGGGCTCGGCTTGTTCGTGAATTCTCACGTGATATGCAACGCTACAGAGATTAAAATGGCTGAATACACATCTCATTTTCATTTTCAGTTGCAATTATTTTTTGGCTTCTGCATTTCAGGTAAGGCTACAATGGGAAGTTGACAATAAGCTCAACTACTGCTTGATAAATAATGAACAATTTAGTAATGTTCCAGCTGACAAAATTTATAATTCACTCCTTTAGTGCCTCTCTCTGATGGGTTTCACCCAGGAGACAGTGTACAGATTAGCTTTGGCCATGATGAGGATTGGATAAGAGAACTTATGAAGACTGAAGTGACATATGATAGTATTGGCATTGTACACAAGGTCAAAAGAATTGGTATGCACAAAATGGTAAGTAGTTCTACATGACAGTTTGTTTATCACATAATGTAATGGATATTAAATCTGTTAATATTGCGTAATTGTTCCTGTATGCTTTCAAACGAAACCATTTATAATTAAAGCATTTGTGAAAGACTTCGGAAGGACCTCAGCAAAATATGGTCTGGCAGCTAGTTACGCAGTAATTATGCAATATTTCCACATTTAGAAAATTCAGAGCACTTCTGGGTAAAAATTATGTACAGTGTTAGAAATTTTCCTCCCTTCTCAGCTATGAGGTATCTATGAGGCCTAGTGCTGTGCCAACATAATGAGTTACCATTTCAAAATCATTTTAATTACTGCTCTTCTCCACATAAGTTCAAAATAAAAAACCATCTCATAGTACTTTAAATTACTAATTTTTCCATATAAGCTAGGGAGACATTTTACAATAATAGATAAATTCATTTATTAATTCACCCAATTCTCTTACTATACATAATTTTTACCAAGAAGTGCTCTGACTTTTCTAAATGTAGAAATAATGCATAATTACTGCATAACTACCTGCCATACTATGTATTGCTGCTCCTTCCTAAGTTAGCCAATCTTGGCAAGCTTTACAAGGCAGACCTTGTATCACTCAATATGAAAATTACCTACTTATGCACTGGTAACCAATTCATAGTCAATTGAAATATATTAATAAGCCCAAAAATGACAACCATGATATCAGAGCCACATTCAACCCAAAACATGAAATCAAACACTTATCAAGCTAACAAACAATGTGACCATGTCCTTATTCATAAGAATTGTGTTTTTTTTTGTAAAAAAAGTTTATACTATTGCATGTCGATTCCCTAGCTATGTAAATCACCAGCAAGTTTTCTAATTTATATCTAGTGTACAGTGCTGTTTCCTGAGAGGATATGCTGGACAGTCCGGTCTGATTTCCTGGTGAGATCGTACAAGAAGTCAAGATTACCTTACATCGGGGACACTGTCAGGCTGAAATCACCGAGTAACAATCCTAGAAATGTAAACAAGCTACGCAATGGTGATTTAAGAGGAGGAGTCATGATAAAAATCGACCGCCATATTTCATATAATGGGTATGTTTATTGGGTTTTTTGTCCTTTGCTTCTGTTAGAAATGAGTGTTTACAATGTTCTGGAAAATGTTCTTTCTCTACTACTATTCCTGTCACATAATCCTGATAAACCGATTGAAATCAACAATGACTGTACATGGACTCTGGTGATCGGACCACAAAGGGTAGCATATAAAACTTTATAAACCATTTTGATACACATTAGAAGCCCAGCTCCTTAATAACCACAAAAATATATACAGATATTTATGGGAATTTGAGTTATAATATGTACGTTCAGAGAAACAGGAGTGCTGAAAGAGATTGGAGATAGCAAAGCAAGTGGAGACTTTACTGTGTTTGTTGACTTCGAGTTCAAGAATAAGTATGAGACATATTACTCATCTATAGAAAAGGTTCCCGGCTGCGGTTTTAAGGTATGCTTTGTCAGTTCATGTACTTGTTTGTGTTTCAGCACACAGGACCAAAGTCTAAATTTGAAACACGGCCAAGCAATCCTGGATCTTTGACAATAAGTATGCACTTTTCGTAATCTATGTACATCCACTGTTGGGATGAACGCATCTTGGGGTGAAAGGATCCCAACCTATTTAAGTAATTTTATATTCAGTAGTCATTTTATTCTCAAATGTGTGAGGAGCCATTTATGAAAAAAAGGGTTAGGGTACAGTAGATGGCCAACAGTTTATGAAGAAACTGTGAGGTTACATGTCAATGAAAATAAATTGCATTCATAAATCTTATTGTCTTGCATGATAGACATCTGACAGCGTTCGAATTAACTCAAAAATCAATAGACCATCAAGAGGCTGGCGCGGTTCACATCCAAGCATTCATGGCCGAGTGTCTTCAGTTGAGCATGGCAACGAGATTGATGGCATCGAAGTGCAGTGGGGAGATGGATGGAATGATTTGTGCTGGGAATGTCAAACAACATGGAGCTGTAAACCCAGCGATCTTGAACTCTATTGCAGGCCTTGTGTTGGAGATAAAGTTCAGGTAAATTATTTATGTTGTTAATGATCATAATTTATAACGTTAAAAATCCCTGTATATGCTTTACGATATCACAGTTATCTTGAGAATATTATGGAGGCCATACTTAAAGCAACAAAGTACCTAATTAGATTGCGTTTATCATCTTTGTATATTGTATCAGTTTAATCCTTCATTCATCATACGCTTTAAAATTTTGCTAGATCAAGTTTGATGTTGAGAAGCCGTTTCTTGACTGGGCTGGAATCACTCATGAAGATGTTGGTGAGCTGACAAAAATGGACATACAAGACCCGAAATGTGGCACAAGTGGGTTCTTATGTAGTTTAAATGTCATGAACAGTTATTAGTTAATTGTCCTAGGGGCTATTGTAACATATCTTTACCTTTGTTCCATAACTGCACCTAATATTTTGGTTGAGGCTACGGAGCCTTCATAGAGAATAATGCATGCCCTTGAATGTGGATTTGTTCCTACTATCAGGGCTAAATACTGTTGTCTAGGTGCTTGTACTTTGTTTCTTTCAAAAACAAGTTCACTGTAATTAAGCTAAGAGTTGGGCTACTATTTATGTTGTTAAAAAAAAGACAACCATCTTAGACCCTGCAGATAGTGGCCAGATATATTGATCTATCTCGACTAATCCAGTGAATTATATAGCGTACACAATGAGGAACATATATCACTTATATAAGTTCATGGTTAATACGTGATTGCTACAAGACCAGCAGTGTGTAAGCTTCTTTGTAGGATTTTTTTTTGCAATTGACAGTGTAACATAATGATCCCACATGCGATCATTCTTCTTCAATAGGTAGTGAGCTAGCTTTGGTAAAGTTTCGACAAAGGAAAACACTATGGCCTTGTCTGTACGAAGAGCTCGAACATGTGAGATACCAATACTACAGTGAGGATGACGATGATGATGATTCCAGTGTGAGGCTGGAAGGAGATCCAGAGCGAGATGATGTCATTTGGGAAATGAGTGGGTCTGACTGGAGCGATGATAGTTATTGAGAATTTGATAATAATACTTTGGCGAAATTTTTATCATTGTAACCTGGACAAATAAACCGGTTATTCAAGGTTCGCACAGGATATTTCAGAGCCAGTGATGATGGCTGATTTAATTGCATCCAATCTTTAGCTCTGGCTAACTAGGGTGTTGTACATCTTTTTGTTTATATTATGGGCTATTTGTGCATTCTAAGGGCTGACCAACAAGAAACTTGACCACGCCCAAAGCTGTGTTGCGCCATTTTCCCTCACGTCATTCCACCAGTACTTTGTTTTTTTTAAAGATATATATATATGGTGATTCTGTGGAGAGGCATAGCACTTTACATATTTGAATACAAATATGCTTTCAACAATAGCCAGTAAAGTCAGCATTGCATATAAATACTTACTCTATTAAATTAATCCATAGCCCAATAAACAATTTTCATTTGACAAGATTTTTCTTTCTTCTTTGGAGTTACCTACCCTTCAAAGTTATTATCTGTGAAAATCGCATTGTATTACCTTACGTTACTGCGTAGCTTGACCTTGCATATCAAAGCATATTCAGACCACAGAAACCTTCAGAAGGAAATTGGCATGTTTAATTTGTAGCCTGGCGTAAGATATTTGACAGTCGACTATCTGCAAAATATTTTTCTACAATGCAGCATTATATTCTACATAATTCATAATAATTCTGCTGACCATAGTAAGTTCGTGCTGACCTATCAGATTAATATCTGTAGACTGGAGATTGCTGACATCCTATTGGTTGTTGGAGAGGAATTGCTATTTGATAGGAGGGGATAACTCTCCGCCAGTGAGACGACATTAATTTGTAAATATAAGGCTGTTGCGTCTCCTTGTCTTTATCTCTTTGGTTTGATCAATAGGACCAGAATCTGAGTGCAACTAAAATGTTCCCCTCAGCAAAATTTAACTCAACAAAATTAATCAATGATAAAAAGAGAATTCCCAAGAACTGATCCTCTTCCTGATTGATCGTACCGCAGTTAATACATTGAATTTCCTACAAAACTTACATTAACATCCTAAAATGAATGAGAGAGCAAATGAGAGACTAAACCCACACTGACTTGTGATTGCAAAAAAATCAACTTCAAAGGTTTGAAAAATATTGTTTATATATTTGAAAATATTTGAAAAATATTGAAAAAAAAATGTTCGTTCCAAGCTTGGGTGGATGATATCTAGGAAATTTCAAAATTTTGTCAATTGACGCCTTTGACCCCTGTTTTATTACAAATCACAGTGCATGCAAATAAAATTAAGATGGCTTTTGGTGTTGTTACAGGATTGTCATTCAAATATAACCTGGCAAGCCTTCTTTTAATATGATATGTCCACCTAAATGTTCAATGTTCTGTGTCAAAAGATGCAAATATAATTTAAATGATAATTGCACGATTGTCATTATTTTCATTGTAACTTTGAATGCTCAAATATTGTTCAAATATTTTAGATCTTTCTCAATGATAAAGATAGACCAATAACCCCAGGGCTTACCCTCATATGAGTACGGTATCTTCTTTTTGAAGAAACCCAATTTTAGTTTAGCCAGTCTTGAGCTATGGCACCTTCATTATCAATTTTGCTGGTTTTATCTTTTGTGGGAAACAACATATTTTTGGTGAATACTCTTGCTGAGTGGCTAAGTGACAGGTTTACATATTGCCTTGCAATTACTACGTGGATTACCTTGAGTAGAGCAGTTATCCGCAGCCATAATAAAATCTCTTCTGAACGCTGCATTGTCCTACTTCAACTGGCTGCAGTTTCTCATGGTAAGCACTTACGCAATAAATAACAAATTTGTAGCCTTATATTTGGATGTTTAACGGTCAGTCATTTGTGGGTAATACCTCCATGGTAGTTTCCTTTGTAAAGAAAACAGTGCGTCTGACATGTTTTAGATAGTTTCAATGATCAATAGCTGTGTAAAATTACCGTAAGCCTTGTATCATGTGATTAGGAATGAGTACAGTGCGTTCTCACAAATGTCTCAACCTTCTTTGCATTTTGCGTCCCCATTTTCTAAACATAATAATTCCATGATGTATAAATCTAGAGTTATGGGTTGCAAAATAGCCTTTTGAAGCAGGGATCCTTGTTTCCTGCCCCTGCCCTTATCCGTTACACCAACGGTAGTTCTCGCATATTAAGGTCTGATGTCTATGGTCTAATGAATCAGAATCAGACTGTGTAGAGGAGTGAGACCCAATATAATCCCTCCATTTTCTCTCTCATTTTAAACTTTTCCCTTCCTCTCAATATATTTACTGGACATCTATAACTTTTTGTATCGTCAACCAATACCAATTATTTCGATTAGGCATTGCTAATCCCTTGTATAGAGAAGGAGAGACCATGACAAAATAACATTGTGAGCTGTTTAAAAAGTTAAAAGTGTGTTAAGTTTTTTATAGGTGAGATAAACCTTCAAATACATCTTATGTCAAATAAAATAAAAGATAGAAGAGCCTGCCTCTCTATAATAAAATGTCCTGAATTCTAATTTGGCTGAATTCTGCTGATCACCGATCTTCATTGGAGCCCAAGATGGGCTCCAACCTGACTGAGACATACATGGACATGGACATGGACATGGACATGGACATGGACATGGACATGGACATACCGGACTGAGGCATACATGCTTTTGCATCTACACCTCTGATTTGCTTTTCATATGCAAGGGTTCTTTGGTGTCAGAGAAGGTTCAGAATGTTCTGTTGGTTGGGTGAAAAATCATGGGATGTGCTACAAATGACGCCTCATGGAATCAGGCAAACGAAGTATGTGCTGAAGTTGGAGCAAGTTTAGTGACTAACAGCTCCGCAGAGATGAGCGCATTCATCAGTGGACATATCTTCATGACCCCTGGTGAGTACTCAGGCCTGTAGTTCTAGGGGAGGCAGCCTCCCCTAGAAAGCTAAATTCAGTGGCCTAAGCATACTATAATTCAATAATCTATTTCAGAATCAGCTCGATTTGCTAACTATAATATGCCAAACATTGTTTTGCGAAGACCTTACAGCACCCTACTTGGTGATGCTGACACTGAGCTTCTCAACTGGGTATTGACAAAAGATATGTAGCAAGAATTTGATGCAATGAGTTAGTTGTTGAGAATTTTGTTATGGGAGTAATGGTTATAATTCTGACAACAGCAACAACAAGACAACTACAAAGTAATCAATACAAAGTTCGGATTGAGTTGTTATATTGATACATCGTTTTTTACTGGCACACACTACTATCGCACCGTTGATGCAGGTTCTGGAAAACGCGGAAAGGCGGAAAATCAGTTTCATCGCGGAAAAGCGTTTTCCGCGTTTTCGAAAATCTTTTTGGAAAATGCGGAAAATATTTTTTTCCCCAAAAATTGATCTCAATGCATAAAAAATGAACTGTAACCCATTAAGATATCATCCCCCTCTTTTAACGGCCTGAATTTCAGGTTTTTTCATGTTTGGAAAACGCGGAAAATCGTGTCCGCGCTTTCGAAAATGCGGAAAATTGTTTTTCACCTTGAATTTCATGATGATGATAAAAAAAACTCATGGAAAGACATTGAGACATCACCACTGTATGATGATGATGATGACGTACCATGATATCTTCATGGGTTCCAGCTCATTTTCTATGCATTGAGATCAATTTTTGAGGAAAAAAATATTTTCCGCATTTTCCAAAAAATAGTTAGGGAGTTCCGTTATAAACTCCTCTCGTTTGGTGCTAAATTTTTGGCCTTTTCTAAAGTATCGAGGCCGAATTTCCTCCTATAAAGTTCTTGCCCTGCCCATGCTGTTCTCCAGCAACTTACTGTACTTACTTAAATGTTTATTTCTACCTTATTGGGGGTTAACCAGGAATGGCGTATAAGTCGCCCCCCCCCTCCTATAGGGGAACCCCCAGCTATCTTGTTGAGGTAAGAAAAAAATTATTTTTAGCACTTGATTTTTACCAAAAACACTCATATGATACAGTGGTAATGTCTCAACGTCTTTCCAGTAGTTTTTTTTAGCATTTCCGCGTTTTCCAAAAATGAAAAACCTGAAATTCAGGCCGTTAAAAGATGAGGATGATATCTTAATGGGTTACAGTTCATTTTCTATGCATTGAGATCAATTTTTGAAGAAAAATAATATTTTCCGCGTTTTCCAAGAAAATTACTTTTATCACTTGATTTTTACCAAAAGCACTCATATGATACAGTGGTGATGTCTCAATGTCTTTTCAGGAGTTTTTTTTAGCATCATCATGAAATTCAAGGTGAAAAACGATTTTTCGCGTTTTTGAAAAGGCGGAAAACACTTTTCCGCGATGAAACTGATTTTCCGCCTTTCCGCGTTTTCCAGAACCCGCCGTTGATGATTCCTAGGATTACGAAACAGAAAATTCTGGATTGGTGCCAACTTTGATGATAACCAGTGGATGTGGATATCAGACTATAGTAACACTAAGGTCGTTAAATACACCAACTGGAATGTAGCTGAACCAAAGGACCCTAACAATGAAAAGTGTGTGGAGATACGGTATGGAACTTTTCTCACTTGGAACGTAAGCATATGTAGCAATGAAAAGCCGTTCATATGTGAAACCATGTCAAAAGATATGTGGGATTTAATCGGATAACAAAATGTGAGCAATGTTATACGAGAAATAAAATTGTGAACTATATAGTATCACTATGTCGCTATCGGGATTGTTTGTAATTCAAAAGCCCAATATAGTAAACCAAAATAATTTGGCATGTGAATGTGGTTTTACTGGAAATATGGCATTGAAAGTTAGTATTTAGTAGAAGGTAGAATGTATAGTTAGGATATTACCTTCAAAAACGAATCAGGAGTGATCATATCATTGGCCAGGTTCAATTCCTGTCACTGGGTGTTATTCCTGATTCAGTTCAGAACATCCATACTAGTCTGAGATGCTTGCCAACATCATTTGAAGTGAGAACTACAGGCATGAATTCCTTGGTTACCGCCAGCAACTATTTATATATGAACCATAAATCCCGACAGACCTTTTCAAGCTGATTCTGACATTGGTTCTTCCAATAATGGTGTTTGAGGCCATTTCATTCAGATTCCTGCTGCCCCTAGACCTACATGATTAATCAAGATCAATAATTTTTATGTGTGTAGCCCTAGTTACGACTGCAAAACTGTAATAAAGTTCCAAATTTGCCATTGCGATGTTTATAGGGAGTCCCAAAAATTTTGTCAGCTGAAAGTTTACTTATTTAGTTGATGCTTCTAGCCCCTCGTTGATGAGCCAGTGCAGCGAATTTTGATGGTACAGTTTTCAGCCTTTTCAAAATGCAGGTCAGAATTTGGGTTCACTATAAATCAAAATCTGACAATAGTTACTACAAATACCACAACGCTTTCCTAGCCACAAGTTGACAGTTATTTGAGTTTGTGGACATTGTGGTTGAGATGAAATGTAGATCAACATTTGACCTTCACTAAATAAACACTTGAATGAAATCTACAACACACTCAAAATTGAATCCAGGCACTTTCAGAAGTTGTTATTACATGCATATCAAAGTAATGGCCTTGCTGGTAATCTACTTTGCATGCTAGCTGGCCCATTCATTACTGTGTGATATAAAACAAATATAGTGCTATGCCAGCTTTGACAGCTTTGAAATGTGTAAGTGGGGCACTGCTCTGATTTCAACACATCAACATCTGAGCTCAAGCTCGCTAGTTTCTAAAATTATTACAATATAAAATCTGAGAATAGAGATATTTTGAGAAGGAGCTATGTCTGTGTCTACAGCAGTGAGACAGGGATTATCAGATGATGAGATAAAGGAGAAAGTAAGTGTTCTTGTCGTTATTCTCCGAGCGGCCGTGGCGCAATGGGTAAGGCATGGGTCTTTCAATCGAGAGTTCCCCTGTTCGATTCTCAGCGTGTCGCGGTGGTGTCAGGAAGAGCATCCGACCTCAAATGCTGCTGTGCCCCATCAGGATCCAGTCCGTACACCTGTCCTGATAACGAGACAAAAAAACCAAGCATTATCATGGTTTGTCACACAGTATAGAAAGGTATCGAGACTATAAATGGACGTGAGTTTATTTGATCATAAATCGTGAAACATTGATCAAAGAGAGTATTAGGTTACACTTGTTGCCATAAGATACTTACACTTGCATTGAGGCATGGCTTATACTAAAACAAATGCTACAAAGAGAGATCATATTTGTAGTAACATTGCGTAATCACTCAGTCACAGCCACCATGACAAGGCATAGTAAATGAAATTGAGAAATCAACATTTCATACCTTTCTAGTAGTAGTAGTAGTAGTAGAAGTATCCTCTTGCACTGTTCAGACTTTTTGAATGAAATTTTGACATGCAAACTGCATGAATGTTGTTTTCTCTATCTGACTTTGAGGACCCCAAATAACTAAGACCATTTTCCTTCAAGCAAGGAGTTAACTCCTTGATTCAAGTGACCCCTCACAACAGAAAAGTTGAAATTCTTGCAATACCAACCTACTGGTTTCCATTATTCAGGCGATGAACTGGATCGAAGGATCATTAATATGCCCCCGCAGTGAACTATCAAACGATGATCGCGTTAAGATATACGATGTATTGGCTGGCTTTTACGATAAAGATATGCTCGGTATAGCACATTACCAGGCTCATAAATTAGCTGCTCAGTTCATACACAGTCATCTCAAAGGTGAGCGCAACGCCTTTTGTTTTTAAGACGTTCCGTTTCATACTCTGTGTGGTCTTCTCAAGGGCCCTGTTCAATATGTTAGATGTTTACCCCTATGGCATGAAGGTACCAAAGTTATTCAATGATCATTTGCTGACAACACCTCTTGATTGCTGGTTAGGCAAACATCCCTGCTTTCACTGCATGTAATTACTGCAACCATTACCATTTGCTGGCACAAGCTCTCACAGCCGCCAAAGATCATATTATTATGCCTGCACAATCAACCGCAACTGTAAACTAGGATTTGCACGATTTTAGCAATTCATTATCATTTAGTTGCATTCTCATTTGTCCTTCTGCATCACAGGAAATGCTGAGGCAAGAATTTTGGACATTGGTTGCGGCACTGGTCTACTCGCAAAGGAGGTACAGGATATGAACAAGTTAATCCATATATTAGTCTTGTAGGAAGGTGGCATTACGTCAGAGATCCCATTCCATTCAAGATCACGCTAACCACTTTTATAAATGCTATTAAAAATAGAAATGTTCTGTGACACAAACTGAAGATCTTAACTAGCCATAGCTGAACATTGATCGAGCCACATTAGCAAACACAAATAATATGTTACACACGGTAATCAGAAATCGAATTTTGCTCCATGTGTTGTCGAAAAATCGGTGGTGTTCATATAACCATTGTTTAATTGTGGTTTCAGCTGAAAGACTATTCATACAAAAACATAGACGGACTGGACCCGTCAAGTGAGATGCTGAAGCTTTCCAATGACCAGGGATTGTACTCACAGACCTATCAGCAATATTTTGGTATGGATAGTGGCATTCAAGAAGGTAAGATCATTTCCTCAATGGTTCAGACAGATTTTTGTCGTTATAGTGTAAACTTTACAATATTTTGTTGGATGACCAATACCACAGATTAACAAACTTTAAGACCAAAGCAATATAAAATCTGGCAGCTGGTTCTGCATTAGTTAGGCAATCTTTTTACAATGAAAGAATTTATAGCACTTCTGGGTGTAGATATGTTAATTTTGGGAAATTCTCGGCCCTGCTTATCGCTGATGCATATGTGAGGTATGTACTGGGCAAGATTAAAAGCTGCCACTTCCATAAGCTCTCAATTACTGATTTTGTCCACATCAATTAAAAAAAAAAATATTTACATGGTCAGGAGACATTCACTGCACACAGGTCATTTAAACTTTGTTGCTGAATTTACAGGTCTCTTATGTTGATAAGTAGCTGTTTACTTGGCTTGTACAGTACATACCTATGTTTACATCAGAGATGAGCAGGGGGATAATTTCTAACTCTATCCATAGATATTACCCAGAAGAATTTTGTCGATAACATCAGCTGTACTAGTTTCCTGATTATAGAAGTGCATCGGTCTGTATTTAGATATCTTCCTATGGCCTGATCAAAAAAAGGATTTGACCGATCAGACCATATTATCGACTTGGTACTCCCCAGGTTCCTTGTTTGCCGGTCTATAAGAGTACTCAAATAATGGTTTGACAAAAGGTGACAATGAAAAGTATGAAAAGTACTGTGTTTTGTGAACTCAGAAAACAGCAAGTTCAGCTCTAACAATTGTTTTCCCCAACTTCATTTCTGGTAGTGGTATATTTTTAGGTTAAACTTCTGACTTCGTTGCACATGCTGCTCCGCTAAGAGACTGAGAACTACTATAATTCGTTACAGGGTGTGTCCTTGACCACTGGAACAATAATTTAGATAAATATCAACTACATTTTCCAGATTACTATGATATGGCAGTCTCCGTGAGCGCTTTTATCCCCGGACACATCGAAGCCCGAGCCGTTCAGGAGATGGTCAGGATCATCAAACCAGGTATTGCTTCAATGCATTATTCCTCTTCAATACCTAAGATTTAGTTCAAGTTTGATCAAGTTTGCCCGCATTTAGAATTGCTCCCATCCACTGAGAGATCTATATTATTTCACCTTATTTTAATTCACTTTATTACTGATACCTGTGGCGTAATGCAGGCAAAATAAGTCAAACTTGATCTACCTTTGACTGGTAAATCTAATGGCATAAACACCGAAGGTCGTGGGTTCGAATTCAACTGCAGTCCATCAACTACTGGGGATTGGTTGGCCATCAGGGTTGCTCCAACCTGCCTGCAAACAGAGAGCAACTGAGTGCAGCCTCGCCCTTAAGCTAACCTTTATTTTGCCGCCAATGCTCCAGTATGTGGTATGTGATATGACAACTTGTTTTAAATCAACCTTTTAATAAACAATTGTAACACCATTACTGTTTATACTATGATAACAGATTGTTCCTTGTTGTATTATTGGCATAAATCCATGACAATTCAATTGAACAAGTAATGTGATTTGATTTCAGGAGGATTTGCCATGATCACTATGAGGGCACGATATGTAGCACAAGATGAAGACTTACAGACATTAAGGCCGTGTATACAACAGCTAGTCAATGAGGGCAAAGCAGAAATCATCGAGGATAGAGAATTTGACAGGTTTTACAATCGGGAAGACGGTGATTCTGGTTTGCTTCTTGTTATCAAAAAGTTGTAGATTTAGATAATGAAGCGTTTTCTCAGTTATCTGATTAGGAGTTACCTCCTTGATAGACAAGGACTGACAATTTAAACGCTCATCATTGGCTTTTAATCTGATTGGATCTTTGTTTTTCTACTTCATTTTTGTCATAGGAGACATTGAAAAAGAATTAGTCAAACCAATGTGATTTAAATATGAATGATAGGAATGAATTAAATACAAAATAAAATGATATAAAAAATACATGAAAATGAAAATAAAAATAAATATCCGATTACCTATTGGGTTGTATGACCTCTATGTCATAGTAAACTTTTGTATATGCGGAGTTCATTGTCAGAGCCTGTATTCTTTGAGGTAAAAAACACACAGCTTGCGGATCAATTTTTTGAAATTCTCTCTCTACAACAAAGCAACAGAGTGCAAAAAATTGGCTTTATTTTCCTTTGCCCATTTTTTGATATGAATTCTAACTTTTTCTGATTGCTGGTTGGGTTTGGTTAGTGTTGGTTTGTTTAGTGTTGGTTTGTTTAGTTTGGATACTCAAACACATTTGGACTGATCTCAATGCTACGGTTAATTGAATGGTTGGGCTCAAACTAGTTCTAAATATAGTCATATTACCAATTGCTGAGCAAATATTTATTGTGCTTGGAAGGAGATCATCATTCAAGTTATTATCTAAGACCATTTTTGGGCGGCCTAACATTAGAGAAGGAAAATCAGTGAATAGCCAGTGTGATAAGGTGGCCAACATAAATCATTATGCTCTATGCCAAACCATGAATCAGGCCCGTAGTTATAGGGCAGGCAGGCAGGTACGGCCTCCCCTAGAAAGCTAAGTAAATTAACTATCTTTTTGAATCATCCAAATCAGATTCAGCTCATTTGGTGCTTTCCACGTGCTTCAATTTATATCATCAAACGCTTTGTTGGAGGCTGAGGCTAACCCCAGACTACAAAAGAGGAGCTTACAATACCTTACTTCACACCCTCCCCTACTATTTTCCTAGACTAAGGCCCTGGTGATTGAAACAAAACCTGAGTACCACATTGAATATCTGTCTAGTTAATTTCTCCCCCCCCCCCCTTGTGAAAACAAGGTCATTCACCAGATAACTATATCGGTCACGTTACAAAGTTCACTTCCCGACATCTGAGCATCTGAGTTACCGACATCTGAGTTATTGACCCCCCCCCAGCTGATTATAGCTGTCTGCTTCCTTTAGGTGATAAGAAGAAGGAAAATGTCATAAACAAAGATGATCAGGCCGGTGATCCCTGGGCGAATAAAGTTTATACACCAAGATAATAAAATCGATCATATCTGGATATCTCATATTTATCATCATGAAAGCGTTCTGCCGGCTCAGGGTAGTATTATCTTCCAATCTGAAAAATTGGTCCCTGAACGGCGTGGATGATATAATGTTTAAAAATGTGTACGCCAATCTGTTTTATGATTGTATGACAACACAATGCCCATTGCCAACAAATGTAAACAGCTTGATAAATTGACCTCATAAAATTATATGTGTGGTTCCTCTCATTGGTAAGGGAGGGTCAAAACTAATTAATATAAACAGGCAAAATATTGGCTAACACTATGACCGCATCAAATTTGCAGTGGTGTAGTCAATTGATATCAAAGGGTTAATGGTCATTCACTAAAATAATTGTGCCCCTCTAGATAAAAAAAGGTTCATTCACCTGATAATCCAATCCGTTTCTGTCAGGAAACTGCATCATCATTGACAGCTGCCAAATATGGTTTCACAATCTGAAAAGCGGTTTTAGTGTCAGCTGGAACTGTAGCGAGAGGTCAACACCCAGATAGCTTAATAAATGAATCAGGATTTTCTTATTTATGTATATTGTTTATTAATCCAAAGTAATGTACAAAAAACAGCGCTTTATCAGGATCATACAGTAAATATTAAATTCAATTAATGTAGACAGGGAAATAAGGAAAAGCAAAAAATGAATATCCTGCAGTTTAGCAGGAGCAATTTACAGGGAGTATAATATGACATTTATCAATAAAACCCTAGTCAAGCGAAGGCCTCATATGCACTGTTCACCAGGGGTTTATAAACAACTGCGGGCATCAGATAATTTCCATATTCATATCAAACATCGTTTAAACTTTGAGGACAACAGTACTCATATCTAAATTACTGTTCATTGAGCAAAGTTCTTTTTTCGATTTGCATCGATACCGAAACCGCATTCCAGAAGCTGCAATGTCTGTGACAGAGAGATCCAGCCTATCGGAGGAGGAGATCAGAGCGAAGGTAAGATACAAATTGAATCTATTTTTGATGGCTTATTTAGTTTTAAGGGTTAATTTTAATGGGCACTGACTCATAGCAACTCTCGACTATTATGCAAAGATGCAAGAAACCCTACCTGGGAAACCCGATTGGAAAATCAAAGCACACCATCACTAGTCAGGCATTTGGACACTTATAGATTTGTTTTGGAGTTTAACATGGCTAAAGCCACAGTTAACATACATAGCAAAATAATTGAAAGGCATAGGCTTTTATTCTACATCCTGCCAATAGGCAAATTCGCGACCTGCTCCACTGTAATAAAATTGATTATTAATAATCAGTGTAAAATCCCATACGCAGTAGCTCTCAACTCCGTATGGGATTTTACACTGATTATTAATAATCAATTTTATTACAGTGGAACAGGTCGCGAATTTGCCTATTTTCTTATAATTCTGGAAAGCAAGTTTCTCAATTTATATTCAATGATGTTGCCACTGGTTAGAAAGTTTTTTCTACATACTTTATACCATTATTCTCAAAAAATGTGGCAGTGTTTAAGTTTGGATTGTGGAACGTCTCTTTGAAGCAGAAATCCTTAACCAATATAGCACACAAAATTGTCCACAAAAGTTCACAATCACTTCCCAAGCAGGGCTAGTATATATTGAATAGGCAATGGTTTTCCATATAGCAATCCATCTTGCTCCAGGATTAATTATGATGCAATAAATATTTTTCATTCAAAACTAGAGATTATATAATTCATATTTTTTGATGGGCTTAACCTCAAATATATATTATCAAATTAACCACACATTCTCCTCTTGGTTAGAGGAAACATATGCATTGATAATCTCAAAAAAATGAGTATTTAGGCAACACATTTCAAGTGCCAGGTGACCTTGTAAAACCTCATGCAGGCGGCTTCAAGTCATTCAACATAATTATCACGCCATATTCAATGAGGAATCAGTCTATTCTCGGTATAGTTAACCATACTTTCAATATGGTGCAGCCAGTGTAAAAATTGCGATGCAAGGAATATTTTTAAGATTGAATGCAGGAAGCAGGTTATCCATATGAGATGGAATCATTGTATAATCTTACAATTTCCAGTATCAATTTTGAGGCCTGCAGTTTTGATTCCAATCATATTTGCTTTGAAACCGTAACATCAAGCCTAAAGGTACAAATCAGAGCTTGAAATAATTTTCAATGCATCTCCCTATGAAATAAATGTGCATACTTTATACAAGACAAAGCAAGCCTGGATGTGTCATTAATGATAAAAAAAAAACTCGTCACCGAATGGCACATAACAAACACTTTGATCCTAATCGAATTTCCTTCACTGGTCATATCAGCAAAAAAAAATTTATGTTAATTTTCTGGGAAGGGAGACGCTGATCATGCTGAAAGCACAAGGCAATATCTCAAATTTTCCATAGCTTACATAACCACAGACTGGAAATATGCCGGATCGATCGATTAGTTACCCTCGGAAAAGTCCTACCATGCTTACATCACATGATCGGTTGTTGCTACAATCACATGACTTTTATTGGTGGGAGGGACACTATACATGCATGCACTTTTGCGGTAGACCTATCCTGGATGTTTAATGGTGTTCTGATTACCCACATTACTTCGTCTGTGGCTATATCCAAACAATGATATTGACTAATATAATACACTGCCTAGTAAATCCCATTATCTGTTATGCCTCGCCTGCATGGTTTTCCCTCATTGGTGACACAAACTGTGAAAGATTAGAGCGTCTCCAGCGCTCAGCCTCAAAGATTATACTGCCTGATCATGACTATGAAGATCGGCTAGGAATGTAACGCATTCCCTATCTTTGCAATTTTCTCTTTGATAGCTCATACAGTCACTTCACAAAGATTTTAAACGATGAATCCCATCCACTTAATAGTAGCTTTAGTTTTAACAGTAACAGAACTTCCTCTCGAGCCAAACAAGTATTCCGTCCAAAACGATGCAGAACCACAAAGACGTCTAACAGTTTTTTTAACTATCTTATGACCTATCACCTATGACCTTTTAGTTATGCATTTTTTATTTTTGCAGCTACCAGTTTTTTAACCCACACTTACGTACATTCGATATCATCTCGTATACATATATATTGAGTATGGCAGAATGTGATACAATACAATTACAATTACAATTACAATTACAATTACAATTACAATTACAATTACAATTACAATTACAATTACAATTACAATTACAATTACAATTACAATTACAATTACAATTACAATTACAATTACAATTACAATTACAATTGCTTCACCTGCACTGGTAAGGCTCTAATGAATTTGTGGCTAAGCTGTGAAGGAGGAGCAACTGAAATGCAAGCAGGGTCACATGATATAGCCGCAGGAGTCTTGGGTTTGTGTACGCCTTAGGGAGCATTCCTGATTGATTGTTCAAACCCCACCCCATGGGTCCTCAGGTTTATATTTTATCGATTACATTTTTTGTGAGATTCTATAGTGAGATGGCACAATGCATTAGCATGCTTGCTAATCACTGCCAGCGGTTAAGGCAACTGCAGCATGGGGAGGGTTCTTGTTTGAAAGTCTCAGCCCCTAGCAATCCAGGTGTAGTCTATATACTATAAAAAATGATATAAATTGTTAATTGTTATATGGCAGTCATATGACGCTTCCATTGCCAATATCCCTTCCCTTTTGTTGTCAATTTAGTGTACTCAAGAGTTATGTCACCTTTTGCCATGTAGTGACAACTCAGACTGACGGTCCTAAAATGTACCTATCGTTTAATTCTAGAACAATAGAGGCGGTTCTATACCAGGGAACATCCTTGGTCCAGTCCATTATGAGATAATGCTATGCTCTCAGAGTATATATAATGAACACAGTTAGGTTGCCTTTGATGTACTTTCAGTGATGGTGTCAGCTGTTCTTTCGACTGACACTGTGCCCATCGCACTGCAACTCATCTGTATATGTGATGATCATCCCTTCACCCAGCGGTTTTTTATTTATTGCATTTAACACATAAAAACAGAGGATATCATTATTTATTTAATGCTAATATGCCTTTTGATTATGAGCTAAAGTCACTCTGATTCTAAATTTTTTTATAAATTATTATTTTCATTATTCGCACAGGCAATGAGGTGGATAGATGATGGTAAAATCATAGGACCTCGCAGTTTGTTATCTGACGAGGATCGGGTGAGGATATATGATGAGTTGGCCAGCACATATGAGAGAGATATGCTCAGTATAGCTCAGTATCAGGCCCACAAACTGGCAGCTCAGTGTGTTCACAAATATCTACTAGGTGAGCAGCGGAAATAGTTTATTTGGGCTATCTTTTTCTTGTGTTTTTGCAAATTAATTTCTTATTTATTTATTTGATTAAAGAGGTTTCCTTGAGAGTTTATAAATGATAATGCAGTAGTTAAAAGTAACTCTTGATGTTAATCAAATCGAAGGCCAGGAATATATCAACTTATC
The DNA here is from genome assembly GCA_914767715.1 of Membranipora membranacea. NCBI lineage: Eukaryota > Metazoa > Bryozoa > Gymnolaemata > Cheilostomatida > Membraniporidae > Membranipora > Membranipora membranacea. The sequence continues at coordinate 13,829,596 of OU612069.1, read as the reverse complement.
TGAAATGACTTATCTCCCATGCTGAAGTTTTCCCCAACAGAATTGCGGACAACATGAATGCTTGCCTGCCTTGAGAGAATAGATAGCTCATAACTCCCTGTATACCAGTAGTATCATTCAAACTTCTTATTATACAGGTAACACAAAAGCTAGAATTCTGGATATCGGATGCGGACCAGGATTACTCGGAAATGAGGTAAAGATCTCCCAGTACAAGTTAGTTTGAAGTAGTTAAATGATGCCCAAATTGATGGTAGTATAGTCTAAGTGCTCAGACGGTCCAATTTTGGAGTAAGTGGTTGATAATGTAATGCCACTAACTCGCATAAGCTACATCCAATGTTTGTGAGAGACTAAAATATCTTGTGGCGAATTGGTTCATCACCCAACAGTGTTGCTGTCTTTATTTGATTACTCTGGAGATGACCTTTACCTTGACATGACATCCTCCATGACTTGTGTTGACACAAGATCGTTTGAGTATCTCTGTACTGGTCAACATTTCGATTTAAATAATTGTTGCCAATTTTTTCTGTTGAAGTTGAAAAATATAGCATACAAAAACATAGACGGACTGGATCCATCGAGAGAGATGCTGAAGCAAGTCAAGCAGCAAGGAGTGTACAGTAAGACATACCAGCAGTATTTTGACTTGGACACTGGTATTCCAGAAAGTAAGTAATAATCAAATTTTGATCGTCTTGTACCTACAGAAAATAAGGAAGCAACTGAGAACTATTACGTACATACAAGTCACTGAATTGTAGTTTTCTTACCGAAAATGGCCATTGTCTGACTTGACTTCGATGGCCGCCAAACAAATGTGTGTGGGGAGTTGTCTCCATAACGTAAAAAGGTTATACGACTCCTAACTACATAACAAGAACCTGCTGCGTGTTGTACATCACTTAAGTTTGTGTCTGGCAAATAAGGCATCAAGTATTCTGCCAGCCTTGGATATCTTGTAATAGATAACAGTATTATCTGTTTTAGATTATTATGACATGGCTGTCTCTGTAAGCGCTTTTATCCCCGGACATATCAAGGCACGATCTATTCGAGAGATGATCAAGATTATCAAACCAGGTATAGACAATCCAAATAGATCACCAGGTTAAAGTTTGACCCATTTTTGCGGTATCTCCTCTCCTGATCATCATTCGTCAAATCAATTTAATCCAGTGGTAATATGTACTCTACGGCCTACATTATTACAAATGCATCAGTTGGTACCTGTTAAAATAATGATATAATAGTTATCAAATGTAGCAAATGCATCAGATGATATCGTATTAAATTTTTTCTTTTTAGCTTGTAATTGCGAACACTTCTGCCTGTTTCCTCTGCTGCTTTCACATATTTCTGCCAAACACAAACACCAAGCTTTGCATTTTTCATTGATAAATGCCCTTACCATAATGGAAGGACTAGGAATGACCAGTTTTTCCTGCAGTTTACTTCATATTGGAAGCATTAGTGAGCAGTAAATTGCAGCCGATATGACAATACTTTTTTCTTCCAGGCGGGTTTGCGATGATCACCATGAGAGCGTGGTATGTAGAGAAAGATGAAGACTTGCAGACCTTAAGGCCATGTATACAACAGTTAGTCAAAGAAGGTAAAGCTCAGATCGTGGAGGACCAAGAATTTGACAAGTTCTACGATCGGGCGGACGGAGACTCTGGTTTACTTTTTGTAATTAAAAAACTGTAGACAAATTGCTAAATAAGTACAATCGATATAATCTATTATATTATTGATTATAATCTACAGTTCAAACCATATTGATTCATTTTTGTGTAAGCTCTGTTTTAAGGGCATATTCAATATCAACAAGGTCTTTAAACTCAACTAGTTTTGTAACATAGAATTGTAACTTGCTACATCATTGCTACTTAACTTGATTATTACCTATAATGTTGAATCATATTGGTTTATTATTTACTAATGCTCGGTTTTAAGGGCATCTACGATCTCAATGAGGTCTCCAAATTAAGGTGAGAATAAGAATTGTATGTTTGAGTATATTTTTTTGAAATCAAAGGGTTTTTCCATATTTTGATTCATCAGTATGTACATTATTAACATTTGCGCTGTTGTGTGTAGTGCGTCAACAGCCAGCTGGTTATGACAGGCAAAAGAATTAATTGCATCTGATGTATCATCACCCTTTGGAAGGGTTTATTACGGAAACGGATAGAATTGTCCTTAATTTTTCACTGTTTGAATTTATTTTATATTATTATGAATTCTATTTTTGTTGTTACATTTTTTGCAAAGTTTACCGCAATGCTCATAATTTTTTATCTTTATTATGGAAAACCAGTTCCTGGTAATTTTTTGTAGATCAAAATAATGAACAGAAACAGTTTTTCCCTGATGCTGATATGGAATGGTTTTCAATTAAAAATAATTCCTCGTACCTGCATACACACCTCATACATACCATTGAAACGGCGACCATTGTCACCTTCCGATCAGTTATGCAGAAAAAATATAGTTGTATACTCAAAGTTTTTGATCATACATTTTAAATCTTTTAAACATTCCAGCGTTCCTGTATCAGTGAAATTGTATGCCTTTAATGAAAAGGCCATCTGCCCCGTTCAAATTTGAAGAGGTACCTTAAAAAACATGCTTTGAATTCAGAGGACCCGTTATTTGATTTGTCTGCCTCCACCTTCACAAATTATCTTTTGCATTGTGGAGCCACTGAGCATTTTACGCCCCATGGCTTTCGACGTGGTGGTGCTAGTTTCTATTCCTCGATTGGCATGGCTGATGCAATCCTTTGTGCCAAAGGACGCTGGAAATCAACTGCTTTTTTACATTATGTGAAGCCAAATGTAAACTAATACAGATATTGGGGAAAAATCAATGGCAATTTCTTGTATTTGCAAAACAATAAACAGCATTAAGATTTTATGGCGAAACTTTTCCCCTTCTTCTTGCCTTTGTAACACAGATTTAGACCGATCATCCTCACGATCTGGAGGTTTCTGTTTGTGTTTGGTGTCTAATCTTGGAACGTGTGACTAACCATCACCCAAAATTCAAACGCCACTGCTGGGGTGAATCGGCATTCACCAACCTGTCGGCGTCCTATTCTTCGCCAAAATTCTCGCCATGAATGAAATTTGATGTTTATACCTGAAGTTTATTTCACGCATTGCGTAAATAAATGTTTAAACCAATTTGTAAAGTTGCAGCCATTTGATTGTGTAGCAATAATCGACATGAGAAAAAATAACCATTTTGTAAGAAATGGATTTTTTAGATTAAAATTGTTTGTGTATTTATGAGTTGGCTTCTCATGGTTAATGAGGCTTTCCTCACAGCTTGGTTGTTGAAGCAACTCTGAATTCTGATTGGCTGAACATCAGGATATTTAATGTTGGGCAAAGGTCATTAGCTTTCCTTTCCTTTCTTTGCCTCAGACAAGGTAGCACTGTACTCTCGAGTTTTTGAAATCCTCTATCCCCCCCTTCAATCACCTTGTATTTGTTACTCACATGATGTTCTTTCTAGTTGTAGAACGTGTGAGAAGAGTGCCACAGGATTACCTGCTACAGTAGAGCACTCAATTTTTCAATTTAGAGACCAACGCTTACACAGATTTAGACCGATCATCCTCACGATCTGGAGATTTCTGTTTGTGTTTGGAAACTAATCTTGGAACATGTGACTAACCATCACCCAAAATTCAAACGGTCACTGCTGGGGTGAATCGGCATTCACCAACCCGTCGGCGTCCTATTCTTTGCCAAAACTCTTATTGCCATGAACGAAATTTGTTCTTTATACCTGAAATCTATTTCACGCATTGTGTAAATAAAAGTATAAACCAATTTGTAAAGTTGCAGCCATTTGATTGTGTAGCAATAATTGAATGAGAAAAAAAAAACAATTTTTTAATGGTTTACTGTTTATTATTTTTATATATAACTATATGAATAATGGAGTATAGTTGTGGTCGATCAGGTTATCCTGTGACTTTTCAGCGGCATTTGCTAAAAAAAGAAATTAAAAAATTGGAATGGTTGGCAACATTGGCAGGAGCTGTTCCAGTTATATTTGTTGTTTTTCCTCGAAATCTAAGAGCATGCTTTTCTACAGGCAGCTGTCTACATTTTATGTCAGACCCATTAAATAAGGGTTTCGTTCAAAAAAATTTGCAGGAGCCATCAGGATTTGTGAGTTTTTGGATACAGAACCATAATCTTTTTACCTGATGATAGTAGCCCTATTCCCTTTGCCAGTACAGATGACCTTACGACCTCTATACCAGAATGCACCAGATTTTCAACCACACACTACAACAGGTTGATAAATTCAAGAGCTTGGATAAGTGATGAACATCGGAGTCAGGAGTGGTCTAATGGCACACTGACATCGATACTACACAATTATCATCAATATTTCTGATTCGGTATCAGAGCCTTACATGTACCTGCACCTAATTAATAAAATCGAACAAGGGCTGTCATACTAAATTCCTTGTGATAGATTGGATGTGATTATAATATGTTGTGAAATTCAATAACCTCTTTAAGTAATTGAGCATTGCTGTTAGGAGTAGTTTCATGGCTCACTGACATCTGTCCACACTATTATCATGTGAATCTCTGATCGCTAGAGTCATTTTGGTACAAGTACCTAACATGTACCCAACACTAATAAATAGAATTGAACAGGGGCGAGCATGCCAAATTCCTTGTGATGATACTCACACTAAATAAATGAGATCACTCTCTATAAATCAGAGATGACCATTCAATAGTTTGTAACGTGACCAGTATGGTCTATTGGTTAAGACTGCTGATTTGTGATCTTTAAGGTCAAGGTTTGGTTACCGTTGCCGGCAGACATGCCTGATTTTGTACTTGCGAACCATTAATCCTAGCCAGGTACTTTCCGACTCAGAATACTGGAGGTCAATTGTAGGTTAAAAGAACCTTTTCTACCTCTCTGATATAACATTAGTACTATTGGTACCAGTACTTGTTACAAAGAGAGGATAACTCGCTCCGCTTCAAAGTTGATGACGAACATTGAAAAAAATTGTGAAGTGCGGTGAAAATCTATTTATGATGTCAAATTGTCTGCTTGAAAGGATAATGAAAAATTTCTATATTGACGTATTAAGTATTGACAAAACAGGCACCTTCAATCAAGTAATTAAACCCCACAAAACTTGCTAATATACTCACATGGAAAGCTGGTATATCTCCTACAGGTTTTCCCATATGCAGCTCCTAAAGTCAGCAACACGGCAATCACTAGTATCAATTGCATGATGTTCTCTATGAGAAATGTAAGTGTTACTGATCAATAAGAATGGTGATTTTGAAGTGAAAGTTAGCAGAGAGTAGAGAGTATTTGTCATCACTTTCTACGGGTATAGTGGTAGTAATTGTCGCAAAAATATATGCAACATATTCTTATGCTGGTGCATTTATATTACTTTGATTGATCATTCATTGTCAACGATTGTGATTTGTGGTTATGCTAAGAGGATTATATATGGGTACCATGTTGTGTTATGGCAGCCGCTATATAGTAGCACTCATTGCTAACAGAAGGGGCCACTATAGGTAAAAACAATGTCCTTTATTCAACCATACAATCTGGGCCATCGCAGGGTGGGAATTTAATCATCATAGATGAGAATAACTTGAAAAGCAGAAGCTTGCAGGCCTAACCCTGTTGGACCGCTTCTATTCAACTACTAAAAACACTAAGTTTGGTTTGGCTAAATAGATATGAAGTTATCCCAATTATAAAAATTGGATGGATCACAACCCACAACAATAACAATATCCATGCAACCACAAGTTATGGCACCTATCAAAAGAGTCATGCAGACATGAGACATTGGAAACACCATAAAACTCTAACATTATATAGCCACAAAATGCATGTTTATCTCAGCTTCTTAATGGCATCCATGAAGTGAAGATTGGGATTATCAAAGCTGTTTCTCCAGCTAATCAGCTTCAAAACAAACCCAAAATTGACCATGTCGGATCACTACAAGCTTTGCTATGAGCCATTGAAGTCGGCCCTTTTAATAATTGCTCGTGAAATCGGAAAGCCTGGGTGTGAGGTCACAGCAGGGTTTTCGACCGATATTCGACATTTTTTGTATATGGATCTATTAAAGTGAAACCAACTTTTTACCCCAACGAAATATGCGTTTATCTCCTTTAATTTTTTGCTTTGGATTAATCTCTATGATGTCATGAGCTACATTGGATTTCATCTCATTTCATCCAATTTTGACGAAATTACACGAGTCCGAAGTTTTTAATGGTAGACATATACGCAAAATGTATGTCTATGACATCATATCCCCCTGCGCAAGGCTCGCGAGCGAGCGTCAGCGAGGCCTAACTTTGATAAGACGTAACTTTAGCCCTAGTTGACCAATTGAGCTGTTCTTGGGCTCATTTTAAAGCTTATAAGCTTGAGCAGTTCCTTTGATTATTTTAAGGTTCATTTCAGTGATTAAGCGGTCCACAGACCAGCTAGAAAACCCGAGCTTTTAAAAATAGAATAGAGCTTGAAATTCTAGCTTTGCTCGTTATCTCTTCATTTACCATTACAGACACAAAGCGTGTTTACACCAGCGAGATAATTGTAAGGTTAGCGATCAGCCAATGATATTCCATAACCAAAGCCTTTTAGTGATTCCTGTCATAAACTTCATTGAAAATACCGCTGGTTACTGCTAATTGACCAATGAGACCATTTTCTTTTTTTTCTCGCTCAGGCAAGATTGGACTTGTTGAATCAGCTGTATAGTTAGTAATAATCGCGGCCTAAAAGAAATAGGGCGGAGCTTAGACCACAAAGTAAACAAAATTCTATCGCGATTGGGTAAACACAAGCTCGTGTGCAATAGGCTTAAAGCTGTGACTCTGTGAGGGGAACAAAGATGTCAATGTGAGTGACCAGACAGTCTAGCTAGTTGCACTCACTGTGGAGTAGTCTGACTAGCTAACTACACAACACCATATTCATACATGACAAGTAGGTAGACCCAGAAATCAGGAGGTCTCCGCAGACAAAATCCCAACCCCGGAATACCGCTCTGCGTCTTGCGGTGCAGGCGCAATTCAGCCCTCGTTTGTCATATTATTTCTAAGCCAAAACTTGAGCTTTCATATTATGAATTGCGTCATTTTACCTGGTTTTACACACAAGCAGTAATGGTAATAAGTAATTACATAGGTATATGCACTGTTGAGGTAGGAAAACATGGTTTCCCTTGCAAAAAGAAGCTTAAAAAAATGTTCTGGGTAAAGAAAGCTGAAAAAAGGGAGGAAAAAGGGAGATAGGGAGGGGGTGGAAAAAGACCCTAAAAACTGGGAGGATCTCTACCAAAAAGGGAGACTTGTCAGGTATGTGGCATATCTGGAGCACTACACTGAGTACAACCTGAAGTATACCTGCCTCCAGATGCTACTCGGACTATTGAGCACTATTAAGTGATGAGCTAACTTCCTGGGTACTTCGTCATCACTATCTGGGAAGAATCACTCTTGGTTGTAACCTTCATGGCAAGTTGAACTACGAAATACTACTCAGAGTTTACTGATCATCGCTGCCCATCCTGGCCCAGTAGGAACCCCTGGCTTCTTTACACTCACATCGAACTCGGATAGAAAATCAAATTAGTGGAAATTGCCTTCTCGCACAGTAAAAAAGGATAAATCCGTTCGGAGGTTAGGATAAGGCTTTATTTTGTTCTGAGAAGCCCATTTTAGTTTCAAAATATTCATTCCTCTGGTTAATGTTAATCATAAAATGGAAAAGAACAAAAGTTATGCTCAAGATACACAAGTTGTGTTGTGTTAGCTTCAAGTCCAAACCGGCTGGTTATGTCATAAGTTGGGACTGATGGATGTTCGAGAATTTAGGATTACTGGTTATGTCAATGCCGTTTTGGGGCTGGAAAATTTCTCAAGTATAACTCCTGTACAGATTTAATCTTTAGGATATATTATATTTGTTTGTAATTTTTGTGATAGTTGATATTACAAATTATAGATCGATTATAGATCAGTTAACAGGGACATTGTCAACAACGGTGTCCTCAATGCAAGCAAATTGCTACAAGAGCATGTTGGCAGACATGCGAATTGATGAAAATCTTATAGTAGCTATGCAAGAATAGAAGCAGGACTATACAAACTGTTCTGATGAGTTTCTTGGCTCCAACTTGGGTGGCAAGTTTTCATTTCAAGGGGGGTGATCCCTCTTGAGTACATGTGAAAACATCCACAGTAATCAAGTGCATATACGGATGGACGTCTAAAGGCTGAATGTTATTTTTGTTATTAAAATAACGAAAGGGATATTGTGAAAGAATTCAGGGGTCTGAAAACACACATTGTACCTCTGGTACTTAGGTGGTGTTCTGGAATGATCTAGATACAGGAAAAAGACCCAAGGTCTCTACTCTTAACCACTGGCACTAGTATTGGTAAGATCAAAGTCTCATTGCCAATAATAGATGATGTGGGCCAATTTATTGATTGCAGCCTGCATACTCGCCTAAGGAGGTAAGAAATGGCATCGCAGGTCTATGATGCATGCTTCTGGCAAAGTTGGACACCACCCTGAGGATTACGGCAAACTTGAAACCTCACATACCATTCCATAGTTGATTAATTTCCATATTGCAAATTACAGATAAGCTAAGAATTTTTTTTTTGAATTATAAAATTACCTACTACAATTGTGACTGAATTAAGGATTTGTAAGCACACAGCGAACCTCTGGTGAATCAGTCGTATTTAGAAATGACAAGACTGCCATTCAAAGCTAGCTCATGAACCATTCCATGACAAGCTTATTGAGTGAGGTGTCTTCCAGCAATAAATCAAACCTCATTGCTTCCAATACATAAGTGACTACTACAAGAAAAACTTATAAATCAGCGGTAAGTCATTAATTGACGGGTTATAATCAAAAATTCGTGGGGCAACAGTTGGACTAACTTGGTGCCGCTTGCGGGGTATTTTACATATTTTAGATACGTATCATAAAAGTGCTTTTTTGGCAACGCTTTGTTATTGGAAAAGCTATGAATGTCAAAACTCCAATCTCTTAATCCTCCACCAGGCATAAACACCAGGTAACGGCACTGGTAGTGCCTTGATTGAAATGTTATTGCCAAATATAGCTGATGATTCCCTATTTAGCAGCTTGCGGCACATTTTAGAAAGTAATATATACGGCCTGATTTTTCATAAGAAACATCCTTGAGGGCAGGTTGCACCAGGCCCCTATTATAAGCAATACTGCCAGTTTGGGGCCCTCCCATAACATTCCATAGTTGAGTGATTTCAAATAGCATCGGGTATTCATGCTGTAAACACAGGTATAAAGACTAAACGCAGCTTAGTTCTTAAACAGTGTGCGTATTTTCTTGTCATTGAAGGTTCAGCTAAAGCTCATTTATTTACAAAGAAGGGTAAGAATCACATATATGAATTTTGTTTAAACGAACATTTTTGCTTGATTTTCTACAAATATTGTTGTTCGCTAACAGAAGGTCAAAAGCACATGCTTTGAAATGTTCTCATATCGAGAATCCAACTGTCAGTGTTGGTCGTATGGGTATTTAGCTGTTGCACATGCTTTGAAATATTTTATCAAAAATCCAACTGCCTGTGGTGGAAGCACATTAAACAGGTTTTCACATTTACACACTTTACCTGAACAATGGTATTAGGCAATGGGTAAGGCGTTCAGGGTGTGTTTCTAATGAATGCAGAGGGAACAGAAATCTTACCTGCTCCCTTCCATCTTTGGATGTTTTTCGTCAATGTCTGTTCAACAGGCAACATCGGACAAGCCCTGAAAATTCAACATAAGCCTTTACAACCTTACAAGCTAATAGCATTTTCATTAACGAAATTCTCCTCTTGATTTAAGCAGCATAACGATGAGATTCTACACCGCTTGCTTACTTCTGATTATTCTGATGGCAGCAACTGTCAGCATATCCTATGGTAGTGATCGTAAGTTATAAAGTCTCGATATGCCTTTGTATGATATTTTTTATTTTTCTCTATTATTTTTTTGTGACATAAAAGAATTTATCAGCAATTTTTGTGATATATCCAGGCTGTCTGAAACTTATGGAGATGTGATTTGTAAATGCTATGTTTAAGTCAAAGCCATAAACATATAAATACTATTTAAATGTTTATGGTCAAAGCAGATCACAACCATGCCTTTTTGGCTCGTGGCTCTGAAAATATTTTGACATTTCTTAATGATTAACATAAATTTCCTATACCTTTCAGCACCTCCATTTGGCCAGAAGGAGACAAAGCAGGCACCAGCTCGGAAATCATCACCAGAATAACAAATGTACCACAAGATTGCCAACACAACCTCCTAACTTTACCTTATGTTCAGGATAACTGCAACTAGATATTTCATCAATTTCCGGTTACCGGCTGTATTGATTCAGTACACACATACCCACCACTTTCATTCAGATTTTTATACCTTAGTTGTTATCAACAATAATCTGATGCTGGCAAATATTATCAGAAATTGAAAAGTTCTTGGTACATGTGAACAGAAACTAGCTGCATAATCCTCAGTATGTTTTTTTTTTCAAATTTCTTCAATAAAACAATAAAACATGTACACATTGTACAATGATAATGTACACATTAACATATTTGCCAGAAATATATTGTTCTGAGCACGCAGTATATTTGGACAATCATGATGCAATCGTGAGATGATTTGTCGGACTCAGACCGAACCCATCCCATTAACAAATATATCACAAACTTTGAATTGCCTTTAACAAGATTTTAAAAGTCAAACCCTAGTAATCCTTTAATCTCTGACTCATAAGGTCTAATGACTAGTTCTACAAACTTAAATTGGTCCTTTGGTCAGCAAATTATTTGGAGGAGAACTTCGTAGGACCCATGAAAGAAACAATCAGAAAATAAATGTGGCAGCTTTAGATCAAAGAACCTCCTTGGCTCGATCGAAAAAAAAAGAGCAGGGGTTTATGCGATTCAATTATAAACTTTCGCTGAGACCAAGATAAATGTGGCTTTTATTAAAGTCGTTGCATGTCTAAAATTATGTAGTTGAAATGCCATATGTGGTTTACAAATTGGTTTGCAAGATTTTATTCCATTTAACATGAGTTGTTTTTAACAACAAGTCATATTAACAGGCACAGCTATTAGCTTAAATGTTAGACAGCCCTCTCTCGGGTTTTTATTACTCAATTCCTGAGTGTAATGGTCAATAAAGCTTTGAAGACAAATTTGCATACCCTGGATAAATGTGTAAATGGTGAATGACTCAAGCTTAAATAAGATGCAGTGTCAAAAAAATTCTCACACTACGTGTCCGGCCTTGAAACCAAAAGAAGGTAAAGTCAAGCTGGTTTATGTCGCCCTTGGAGGTCATGAGTAGAAAGGGGGTCTGATAATAAATCCTTGTGTTACAAGAGAGCATTGTAAGCGTTACTAAACTGCAACAGAGACTAAAGTAAATTTTTACATAGAACAATGTTGTGTATACACACCAAGGCACAGTTCTTCAATAAAATTATCACTCACACAGATTATACTATCCATTTGCTGAGTGTAATGGTCAATTGAGCTTTGACTACAAGTGTGCACACCCTTGTTAATAATGTAAGAGGTAACTGAGTTAATCTTAAATGGAATGCTGCGTAAACAACATTCTCACACTACAAGCCCGACCTTGGAATCCAAGGGAGGTAAGGACAAGCTTGTTTATGTCGCTTTTAGAGATTATGATAAACTTGGAGGGTGAGTGCGTCAAAGTAGCACTGAGTTGTGATCAAGCCAAATTTTTATCATCTTTAAAAGGTCTTTAGTTTTCATCTTTTTAAGCTCCATTCTATAATTCTCTTTTATGGCCATTAATAATCCAAAGAGCTTGATGTTGTTTGCCAAATGCGGTTTACCTTGGCTCAACTGATTGTTATTTCGGACATCAACGCAAATTGTTGTGTAACCACAATCGCAAGCAATCAGTGCAGCTATAAACTTTATTTATGTACAACCTCACGCCAATTTTGTTATTTGGTTCCAGAATGCAGCGGGCAATAAAGATTGAGTTTGTGCACGCCAACCCTGGATAAAAATATTGCAGACAAATGATATAGGATTAAATCGCTTTGGCCATCAATATATACTGTGCTACACCTTCCAACTTGACGTCTGAAGATAGGAAATTTTTATGAATTGATTTTAACAGCCCATCTGGCAACAAAGGAGAATGATCTGAGAACAACGCACTTTCTGAACAGTCTTCATAGCTTGTATCTTGTATCCCTTTCTTAGCCCTAGCATGGCGTATATCCATCCAAAAAACATAAAATCATTGTGCTGGTGTAGTGCAGAATTTTCCACCGGTTAGATGTTACCCATGTCAATTACATCAAGAGGTATATGAATAAATTCATTATCATTATTATTAATCGGCTAGTTACAAATCAAACAGTGTTATCAATTTTTGATGCTCCAATTTAAAAAATTTACTAGAGAACAATCTGCAATACAGAGAGAGTGATCCCCTTCGGAGTGAAGGTGTTCACAATCTTAGTATATTGCCACACCACTTTACCCATTTTCTTTCGCGGATTTGTTCAATGAACATGCTGTACAAGGGTTTACAAGCACATAGTTGACTTACCGTATCCGAAAGAAAACGCCAAATAAGCGATGACTTTCTGGTACAGGATTGGAACTTCAGCTCAAAGACATAAGCGGTTTTTTGCCTCCTACAGTAATTCATTCTTCTGCAAAAAGGGAAATTTTAGTTCATAGTATCATACAGTCGGAAAGCTGTCTAGCTAGTGGACTTGCTTGCTATCATTGTGACTCTGCCAACCATTGACCAAAAAGCATTTTCTACCTTATTTCTCCGATACGACACAATGACATCATAACAAGCTATTGACATTCAGTATCTTGGCAGATTGCTGAGGGAATATAATAGTTTATGTTGATATTTGAGTAGCTCCTTGACCTTTACCTAATTAGAGCCAACAAAAAAGTGTTGCCGTGACTATCAAAGCATCAGTTGGCACAATTTCTTACAGATTAAGCATCACTTGCATAAATTTGAGCCACTCGATTGCTGTAGTTAGGACAGTTGCACCCAAATAGCAGGGAGCACATTATCAGCCTTGATTGGCATGTCATTGTAATAGGTAAAAAAATATGAAATAAATTATGTGAGGGTTCAAAAATAGTTAGCCTATGATGTCAACATCAAAGAAAAATATCATCATTATTTGGGCCGCTTGCAAGAGATACTGCTTGTTGTGGCTATCTCTTTTCCACAGTAGAATGATCTCCAATAGAAATCCTTAAAAAAAACTAGTTAGCCAATGAATCTTATAAGATTCTGTCTTCATGTTTTCAATAGAGGTATATAAACTATAGGCAGTTGAGTTCTAAGTCAGTGATCAACAGTTTGTATAAATTTGAGTTGAGTTAAACTACGCATCAAGTAAGGTAAGCACTCATATATTTAACTCAATTTAAATCTGTTTTGATTTTCTCAACTGATTTTAAGTTTACATAGAGCTAGATACTTTTGCCTGATACACTTTGAATAGTTCTTTTTCAATCTTGAAAAAATTGACTAGAATTCATTATAGCAAATCATAAGAGTTCACTGAAATCCCTTACCTGTGGAAGCTAATACTCGTTGATTTAAGAAAACTTTTTTTTTTACTTTATCCAGGATGTTGAGACTTCACACTGCCTGCTTACTTCTCTTTGTACTGATAGCAGCTGTCAGCGCTCAGTTTGATATCGGAAGTAAGTACCTGTGATTGATTCTTTATTCTAAAATATTTAATCTGAAATTTCTGTAACCTATAAAAGAAGCTTGACCTCATCAAAGCACGAATCAAACATGCATACAAGGACATTTCACGCCAGAACACAATCACCATTATCCAGTCTTTATTTTAGCAATCACGAAAAATTGGATGTTTTTATAATATTTAAAAAAGCCTGATTTATGTATTTCAGATCTCCCCTCCCTCTCCGCACCAATAAATCCTCTAATTAATCAAACAAATTTGATGATTCACAAATCTACATATTACAATACCTTGTAAAACATAACACGTTAACCAGTTTGTACCTGATGACAATCGTAAAGAATCCATATAAACTCTAATCTTTCCTATTTCAGACCCACCTGCACCACCAGCATGTTCAAGTAGAACTACATCCGTGACCACCTCCTCATTTGGTTCTCCTGGTAGCTGCTGCTCTTATCGCGGGTTTGGCCTTCCAAACATTTACATGTGGTGCTGTGCTTGTCCAGGAATCTACAGTTTCTCATCAGCACCTAAACCTGCAGGACGGTATGTCTGTGACGCAAACTCATGTGCCCCTGGATACTGTTGTAAGAGACGTATAGGGCCAAATCCTACGCCTACACCTATTAAATAAAAGATCAAATGGTCTGTACTTAATAATATGTATATAATATGAGCGACATGCCAACAACACTTCACAACCAATTGAATATAAATGTTATGTAACTTGCACTACACTCAACAATTTTAATCTCACATTTTCTGTTCAGAATTTTTAGTGTTAAGCCTGATTGTTTTTCTAATAAAGAAACTGATTATTTCTGTAGACTCAACTGATAGTATTTTTAATCAAACTTCCCGACTTCATGCTTGAGAATGCTTAAAAAACTGTGAAGCATGTTAATAAATTGTTGCTTTTTTCTTTCCCTTCTGAAAGTAAGCAATACTTTTTTCAATGTTTTTTTGTGATTTAATTAACAAATAAACTGATCTGAACATCTAACATACAAACAATAACGATATGATTTCTTGATATAGCAACTTTAGTATCTGGTTACTAGCTTAGTTGGTTAGTTGAGATTAGTTGGCTAAGATTAGATTTATACCATATAACAATGATTTACGGTGTGGTTTGCCAAATTAGACAACTTATCAATGGTACCATGATTTGCAATATGGCATTCGTAAATAGAAGAAAATTGTATAAGAAAGTTGGCAACGGTGACCAAATAATCTCATACTTGGAATCCAGGGTAAAAAAACAGAGCCAAATGATCAGGTGATTTAAATTGGATGACATACATACAAGAAGATCTTGCAGACAGATGTAACTTAATCCTTTGATCCCTGGTAATCAGTACAAAACTAGAAAAGGTTATCTGAAAATAACAAGTGTTCAAGAAAAAGGTAGATGGTGTGAGTGAATGCCTTGGAATATAAATACACCGTATAATAATGTGATAATTGAGGACAGATTTTTCAGCTACAATGTTGGCCATATTATATTGCCGCTGGCAAAATAAACACATCTGGGCGAAACCGGATCTGCCCAACTATATAGTTGATCTGCTCAAGCTGAGTTAATCTGTTGATTAATGGGTGCCTAAAGAATTTCACAATGCTATGATACAGATTACAGATTTACAAATTTATTTATAATCCACTGTTGAAATACCCTGAGGTATTAAATAAAACAGTTGGTGAGCTCTGGTAAAAAATAAAATTGGATATCATAAAAATTTTGTAGCACCATCAAGAAAAAAACTGGAACGTCTCAAAAAATGACAATTGGTCAAAAAAGATGATAGCTGAATTTCCTCAAGCCTCTTTGCACATGCCTATCCAAAAACAGGATCCCAAACAATAATTTGTTTCGTCAATATTAATATGTATAGAATTGCTCTTTCTGTCAGACAACAGCTTGCCTTGCTCGCCTCTATATTGGTTCAAACCCACTAATGACAAGCATTTCAATCCTCAGCTGACTGTTATAAGTGAAAGAGTCTTGTGTTTATACCACCTGCATATAATTAGATAGTCCAAAACTGAACCACCAGAACTGTCAGATAAAGCTTTGATGCGAGTTTGTTGTAATCAAATCTTCTCTTAAAGGTAAGTTTTGCCATTTAATGTAATGCTTGCACCAATCTACATAGAAATGGTTGATAAAAAACTGGTTGATCAAAATCAAGTTGTCTTATCACATGCCAAATCCCAAAGCATGGGCAGTGAAACATTAGTTGCTTCAGGAGCGCAGCTGCAATATCTGTGCCAGGTTGCTCTTTGTTTGCAGACAGGTCGGAGCACACCTGGGGGCCAACAAAACCCTAGTAGCTGAATACCTGCATTGGGGTTCGAACCCATGACCTTCAACATTTGTATGCTAAATGTACGATGCTCGAACCAACTGGGCGACCTCCTACTCCTAGTAAAAGTTTGTGGTTTATTTGAGACCTGATCAATTACCTTATTGCATTTTCCTAATCAAGCTCGGGCAATGAGACAGAAAACCAAAAGGAATCTTTCGTAATAAATTGATCGTAGGATATTCTATAGAATTCGTTTTCAAGCCTCACATGTAATCATTTAAGCAGTAATAATTTTTTAGATTTCAACATTAAAATTAAATTTTTCATTCTCATTGTTATCATGGCACCTATTTGGCACGCCTTTGATCTGAATGAGCATCAATTACTTGTCAGCGCAGATGTGATGTTATAATTCTATTCCAATTAAAATGAACATTTTCATCAGGGAACAATCTTGAAATCAAGCAGAATGAGCATCAATCGCATGGAATTGTAATTGTTGAGTGTTTTGGCCATTGTAATATAGTGACATAATAAACAGTTATAACCTGCACATAGCATATTATCATAGTATTACAGGAATATAGAATAATATCTTGATTGATGTGATGATTATCCTTCTGAAGTTGAACACGACCATGGTATTACAATTAAAGAATTTAAAGTTTTTTGAGCCCCCAGGCGTTAGCTGCCATTGACTGCTGCATGGAATGCAGATTTGGTTTCGGAATGAATTAGAAGTTCTGCGCCATCATGCGCACCTGCTGCCGTCAATGGCCTCAGTGCAAACTTTTCGGTAATTTCTTAGCCAAAAATGGAATTGGTTTGGTTTATACAACAATTTGAATGTGAGCTTTGCTCGTTTGAAATGAAATAACTACCGCCAGTAACATCGGTACAAACAGCATCTAACAATAACTTTCTTGAAACCATGGTAACTTCGCTGAATCTTTCTATCCATCCAGAACTTGGGGCATTGACCTATGAATAGGTTACTGCATGGTATATGTTGCACTGAATGGGAGATATGTGCATAGACACTGGCAACAAAGTTTAAGGTGATTTGAATTTGAGTCGGTATATGCACAATGTTTCACAACCCGAATGTATAGCACAGTCCATGGACCCTAGTGCAAAATCAGTGTGAGAAGTATAAATCACTACAGCTGTGAAGCCAATTCGAACATGTAAGCTGCTTGGCCGAGATGCACCAATGTAAATGCGAAACAGTAAACTAATACTTCGTCCACTAATGATTTTCTCAAAGTCATTCATTGAACCGAAATATCCGTCAAGCAGAGGGAGCAATGACCTGTGACACTGTGAACTCTAGAGACATATATTTAAAACTGGTAACAAGAGGAAACTTCATTATATATAAACAAGATTTCTCTAGGTGGTCAAGGACATTCTGAATGGTGTGTGTTTAAGGTCTGAAATAAGAAATATACAACACGACATCGGTATAATTTAGGATATTTGAAACTTGTCTTAAAACTTAGTCGGTGAATGTTTCCATTTCCATTTCCATATATATTCCGTTTTTATTCTGGAGAAGAACAACTACCAAAACACTGCCCTTCTTCCCCACTAAAGAGGAGAATTTATCTAATTCAATCAACACACCTCAAGTAATTCTGTTGGTTTAAAGGCGTTCAAAACAACATATTGGGGCTAGGATACAATCAGTTTTTTTTCCCAAATATATCAAGTTCAAAATAACAACACTGCTCAGTTTGCTCAATATTTTTACTCAGGCAATGATTGATCAGACAAGCGTTGCCAGTGGCTTCGGTTTTTTGGTGGGAAATTGTGTTCAAAACTCAAATGACAAAGTTTAATGCTTCAGTTCTGAAGCTTTGAGAAAATTCAGAAGGAGCCAATAACAGGATGCTAAAATTATCACATAATTAAATTTGGAAGTACTGTGCTCAGACTAGCTATCTAATTGATACAGCTCACAAGAGATTGAATAAAAGTCAGTAAAAAGGTGGCCAACACTTATTATAAAAGCAATTTATAAAGTTGACACTCTCCAATCACTGTATCAAGTACAGATGCCAAAAACAGGGATGACATAGTGCACTCACTATATGGCATGTCAATGCAGTAAACCTAAAAATATAAAATAAACTTTGTGTAAAAAAGCTTGAATTTTTTCGTCAAAGTATTATTTCATTATTCACTGAGTTGTTTGCAACAGATATTGCATGTTGCAATAATATATACTGTTTCACAGTTGAATGATCTCCAATAGAGTTGCTTAAAAAACAAGTTAGCCAATGAATCTCTTTGGGCATTTTTTTGTCATTATTTCTAGGCGTGTATATAAACTATGGACAGATAAGACCTGATACAGTGATCAATACTTCATCGAGTTGAGATATTCACTAAGCAAGGTAAGCCCTAAAATATCTGAAATCAGTTATTATAATTTGTTGTATTGCTTTCCATGTTTGCATACAGCAGGTATAATGTTGCTATATACATTCTCAATTACTTTTTTTTAAAGTTAGATCAGTTTAACATTTCGACTGGTATTCATCAAAGCAAATGATTACACTTGAGACTTGAAAGACTCTATGGTAGTTACTAGTAGTTTCTTTAACACTACTTTGCGTTTTACTTTATACAGGATGTTGAGAATTCACGCTACAGGCTTACTAATGATCGTTCTGATGGTAGCAGTGGGCGACAGCGTTCCGTTTGTTATATCAAATTTTGAAGGTTAGTTTACATATTCTCTCTACCTGCAAGGCTGTAGATGAGAGACAAATGGTACTGCTGTAAAAGTTAGTTGTCTACAACATCTGTCGCCTGCGACAGTTTTTAGTGCCCATTCAAAACAGCTCAATTTATTGTAATGTAGGGAGACAAAAGGTTATACTAGGTGGGTACTGTACACTCCTCCTGTAGGGTCTGGGGCAAATCCCGAGCCCCCAAAGCATAGTAGATGGATGTACCATATGAGCTAAAACTGACATCGGCTTTACAATTATAACGTTTTTAGACCTCTCAGTTTAACACGGTAGGGGAAGCAGTGCCTCCCAGCCTCACCTTAAACTACTTGCATGATATCCGATTAGTCGTAATTCTGATTTTCTGTTCAAGAGATAATGAATTTAAAATTGGTGCTACCTTTTAAACATGCTATACATTATTGAAACATAGAAGTTCAAGCATTGAAACAAACATTGAAACAAACTTGCATAGAAGTTCAAGCCAGCGCAAAACACGCAAGTGCGCATATCACTGTCAATGACAAATCAAATATAAATGTTTTATTCACATTTATTACAGTTCCTCCGCCGCTACCACCCTGTCCATCAGGCACCAATAAGGTGACCATTAAAGATATCATACTATATTCTATACCAGTACAAGGCTGCTATTTCAACGGCTTCCAGCCACCTAATTACTACGAGTACTGCTGCTAGATATCCTGTCATCCTTACAGACTTTTGTCGTTCATGTAAAAGATACAGTAACTACTGAGATCTTGATGTTTTATCTTCTGGTGCATGTTCCTATATCCATTTATATATTGGTGCATTTAAAAGCCTCTGATATACTTTGTTATGAACCCTATGTAGCCATGTAGAGACTGTACCATGACATTTTCTGTACTAAGCAAAACAAACAACATATCTCCAAACAAATACATGTATCTGCTGATCAAAGGAAAATGTCTTTTGGTATCATTTGTTCTGCTGAATAGGCTTAATCTATTTGAGGGAATTATTTGGTTTTTTTTAAGTATTTACTCGAATCATTGGTTGTCCTAATGCAAGTAACGAGCGTGACTATAAGCTGATATTATCGGCGACTGCCAACACTTGATGTCAAAATAGAAAGCGTTGATTTAGGATTAAATAATGCATCGTAAGCCACATACCGGTTCAAAGGATGCATACCTGGATAAATATCAGCTCTTTAATCATTGTTTTTACACCGCAGCAACTGGGAACTTATTGTTTAATCCTAAAAATACATCACTACTGGATTTCAACATCATCACCATCATTTGTTAGATAAAGTTTGATCAAATTTGCCCATAATTTTGCTTACATCCTTAAGGTGGTTCTGAAGCGGTTCACAGACCAGCTAGATAACCTGAGCTAGTAAAGAGAAAAAAGAGCTTGAAATTCTAGCTTTGCTCATCATGTCTTGATTTGTCATTGCACCAAACAAAGGCAAATTGAATCTTGATCTATTCATTTGCCTTCACTCAAGGCAACGGCGATCGCTTGACTTGGGGGATGATCTTAGAATCTGAGGTTCAGTCAACCTTAACTTCTTGATTGTGAGCTTAGGCTCAATATTATGCTGAAAGATCACATTCAGCAGTGGCAACAGGTCTGCCAGATAGGCTAAATCTTATTTGAGGAATATTTGTTTTCAATATTTACTCCAGACATTGTCAACCTAATGCAAGTATTTCTGGCGCAGAGTGTAATACATTTCTAATGAGATGACAATGCTTGCCAATAAAAGTATATATAAGTAACGTATGACTATAAGCTGATATTATGGGCGACTGGCGATCCTGGATGTAAAAATATAAAGCAATAATTAAGGATTTAATACGGCATCGTGAGCAACATTCCAATTTCAACGACCCATATCCAGATAAAAATCAGCAAACTGATACGCTCAGGGAAGCCACCGAATACACGCTTGACATCACTTTTAATGATTCACCTCTGATACCGGAAGCCCCATCGTCAAAATCTACCCACGAAAATTTCACTTTTGAACCAGTTGATATAAGTATAACCATGTCACACTTGATGGCAGTAAACCAACAAAAAGCTATTGGACTAGATCTCATCCCAGCTAAACTTATTAAATTAGCAGCCCCATTAGTAGCTGAACTCTTGACCAAAATTATTAATAGGACACTACAGCCCAGTGTGTTCCTTGATAGTCTCAAAACAGCAATAGTTCTCCCTCTATTTAAAAAAAAGGTTGCACTAAATCTCATAAAAATTACCGCCCAATATGAATTTTATCTACTTCCAGCAAAATTTTTAAGCGAGTAGTTATTTCACAAATTACGGCCTCTTTAGAAAACAATAATATTTTAAGTGCACAACAATATGGCTTTTGGAAATATTAAAATACTTATCAGGCAATTACATATACTCACAGACAAAGCGTTAATGGCCATGAGCAATGGAAACTCCGTGCTGGGTGTTTTTCATGATTTAAGCCAAGCTTTTGATACCATTGATCATTATTTCCTACATTCAAAATCAAATTAATTTTAAACCAAGTGCAACTGAGCTAATAAGATCGTACCTTGCTAATCGCCAACAAATTACCGTGATAAATAATAACATATTTTCTGAACCACGCTTTATAAACACTGGAGTTCCACAAGGATCTATTCTGGGTCCAACATTGTTTTTAATTTATATTAACGATCTAGCCAATGCAACTAAAACTCTTGACCCAATTCCCTATGCTCATGACACAAATTTGTTTTATGAAGCTAAAGATTTAAATCAGCAACAAATTGAAATTAAAGCTGCTCTTACATCAGTAGCAGAATGGTGCAATAAAAATAAAGTAACTCTGAATTTAGAGAAAACCAGCTACATAATATTATTTTTAAAAATGACCAAAACAAACGAACCTTGATGGCAAACTATATCAAAATGTTAAACAAGACCATTGAACAAGTAAAAAGCGTGCCGTTCCTTGGGGTCTACTTCGATGAGCATTTAACTTGGAAAACCCTCAGGCTTGCGACCTCTCTGATGTACAAAGTTTCTAATCATCTGCCAAAATACGTTTTATTAATATTTTCATAATTCATTAATACTGTTCAAATTGAGCTATTGTATTGAGATATGGGGCAATGCAGCAGCGACCCGTACCAATAAGATATTAATATTTCAGCAACAATATTGTTAGGATCATTTATAAGTCATAAGATAAGATAAACTTCATCCACTCCACTTTTTGATCAAGAATTTTTAGGATAATTTAACTTTATGTATTTAAAACATTAATCTGTGCCCATAAAACATTTCACTCTCCTCTAATTTACACCATTCCAATCATATCTACAACACATTCTCATTCAACATAAAACTTCATCTCCCCAACTCCACAACCAGTTCAGGACAACGAAGGGTCTCATATCAAATGGCAGCACTTTGGAACAAGCTGCCTGACAACCTGACATCAGTGAAGAGTCAGGCCGCCTCTAATACAGCACTCAAGTGCCACCTCTTGGCTTTAAGGTTTGAACTTTCTTTATTGTAATTTAATTGATTGCTATTGCCGCATTTCATATAGCAACTTGGCCTTGCGCCTCAACTAGCTGCTATTTTGTCAAAGCTATTGCGCACGTAGGTCTCATCACCACTTAATATTTTTAGTTTCCTATATCTTAACTTGTTTGATGAAATAGAAACCAAACCAGACCAAAAGTGGAGTTATATGCGTCCATATATCTTTGTCTGTTAGAAGGGTGATCAAAAAATGTTCTTTCAGGGTGTCATCTAACAATTAGTTGGATGGGGTTTACTTATCCCGCACCATCTCTCGCCCGCTCACATTAAACTAAGGCAAACTGGATCATCATTCACTCAAAACAACAGTGATTGTTTAATTATGTGATAGTCTTTGGATGCTAGCTGAGAATCAATCAACCCTAAATTCCTGTTCTTGAGCTTAGTCTGATATCTTATGATAAAAGATCACATACAGTGTGACTACAGTTTGTTCTTTTTATTTAGACGGATGCTCGATAAATTGATGATAGATAGAGGTATGGCTAATTTTTGTAATATTGTCACTGACAAATTGTAATAAATGTGACATGTATGTTACTTCCCTGCTTTATTGATACCATTTAATACTTGGGAACATTGTGGGATTAAAAGTTTTGTGGTAAAATGATTGCATTGCATGGGAGCGCTGTGTATCAGCTATTTACAATATGGTACCGTGTAAAATATATATCCTGTAAAACACCACCCTTTTGTTGGCCAATTATGGAAGATACTTTATTAGATGTGGCATTGCCTATTTTTATATTTGATGTCCATTTTCGAGTGAATCACTCACGTCTGAGCCCCAATACTGCCTTGACCAACAACGCACCATTAATCAGCCTGAACACCCAAGTACATTTTGCCAATCTCAAACGGAATTCCAGATTAATGCATTGCTATTGCTATTGCTATTGCTATTGCTATTGCATTGCTATTTTAGCTAAGTATTAACCCAAAGACGGACAGCTGACTTCCCGATGATCTTTTAAAAAAATGCATTGTGATATGCCCTCTAACAATTGAATTAATTAGGTGAAAGCAAAATAATCTCAATTGCAAGTTGAACAGTTTATTTTAAATTCACCTCATAATGGGGACTCAATATAGACAGAAAATTGTCTACCAGCAAATGAGAACTTGAGAAGCACAAAAAAATGTGGGCAGAATGCAGAACAATGAGAGGCAATGTCAGTGTTCTAACTTTATCCGAAGCGTGAGCAATTCTTTTGTGTCTAAAAAGCCAGAATGCATTAAAATTGTTTAAAGTCGCATAACATAGTCATAAAAGTTTAATATAATAACAGTGAAACTTTTCACTGAACAGCGGGTCAAGGTCAATGGTCAAGGTCACAGTTCAATGTCAAGGGTCAAACTTAGAACAGTGTGAAAGCAGCAGGGTATTTGCCTAGCATAGAATTCTCTACATTCCTCTTGACATGAGTCCAGCCCAGATCTCCGTAAATCTGAAACAAATCAACGTTTAGCGTTAGTTGTTGATGGTGTGAGAAACATTGCATATAGGCAGTAGTATATGATGTCAAACCTATACACATCTGTGTACAGCACCATCAAACAATCCACACTTTTATCTTTCAACGCATGTTTAAAACTAACACTGTCCATGCTCCAGGTTAGCATGACATGACAAGCTTCGTTGGAAGGGGGGAACCCAAAAACAAAGCTTGTCAGCGTGTTATTTTCAAACATCAGTCTGGTTGTCTGGTTTAATCTGATATTATTTGTTGATTTTAGTAAGAGTTGAAATTTGAACTCTGCTTATCCCTTTTAATCTCGTCTAAGCCCTCGGGATTTTATTATGTATTATTTGATTCGGTAAAGCCTCAGGCATTTGAGCTAAGTCAGTAAATCTTCATCTGTAATCAACATATTGGTATAAATTCGGAAGCGAAGATTTTTTGTCCAGTTATTAAGTCAGGGCATTTGTCAAACTATTTTTTTCTAGCTTAAAAGTTCCCAATAATGTATAATTACATGTTTGGCTATTCAGGCCATGATACAAGTAATGACCTGCAACACATTCTCTATCGCAAGGTGCTTTTGGGGGTTAAAACTAAATGCCATGTTTTGAAATCATACCTGGCAGAGTAGCTTCTCTTGTTCTTTGTCTTTGGTAGTGTCCAGTGATTTGATTATCTGCTGGGCAGCCATCGCTAGACATCCATTAGCCATGAGATATTTAATATAGGCCTTGCTTACCTGAAACACATAAGATCAAGGTAAATATGTAAGTATTCCGTATAAACTTGTTATAAGGACCCCAAACTTATAAATGAAATTGATACATGTAGACACGGCTTATACCTGATGCATGTTTCCTTATTGTTGGCCATAGCTGGCGACTTGTAGTGAATAGACTGGTCTTTGAAATGGTTCATAAGTGGTTGTAGGTGTGCTGTAACCTATAAATGTGTTGTGATTTACAAATGAGAAATGAATTTATTGAAAACACAGAAAATTATTTATAAATCTGGTGACTGTGTAAATGAGGTTTGATGGTAAGCAATATTGAACATCAAACTTTTTTCTAGGCAAGGATACCAAAACTAGCACAGTGCATTGTTTTAATATTGTACAATTCAAAGTAGTGAGGCACAATTTTCTTTAGAACTTACAGCCTTGTCAGTAGCATCAGTGAATTTGAGAAGTTCCTGCCAGCTTTTCTGTAACAGGTCCACAGTAACTAGGTCACCAAGCTCAATCTGATTGGGCGGTTTGGTAATCAGGTCAGCCATTAGAGAAATGTGCAGACAGAAGGCTTCTATCAGCTTTGTCTTTCTCTTATTCATCTCGCTATATAATATAAATTATACGGTAATATTATATAATAAAAAGTATAATGAAGTATAAATAAATATGACAGCTGAGAACGCGAAATAGATATTGGAAGGCACTCTTTCGACCATCAATAATTCATGCCAAGTAGAGCATTGTATTTTTTACCTTGCAAATCTGACACAATGTTATCGCAAGTAACTGCCTGACTATAACATGCTTTGCTCTTTGGGTAGTCTTTAATAAGACAACTTACAAAGCTTCCATATTTAAAACAAAAAGTGACAACTTGCAACAGATCCATGCTTCAAGATTTACCCACTGGAGAAGTTTGAGTGATCAATGGTTATCAGGGCACTGTTATTGGCATTCCATTATCAGGGCACTGTCAATGCTATGTGATTGGGAGTGGGACGCAGTTGATATTTGTATGCCACAAACAACAACAATGGTAGAGGTTGAACACTTAAAACCTCATACAGGCGAAAACACAGGAACTGGATTACCATGACGTGTCCAATACTGACCTTTTTTTGTCCGATGCATTCTCACTGCTATCATTCTTGGTACCGAGGAACTCGAGCAGCTCCGTCTTGTTGACGTTACCATCGTTAGCAATCAGGGAGTTACTGATGGTGAAGAATCTCTCTATATACTTCATTGCACCACCATCTGCAATCAGTAGATATAAAATGCCCTGCATAACATATTTTGAGGCAGTTTTCGGATTATTTTACTCGGGCAAATAGACTAAGGCATGATAGTGTCAATGATTAGATTGAGTGATGGATAAAAAAAGAGTGGTCTTCACATTCATTGAAATTTTTCCATTGATTTTGATTTCCTGCCCGAATTCAAGGATGGAGTAATTCCCAGACCTAATGAGATAATACAGATAACTTGAAGGTAGGGTTCAAATGTAAGTAACCCTATCACCTTATTCCGCAATTTAATAAATTGCTGAAAGCTAAAAATTTCATCTAAGCCCTGCAGCTTACCTGTCCCTGTGGCGGGCTGACTGCTATCAGTCTCCTGTTGGTTTGTCCCTTCTCCACTTGAGCCAGCGGCTGTCTCTACTGATGTAGCGGCAGGTTTGTTGATAAGGGAGTCTATGTGTTTCTGTAGGGCAGTAAGCACAGCTATATGCACAGAGAGGTGAGCGAAGATTTTAGTTGAGGACGATTCCTGAGAAGTGGTGTAAGTCTCATATAACTTCATCGCCTCCTCTACATCCAACCTACAAATAGCGAAAAATTTGTAATGATTCCTTTAAATTCACAATTATAGAGTTAGATCATGTTGAAAATTTACACGTATTTGGATTGGAGTTGCTCACCCTGAGGCGGGTGGCGACTCAAAATTCAGGCACACTAGATTAAGCTTGATACAAGCAGTTTGAGTGTGCTAGCTGATCACTGGCAGGCGATTGGATTGCAGGAGTTTTGAGTTAGAGTCCCACTGGAGACAGCATACCAGTTAAAAAAGGTGATGCCAATGACTTCAAAATTGCTTTGGACTTCATCTTTATTGCAACCGATGTCTTACATGTGAAACAGGTATGGAAAACCATTTAGTGTTTAACAAGTGAATGCCAGAGGAGAAAATTATAGCAAGAGCAGAGTTATGCTTGTTTGTTGGGAATGTTAGCTTATATAAAGTAATAAGGTTAAGTTGTCAGTTGGCCACAAATTTCGCTATCAAAGTTGGCGAGATATTTCAACGGCAAATATTTTATATAAATATAAAAAATTTTACTACTTTTGGGTATGAACATTATATTATATCAGGGACATACTTGGTGAACCACTGGGCATCTAGTTTGATCTTAGCTTCGAGGTACTCCGTCTTTTTATCTTTCTCTTCAGACGTAGAATTCTTGTCCTTGTCTGAAGCTAGAGTGCAGGCATCTGTCAGGACGTACTGTACTGGCTGACTACACTATAATAATATAATAATAACATATATTATATAATCCATATCATATCATATAACATATATAAATTGATTAGTATAATTAATAATGTGACATATAACGGCAAGGATGTTTCTTGGTATTGGTATACCATTATCAACCATAAATGAGGGCCAATTCCAGTGACCCTGCAGGGTTTCAGCACTCAAAAAACTTATGACAAGCTTTTTGTTACATTTTTACAGGATGCATTAGATTCAAAGATAAAGTATAGAGCAATGGGTGAGTCTGAACATGAAAATAACTGAGATGTTAGCACAAAGTAACAAGCCAAGCCAAGAGTTATAATTGAAACCTGTGGTGCATGCCGTTTGTTACGGACAGGGCACAAGGTATGAAGCATAACATTAAGATTAGTGCATATGGTACAAAAGAAACACTTATTGTAATGCAAATTGAAGCTTCTGAACTCACAGCTTTAGAGAGACAGTTATTTTCTTGGTCAGTAGCATCCTGACACAGTAGTTATATTTATCATTGATAGTACTACATCAATTACTGAACGTTAGCATGTAGAAACTGAATGAGAATAATCTACTAACCACGCAATCCTCGTCTAGATCAAGTTTGGCCCAAATTTACGTGAATTTGGAGTTGCCCCTCTGCAGCAGTTTACCAGTTGAATTAGCCAATTTGTGGGCTCTGATTGGCTGGTGGGAGAGAGAACCAATACCCGGCCAGATGATACTTTCCGGAAACTACCTACTGGTATATAGTGAATGTGAAAACAATTTAGTTTCACTTTCACTATATCTCAATAGGTACACTTTCAGTGACCTGCCATTGGCTCTCTCTCACACCAAACAGCCTATCAGATCATTAGCTATGTAGATGGTGATTATGATCTCATCTAACCACGATCAAACAAATTTAATGCGACTCACCGCTTCCATATCCTTAATGAGGGTGAGATTACCAGTAAGATACATTCCTGGCCCCAGAGTAACAGGTAGCTTACTCAACTTATCGTCAGCGATAGAGCCAAAGTATAGAGCTTTTATAGACTTGTGCTGTAGTGTCACCTGTCCTGCTGTGCTACCTGGTAATAAGAAATACAAGGTCATAGTTTATGGGTTGTGTGTCAGCTCTAAGCACTCAGGCAGCAATGTCATTCTCAACCCCCTACGCCACAGCAAGCAGATGCTAATCGGTAACTAGAATGACTTCTGTATATGTAGTTGAATCTGTCTGCCTGATTGATTATAGACTGAAACATTGGATGAGCTCATGTATTAGAAATGAGGGAATGAAAAATTGGGAACACAGTTAACTAAGGTCGATGTGAAGTAATGTATGATAATATGCAAAAAGTCCATTTTAGATATAACCTTTGCCAAGGTTGACTACTTGTAAATTATGTGATACTGTTAATTCAGGATCTAGACTCGATAAGGGTGAGCTTCTTATCACATGGTGTTCCCTTTGAGCCCAACAAAGGAACATTTCAGGGAAAAATCCTCAGGAATTTCCCTGGACAACATTACTATTGAGTATTCTAGCTTCTTACGTACCTCCAGTGATGGCGTCTTTCTGTGAGTTATACACATCTACACTGATAGAGCCGACATTATGACGTAACAGTAGAGCAGTCTTCTTTACTTTCTCTAGAAGTTTCTTATCAGGAGATCTGAGCATCAGTTTGAGTGTGTAGTCTCCTGATTCTAGCTTCTTAGAGTACTTGTACTAAAAGGTCAAAGTTTAATGATTGACTAGGGTTATGTGAGATTTGAAAGGGCGGGATGATGTGACTTATTTGCAAACAATAAATTTCTGCGGGTAACGGAGACATAACCCAGGCTAGAATGGGGAACCCCAACCAGCCACATCTCCAGGAAATCACAGTCTCGCCATTCACCCTCAGGTTGTTCAAGTACAATTAGGGGTGCATCTCTATACAGGTTGATCTGAAGAGTCTGAGGAGGTTTAGGAGCTGCGAGAAATTCATTTTTTCTTATGGGAGTTCAGTATGAGAAATGCAAATTTTATAAGTTCCTAGAATACACATGCATCCTTTTTTGACATAACCAGAATATCAAAATTACCAAGGTGGTCAGAGCATGCAATGACTATCCTGAATTTCAGCTAAACATCTAGCGACGTGTTGGCTCTGATTGGTTGTTTGATGGGGTGATATCCCTCCACAACCTACAGCCAATCAGAGACAGCATTTCGTCTGCTAATCATTTGATTGGTCTTTGACTGCTCATGTGACCAGGACTACATACCCTCCTTGGATAAGCATCCCCGCAGAGTAATTCCTGCTTGTTAGAATCATATAGAAGCCACATCTGTGTGTCGAATGGATTCTCGTATAACAGATCTGAGAGAAGCTTAAAGTCTGGTGTTACATCTCCTGCCTTGGTCTGTGAAACAGACAGAAAGGCAAACAGATTAACAGGTGTTAAATGGCAGCATGAATGCTGAATATGAACCTATTGGACATGGCTTTCCCAAAGCAGCACTTTTTCAAATCCCAAAATGGGATTCAAATGATCAGCATCTCAAAAAATTTCGTCCGGTTTAAAATTGACCAAAATATCTAATACAAACATATAAACAAAAATTTGTCAATAAGAAAGAAAAGAACAGTAAAGGTAGCCTAGCACAAAACAATACTCTTATTTCCGGATTTCATACAAAATCAGATTCAAGCAAAACCCAAAACAAATTAAAATTTATAACAACCTTATACCCACCATTTTGAATGAGTACTCCATGGTACACGCGTATATAAGAGCGCCCTCTGGTGACTGATCTCTTGTAGATGTTAGCGGTAGTATAGTAGCTTTACTCGGACGTATGGTCTGTACTAGCTGTGTCAGACTAACTGAAGGTTTTATAGCCTGACTCCGCAGCTCAGAGCTTATATTCATCTGTGTAACAGAGTCTCCTGATTGCTATGAAGAAGTAGAGAATATGAAGATAAAAATAATTATTTGGATGGTAGATGATCAATTCTGGCACTTTGAGGGGGAACTGTCCTAGCTATGAGTTGTGGCAGTTCAGTGAATACCTGTAGCAAATGTGTACAACAGTAAATGGTTTTAAGCCAAGAGCATTAATAATGG
The DNA here is from genome assembly GCA_914767715.1 of Membranipora membranacea. NCBI lineage: Eukaryota > Metazoa > Bryozoa > Gymnolaemata > Cheilostomatida > Membraniporidae > Membranipora > Membranipora membranacea. Next base: position 13,799,303 of record OU612069.1, on the reverse strand, counting down.
AGTTCTGAAATACCTCATCAAGTTTGATCTGATCTGTGTTTTGAGTTGCTCCCTCTCTACTGATAGGTGATTATGGGTTATCAGAAGAGAGGGAGCACCCAAGTTGGGCTAAACTTTGATCTCTTTCTCGTATTAATTCTTCTCAGTCCTTTTTGCAGGATTTTGCAGGAATTTCGTACATATGACATTTGGAGATTCTCAACACCATAAAAAGCATTAAAACTAGTCAAGTCACTGAATACTAAGGTCCAGTGCCAGACAACTACAATCAAATCACTGACAACTAGAATCAAGTCACTGACATCTACTGTCAAGTGCCTTTCAAGTGTCACTGACAATTAAAGTCAGGTGCCTGACATCTAGAATCCAGTTTTTCACAACTAGAGTCAAGTCAATGACAAAGTCAAGTGTCCAACTGCAATAGATGGGGGACAGTGTACTGACAAGGTGACAGTGAGGATGTGATGTGCTTATGATGTGACGGTGCGGAAATGATGTACTTACAATGACCAGTGGATTTTGAGTTATGCTTATACCAGAGAATCTGATACTATAGTCTATATCTGCTTGTCCGAGATTAGACCAGAACTTTGCCATACAAAGCTCCAGTGTTACGCCTTCCTGTGGGTCACAGAAAACAGAGGGATAAAATGTCGAATAATGATTAATAAAGTGATAGTGAAAGAATCAGGTTTTCTGTATAATTCTGGAGTTCTAAGTCTAAATAAGAATATTGGCACAGGTTCATGATCATCCTGAGGCCCAGTTCTAACTGATTTTCACTAAAAGTTGATATGACAAGGTACTATAAATGTACTATCTTGTATATACTATCATGAAAATAGTACCTTTGCGATACCACTAAGTTGGAACAAGGTCACAGGCTGTTTATGGATGAAAAATTTTGTCATTTCCATGATCGCTTCCTAAGGGCGTAACTGGCAACTTTTGATGATAGATGACTTTGAGGCAATCAAATATAAAGGATAACTATGCATATTAAATTTATCGGCAGGATTTGTTGATATTGCTTAAACAATCTTCACATTGCACTTCAATTTTGCCTTTTTGAAAATGAATGTATGTTATGGGAAGGCTTGCTAATTGTAAATATGACACAAAGCTTTATCAACTCTGGTGTCTTAATTCCTGCTATTGGCTTCCCTTGGCAAACTGACGAAGATAAACCAAATGTGTTTTTTGGCATTGTCTATTCTTCTATTACCGGTATAAAACATAACTTCCAAAGCTAAATGCCAATTATCAATAGACAGTTATCAGAGCTTGATTTTGAGCCTTTCTATGGAGTTGTCCTCTTGCGATTCGGTTACTCTTTTTTAACACACGCAGCAAAGGTAAAAAGAGTGGAAATGGGCTCATTAATAATCATCTACTGCATTTTCCCGTACCATGACACGAATATTTCTGGTGAACTCGAAGTCGGCGCTAACTTTGACTCTAAATCTATCTGTCACAGATTTGGTATCAGTGTTGGGCTGCAGTTGTACTATATGGAGATTTATCAAGGTGTCCTGGCTACAGCATGCAGTCACCTCTAAAAAGCAACAAAATGGAGCGGCTATAATGTCAGAGGAGGCAAATACAACACTTCAACACTATACAACAGCTAACCAAATGAAGTGAAATTGTGTTAAGAATCACATCTGGGAAAATTGAAGGAAAATCTAGAGCAACAATGGTTAGCTGAGTGTATTTTGATGAAGGTTGTTTCAGCCACGCTCCCTCTTTAATGACCTTCAACTGACCTTGACAGGGAAACTGACTTCCTCAGGCACCCCAACATTAAAAGCACCATACTTTTCATGTTCCATTGCTTGGAATATTCTACCAGGTAGAAGTGATACGGAATGCATCAGTAGAACAGTACTGGGTTCGGCACTCTGTGTAGTGGTGATCCTCACCGCTAAACACAACATCAAATCATGGGTTTGAGCAACTCGTTGAAGCGTTTCAGTTAAATTGTGTGCATAATTAATCTGAAAAGGGCATGCAACATGAAACTTGAATCCAAAAGAATTAAGAAAAATTCATAACGAATTCAATCCATTTCTCCTAGAGTGGTGATCATAACATCCAATATGTTGCCAACTATAACTAAGCAAATTTTGGAGGAAAAGCAAGCATCCTGCAGCCCTCAGGACCAGCTGAATCCACAGTTCAATTAACACGCTGTTGTAGGGGCAAAAAGCAGCGACACAAATAAGGAGAAAAGTTCAGATTGTGAATCAAATTACAAAACAAAGTCAAGGATGTTTTCTTTTCTAGCTGATAGCGATTGTGTTAATGTATGGATTATCGGTTTCCAACAACAAAAAGGCAGAAATTATTGAGACCGCCTTGGGTCATGCAATCCACCTACGATTAAATGCAGATTACTACATTGTTAAATAGCTTTAAAGCCTAAACATTTACCAAAGCACTATATAGTCCGACAGCTAATTACGCAATAGTTATGCAACATTTTTGTAAACTTTGGAAGAGGCAGCTTATTGTGTTTGAGCGATACATGCCCCATGTTTACATCATATATGAGCAGGGGAGACGATTCATAACATTAAACATCTAACCAAGAAGTGCTATGAATTTTTCCATTGTAAAAGTATCGCACTACTGTAGAACTGCAGAACTAGCTGCCTGACTATATATTACTTTGGTTTTGAATAGTCTTCAATTAAAATTTACTCATACTGATCATGATAAAAATAAGTTACTTACTAGCTCCTGTAGCACCTGCTGGCACCTGTACAAAGTGTCGTCTGATCTGTCCAGGAGTGAAGGTACCCTGATAACTATACTGGTGTTCTACAGCACTCTCGCTACTGCAAACACAAGAGTGACTGAATATTAGCTACAGTTTAGTTCAGCTAGTTTGTGGGTAACTAATTGTTACATAGCACCAGTAAGTGTTGGCTAAACGGGAGTTTCTTTTTAAAGTTATGAGGCGGAGTAAATGCCAGCCAGCCATGATATTAACTGTTTCAAGCATGTAAGAAATCTTCTGCAAATACTTCTTTGGTAGATTTAAGAACAGAAATAGAGTATGGTGTTCCCAGTGTACACTTTTAACAATAATGATTTGGGGGCAGATTCCCACCATGTGCAAATGTTGAACAAATGTACTCTTGTTCAACTGCCAGGTGACTAGTAGTAACCCCCAATACTGATACTCTCTTTGATTTTCTACTTTTTGATCTTTTGTTATAGCTTGACTCCTCGTTTTGAAACATGGCAAAGTGTTTGCGACGCCTAGCATGACATAGATCAAGTTTCATCAGCTCCCATGTAGTTGATTTGCTCTCTTCTACTGATAATCTGCCTACCAGGTAAGGGCGAACAAGCTCTATCAGTATAGATAGGACAGAGTGTACTTACCCATCAGGTTTAATTACAGTGACAGGTACTCTAAACAGAGGTCCCTTCTCAATACACTCAACATCATATGCCAGAATCTGTGAGGTTAAGATAACAAATTAGTAAAATCTAAAGTCTCTTAGGTGACTCCTCAGGTTGATGATGAAATGCCACTACCAGCAACCAGGGAAGATATATTCAAAACTTATTTTTTTGGTTAAATCATTCCACCAGTATGTATAATTACCCTGGTGTGTATGGGATGGTCTGGGATGATTATTCATTGGCTTAGATTCAAAGGAACAAAAGGATAAGAATGAGTACACCAAGTGTGCAACATTTAATTGTAGTCAACCCAGGTGATGAAATACGTGGACGTTGCACACAATCTACAGCAACAGACTAAATAAATGGTAATGACAATAAGAATTCCATCACTACTACCGCCTTATGAATAGATAAGTCTCATTCCTCCAACTGCACAGCAACTAATGTATTGAGTCGGAATGGCTCTTGGCTTCTCAACCCAACAGCCGATCAGGGACAACACATGAGCAAGTTGAAGTGTCTCATACTGTGTGAGCAGAAACCCATAGCAGCATACCTCAGTAAAATGAGCACCAGGGGACAGTCCGTCTATATCCAGTTTGACAGCAAACATTCGGCTGCCATTCATTGTCTCTAGATGAGAAGGTATATGTACCCAGGCTTCACCGCATGTCAGAGCTAAGGACTTCTTAAACTGAATCTTCAACCTCTGCTCCTCCTCAGAAACAAACTCCTCTGTAAGAGAATTTATTGTTTTCATTGGATTGAGTTTTGTCCCCTTAATTTTATTTTGTTGTTGTTGTTTTTCGCACATCAGGGAGAACATTGTTGGATGATGGTGGATGCAATGAAAATGTGAATATATCTATGGATTGTGGCACAGTTTGAACAGTCTGCAACATACCAGCAGCTATATTGGAAAGTATGAAGGAATAAAATCAAATATTATATATTATAGCCAAAAGTGTCGCATTTTGGCATTGTCCTCTATTAACATTTCAATTCATCTTCGTTTTGTGAGTTTTTTTTAAATCTCACATTACAAATTTAATCCTTATATAGTACAGTTGTGGCTACAGTTGTGGCTCAGTAACTTGATGCCAGTGTGGGGGTTTGAAAAGTAACAACTATCTTTCAGTATGTCAGCACTAGACAGGACATAGACACGCGGCTAATGAGTGTATCAGGTTAATCGCAGACAGTAATTTGTTTCATTTATCAACCATGTCACAGGGAGGACAACAAGTCAAATAAATTTGGGTTCTGGAATCTTGATTCAACTGAACCAAGGTGTTCCTCTCACTCCTAAATAAAACAAAACGTAATTTCTCAAAAATATTGCGGACTTATTAGCCGTACATACAAACCTCCCTTGTTGCTGACAAACTGAGGAGTTATATTGACCATAAATTGTTGCTGTTTCTTCATAAGCTCCGCCTCTTCTCTGATATATATGCCACGCCCCCTGTGTGTCTGTACAGTGAAGTTTACCAGGTCCTCAGGCTTTCCTTGATAAGTTGCCATATACTCGTACATTCTATCTACCTGTAGTGAAAAGTATTTGATAATCATTATCACAGAAGAAATCCAAGGTACAGCAATGGAATTTTTAAATTCGTGTTCTTGGATTGACAGTAACGAGAAAACCGAAGCGTATCATATTGTGCCAACAGATTCTGGTGACAGCTAACAGTATTGTCTTGATTGGTTCTACAGCATGACAAAGGCGAGAATATTGGCCCAATATATCAGAGTGCCTTCTTCAAGGACATTGAATAAAACAATGATGCTCTTCAATTGCTTCCAGGTTTGCGTGAAAAGTTAGATTATTTCAGTTCATTCCAGCGTTGTAATGTTCATGTGACTCTTCATGTTTCTGGGATGTGAGTACCTGGAATATACCACAGCCGAGAGCAAATGGATCTGCTCCTTCTACGGGCTTAGCTGAGTTCTCCATGGCACGTCTTGTACTGGCAGTGGTGTAAGGGATACTACTCTGCTTCAAACCTGGGAATTTGAAAAACCAAACAATGTTGCAAATGTGTCTCGAACAAATTAGATTTGAAGGACATAAAAGCAAGTAAAACTTACACATTTCAATAATTTTGATTTCACCTATGTTGTATTCCCAACCGAAACAGGATAATTTCCATAAGACATCGATTTTTTTTGCAGAAACATTGGTATGAGATCTATTGATTGAAAAGGTGATAAAATGTCATTTGACTAACCTGATAGCACAAGAGCCATACAACCAGCAGCATTAGGTGAGGACATACTTGTCCCGTTCATCATCTGCTGTCCCCTCAATGTCCAGTTAGGAACTGAGGTTATCGCTCCTTTAAAAAAGGGAGACATTGTCATGAAGTTCATATATATGAATGTATTATCCAAATAGCTCTTTGCGGTAGGTTATATTGCCATGAGAGGTCTGAAAGAACTATGCCTGAGTTGGATAGCAAGAAATTTATACAGTGTAAATGATGATTTGGAGATTGATTTAGAATATAGATCGCTCTACACATTGTAAACAACAATTTGGAGATCAATTTTAATTTGAAATTCCTCTGTACATTGCTGGTAACAATTTGATGTACACTTGAAATTGTTTTATACATTGCAAATAACAAATTGGAGATACGTTTTGATCGTAGATTGTTTCATACATGATTACAAGTAACTGTTGGGATGACTTTTAAAATCTAAGGTGTCTACATGTTGACTAACATACCTCCGGGAGCGCTTATAGACACACCGATGGCTCCGTCTGCTGTCGGTCCTCGTGATGACCAGGTGTACACATTGTGTGGTACTTTCTCTCTAAGAGAATACTCCGCTGCCATCATTTCTGGTGAGACATAAGCTCCTACACCTGTTAGAGAATATCAAAGTATGACTCCAATTACAACAATTCGAATATTAAGGCTAAACATCAACTACCTTTTTGGAATGTGGCAGAAAAAGGCAGGCCCCCGGTGCTACAGTTCAGGGAGTTAAAGGCAAAGTATTGCTCAGGCGTGCACTGCAATTTATAATTCTTATATTTCTTAGTTTTTGCTCTGTGATCTGAATTTTAATTTTGCCTATGGACAGTTGCTATCAGAAGAAGAGACAAAGTTTGGTGCAGTTGTGCTGTTTTATGTTTACAATTGTTTAATGATTGAATTAATACATACTATTTTTTACTACTATTTTAACCTGAGCATTTCAAATTTAAAATCTTTTGAAGGTGCAATTTTAACCGCACAACCTAAACAACAAAAAGTAAAAAAGCTGGATTGGTATCATAGGTATCCATAAAAAAACAATATACCTCGAAAATCATATAATTAACTTTATCCCTGTAACATATATTATCACAGAGGATTAGTCATAGATTTACTGAAACATTATGTATTAGTTCATTTAGTCTGTGGGTTTAGTAGAAGTCTGAGCCCCAAGACTCTTGTAGATGAGGGAGTTTATGACGGAGACAGACATACCGATAGCTGAGGAGAGAGTACACCCTGGAGCTCCGGTAGTACTGAGAGCTGGTCCAGAGTTACCAGCTGAGCTGAAGAATAATACTCCGTACTTATTCACTGCTGTGTCCACTACATCCTTCACACGGCTGTAATATGGTTAGATTCTCTGATATATATTATATGGATGAGGGTAACATATCTGACCCTGAGCAAGCGTATGGCTATATATGTATGGTTGCTGGACCGTATTTCTCATCTTCGATTGGTTGAGAAGTTCAGAATCCAGAAAAGCTGATACTTGTAAACTTTTGCCATGCAGTCATGAGTTTTTGAAGGTTGTTACCGGGACGTCAATCAATGCATAACGTAAATGCTGCCAGATTTGCAGCTTTATCTATCTGACACAAAGCGTTATACTTGATGGCATATCTCTACAAATAACCACGCTTTGTATTTTAACACTGATCCATAAATTCATATCAATGGTTAGATACATAGAATCAACAGTATCGGAATCAAAGGAAAGCAAGTACTTAGTGGGTGACAAACCACCAAGAGCAATAACATATTTTTTTAAGGATAGTTCCAACAGATTTGGATAGTCTTTTTTATGGATAGACAGTTTTAATTTATTTTTTTTCAATACCAACTCAGGAGTACTCAGCTAACTGTTTTATATGATGCACAACGCATTCGCAACAGTGGCTTACTAAATATATCCATATAATCCACAAGAGCGCGCGGAGCACTCTTTCAAACTGACCGACAATTTTTATTTTAATTTGCATTGATGAAATGTTCATCAATATTTACAATATATTATTCTACCTCCCTGAATGATGGGCATCCATAGATCGGCCAATATTTAATGTTTGATAATATAAGATGAAAGCATGTGGAGATAAGTCTTACCCATCGTTACACCATCTGACTGATTCACCGAAACTGAGATTTACAATATCAGCTCTCGCTTCTATAACTCTCCAAAACTACAACAACAAAAACTAATTTATCATGTGATCACTTTTGATACAATATGATAAGCTATACATATAGTAAGATATGGTGTCACCCTAAGCATTAATTATTTAGTTTGCCTCCCATTGATTGACTTAACATAAAATAGTCATTTTGGGAGTTGTCCCGTTTCAACTCAGAGGAGGACAACTCACTAAAAGTACAATTGGTTTGAAAGCTCAGAATAGAAGTACACCTCAGTGGTATATTAACAGTCCAGCTTAACACCATACTACAGTTACATCATTATACACAAATCTGGTAAATAGCAAAGTGCTGCTATACAAATACTTGTCACCTTCCGACCCACTCCCAAACGACTTGGACACTCAGGCTAATCTCTAACAGTATAACTCACAGCTCTGATGAGACCTAGAGCGGTTTCCTCAGATCCGAGACGGGAATCTCCGATCTTGATACCGATTATTTTAGCACCGGGAGCCACTCCGTTCCTCTCAGCACTGTTGGGCTCGTGAGCGGCTGCTATGGCCGCTACATGAGTACCGTGAGATCCTAAAAGTAATAGAGGATAAAGGTTAAACTTACCTCAATAATGTACTTTTAAGGTGCATTTACACTGCCGATTTTCTTTCAGATTTATCTTTTATGAAAGCTGAGAGCAGCCAAAAATCTGAGGTCAAAATTCAATGCAGTCAATGCGGTCAACTCAGAAGGGATGTCACAAAACACAGATTTAATTGTTGCTCCCAACGATTGCTTATTATTATGGAAATCTGACTGAATTATTGAGCGGGGAAAAATCTTGTGGAAAAATCTGCAGTGTTAATGCACTTCAACTTTGATGAGTATGTAATGTAATGTTTACTTCATAACAGATTAATTTCTGCTTGGTTTACACAAGGAGTTAAAGACTCCTTGGTTTACATGAAATGCATGTTATAAAAATATATCAAATTTTAGCAGAGTGCAATTTTTTTTTTCACAGCAAATAAATTATCTTTACACACAGGTCCCACTCCAAATGGACCTTAGAATCCTCAATGACCAATTTTAAGCATAAAAATGGACTAGCACTGATGGTCTTGCCAGCATGAGCACGACGAGCCTTACTGAGCAAAAAATTGTCCCGATGTGGTTTTGCGTGTTAGTAGCTACATGTTCTTTTTTGCATAGAAGACATTATTCCAAACCCCTATCAATACCAGCCATGTTGGTAACTATTGACTGACTTGCGATTTGACTTTGAATGTTTTGACTGTCTACATGTATTGACTTCAAATGATTTGAGTCTACCTGGTTCTAAATGACTCTATATGACTTGACATGGGTAATTTTCCCATCCCCTGGTACAAACACTACGCTAAGCACTGACCTGAGTTGACACATATCTCGAGAAGGTTACCCTCATCGTAGATATTGAGAGAATAGTTGAGCATATCAGCATCGCTGAATCTAGAGTACTCGTGTTCCTCTCTGTAACTTGACATAAGCTTACAAGTATCCAAGTCTCCGCTCTCCGAAACATCCACACATCCTCTACAAAACCAGACAATAGGAAACATAACAATACCACCAAGACTGTAGAATTCTAGCGCAAGCGCTCAAACCATACAAGGATAGCTGGAAGTAGTACTTCATTATATTCACTACTCAATGGGTGGGGAAAGTGGTTGATTATGAGACGCTACTACCAGCCATCTCGGCAGTTTGAGTGCTTAAACTAGTAGAATGGCAAACATGTCATTCATACAGATTATCATTAAATTAAGGACCTTGAAAAATCTTTAGTATAAACGGTTGTAATTCAATCTTGTGATTCATTATCTTGACGTTGAAGAGAGAGATAGCACTACTTTCTAAGGGAGCTAGAATATGAGTGAACAGAAAATAATTTTTCTTTGCTCCTTCATGATGATGGAGGTTTAATTATAATCGACCCTGTGACTGTATTATTGTTCCCAGATGGTAATCATGTGATAAAAAAACTGATTACTTATCATCGTCACATAATTAACAGTTGGTTGTAAATTTGTTTTAGGAGAAATGGAGTGACGGAGGAAAAGTATTGAAAAGTGAGTGTTTTTTGTGCCGGAAAAATCTAGGGGCGTCATGTGGTAGACAGATATATAACCTGTAGTCAAGGCACAAAATCTAAGGCTAGTCAGCATAACTTTGTAAATTCTAGGCGCCATCTTTATTTTTGCTTGATGTAATCTGTATTTCAACGAGGAGAAAAGTCTTGGGTTTGAAAAATGATCCAATATGCATCCTGGGGTTTGGACCAGCAGAAAAAAACTGCTGTTACTTCATCATCAATCAAATTTGCATAAGGACAATATTTCCTCAGCTGTTCCACCAATGAAAGGAAGGTCACTGGTTGGGCATTCAACTCCATTTTCACACCAATACATTGCCAGATTGATTTGACTTCATTAATATAACATTCAAAGCTGCCTTGATTCAACAAGATGCCTTTATATACCATTGCTAATTAATTGACAGTGGTTGAGCTGGCTCAAAACCCTAAGAGGTCAGATTTTATCACAGAGTATCCTTACTCTGTGATTTTATCATACCAACAGCAGTAGATGCTGACAGATTTTACGACTAATTAGCATGAAAGGTCAGTTGATGTACATCATCAGCAGCATGTATAAGAAAGGCTACGTAACAGCCCAGAAATTGACCTGTTGGATATGATCCATTGATGGGATTGATTGTTGATAGAGGCACAGAGTCAATAACAAGCCTCAAATTTAACATTTAATTTGATATGCACTGATACTACGCTGGTTATTGGATCAAAAAGCAAAAAAGGGTAGATAAAAACGTTCCATATCTTAGATAATATACAATATATATTTATTTTGGTGAGTACAACTACACATTGATTTGGTTATATATTTCGTAGGCTCACCTCCAAGTTTGGCCGTCGTGGAATACGATACAGTCACACACCGGCCCGATATCGCCGTACTTGTCATCCAGGCTATTTAGCAGTTCAACCTTGGCATCTGTCTCGGACTTGTCTAGTTTTTCCTTCTAAAATGTCAGGAAAAGAACCGTGACATGGTATTGGTTATGACAGGCAAAAAAAGTAATATAAAGAATGATCCTTGCATCAGCGCTCATCGAGAAGGAAGTAATGGGCAGAGTTGAATGGAATTCATATAAGCTCCAGCATTTATTCTGATAATAAAAATATTTCAAACTGAATGCCTGTGAAAAGTGAAAACTAAGTTGATATCAGGCAGTTGAAATAACCCACTGATCCTATTGAACTGGCGGATATTTTAGGTGTAAAGAGTGTATTCAGGCAGGAGGAAAAATTTGACAAATGTTATGAGCTTATCAATGACTCCTACAATGATTGGCTATATTCAATGAAAACTGTCAAGTTTGATAGGTCAAAGAGAGTGATTTCTAAATATCCATAGGTATTGTAACTAACAAGACAAGAGACTTTTGGTTAACAGTTTCTGATAAGGAAGCGGACTAAAATCTTAAAAACATTATTTTGTCAGAGTAGAGAACCTAGCCAATGTGTGGGTGGATGAGACTCAATGCTTAGGCGGATGGTATTTTTCTGAAAGAACCTAATGGTATAAGGTGAGTGCGTAAGTAATTTTGTTTCATTTTCATTACATCTCAATAGGTGCTTTCAGTGACTTAGCATTTGCTGACGTTCCTAGCCAACAGCCAATCAAATCATGAGCCAACGAGAACCTTCAAGCTGTTGCTGCTCTTACCTCCGTGATGAGCTTGGATGTCTTTTTGTCATTTTGTGTTTTCGCCGTCGTAGCGTCAGTAATCAGCTGATTGTGGGGACGTGTCCAGTCTCTCTTCTTACGTTCCTGAGTGACTGTTGATTGGAGGACACTACTTGGGAATAGCTGATATATCCTCTTCAGACCTATATGATACTTCCCTGATGGGTTACTCCAACTCTCTGGGATCTAATGGAATCATACAACATTTATCTATTAGGTAAAAATAATGGGGGGGGGGGGGGACTTTGGACAGTGTGGCGAGAGTCTGGGGGGCTTAGACTAAGTATAATGGTAAAGAAATCTTTGCCAAAATTTCAGTCAAATTAATACAGGTAAGTAAATTGCGACTTATCTGATTTGGCTGACATCTAGCCTACTTGTCGTAAAACATGTGGCAGGTGCAGTATGGGCCACTTCTTAGAGCACTCAATACCTTAACTCATCTTATTTTGAAGCATTGTTGTTGGTGCTGTGGGACTTGTCTCAAACAGCACCTGCAACATGTCTCAGAGCACCCGAGTGTTGGATTGTGGTTGGACTAAGTGCCTAAAACATGTCTTAGCAAGCAGCATGGGCTGCACCAACAAACCCTCTACTATGATTTTTTATTAAACTGGCTACTGCCAAGTAGAGAACTGGAATTTTTCTGTAGGCCTACATTACAGAAAGTCCAGTTCTGTATGGGCAATAGCCAATTTAATAAAAAATCATGGTAGAGGGTTTGTTGGTGCAGCCCATGTTGCAATGTAAGACAAAGTTTAGGTACTTAGTCTGATCTAACACAGGAGTGTTGTAAGACATGTTGTACAACTTGTCTTACAGCACTCAAGAACAATATATGTTTAACGACGTAGGCTGTATAACATTGTTGTATTGTATTTAAGAACAATGCAGTAGAGGCTGTGAGCGCTGTAAGACCTGTCCTACAACATGTCTTACAACACCAGTCGTCAGCGACGGTTTTTAGTGCCCTTTCAGAACAGCATAAATTTTTGTAATGTAATGTCTCTGATAAGCACCCTGGCAGTTCTTTACAAAGTGCTTACATATACTAGCCTATGTAGACATGTAATACCAATGAACTCCTCGATGATGGAGGATAGAAGCTGCGCTTAAAACCTTTGTTGGCCTGAGACGAGTGGCCAGTGCTGAACTGTGAATGTAACAACTGGTAGGGGAAAGTGTAACAAGTTACTAAGGGCGAATAGGGTAAACAACCAGCAATACTCCGATAAGGGGTTTGCATCAGCAGGCACATCTGATCTTATGTCCAGCGCACTACCAAATGAGCTATTCCTGATTGCCTAGTATTCCTTAAATACCTTTAATACACGCCCTGTAAGTCCGGTTATCTCGCCATCCTTTGCCTCCACCACGGTACTTGTATCAACATCCCCCGCGCCTGTCGCATCATACAAGTCGATTATTTTAGTCTCACCATTAGGGGTAACCTGTTTAAAATAATTGAACACTGCGATCTTAAATCTTCAGCGTGAGCTTAACAGTGTATGCTATACGTCAACAATACAGTTTTAGACTGTGTCTTTAGTGAATTTCCATGGCACAAGATATTAAAAATAGGTCACACAAACCTGTGACCCTAGTAATCATCATCAAGTGTATTAAATACACTCCTCATTATCTGATTCTCGAGTCTATAAAAGAACACACACCAACAGAGCAATACAAATACAATACAAATAAGTGCAATAGATAGTTTGGAGAGAATCGATCGTTACAGTAATTACCTGCAGCCCACTTGCTCCAGGATCAACACCAGTGTCGAGTATAGCAATCACCACATCCTTTCCATCAAAGTTTGGGTATTTATTCAAATAGTTCAGAGCACCTGTTTCCTTTTTAGGAAGAAGTCCATGAACTGGAAAATTTGTATCAATACAGCTAGCCATATCTTTGCCTTTGCTTCTTTTATTACTAAGAAGAATGCTGCAGAACTCCTCAATACAGGTGGTATTCAGTTATCTCTCAGCGGCAGAGTATGCAGTCATTCACATGAACCTGCTATATATAAGGTATGGATGCTATGCAAGAAGAAAAACTAGTCACCACGCAGGAGGACAGTGACTGACAATAATTGACAGAATTGTTCGATGCAAACTATGACAGTGAGTCAAGTAATCAGCACTCCATAGCTTGACTCGCTGAAACTGCACTTGAAGGTGAGGGTTGTCTGCCCTAGATAGTATTGAATTAAAATAGAACACAACTTTTATAGATTCAATAGTATTTTGATTGCTGTTTCCTGCATATCATTTTTATGTTACATAGAGGATTAATCAGATATTTGTGCAAAATATCAGAATAATATCACACAATAATTCTCAACACAGGATTCTTTGCCCTTATTTTCACTTAATCATACTTGTTTCATATTAGTCGATCGTATATCGTAAACTCCTATTTTATATTTATTTATTTATAGAGGTTGGCTTGAAAGTATACAAATAACAGATAGTTAAAGGCAACTTGTTGACCTCTGAGACAGACAAAACAAAAAAAAAGAGAAAAAAAAATCAAGATTAGTTAGGCTATATGTGGTAAAAGCATGATAGAGTAATTTGACTTGGTGGATAAAGAATTGTTATGTCATTCAAAGATTAAAATACTGTGGTTATTGAAATATGTGTGGGAAGAAAAAGGACTAAAATAAAAATAATAATCAGAAGATGTTAATGCCATGAGGTTGTGCTACACTATAGGCTACATCAAGTAAATGATAACAGATTTTGTGGCGGTTGATTTTTCAGCGTGAATGTATGTAATAGATTCATCAGAGCTGATTTACCAAAATTGGTACGGAATGATGGTTTTACTATAGAGCATTTACTTCTCAGAGTACGTTGATGTCTATTTGCCTTTTGTACAAGGTGAAGGATATGTTTAGATGTCTTGTTTTTTGCCAGTTTTTTGTGTGTAAACTTATGAAATAGGTAAATTCTTCTACTATGTAATGTTGGGAGGTTCAAAAGTGTTCTGCCAGTTGTGACCGAAAACTCTCTAGGCGCAGATATGATAATTCTGTTGGCTTTATTTTGGACTTTTACGATAGTCTCTGTGGTTTTTTGTGCAGTTTCTAAAGAGATTGCTGAGCGATATTCAAGAATAGGTCGAACTAAAATTTTGTAGGTCTTGAGTCTATCTTCTATATTCATAAACTTTCTAAGTTTTGCTATTAAAGGGATAATACACTTCTGATCTCTGTTTGGCAGCCAATGGACCACAGAAAAATGTATGTACATACATAAACTCCTTATTTGTAATTCAAAACCCCTTGTTCTGCTCAAATGTGCATTCTAAATTGTAGTTGTGCATCTCCAACAAGAAATAAGACAACTAACAGAATTGCTTGTGATCTGAAAAAAGCTGATTTTGTGAGCAGTTGTGTGCTCCTACCTCTTGGTTGGTGTTTCAATTGTACAGATACTCAGAGTGCGCATGTGCAATAATGCTGACCTTTGGACTTTAGCTTGTTATTTTCTAACAGCCCAGCTTTACACTTTTATTATCATATCCGGTTAAGGTAGTAAAAGTGTTAAGCTGGGCTGCTAGAAAATATCAAGCTAAAGTCCAAAGGTCATCATTATTGCACATGCGCACTCTGAGTATCTGTACAATTGAAACACCAACCAAGAGATAGGAGCACACAACTGCTCACAAAATCAGCTTTTTTCAGATCACAAGCAATTCTGTTAGTTGTCTTATTTCTTGTTGGAGATGCACAACTACAATTTAGAATGCACATTTGAGCAGAACAAGGGGTTTTGAATTACAAATAAGGAGTTTATGTATGTACATGCATTTTTCTGTGCTCCATTGGCTGCCGAACAGAGATCAGAAGTGTATTATCCCTTTAAGTATACAACTCTATTTGCTCTGGTTGCCACATCTATTGCATGTGTTTGAAAGGAGAGGTATGTATCAAGGGTGACCCCTAATACATTGATTGAAAGTTGTGACTCAATTTTGGTGCTTTGGTGGTCAATTATGGTAAAAGTTTTTAAGATTTCGGTTTGAGAAAATGCAGAATTGTGTTTTTGCTATATTTAGTGTTAAGAGGTTGTTTTTTTACAATGTTGATGCTTCTTTTAGGAGTGTTTGGGTGTTTTCTAATACCTCCGGTATACTGGTAGCTACACAAAATAATAAGGTATCATCTGCGTAGGCAAAAGAGTCATGAAACAAGTTCAGTAAACTATTGATGGCAATATTAAACAGTATAGGTCCGAGGATAGATCCTTGCGGCACCCCACATGTTATTGGCAGTATTCTTGATCGAGACTGACCAACTTTCATTATTTGTGATCGGTCAGTCAGATATGATTCAAAGAGCACTACTGTTGAGCAAGAGAATTGTTTTTTACTTAATACATGAAGCAAGAGTTTATGATTTACGGTATCGAACGCTTTCCTTACGTCTAGGGATAGAGCCCAAATGTAGCACAGAGCTGGTTGGTCAAGTTTGACTTTCCATCTCTGAAGCACAGATAGCAGCATTTGTTCGATGGAGTGGTTTTTTCGGAAACCAAACTGTTTATCAGAGAGCAGGTTATGTTGTTCAATGAAATTTACCATCTGGCTTTTCATGTCTAGTTCAAATATTTTTGATAGAATTGGTAAGTAAGTAATCTATAGTTTGATGGGTCTGTTTTTTGGGTGACAAGAGCTGATTTTAGGTATTGAGGAAAAATCGAGTTTTTGTAACATTCATTAATGAGAAGACTGAGTGGGTAGGCAATAAGGTCTGCAATAATTTTATATATCATTGCAGGCATTTCATGTATACCACCACGTTTTTCTGGGTTGAGTGACCTTATCAGTTCTGCTAGTTATTTGCTGAAACATGAACCTACATAGGTTAGTTTCTCCTGTTCGATTGACATGAATTGCAGAATTGCAGCGACTGTCACACAAAAAATAATTTAGAGCACAGGCTATGTCTTCATCTTTGGTGAGTGTTGGGCTCCTGTGGTTTAATTGTTCAATAGATGTATTTCCTTTTCCCCTTTTGGTCAAGGATTTAAGACATGCATGGAAACTTTTGTCACTGTGAGAGAGGGATTGACTAACGTAGTGTTTTTTTTGCAATTCGAATCTGATTAGTAACATAATTTCTGAATTTCTTGTATTGCTCAATTTGGACAACAGTCTGAGGGCTTCAGATTTGTATACTCGATTGTGATAAGTATTTTTTAGAGTAATGAAACGGAGTATATCTGGTGTTATCCATTGGCTTTTCTCACTACGCACCCTTATTGTTTTTTCTGGAGCATGCTTATCTACGAGGTCAGTGATTGATTTGTCAAACCTTTCAATGCGTTCATGGATTGACAGGTTTAGATCAGAGGTGATTTGCTGCATAGGTAGCTCTAAGCAGTCATTATTAAAGAGCAATGGGTCAAGCTTCTTGAAATTTCTGGTTTTTATCAGCTTATGCTCCTGCTTGTCAGGCTTAATCTTCTTAATTTGAAGGAATGTGGCATAATGATCAGCAATAGTTCTGTCACATGTCAATATTTTACAAGCTATCACTGTTAGATCACAATTAACATAATTGTGATCAAAAATGCTTTCGTTGCCAAGGTGACTGGTGAATGATGAGCCCACCACTACCTGTTTAAGGCCTGCAGTAGTGAGACTTTGTTGGATATGCTGTTTTTCTTTGGAATTTGAGTTGAGAAGTATGACTCTTTTTCCAATAAATAGTTATTGATGCAGAATATCGCTCAGCAATGTTATGAAATTATCTTTATCTGAATCTGGTGGGAGGTAAATTGAAGCTACTATCAGGCACTCACTCCCCTTTGTTTTTATTCTGACCCAAACAGAATCGCACAGCTGTCTTAGCCTTTTTTTGTGGTTGGTTAAGTTCTGTGAATTTAAAATCTGAGTTGATATATAGTGCTGCGCCACCACCACGACTTTTGGTGGTTGATTTTCGGTCACATCTAACAATATTGAACCCTGAGAGGTTCGAAGATTGATCCGGTAGTACCGGTTTGAGCCAAGTTTCAGAGACAGAAAAAATATCGATAGTGTTTGCCAAATTAAGACTCTCATGTTGGAAATGATTTTTAAATAATGACTTAGAGTTGTGATGAAGTATCTGTAAAGTGTGTCTGTTAGATCTTGTCTTATTCGCCAATGATGATAAATCATCCCATAATCTGTTGTGAAGACGGAGATTGTACTCGAAGATATTCTCATGAGGAAGTGTTGTGTGTTGCTGCAGGCTATTATTAGCCATTGTTTTTATTGGTGGTTCAACTCGCAGTATGCAAGTGTGTGTGTTCTCAAGCAGGACAAAGTAAAATATTGAACCGAAAAGCCTCTTTGTCTTCTTTGTCTGAAACAACGCATATTTGAAATGAACATTGATCAATCAGCATTTCAATGAGAAATGTATGTAGAATTAAAACCTTTCTTCTGTATGATATAGTTTAAACAATTGGTGTTTGTACGTTGCTATGCCGGCCATTGGCGCTGTATAAAGGTTAACCAGAGCCCAGTAAGATCGAAACTATATCTGACTCCTTGTTCTTATTTGCACTGGATAGAGGAATGCTGAAAAATCTTTTATTCTGAAGACTAACAATTTAAACGTTATGGCGAGGACATCAGCTTCTTGGGTTGACCAGCATCGCTTCGAGTGCTCAATCTGTGTGGAGTGGAGCTTTCCGCCTGGAAGAGGATTCAAACTATTTCCATGTCAGCACTATGCTTGTGCAGAATGTACAGGTGTGTATAATCGACGGTCAAGCGGTGTGCGCGTGCGGCCTGGTGCTCACTCATTCGCAGAAACACGATCTCATGAAGAATCTCAAGACTCTTGCATTGTAAGGCCTTGCAGCGCTCTTGCAAGAATCCTATACCACTCTGAAGTTTTGTGGTTCACAATTTCAACAAATTTCTCTCGTAGTTTTGCAGCAGTTGTGCAATAATCTTACAACAACTTGCAATTGTGATCCACAAGTGATTGAAGATTAATTAAAATCTTGGTACAATTATAGCATATACGGCAAAATGCCAGTCCTATGGTGTACAATTAGATTTAGTAAGACATCCCGTTGCAACTGTTTTGAAACAATCTCAGAATTCTGACGTCGGCAGACTTCTGGTTCTGAGATTGATCTTGCAAAACTTGAAAGAGTCTTGAGACGCTTAAACCACTGCTGCCACAGCTGGGGTTTGCCCAGCATAGCCACCAGTCAAAAACTTAAATAGAGAGTTGTGGCATCAAAACATCTAGCCAGTAGCTTTGAATGGAGTTATTATGAGCTCTCTTCTTTCCCCAGCTATCCACCATCAGTGATGACTAATGTTGTTGTTGACCAATCAGGTGCCTTTAAAATCTAGCTGAGATCTAACACTAATAAAAATGTTGGATCTCAGCTAGATTTTAAAGGCACCTGATTGGTCAACAACAACATAAGTCATCACTAATGGTGGATGGCTGGGGAAGAAGATACTCCCTACATTTTGAGAGCTCATATAACTCCATTCAAAGCTACTGGCTAGATGTTTGTTGTCACAACTCCCTATTTAAATTAAAATTTTTGACTGGTGGCTATGCTGGGCAAAGCCCAACTCTGTCAGCAGTGGTTTAAGAGTG
Source organism: Membranipora membranacea (assembly GCA_914767715.1). Taxonomy (NCBI): domain Eukaryota; kingdom Metazoa; phylum Bryozoa; class Gymnolaemata; order Cheilostomatida; family Membraniporidae; genus Membranipora; species Membranipora membranacea. Next base: position 13,780,041 of record OU612069.1, on the reverse strand, counting down.
TTGCAGAACCCAAAATCTAGCAATTCTTTTTGCAATTGGGAATCAAGCTTCATGTTGAGGTCAAATAGGGGTGGTAGCAGAAAAAAATGGATACATTGAAGCGCTATGGTGGCTTTCACAACAGCGAATATGTGGGCATGGCAGTTGATTATATGAATGTGTGGGTAACAACTTCAGTTTCACTATTGTAGGTAAGCTACAATCTGAACAGGAGAACAGAGTTACGTTTCCTTGCCATGAATGTCGCCAGGATGTCCCTTATAATCCTCCTGACTATAGACATGCCAATAATTTGATGGAGGAAGAGCAGAAAAGAGAAATGTTGAACAAAACTAAGGTTACTAAAAAACCATCAGGCTTCCTTGCATGCCAAGCAAAGACACACCCGGAGCCACAGACCCCTTCAGCTCCGACTCCGGAGCTAACCCAACCCATCAGGACCTTGCGGCATACATCAACAGCGATACCTACAGGACAAGCAGCCCAGAATGCTTCACCGAGACGGACTCAGCCACCGAGACGGACTCAGCCACCGAGACGGACTCAGCCACCGAGACGGACTCAGCCACCACGACAATCACATCTAGTCATTGATGATTGGACAATAGATGGTAGGTTGTTGACTCTGTTGCTCAATTGTTGATTGAAATGAGCTCAGAAGGGCTGAATATATCTTGGAAAGCATTAAGCTTACCTCCACCACCTACCACATATCCCCTCTCTAAAATGTTGAGATTCTCAATGAGTGTTTGATAGATTCATGTAATTGAGGCCCAGTGTACAGCTTGGTGCAACTTTTTGCTATTGCTATTTATTTGTGGTCACCCTGAGCATCCTGTGTCCGGAAATTCTATCTTTTCAGGATAGCCAGCATGGGCTTGGCATAATTATTCCCGATCTCCAACTTGTTCTGATGAACGCTTAAGGCTTAACGGCAACCTGCCAGTTGAAAACGTCTGTTTAATACAAGGCTACCAGCCAGGCATAAAAATGTGTTTGATTAAACTATGATAATAATGATTTTAATTCGTACTAATTTACTATCTAAAACTAACAAAGTAACTGCATATAATTTGATATAATTGATATTTGATAATTGATATTTGATATAATTGTATACGTTTGGATTAGTCCGCTTGCAAACATGAAGTGTCATAGCATTTATTAAGGAATATTGTAACAGACAAAAAATAGTGAGAGAATTGAATGTGTGAATAGAATGTATGAATAGAATGTGTCCTCAGTGTTAAACATATATGGCAGTCAAAGACTGAAATTCCCCACACTAGCACTCTGTCGTAACCACAAATGTCGCAATTTTCAAGTTGCGAAGGGATCCGATTGTATGAATTACAATCACAATTGTCGCAATCCATCACAATTGTCGAAATTTCTACCACAACTGCTTTCTGTTTCCGCTAACAGGAGAATATCTAGAGAAAGTCGACAATGAGGAGAGATGTTCATATCAGTTTCATCCAGCATGCAAGTCGTGTTATAAGGCAGGGCATTTTAGAAATAGACCAAAGATCAGAGACACTGTTTTTGGGAGCTCTAACAAACTGTTCACAATCACGATAACTCTATTGACATGGCCTTACTGGTAAGCCAACTCAAGTCCATAGTTGAAACTTGTTTGCGATTTGTCAGAATTGATCATGGTCCGGAAAGGACATGAATTCTGCTACGTGACTCACTCCCTCAATCTGTGCAAGCCAAATGCCTTTCTTTTCAACTAGTTGAAGAAAATGCAGAAAACATTCTGCACAGTATCCCAGAACTTACTTACATTAATTTATTGTCCATGAATAGGTCCCAAGCTTAAACTTCGAGCTTGAGAAGCATGCACACTTCCTCTAGGCGGAAAATTTTGAGAGTCAACAAAAAAATTTTACTTTTCTTACAAGGGTACTCAAATGGATGAAGGGAGTGCCATCATGTTTGAGGATATACCGCGATGATCCCACACTGGATCGTGCATCAATGAAGGAGGCAGAGGCTATTCGGAAAATAGGATTGATTGATGCAGTTATGGATGGATTGTTGGAAAGAGTTGTGAAAACTAGAAAAATATCTACTTACTTCAGTCTTTCCCTATTTCTAGTTCTGTTACTCGTAACTCTTCTTACTGGAGTAATCAATATTATACATGACCATAGAACTGTTCTTAATATCATTTCACCGATAATCTCAGCCATTATGTTGATTATCTGTTTCATCAATATTTTATACAACTTCTTGACTGTTAGGTCACTGATGTGGACCTATCATGTGAAACACCTTGTTATGTGCGAAATGTGCGTGTATATACTGCTGTCCTTAAACATAACCTTTGACTTCACCAAGTCCAATCTGCATATTCCAATTGTTATTGTCTGCTTGTGGTATATTGTAGCACTGTGGATAGCTCACATAGTTGTTATCGTTCGTCTCAGGAAAGGCATCCCCCAGTTGACCCGCACACTGTTATTTGTGGTGATAGGGAACTATGTGGTCACAGGATTTCTGTTTGGCGGGGTCTGTTACAAGGGGACTTTGCCAATTGATATGAGAGCTGGGGTTTTCAAAGCAGTGCTTAGCGTAGCTATGAGCTTTAATAACTTAATGAACATACCCATGTACTTCATAAGCTACTTGTATGAAGTAACCGAACAGGCTGCGTTACTCTTGACAAATTTAATGGACCACGATGAGGATAGGCAGTTTAGGTATGATCAGCGGTCAAAAGAACTGCTGGATGACTTGATAACATTGCCTCCTTTTCACAAGAACCTATTTCCTTTGGCTTTCAATAAATTCTTCTGGATTCCGTACTTATGGTTTATTCCATCCTTTTTCCCATTGATGGCTGCCCATGACAGCTCTAGTATAGTAATAGCAACACTTTACTTCTTGTTAAATGCTTTTGTGAACCACAGAATGTTCATGTTAGGTTTGATTAGTCACTTGACTGTGATCTGGATTGTTCTTTACATTTGTTTCGTACTCATAGTGGTGACAGTTTTCTCAGCTAGTCTCTACTCAATTTTGGCCGTCCCTGCCATAATCATGCTCCTGGCCGCCTTCATTTCAAAATGCATCAGTAGTGATACCAATCCCGATGACTATTAAATAACTGAGTGTAGTGTTCATTTTCAATCTGCAAAACAGAACTGATGCTGGTACATAGATCATACACAGATCATGAAACCATTATTTGTACTTTCTTTGTCTATAAACATAATATTCTATCATGTCAATTGGGCGGAAGCCAAATTTTTGTTTTCGATTTATTGACTATTTTCTGTGAGAGTTGAGTTGAAGAATCACTGTATTGTGCCTGATGCTGCTTGTGATGGTTTCCCTCTTTTTGAATTTTATTAATTAATTTTTACACTCTAAAATTACTTTTATTGTAAATCAGATCAATAATATACATTGTTCAATGTATTTAGATCGATAATAAAGTACTCATATGGACAGTGTATATTTTGAGATACAGCATACAGTGGTGCGCGTACCACTGCACAACACACAGGTCTTCAGCTAGAAACCATGAGTCAAGCGCTGTTTCGAGGCCTTCTCCCCTCGTGCCACTCGTTCACTACTCAAATTCAGCTCATTGAGCATAGTACAACTCATACACAAGTCAGAGAGATGACCTTATTTATTACAGATCTAGTGAGAAAAAAACTTTTAAATTAACATTCAAATATTATGGAAAAAAAGATTATATTATTACGAAGTTATTAAATAGGGTGTTGGTGAAAAACTGTAATAAATGCACCTCCGGTCAGATGTTCGTGACCATCATTGGCCTTTGGTAGAGAGATCTTAAATCTACCAGGGGCACCTACTCCTCATCAACCTCGGTGTCCCTCTTAAATTTGTTATCAGAATATATTTCATACATATTTTTAATTTTTGCATCGAGTTGTTTTAGTTCAACTGAAACAGTGGATGAGTTGAAACGTAAGGCATTGCCGATGTCCCATATCGCTTTATTAAAAGAAGCAAAGATTTTAAAAAGTTTACGTTCATCATATGTTTTTAATGGGGTTTGTATGACTCCTGTGCAGAAAAGGAGAATGAGCTCAGCTCTTTGGATATTTATTGTCTGGTATAAATTCAATTTATTTATTAGTTCCATTATTAATCTTCTATATGTGGCGAGAGTTTCACAGTCAGAAAAAAGGTGGACTGTTGTTTCAATCAAACACTCTGTACAAAAGGCGCACTTGACATTTGCCTTTGGAAGGTTTATCTTTTTAATATTATCACCTGTTTTAAGCCCTTCAAATGCTAGGCGCCACATAAAATCAATAATGGTACAGGAAGAACAGAGTCTGTCCAGATTTTGAAAATCTTTTGAGGTAATTCTTTTTTATGGCTTAATTTCTTTAATAATTTAATAGTGGCTTCTTCTTCTTCTCCAGATTTTTTGGATTTTTTTTAACTCAGGTCAGTTTGATTTTCGGTCTTTTGGAGTCTTGGTTTAAGGTAGAGACATCATCATCATCAGATAATCATCATGATAATGACTGCAGCCGTCTGTTATTTTGTGGTGGTGGGTATTGATGGCAATTAATTGTACATCAATTAAGCCGATATTGTTTGTGTTTCATGGAGCCATTATATTATTGCTTTTTACTCCAAACAATATACAGAATCAAAAAGGATAGTGCCAAGGTCACACTGTGACTACAAAAAGTATTTGTAAATAACATAAAGAGTTGTCTGACATCAAGTATAGTTTAGACAACTCCAGAATACAACACCGTCTGAGTATTTTTACTATGGCCAAAGATACCCCAGTAAATCATACATTACAGTCCAACGAGCACAAAACTTTATGTTTGGTGGCAGATCCTGACAGATTGAAGACTCTTGCCATGGAATGTCACCTGACTTGGACTGTCTTTCCCTGTGGGGGGAACACAATACAGAACTGCACTATTACTTTAATTCTATACATTCTCGAGTTTCTAGTGTACGTTCTTCAGTTCTTCCATCTATCAGGATTATCAATCGGTCATTGTATATATATCAGAGAAAAAGAGGGGACATTTATATTGGAAAAAGTAAGACTTTGTCTAGCCAGCGTGTTAGCTGTGGAGCAGAAAAGGCAGCCAATGTCATACCACAGAAAGCACCTACTGAGATGTTATCATGGTGAAACTAAATTATTTGCACGAATCCCTGCTTTTACGGTTTACTCCACTAATCAGTTACAGGGAAACGCTTTGATTGGAATATCTTAGTCAAAATCAGTTCCATTGGGATTTCCATCATAGCTATTCATATAGCTTGAAATACTATGAAGAAAGCTACAAGAGGGGCTTACAGAACACCTCTGGGTGTTGCTTTGCACTACCAACCCAGATATTTCTCTATTTTCTGAGAAAACTCATCTGAATTAGCCTACCACCGACTAGAGAACATAATTAGAGAACATCAGTCTGCTAGTATAGATAAGACATGAAATTTATACATTAATAAGTGGCATATCAAGGAATCATTATCTCTGTCCGGTAGAATTTATATTTCCTATAATATAAAGATTAAAAATATCACAAAATATAAGTAGCTTCATCAAAGTTCGCTTTGGCACTAAATTACAGCTCAAAAAACATCCAAGAGAGCTATAATCCGCTAGCATAAATATTTATGGCATACAAGTTGTTGAACAACGGCGTATGCAAGGAAAATAACATAGAGACAAACAAAAGACCAACTTATTAGCTTATTAAGCCTAAACTTAGATATCAAAAATAGAAGAAATACAAGAAGAACAAGAGCTAATAGAATGATAGCAAACTTGACGTGGGGGATAATAACGAATTTCCCATCCGCTTTCATTTGCTACAAAAGAATTTAGAGCAGATTGTTAGGTCATAGTAGATCAATAACTCTTTTGACAAACTTTGTTGTTGGTGAGGGGAGGGTCCATAATCCTGCGACAAAGCTTGTCAAGACATGCTTAGTAGGTCAGGCAAACAAGAATCAGGAATTTGGAAACTTCAATAATTTTACCAGCAGAACATCGCAGAATTGCCTCATGTCATATCACTCAATTGGAAAGAGACATAGGATAACAAAACAATCACTACAACCCCATGATTTAGAGTTGTCTTCATGCTGATCTACAGCTTGAATTCAACTCTGAATCATGGAAAAGTAGTGAATGGCACTGATTCTCATTGATTCTTCCTCGCTGTAAATGAATGTATTTTTCTAGTCTAAGTGCTCAGACTCCAAGGCTCAGGGAGTTACCTGCGCCAGCTATCAAACTTTGATAGCTTGCGCAGGTAACTCCCTGCGCCTAGGAGTCTGAGCACTTAGACTAGTATTTTTCCAAAACAATATGATTAGGTCAAAAATCAAAGTGTGAATACCTGTTCTTCTGCATCCAGCAGCATAAGGGGTTTTCCAGCCTGTATCAATATTCTTAGTAGGAATGGAAATCCTAGACCTAGATCTATATCAAACACATTACTGCCTATTGCATTAGACACTGCCATGTCACCGAACCCATCTCGAGCTACGAGAATAGAACTCAGGCAATCCTACAAATATACACAGCATATGTTAGACTCGGGGCTTTTTCAATCACAAACTGGCAAAATCACTGTTTTAGCAGTCCTAACTGAATAAGCAGACCTGCTAGGGGTCACGTTTCAAAATGCCCACTCATAGAACTATATACACTTGAGTGACATTGACTTGGAGGGGGCAACTTTCCATGGCAGAGAATGGCAATTGCAGCCTGACTCATGTGATGCACCTTCTCTCCACACTGCTTGCAGATTAACTCTGTGATACGAGTATCTCTACACCGTAGCGTTTGGATTAATCCAAACGTGCTTGAGTTCTCAAACTGTAAGTCACTCCACCCGAACTGGTGAGCTTGGAACTCTAGCACATTTGGATTAATCCAAATGATACGTTTCCAAGATAACCAACCTGAATTGATTGGTGCACATGCACAAAGTACCTTCTCTCTAGAAAGTTTGGTAGGAATTAAGTAGCACGCTTTATAAAATTCACTCATGGAATTTTTGCACCAACATCCCATGAAAAGCCCACAACATCTATGTAAACTTACTGGTACACTGGTTCCAATGGCTACAATGACAAGACCCATTACGAACTCATCAACGCCAATGATGCATCCAGTTCTCGCTACGACGGTGACCATAGCAAAGCTCAGAGCTAGTATCCAGAAGATGGACAAGGCAAAAGTTGCCAGATACCATTTCCTACAAAGTAAGAATGTCACTTAATTGTAAGCATGGAAGTAGATATAAACAGATTTGTAAGGATATGAATTTTCAAGTCAGACATGAAAACTCTTTCAGCCTAGGCCTAGCTAACGGCAAAGGCTTAATTTGCGAGGGACACCTATAGGTAGCTATACGCGATGAGTTATCTGTCACAATGGTGGCTATCGGAAGTTGGAAGATTATCGAGATCAAACTTTGACATGAACATCAGTGCTTAGAAGACACAGTGACAGCAGTATTAACCTAAGGAGAGAGTCACACCAAATGGTGCTAGGGGCTGGAAAATCAACCTTGGAAGCTGCTCTACGACTCCAGCGGCACAAATTAAGTAGATATGAAGATGTCATTTACCTATTGTGTTCTTTTGAGCAGTCCGGTATAGTGAATGTACACAGGAAGTAGAAAGGGAAGGCTATGATATAAAGGAACCACTTGAGACCATAGACAAACATACTCCAGCACTTCCTGTCAGCTCCCTCTGGTGGAGTGGGCGGGGTCGAGCGAATACGAGGACAGCACGCTGGCTTACATACAACAATGACATCATCGTCTGAATCGGAGTTTTCGGTTCCTCCCTGGGAAGAACAACAATAACTCCAATGAATATTTCTCAGGTTTGAGCCTGCTTCATTCTTCAGAACTTAAGTAAGTGATTGGTCAAGAGTTTGTACAAAAAAAGTTTTGTTTTGTACTGATATGTGTACTTAACTGTGTTCAGTCACATGAAAAGGTAACTCCAAGATTATGAGAAAGAGAAGTCCCCTGGCACCCCTAGTTAGAAGATTATGTGCCTGGGGATGACATGTTGGGAACACAAATTACAAATGCGGTGTCCAAGTTGCTGAGATACGGGTATTATTGAACGATTCAAAGCCCTGTCTCTCATAAGAACCGCTACGGGCGGTAAACACACCCCCGCCCCCACCTTCAGATTACTCACATTTTTCAGAGAGGTATCACTGTCTTCTTCATTCAGTTTTTTCTCTGCCTCCTCATCTATTCTATCGCTACCTGATCTTCTCTTTATAGCTTCTAATAAATATACAGGTATATTCAGATATTTGAAATAATTACTGATAACCTGGATTTCTCTTTTTGAAATCTGATATTGTCTGGCTTGTTAATGACAATCTTTCAATTTTAACCTATGTTGTAAGATTCATTTGCAAGCCCATTCTGAATAATATCAATCCATTTTTTATTGTATCGTATCTGATGTTGTGTACAGCTTTGTTTAAACAACATTATCAACCTTTGGTTTAACTACGCTCATTACTGCGGCTCCTTCACACTAACACACCATTTCTGCTCTCACCTCCGTTATTAGCCCCTGTTCTAGGTGGGCTCTGTTTGATTGGGGGTAGAGCTGTACCATGTCCTGTACCCAGACCAGCAGACTGACTATGCACTCCTTCTGAGAGCACTGTGGTAGCGGTGTCACTGTTTGCCAGCTGCTGCTTAGAGGCGTTTATACTCGGCTTATCGTCAGAGAAACCACTGTCTCTACGGCTCGTCCTCACCTCCTAAGCAAAGGTAGAAAAATTGAAATGCAAGATTTCAGAAAGATCCAGGGTTGTGATTGGTTAAATAAACCAATTATGGCATGTGATCAGTGAAGAAAGTCGACTGTGGGCCCCAAATGTTTGAATAAACCTATTGTGGACTGTGATTGGTTAGGAAAACCAATTGTGGACTGTGATTGGCTAGGAGTACCAATTGGGATGAACTGGGCCACACGTTTACTCAAACCATAGGCAAAAGTACAAGCCAAATATCAGCATTCATTTACTCTTTCAGGAATTGTGTTCTACTCAAATGACCAATTTCTGAATGGTTAATTCGTCAGGGACTCATAATCATTACATCAAATTCACGTTAATTGTCGGACCGAAATCATATTCCAGTTTTGAAAAGACAACTCTGAATTTGTATACAAAGGAACTGAAAAAGTCAAACTGTTTTCCCTCAGAGAATTCATCCGGGTGTCAAGTTCTATACTGCTATCAATATAGTATGTGTACCATGACTCACGGAGGGGGGTGGGAGAGGAAGGCCCTCTGGTATTCCTCCTACACTAGAACCTCGTCTTCTGTTATGCAGCTGAGCATGTAGACTCAGTCGTCTAGCATGTCCACCGCTGAATGATGACTTCTTGAACTGAAATACAGCAGAAAAGGTGGTAGGCAACCTGAAAAAATACTTAGCTAAAACAAGAGCAACATACATGGGAACATAGTGACTTGGCAACTTAGTGACTTGGCGACTTGACAACCTGGTGACTTGGCATTTTGGCGAATCGAATCGGTAGTTCAGAGACTCAGTGACTTGGTGGCTTGTTGTCTACCAAGCAATATAATCAATACAATCCGAGCTGCTGAAGATAAGAACTTACAGAGAGTTGTTTGAACTCAGCAGCGACAGCGTTCTCCTCTTCAGGAGTGTAAGCTGTCATATTCTCCTCATCGGCAGCACCTCCATCGGGCTCTGTGGGTGATGGTGAACTGCAATATGATTGAAATAATCATGGTTATTTTATACATAGTAAATATTGATACCACGATGACCTATATCATGATTAAAAAAAGGTGACATAGACTGCTATTTCAAACAAACAAAAAATGTTTTAAAAGTACAATATTTTTTCAGCTTGAAGATATGAACTTTTCAGGGCTTGCTTATTAGTCCCATTAATCTCTATTTTATTCAATTGCAAAACCCTCTGTTTGCATGAGTTGAAGAAAACTCTCATTGCAGTTAAACAGACAATTTAAATAGGATCAGCGCCTCATCGTAGAAAGATTTAGTTTCTCCTATCCTCATCACAGCGGCCAAAAATCAGTCCTCTGTGATGAGACTTAGTTTATTCACTATTTGGGATTACAGATCAACAATGGCAATTAGGTGACACTACCTTTGCTGTTACACAAAACTGATGATAATGTTGGTTAATGTTACTATGAAGTTTAATATACAGTCATTTGTTTAAACAATAACATGTCGTTAGATACAATAAGGTCAAGAAGTGAAGTTGAAATGATTGAAGAAATTTTACGAATTATCTGTGAGTTTTGGGCACACCTATACGGGTATTAGCCCAATTTATGATGTGTCTAACTCCAGGTTATAATTAACTTTTGAACTTTTTTTAATATGGTTCAGGAATAAGTCGAACAAACTACAAATGCGCCCAACAATCAGATAATTATGTTGGCGATATAATCCTTGTTGCCTATCACTCTACCATATGTATTACCCATGCCATGCAAGCCACTTGTTTGTCACATGCTCAAAGCACTTCTTGAGGAGGTAGATTTCTACTTAAGTATTGTAGCATAGTAATTTTTATGTTCTGGACAAGCATTACCCTAACCGAGACCATGCACAGCTATTAAATGCCTCTTTGTGTGTAAAGTCTAATTTAACTCAGGATGCAACTAGAAAATTGGTTCCATAGTCTGTAGTAAGTAATATTACCTCTTTTCGCTGTATAAACTGAAATTGTGCAAAGGTAATATTGTGATATAAAAAAGCTTTACATCAAAACAAGGCTTTTGAGAGCATTGCATGAGCAAAACATATTATCTGCCAAACTAAATTGTCATCATAATCTAACTTCGAAAAAAAAGTATCAATTAAAAAACGAAACCTGTGCTAGGATTGACAGCATATAAGTGTTCGGCTGCCATTTACCTGAGAGCATGAACAACATTCCTATAATAACAATATTTGGGTTGTTTTTGTTCAATGATTTGCCAGTTTTCTCTACATGAAAACTTGATGCAACTGATAATTTGATTTTCTATCTTAAATATATGGTAGATTCTTCTGTCTGTTGTTCTTTATGAAATCATTTGATATAAGGCTAAGCCCATATACCGGCTTGTTTGTGTCTAAATGAGCTGCACTGGTCACTTAATAATAGCGACAAAGGTAGTAACGCAGATTGTATTAGTTATCTTCACATTTTATAAAAGGGGACGACTCCTAAGACAACTCACCAGCAGCATGGTCGGTTCAGTGCAGACATCAGTTTAGGGTTGAACACCATAGTAAGTATATATAAGACATATAGTAGGAGCAGTATGGTGGCCTCGTACCATGTGACCTGTCCATCATAGGCCACGCCCAGAAATACACAGATTGAGATGGCATAGAAAGTTATGTCCCTTACTAGCGGTCTCCAGTCCAACTGTAGTACCTACATTTAAAAACAGGAAGTCATCTTACGTGTGACATGAGCGGCCGTCGAGCAAATCCAACCCGACCAAACTTCCAGACAAAGCGAAGGCATTACATATAGTGCATTTTGCAACTTAAACCCGAAACATGTTGCAACTTAAACTTAACATAGTACATGTTGCAACTTATTTATAAGTTATTTATTCTGCCACTGCATGAAAAGCAAATATGATTGTAGACTGACAATTAAAGTATAAATACATATATATATATATATATATATAAATAAACCCAATAGCAAATCAAGCTCAATTGTTTTGGATTGATAGTCCTAGATTGTCAGCAATCTGTTGGCTCTGAATAGCTGTTGAGTGAACCCAACCTGACAGCTAGTTAGAGTGAAGACTTGGTGATGGTAGGAACTTTGCAATATAAACCCAGCAATGAACAAATGGAAGGAGTTAAAAGTACTTATCTAACGAAAAATTGATACTAATGAATGTCCTTGGTTATCACTTTATTAAAGTGCTACGACTGAACACAACACTCTCACAGGGGTGTGCATTAAGGTATCTCAAGCATCATATTTGTTCCCACTAGGCTGTCAAACTTATATTTTGCATAAAAATAAGGTTACAGATTGTATAATTGGCCTTTGCGGGTTAGAGTGATAAACCACTACAATAATTCTACATTCAGTGATTGGTTAACTTGTCCTTGTTGGCACATACCTGTCCTGCTAAAGCTCCGGTCAGCGCTATAATCATCAGTATGTTAAACACAGCAGACCTAGAACAACAAAACAGCACAAGGTCAAATATATCAGCAAGCATTACTAAGAGCATCCCATAATACAACAGGGGATCAACACTTTTAGCCTAATATTCATCGTGGTAACTCAGTGACTCTGGAAATATTTGCGTTTATTTTTGCTCCCTGACAGTAAATGGGATGCAATTATATTCATAGCTTTTTTATCAATATGCTACTGTCCTCGAATAAAACATTTGCCATATAATTTATGGGTTAGACAGGTTACATTGACGCAAAGCTGACAGAATTATTGTGTATCCATATGATACCACAGAGAACGTTGCATGCTGCGACAGCATGATAACCAAAATTTGTATAGGAACATTTCCCTAACTATAAAAACGTAGGTTTCGCTATAAAAACTCTTGCTAATTATGGTATTGCATGCAGGCTAAAACGCCAATTGATGGCATTAATGGACCAGCTTTATGTCATATTAGAGGATAACCTCTATGAATCAATCTAAAAGGCATCATAAAGCCCATTTCAAGCCAAATTCTCGGTATTTACGGCTTATAGAGAGGCCTAGTTTTATGAGGCCATATTTACGTCAGCAGTATACATCACATGACGTAATAATGAAGTGTAAGTACTATGATGGTTCTAGGGGCTAGAAGGCAGAAATGTATGAATCATTTGGCATACAAAGTGAAGAGAGTATAGTCAATAAAAGAAACATTAACCCTAAATAAATATTACTTTTCTTGAGAAAACTCAATATCAGTAATATTGTTAGCACAATTGTGTCGCAAATCCTATTGAAATCATCTCAAACATTTTTATGTGCACTTGGTTTTCAATTTCCTTCGTAAAAACTGTTATTTAAATAAGTAAATTATATTTGAAAATGAGATCTCAAGAAATTTTAATCTCTATGATGACTGAAAGTAAGACAGCTCCTGATATATTATTTGGAAAATACGAGGCATACAGAAGAGCGGGCTGTGTTAAAAATATACTAAGGGATCTATTGCAGTATCCAAAGGTTTTCTTTTTGTAAGAATATTAGGCGTTATTTGGATGTTTGGATGCTCCTGCCGTACACATGATGTCACTAAAGCAATTAGTGTCTATCTTAATCGCGCAAATTCCGTACACATTTTTAACAATATCACCGTACAAATGCGTTAAATCTTAACTCCAGAAAATTAGACCTATTATGACTCAAATTGTCACTCAGGGATTGGTTAATTTAAATGTGACCTGCTTTACAATTGATAATGATTTTTAATAGTAAAAATTATCAAAGTTATGGTTTCCACCAAAATACTTGAAATTTTTGCCGAAGGACAATATGGTACAAAGCACTTAAACGGTATCACTGCGTATTTCATTTTCCGAACGACATCTCATTCTCTGAAATTATACACGGAAACTCACCCCACAATTGTACCAATCCCCACGTCTGTCTCCTGAGCCACACCCATCAATGATGTGAACAGTTCAGGGGCGGAGCTACCAGCAGCCATGAAAGTAGCTCCGGCGACATCCTCGGATAGCTTGAGCTTCTCAGAGATCACTTCCAGAGCCGGTACAAAGAAGTCATCGCACACCACGGCAAGACCTGCATAAAAAAGACTAAATGAATGAGAAAGAGAAAAAGTAATGTAATCATTTTACTTGCGATAGAGATTGGCAGGCGTCCAAATGATACCGCTGTTTCTTTTCCAGCTTTTCAAACGGAAGAATGCAGAACAATGTCAAAAAGAGATTTCTCAGAATGAGAAAGGGACACAGTGTTATTACCAGTTTATTATCGTAAAACAAGCAGTTTTCTGAAAATTTCAGTTCAGTTAATTCAGATTCAACTTGGTCCATAGAATGTAGTTTAATCTTTGATCTGAGATCATCCAGGATTATTTGTAAAATAATGTGTTTTAGACTGGGGTAAAAATATTGTCGTAGTCTTACAAACCTATGCATTTTATCATTATTATTGTACCAAAACCTGTAAGGTTGGCCACTTCTTATTAAAGTGCAACCAAGGTTTCAAACAACTTCTCATTGATGGCCATTGATTAATAGCAGATTGCACCTTTTGCATGGGGAAAAAGACAAAATATAATTCGGATGATTATTCAGCCAGAATTCTTGTGAAACATTTCTTCCATCAGGCACTCAAACTCAGCTAAAAGAGAATACCACATAGCAGTTTCCTGTTCCTGTTATTATTTAGCCTGTGCTCTATAATTATTATAGCAAAGTCTTGGAACCTCCCCTAAACTGAAGTGTTACCCAGCTTAGAGTCAGCAACTACTTTGAGTTTTGCATCGCGTAATGCACAAAGCTGATGCTGCCCAGTACATTATTTGCTACCCATTAATGCATTGTTGCGAAACCTTGGTTGCCCTTTAAAGGGCAACCAAGGTTTCGCAGCAATGCATTGGTGGGTAGTAAATAATGTGCTAGGCAGCATCAGCTTTGTGCATTACGCGATGCAAAACTCAAAGTAGTTGCTGACTCTAAGCTGGGTAACACTTCAGTTTAGGGGAGGTTCGAAGACATTGCTGTAATAATGATAGAGCACAGGCTAAATAATAACAAAAACAGGAAACTGCTCTGTGGTATTCCATTTTAGCAGAGTTTGAGTACCTGATGGATGAATTGTTTCACAAGAATTCTGGCTGAATAATCATCTAAATTAGATTTTTTCTGTTTCCCTATGCAGAAGGTACGATCTGCTATCAATTGATGAGAACTTGTTTGAAACCTTGGTTGCCCTTTAAGGTAGTATACCAATGGTTAGAAATAAAGATGATATTACCGATAAAGAAGAAGAATATCCACCAGAGATGATGTATAACCCAGCCGACCTTATAAGGGGAGGATCTCTCGAACTCACACTGTTCCCAGGGCAGGCCTGCACTGTGACTCGAGACAGGTGTGGTCGTGGTGTTATCTGTAGTGTTTAGTGATAAGAGTTGCCTCGTCAGATGTGATGAGCCTGAAATAAAAGCTTAACCATTAGGCAGGATAGGGAAGTTTGTTTGCTAAACTTTTGGCTTTCCCGAGAGCTGGAAAAAAGGCAACCCTCAATCAAGCAATTTTAAAGTCATGTCGCATGATCCACAATTTCTAGCGCTGCTTTTCCAAGGTTAGTGATATTGTACAAAAAATTTTGGTGTATCATGAAGTTGATTTTAGCTGGTCTCAGCATCCCTTGCTGAATTGGTGGTTATGCCAAAACGGCAGCAAAGGTCCGACTGTTGTTTCAGCATAGCGCTTGCAGTGACAGCGAACGGCTATTATAATTGACGCCAGCTAGTCATCCATATTGACCGGTTGTATTTAACAACGCTATTTATAATTGATCTCTAAAGCTGACCTTACATAAAGGTCTCAATCTAATAAGGAATCATGGACCTCCAAAATTAGTTACCATGCCGCTGAGGGGTGTTAAATCTACGCCCACACTAATATTCTCGGAACGCTTATTAGTTTAAATTTATTTGGATGAACCCATGGGATAAGACACTAGAGGTGAAGAGTGAGAATGATGACGACATTCTGACACTTGCTGCCAGAATCAATCAAAATCAATCAGCAGATAAGTCCTGGTTATGTCACTAAAGGTGATAGGCTGAGCTACTTTAGCCAATGACGAGAGAGTGTTAAATTTGCGAGAGCGTTTTTTCAGCACTCAGCAAACATTCTTTTTCAACAATCAGGACGACAAGGGGTATTCAAACATTTCTTTCTTGTTAAAATATGTTTGAGTTTTCATGAATTGAGAATCCAAGTTAAAAGTCGCAAATTTCTTTCTCCCAAGCTCAATAATATGTGCAATAATGCAATGAATTGAGAGACTGTGTACCGCTAGGTTAGACAATAGTGATGACTTCAGAGGGTATGAACTCCAATTACCAATATTTACTCATAAAATACATTAGGGTTGAAATTCTCAAAACAATGTGTCAGTCAAATTTAGCCGATTAGCTTTGACCCTGTGACCTCAGTTCACCATTGATTAATCCTCTCTACCATTTATGTTTTCGTCTATTAATCTGATTATAGATATCTGGTGTGACTGACAGAGTATGCTGACTTATTGGTGAAGTTCAACTCCAAGCTGATCAACAGTTTGATTGAGTTGAACTACTGTGCTCTTATCGAGCCAGAGAAAATCACACCTTCAACGAAACTGAAGGATGATTTAATTGAGAGCAGACGACTCTCGCCTAATTTGATTCTGTGATTCTGTGATTGATAGAGTCCAATCAAGAAAAACTTTAAGATTTTGGCCCAATCCAATTTCTTGTCTACGAATCACGAATAAGATCTTACCACCATATGCCAGATAGTTAACAAAAATATGGCTAACTTTCCGTAATACCCACAATGCAATAGATTTTTTTATGTCCGTAATTGTACCGACTAAAACTTTTGCTCAACTCATAAACTTTTGCAAGGAAAACAAATCTTCACAAAGTAAAAAATTTAATCGACTTGACCAGTGTTCCCATAGGTAGGAGCTCAGGCAGAATGAGTAAAACCTTGACTACAGAATATCAAGGGGCTGTTTATGAACCATGTTTTTCTTAAACTTGTAAAACAAAATGTTTGGTTCTGTAATCCCCACTTAGACATGTTATGGGAGATTATTAGTTTAATGATAACAGCATTTAAAACTTTGCTGCCACTCAAGTGCTCAGTCTATAACCAAACAGCTGATGGAGACATTTAGTTTGGTGTATTTTTAGAATCACAGCAGCTATAGCAAAAGTGTCAGAACTTGGAGATATTAATTCACATCAGCCTAACAGGTTACTTTATTCTAGAAATTTGCGCATGGCATGATTTAGGACTTAGAGGAGGGAACTGCCAGCATAAAAAATATTGTATTTATTTTAATTCTCAATGACATTAGGCCTGAGATCACATTAAACTGCTGTGAGTGACATTATTTTGCATTGCCCCCCCCCCCTTGCAACTTTGAACCCTAACAATAAAACTTAAGCCGCATATTCATATTACTTTCAGCACATTTAGACGGTGCAACAATTTTTTCGCAACACTTTCTTGCATAAAGGCAATGACTAAAGGTGTTCCAGAGTACATTATTCTAATTGTTCAAGAGGTGATACAGCATATTGAACCTCTTATAATAGTGATTAACCGCAATTAATTTCCATTTTGCAAGTGATAATAAACAGAGACTATCAGATGTGTAAATATTTGGGGAGGCAGCCACCTTGAAGGTGTGAATATTTGTACAGCTGTATACACCAGAGTCAGCCATCAACCTTCTAATCAACAATATCTGCTGTCGCTGCCTCTTTTATCACTAAATAATCAAATATCATGGCTTGCTGCAGATCCATTATCGCTTATCAGGGTTTGTAGACCTGAATTAATCTGATATTTGATAATTGATATCGATAATTGCAATCAGAGGTTCAATAAAGTTCATTAAACTTTTATCTCTAGAGGGTTCGAGCATGGGAGAGGGAGAGTAACTCTGGAAAACTATGAATAACATGTGCATCAAACTTTGCATCAATATAGATCACCTTTAGAAAAATTGACCATATCAGACCAAAGCTATATTAACTAGTTCCAAAAACCCTTGCATGTGTTTTAACATTTTCCTCTGCAATAAAAAAAAGACTGGAGAATGCTGGGTTGCGTTTTTTGGCGGAGAAACTTGGCTCATGATATATGACTAATAATAATCCACGATTATTGAAAGGCAGAAATGTGCTCTTTTCACAAGCGGGTACTCTTGCAAATTTGACAAAACCCAAAATTACCCCTGCTCTACTAGTTTGTTAATATCAAATTAAATATCAATACAATGCATCATTTTTATTAGGCAGATGCTAGGCAAAAAAATTGGGAGTCGTAAAAACCCTAAATGAGATAGTGCGATATTTCCTCATAGGTCTAAAAAGTTGCATACCTAAACGCAAACTTTTCCTGCCTACCTTATCTAGATAATAGCGTTAACTCATTTGGTGCAAACCTATTGCGCAACAAAGTGGGCAACTCAGCCCTTCCTGATTAATGGGCCAGCCTGTATTATAATAATAATAATATTCACTTTATTTGCTTTTCAGTGCTTCTTCCATTGCCAATGAGAATATGCTCACATCATAAGACATGAAACAACTCATACATTTAGCGCACCCTTGTACAAATTAAGGGTGGACAAGCTAGGGTTAGGTATGAAGAGCTCTTCTCCTTTAGCAGCATGGGTAGTGACCGAGATTCGAACCTGCCGCGCTCAGATTTGCTTACATGCCCTCATATATCAGTACTTACCGTAGGAAGTTTGTTGGTCTTGGGCAACAGCTGAGGTATCAGAGCTACCGTAGCCCAGTAGATAATACAAGAATAATCCGTAGGTAACATACAAAGTCAAACTGGCTAATGGTGCTAGTTTGTATGCGAGCGTTTTCTTCTTGCTATTTTCTGGTTGAAGGTAGTCTATGCATTGTGTTAGCACTCTCCGGTGACGTACGGATCTTTTGAACTGAAATTAGAATGGTAGCTCAGATTCGTAACAAAACATCCAATTACAGACATGTCCTAAAATCCATAGGGTAACAAACAATGAATTATATCTGCAAAGAGATTGTGTTCCCATAATGCAACAGTGTCCTGGAAACTTTGACAAACTTTGACTTCAGATTTTTAGAAAGTACTCTGAACATTTTCAAACAAGTTCTGTATGCTGCTCCGGAGAATATACTTACTAGCATATTAGGGATTCCCAGAGTAACTCAGTGTACCATCAAAGACTGTTGCACCAACGTAACAGTCACGACAACCAGGTGTAAAGTGTAAGTTGAAGCTCTGAAAATTTTGTCCCCAAACTTATCTGAAAGCAGCAAAAATAGTAAACTCTGTATAGATGTGTATGCTCTGTTCAAAGCATACACCAGTGTAACAGTGTGCTAGTCTGCGTATGTTTTCATACAATTTGTCATTAAGCCGATCAACAATAATTGGCATAATCATGGGAATAACAAAAACGTGAGATTGTTACAGCCGTCTTATTAAATCAATGACTTTCCTTCTGCACCTCAACTCAATTACTAGCTGTCATGTGATTGGTCAGCTAATAAGTAACAAGGTTGCTGATTGGCTGATTTGAATTATGGTACTGCGAATAGAAATATTGGGGATGCTAAGCCATCAACATAACATTATTAGTAATGAGCTTATTACAGCAGCCCTATAAGATGTCAGTGCCTTTGTGATTAGTCTGCCTGATGATAATGAGTAAAAAGCTCCTTGGGTTTGAAGGTTTCCTTAATAATGAGTTCGAAATACTCCTACGTTATACGCTAGTAATAATGTGTACCGAAATTGGACAGTTCCTGAATGCATTCTTTTCTAACGCTATTAACTCCATAGCTCCTTTCCATAAGAGAACGAGTGCTATTTATGGTGCTTTGGGATTTCAAATTAGCACTCTGTGAAGAAACAAGAGTGCTGAATCTATTTAATAACATTAATTATCAGAATCGTTTACTCAAAGAAAGGCCTGCTTTGCTTTGTTGTACCAAGGTCGGTGCATCCAAATCAAATCCTCGGTTTTTACGACAAGCATTCATAGTATATCTAGCATGCTACCTAAGATAAATAAAGAGGTCTAACAAAATGTTACAGTGCCTGAAAATTTGTGACGTTTGTAGTTTTAATCTTCAACAAATTATAGTAATCCTTTCAGTTATCAATGAATTCTAATTATTGGATTAGAAAATCGATAAACAGTTCTGTATGGAATAAATAGTATGGCAGCCCTCTGCTGGTATATTAGCAACAAAATTGAACCATGGTAACACAGTACTGGACAACTACTGATGCAAGAGAATTATAACATGGTAAAAGCGGCACCTTTTGCTTGTTATAATTTTCTGCTCATCACAAGAGGGGTTTAGCTTTACCAAAGAACCGATGACAAAAACCAAAATAAAAGTTCCATGGCCGCCAAACAATTCAAACCTGCTGACCTCAAACATTGACCGCATTGATGCAGTGGTATGAATAAATAAACTGCAGTTTAATAATCAGAAGCACAGACTTGGCCAGGTAGGTATGCACTGCTGAAAGTAACAATGTGCTCGTTATAACAACTGGAAGCAGTTGCAAATTGCCGAGGTATACTTAGTCTCGAATGCATAGGTCTTGAATTGATGCAACTCGTCCTAGAGTCTAAAACTTTTAGCTGGAGATATTTAGATAATGACAGAACACCGGTTTTGATATCCTAGGAAGTCACGTTCTTCATTGAAGGCAGTGATAGAGATCTTAAGCCTCAAGAGTATCTAGCAGAGAGTGATGTATAACAACAAAGCGAATGGTTATCTGCTATAACAGGTTAACCAAGACAATACAACTCAGTCAATACAATATACCAAAGAGTATCCCACAATGCATTTCGCTGGCAGCCCAAAGGAGAAAGCTAGCATGCTCCCTGTGAATGCCAAGTTTCATCGTAAGGATGTTGCCAACCAGCGATGTAAAAATGACGCGAATCATGCAAGGCATTCTACAGAAGGTTTGTGATCTTCATAAACGAGCCCTCGAGTTGAACAAAAAAAGAAGAAATCCTTCTTACCTTCCTAACAAACTATATCATCCTGGAATAAATGCTGCTCTTATTTAGTTTCTCAACCCGATATTATTTGTTTTTGTCACAACAGGGCAACGACACCATAACTCATCCTTAGTCAATATTATCGTATAGCTCTGTACCAGTCGGCCCGTAGTTTAGGAAAAATTGGAGTGGAGGTGGAAATCTTTGAGGGTGTGAACTTTCCAGCCTCCAACATGTTTTAATGATATAAATAGCATATCGAAGTCCCAAATGAGCTGATTTTGACATGGATACTCAATTTAGCATTTCAAGCCCACTCTATTGAGCATTCTAGGGGAGGCAGCGCGTCTTTATCTCCCCCTAGAACTACGGGCCTGCCAGTCATATTGTCAGTGCTGTCAATCACTGGGAAATTAAAAGTTCAGCTCAGACCTAAGCTGGTTGGGTCAATGACTTCAATCCACAGTTCAACTGCGCCATAATCTACTACAACTCCTTGTTGTTTTGTTACACGTACACTTGCATGACTTTATTAGTTTGAGTGTAATAAAAATAATATTGTATGAGATGTGAACTTTGGAGACATTTCGCAACAAAGAGTGAGAAAAATATATCCGTGTTCAACGAACTTCAACAAACGAAATCCACAGAGTGACATGTTTATGTTTCGACGCATTAAGGCAGCAGACAGAAGGATGTGATAATCAAGAAAGAATAAGTTCATTAAAATTTATATAATGGAGTAGAATGCTGCATGATGAATTTCTGTTATATCTCTGTATTAAACTTATGAACAGCAATGACATGTTAAAGCTGACATCAACTCAATAAGCGAAGGCTTTGCATGTGGCTATTTGCGGATGTGGACAGTCATTGATTCTCGCGAGCCATACCTAACAAACTTGGCTGGGTTCAAAAATTGATGAACATGAAACTAAAATTAGCTGCAGAGTCCAGAGTTAAAAAGTAAGGCAGCCAATATTCAATCATCGCTCATTATTCATAGTGATGAAAAGTGCTTTGAGCTTGATCATCAAGGCAATTAGATTATGTTAAATTCTTTTAGAAGCATCCTTCCATCAGATAATTGCAATCTGTCATCTTTGCAACTAAGTGAGACAAGAAATTGCTGACTCATACCAAGCAGATTTAATATTCATCATTACCATTGTCCAGTGTCTGTGGTGCAATGGGTAGAGCATGGGTCTTTCAATTGTAGCGGCAGGAAGGGCATCTGACCTCAAATGTTCCTGCGACACATTAGCATAAGTCCGTAGACCCATACTGATACAGAAACAAAAAAAAACCAAGCAAAATCAAGGTTTCTCACACGGTATCACAGGGTATCGAGACTTTATATGGACGTGAATTTTTGTTACCATTGTCGAGTATCCATTGCCAATAAATATCTAGTCTAAATTAAGGTAGCCTAGTCGACTGTAGGTTTAGGCGATGCCGGGACTCGTGTGCCCTTGATGACGGGTTCAGGGGTTTTAGGAGCAAGAGATAAAGCTGTATTAGCTATCCGTTCCAGAGCCATTGCGTCTTCATCAACTTCGTTGAATGATTTGGGGTTCTGTTTGTTCATCTTTATAACTCTTTTGAGTTGCTCCTGTCATAGAAATATGAATAATAAAGGTACTGTTTGTGAAATAGTATTGGGAAGACACAATTAGTAAATATACAGGATTCTGGGACTTGACATTATTGCTAAAACAAAATGTAAGAAATTTAATACAGTGCACGGTTGATAATTCAACCATAATAGGAAAAGTTTTGCTTTTTCTATGGCTTCATTTCATTTATACAGTCTGCGAGTTAGCCCTCATTGCCCTGTCTCTGTCAGATCACAAACTGGGGTGATAAGCTGATGGGAGGGGGGATGGTCATTCAATCCTAAAACGAATTATCCAATTGAATTAACTAACAATATCATGGTAGGACAAAGGTGATTTATCTTAATCGAAGTAGTATGGAGTTTAGGACAGATGTTTCAAACATTCTGATTCAAGGTAAAGAAAGTTGGAGTTGTCTTCCAAAATAGACATGAGAAGACTACATACTGACAAACTAATCGAAGGCCAATGTAAATGTAAATTGGAGTGTAAACGTAGTTAGATAGTCTCTCTGATGTAGAGAAATATTATTCTCCCAAGTGGCAGTTGCACAATCTCACCAAGAGGTTAGGGATTTTGGGTTAAATGACATATGCAGGACATGAGCAAATAATAAGTTATCAAATATCTTACAAAAACCAAATCGATTAAAAAGTGTGTAAAAATCATGCAGTAAGTTTTACAACAAATTAAAAGACGTGCAAATCTTACAGCGAGTGTCTTTTCCTGCGGAGTGCCTGCAATTAACATGTTGAATAGCTAAGTCTCTTAGTGTTAGCTAAGCATGTGACATACTTGTTTAGCTGGAAAACAATATAACTTATAAAGTCTGGTTTTTCAGTTGGTTATTTTACAGGTTTAGGTGGTTTGTTTTAAAGTATTCACAAACAATACTGCAAACATACGGAGGGTAGTGAGGCATCAACCACCCACATCAAACATTACTCCACAAACTCACACAAAGGTGCGGACAAGCATCGGAGGTCACACACAGCACAAAACCCAGTGTTATGTAATCATCAGTAGCGACTGTTGACCATGTGAAAAAATGTGACTTAAAACCAATCATTCTTAAAACATATTGTTGCTATCCTTGCCCTTGGCTTGCATAAAATTTAGCTATAATCACCAGTTTTTAACCCAGCTTATATGAAGCATAAGTGAGTGAGACCTTATCATAGTAATTTGGTACTTAGCTGCACTTCAAGATGAAGAATCATTGAGCATGAAACACGGAGAGACAAACAGGAAAATTCTGCTTCCCATTCCCACCCAATCAGCCAGCACAGAAAGTACTGAGGACTTAGTAGGCTAATCCTATTTATGATGGTTGTCAATATGGCATGAGCAAGTGATCTCTTTTTGGTTGTTTCGGTAGGTAACTTGACCCATTCCCATTCCCATTCCCATAAGCCAAAACCTAAGACCATAGATAACATAACGGCCTCCGGCAATACACACAAACCAATGAGTTGAAAGTGACACCCAAACCCTCTTACAAGAACAAAGACTTGCCACGCCAGACACCAGCTAACAACATTGATATTTAACTAGGCCTATCTAGCACAATGTGTAAAGTGTTAAGGTTACTAACTGGTTAGTTTGTCAGTTGATCTTTAGTAGTCTGAGGTCGATCCACTGCAGGCGTAGGACGAGACGGTCTTCGACTAAATAATTCTAGTGTTAGTCTCTTTTTAGATTGATCCTGTGCACAGCAATATCATCAATCAACATAAATAAACAAATGCTCTACAAGCAATGCAGATTGCTGTCGATTGAGATGCAAAATGTAACCAATGCATGTTAACCTGTCAAAGTGAGAATTGTCCCCTCGTTAACAACTAGGTTCTCATGTGGTTTTCTGTCTGTTTTCTTTTCACTTTTTCTTCAATTCCAGTTAAACGCTTATAACAAACTTTTTAACTGATCAGACGCCATTCAGATGGAAACCAATATTATGCAATAGATAAAGTCTCACTTTCACTGGTCGTAACAGCAGAAGTTCACAAGCTTAATTCTCTCTCGACAATGCTTCATAAGGCATGATAAAACATTTAATACGTGTTTGCTAAACTACAACAATAAACGTGTTTTGTTTTAACACAGTAACACCCAAAACAAGACGGTAGAGCACAAAATCATATTAATATTTCAATATAAACAAAAACATGGAAATAAAAACTAAGGCAAAACTGCAAACAGTTAGTTATAACTATAATTTATTAGGGATTTTCATCCGATATGTTTATATTTTCTAACAAAACACTTGAGTTGGGCTTGCCAAAATTAAATCAACTACTCATATCTATACATTATCACAGCAAATTTTACAAACACTATAGAAGCTTCCACAAGACTGCATGAACCATTCACTGCAACGAAACTAATTTCTAGCAACGCTAACCTAAAACATTACACATGTTAAACCAGAGTGTAGCCTACTAACTCTAAACTTAGCCAAGAGTTGTATTCACATACCGTACTGGTGTCGAGAACCTGAGCCATTTTAGCGAGTCTTCTCATTTTGATTAGTTTAGTTACTTTCTCTTTCATCTTACTATCATCCTCTGTATCCTGAGCAGCACTACCCAGCTCTTCGATCTCCTTCTTCTTACGATAATACTCCCTCTGTCCCTCCATCAACTCTCTGTTATAAAAATTCACATTTGAACAGGTCCAACCCCTCCATAAACTCTCTGTTGTTGGAAAATGGTCAACAATCAGACCATCTACTCAATAGAAATAATATATATAATAATTGATGATTCGGAGTTTAAAGGCAACACACCTCCATCAACACTCTCTGTCAGCAGAAAACAGAGTAAGACCATCAACAAATAAAAATAGGATATTAAGTTAATAAATTAGGAGTTTGTATACTTCACGTTACAAGAGTTTTTCTAGTTAGAAATGACGATGGTCAGACTAAATTTGAGGTAGAATCAAGGCGTCACGGACAAAGCCAGCTTGGAGTTGTCCTTCCTTATGAACGAAAAAAACGGTTTCATGATGTTCATCATCTGAATCAAGAACAGGAATTTAAATTAAAATAAGTGTGCAGACCTTGATCGCTCTGAAACAAATTGTCATGACTATGAAAACAAATAATGTTGAATGAATATAAAACTGAGGTAGTGTGTCTTGCTGGCTGAAATAAAACTTACGCAAAGTCAATTTCTCCGTCATCGTCGACATCCAGCTTCTTCATAAGTTTATCTACAGCCTTCCCACTCATCGGTATGTTCAAACTCTGGAAAAAAATTTCAGGCCTTCAAAAATTTTGGAAGCAAGCTGCAGGAATGAAACGAATAATGTGTACATTTTTATCACGTCAGCTACTAGTTTTGGTCATTTGTGCTTCAATTATTTATAAGAAAAATCCTGATCAGTTTTGCAGTTCAGAACAAATTGAGCACCATTACTCTTTTTTTTCGAGTCAACCCTATCTAAATATGGCAATTGATTCAAGCACACGTTTGACTCATGTCATAGCAAGCAGAGATTGTGAAGCCAACACTTGACGAACTAATGGCATACGCTCTAAGTTACACTATAAACATGTGAACTCCCTTCTTACCTTGAGACCCTCTCTCAGCTCAGTTCTAGTTATAGTCTTACTATCATCTTTATCTATACTCTGAAATAAATCTACCAACTTCAGCTGTCTCTGTGCTGTAAATATAAGAAAATAAAAATGCTACAATCTATACACCGATTATAAGTATGAGTGCTAAAATGGTGGCAAGTGAGAGGTTGTGGCAGGTTCCAACATTGGTTGTGGTTGTGGTTGTGGTTGTGGTTGTGGTTGTGGTTGTGGTTGTGGTTGTGGTTGTGGCAGGTTCCAACATCATTCCAGAGAATGTTAGATAAAAGAATGCCATGGACTCATTCTGTGATCAAACATTCTAGAGCATTCAAAACGCTTGAGCACTTAACATGGTACACAATCAGTGACAGTCATTCCATAATCACTCACAAGTAGGAGGTGACTCAGATGGTAGGAGCACCTGCTAACACTTGTCATTGCTGTACATTGGTTCTAAATTTTTCGAAAATGATTTTAGTAATGCAGTTGTGGGACCAAGCGGCAAAGGGAAAGAAATGTAACAACCTATCCATTTGCAGTTATAATAGGATTTTGGTTAGATCAAGGAGTTCTGCTAACTCCTTGGTTAGCTCAAGTTTGATTATATGTGTCTGGATGAAGCGCTGCTCCCTTCTTATTTATGCCAAAGGGGAACTACTCGATATCCGGAGTTAGAGACCAAACTTGACCAAATCTTGATCTAGTAATATGGTAGTTTAAGCGCTCAAACTGTGCTTGGATAGCTGGTAGTGGTATTTCATTATTCATTATGTCATTTCAGATAATTAAATCGCTACTACCAGCTATCGGGACACAGTATGAGCGCTGAAATCACGCCAGTAATCTAAATTGAACCAGAAGTATAGTAATCATATAATGCTACGCAAAGATATTGTAGGATAAGCTTACCGATACATTCCATAAGTACAGTCATAGGGTCAGCATTCGCAAAGTCATCAGCAGCTTCTCTCTGTACTGTAGCCTTGAGTACTGTACCATGGTTTATATATAACTGTCTGTTCTGTCTCGTCTTATATATCAACTCTAAGAAAGATATCTCTACTGACTGACCCTGTAAAAGATAAAAATTGATACATCTCATTATTTGAAGCGGTTGAGCATTACTAGACAGCAAATTTTTGACCAAAGAATTAGCCAAAGGTTTTTTCTTTATACACTAGGTCTTATATGACCGCCCTAAATAGTAGTAGTGATCCTAGCCTGCCGGAATCGACATCTCTCTTTAGAGAGAGGTGGAGGCAGATCCTTATAGGTTTAAATTTATATTTAAGTCAAGAGGTACTCTCTTTAAGGCCAGTTATTGTGAGTCAAGACAATGCTTGAAATTTACAAATGCACATAACCCTATAGAATTTCCACTTGCATTGAGATGTTGAGGCCTTGAGCTGTATGTTTGAAACTCAACTATAAATGAGACTAAGAACAAGGGTGGCATCAATAACCCTAAACATTTTTAACATGATAATAATATTTTGAAATGTTTGGGACTTTTTCCCATCCAACTTGAAGTTATGCTCCCACATACACTGGCAGGATAACTCCAAGTTGAAAATAAAGA
Source organism: Membranipora membranacea (assembly GCA_914767715.1). NCBI lineage: Eukaryota > Metazoa > Bryozoa > Gymnolaemata > Cheilostomatida > Membraniporidae > Membranipora > Membranipora membranacea. The sequence continues at coordinate 13,752,461 of OU612069.1, read as the reverse complement.
GTTTCTGTTTTATCAGGGAGTTTGGGAAAAAACCTCCCTGGTTGTATAACAATTGTCAACAAGTCTTCAATAGTCAGTCACATATAGATTCAGAGACTCACATCCAGGTCAAGCTCTTTAATTTTACTATGAGGATTCTCACATACGACTCCGAGAAGTTGGTTACAGTATGGAGCAGTAAACGGGTTGTGTCCTATCAGAAAAGTCTCCAAGGTCTCATTCTGAGAAAAACCTGAAAGTATGTGAAAAATCAAGTTAAGCCGTGATGGAAATCTAGCTTTGGTAACACAAGAATAGAATGCAATTTATTTTATGAAGTGGAGACAACTGTTGTTCTGGTCACATCCAAATCACGTAAGCACGTGGTTCAGAAAATATGAGATAGAAATTCTGACAACATATATTTCCTGTTGTTAATTTGGCTGTTTGGGTCAAAAGAAGGCAGCCTTCTACCAAATTAATACAATTTTCTTACACATGATATTTTAATTAATAAATTTGCATGCTGTAAGGCCTGCACATTTTCTATATTCCATATATTTTTGCATGATCATATGTCGTTTCAATCAATGGATTGATTTACACTTATGTTAATTATCCATATGTACCCTGGCTTTTGAAGCTCATTGTATATAATTTTGGACTTACCTTTGACGATATGACCCATATCCACATCACCGAGTCTGTTACTTGATAAGTCGAGGTAAGTTAGACATGTGGTGTCAGATATTAATTCTCCTATTAGCTTAGAGGCGTCATGGAAACCGTTATAACTTAGATCAGCTCTCTTTATTGTGTTATTCATCTGTTGGGTACAAGTAAGGTTATTAGTCTCATTTATGAGTCAGTCAGTTTCAGGTAAGTTACAAGTGAGAGTCAATTATGTTTTTGTGAGCCACAAAGTCGTAATAAATTGACCATTAAAATTCAGTCATGACTTCAGATTGGAACTAGATGCACAACTGAATTTGTGACCAATTTTGACCAGGCTAAAATTTTGTCAGCATTGGGGTCTCTCCTCCTCTGCTGGTACTGCTTAATTTACATGGAGAGGTTAATCTGAATATTTGAATTCGAAATAAAATTACTACAATAGGATTCTCAGGTTGCCATTTCTTTAGCGGCGAATTACAAATTACAATAGCAATTACTCAATTAATCAATATATACGCATTGACGTCTGAGTTAAGATCATGTCTGTTTCTGTAGATTAACGTAAGTATAATTTTCAATTTACTTTCAGGTCTGGACAAAAGTCAGTATCTGTGATAAGACTAATATACATACCTGTAAAGCCTCAATGATTTGTCTAGCACCTCGCTGTCTCAGGTGATTCCAGCTAAAGTCTATATCTATCAGAGCATCATTCCCTTCTGTAATAGAGCAAAGAGAAACACTTTCATGACAAAAATGTGTTAGAGTGCAACAACATGTGAATATGTGTGTGAATCAGATAAGTAGCCTCTCTGCTCGCAATGACTAACTTAATTTGTCAGCAAATTGCCAGTATTGACAAAATGGTTGATAATCTTTATCAGTAGGCATACAAATTTCACTACACACTTTTTGACCGGCCGTCTTTAATGTGTTGTTGCTGTAACCCAACAAACAGAATATAATCATTAGGGCAGGATAACCAAATTCCCACTGCGGTAATGACCTGATATTCCCAGGCAGAACTGGAAAATCCCATATATGTTTTTTTTTCTCCGACCTGATCGCAATAGGATATCCAAAAGATTTTGGGGGATATATTATGATTTTTTTCCAACTTTCAATCACTCAAACTAGACTGGTGCTCAAATTACTTGCTTGCGTACAGATGACCTATACCTACCGATTCCCTGAGCTAATAGCACCCCTCCCTTATCAGTGAATGCGTTGTGACTGATATTCAGCCCCTTTAGTGTTGTGTTTTCTATCATCATATTTTTGAGGTGTACAGCATCTGTTTCTGATAGCTTGTTACCTGCAATTAAATAGTGCATTATAATTAGTATGAGGTTATATGAATCGGTGCACAATAGCAAGGAGTTGTTTGATCATCTAACATGAGAGGACAATCCCTGGTAAACGTAGTGCAGATACGCTTACAAATGGGAGTTTCGGCAAACTCCCTGCTTACACGATGAAAGCAGGAAGATCTATTAGAAACATACACATCAGATTGTTAAATCTCAATAGAAATATTGAAATGAGCTGATATCATTTCTGTGTTGATACAAAGGCATTTGAATGATACTACGTACATACATATCGTTCAAGTTCACACAGCTCTTTTACAGGAAAATTCACGCAAAGTTGTGCTTCAAATTATAGGGTGCACTCAACAGAACAAATTGAAATAAAATATATATATTGATATACTGAGAGAACAGCAGTGATAATCTATCTGCATTAAATTAGAATAAAGTTTAATAATATGTGATACAACAACAATAATAATAAAATTACGTAATACATAACGACAATGAACAGTGCAAAACAATGATAATGTAAAATATACTAACCAGATAGATTGAGATATTTGAGGGCCCTATTTTCCTGTACAGCAGCACATATAGCTGCTATACCCTCAGTACCAATATTATTCTCTGATATGTTCTACAATCAAGACATACTACATGGTATTTTATCATGATACTGAATAATAAAAGAGAAAAGAAAAAGATTCTGGGTTTCATTTGTTTGGTTGGTTATGATCTGTCAGAAATTATGGCAAGAAAGAACATAATCCTCAAGAATTTTTGCCATTAAAAATTTGTTTGAATACGTTTTGCGCAGCAATTACAAGGACTTGGGACTCCTTACATTTTCTGTATGAACTAAAAACAGGTTTTCATCGCTTTTTTCCCAATAAACTTTAAAAGTTTTATTATAATATAGAGCTACAGTGTCACTGTGTAGTTATCACCAATGATAAAACATGATTGTTACATGTTGATGGATTTTGAGCCCAATATATAGATTGATTGAGAGTCATGATTTAATAGACAGCTGTGTGTGGGAGGGGGAGTGCTAAAGACTTGTCTCTATAAATATTATCTATCAATAACATGATGAGTCCTTGAGATAGGTTCCAGACAGTCACTATCTCGTTTTAAAGGACATATTTGTCAGTGTCAACTAATCGCTTCTTCTAGTTAATCAATCATAATTACAGTTAGGAATTCTACCTCTTCACGCTGTGATCCCTAGGGTCTGATGATCATGTTTTTGTTTGACTTTAATTACTCAGAAATTGTAATGGGCGAAATGGAGGTGGGCTGAAGAACCGCTGGATAAAAAATCCAGGTTTTAGAAGTTTATCATATAAACAGATGGGAAATATTGCTGCATACTGAGGATAGGCCAGAAACGGGTAGGGTTCAGCTAGGTTAAGTGCTAAGACTTTGCTCGGGTTGATGGAAGTAGCATCTAGCTATCAACCACATTCCTAGCAACATGATTGGAACGTGGTTGATAATGGTATGCTACAACAATCATCCCAAGCAAAGTTAAAACCGAGGTTGAACTGCTTTTACCGATTGACTAATTATGCAACAATCTGACCATGAATTCAGACTATCACTTCACTGACCAGATCTAGTATGTAGAGGTTTTCCCTGAGTACATCGGCTATGTATACAGAACCATTAGGTCCCATATCTGTAGCTGTCAGATCCAATACAGTCACTGCAGTGTTAGCCTGTCAGCAAAATAATACAGACATGCAGTGAGCATACATGCACATTGGGGATGTGCTGGGAGTTGCCCCCTGTTATAGAGAGTGCTGAACAAACATGACACCATATTTTGCCAATTTTCGCTTATTACAGGAGCATATTCAACTTTTTTGTGTGGCAGCCAGGGAGATTAGGATAGAAACAAAACGCTGAAATATATCCTATGACCGCCATTATGGCACCAAAATCTTCAACAAATTTTGCAACTTCCAATAAAAATATTCCCACCTTAATGATGTATTGTTACACCAGGGAGACAATGTCTAAAATCCAGGCAAGTCTAACAGGTCTAGGTTGCATGACTGTAATATTTTTAATTGCATTCAATCAATTGCAATGACCGATCCGAGGCAACTGCACTAAACAAAACATGTTCTCTTCTAGGGTGAATGATTATTACCTGCGCAGGGTTATGAACACTGCCACCCTTTGTGTGGCTGCGGGAGATATCAAGTATTATTATAGGTCTTAAAGGCACACAAAGAAAGATAGAAACACCACTGACCACGAGAGCGACGCAGGCAGCCTTGATGTTGATCTCTCCTATAGGGAAGTATTTGATAGTGATATTCTCCTTATTCAGCCCGTTATATATAGCTGGTATGGGCTCTGTATGGTAGTGGTGACATGTAGATGTGTATGTGGCCTGACTTATTGACTCAGTGGGGCACTCCTCATCATTATCTGTAACAAAAAATTACGAGTTCAGAGTCAACGTGGTGACGGGCAAATACTAATGAGGGTTGCTCACTAGGACTAGGAGGTAGCTCAGTTGGTTATAGCACCATTACTTCAGCATGCAAATGTTTAAGGTTGTAGGTTCAAATTCCACTGCAGTTCACTGACTACCGCTAAAGCACCCACTATTTTGCTGCCCATTGTTCTGAATGCGGTAGGTGACTTGACAATTTGAGTATTCTCACAGATGGCTAAACAATTCATTGTATGTCTAATATGGAAATATGAGACACAAACGTATAATAAAAATCACTACCCAACAAAATTGATAGAGTCAAAAAAAAGTTTGTAGGTCTACAGGAGCATTAGGAAGCAAGCTTGTCTCGATATTTTGAGTGGGAAGAAATGGTATCACCTCAATTCAATATTGTCACAAAATACTCAATGAGGGTCTCAACAGCGGCAAACCAAATCAAATAAGAGATCTAAGAAAAATTACAAGCTGTGGATTAGGATGGATTCCCACACTTCCGAGGCAAATAGTGACTTAGTATCTACATTTGATTTTTTCACAGGTGTTCTCCAACACTGCCATGACAGACATTGAGACTTATATAGATCACAGTGGAAGAAGAAAGTAAAAGTTGTTCACACCAACAGGGGCAGCATTCAAACTGATAACATCATAGTGACAGGAGGTAAGATAGAATATCATGTCACAATACATCAATTTTACCTTCAGCTTCGTCAGAGTCACCGTTATTGAATCGTCCGTTTTTCAGACCCAGATGCGAGTCCTCTTGATTGTCAAATAGTTTTCTCTCCGAGCCTGATATTTTATTCCTTCTAGCGATTATACGGGTTTGGTCCACTTTACCCCTTCTATTTGGGAAGCGTTTAATAGTCTCTCTGTACTTCATCACAAGGATAGGATCTCTGGCTATAGGTTTCAGTTTAGGAATTGTCGGCTCATTGTCCTAACAAAAGAGAGAAGTAGGTTGTTGATCTTCAATTGCTGAGGCGAAATATCTGCTAAGTTTTGGGGCAAATGGAGGTGCATATGGGTATCACCTTGGCTTTCAACCAGTAAAACAGAAGTATGTTAAAGGAAACCACAAATCCAGCTGGTAGAATTTAAAGGGGAATTGGATTGTTCCAGCATCAATTGATCAGTATCAATGTTCCCTAGCATAGCTTTAGATTAAACTTAAAGCCAAGAAAACTCTTTTCTGATCACTCATGTGATATCACTGGAATTTCTAGAAAATTGCAGGTTATTTACGAGTTTCCCTACATACGCTTTATCCATTGATATTGATAGCCTACAAAGTTATCATTACGTATCAGTGGCTACGTCACGTCATGTCACGTCACATCGACAAGACCCATCACTATGTAGCACAATATCATCTATCCAGACATGGTTTAATTCCAATAAAACATTCAAACAAACTAATATTATATCCTCACCTCATTTGCCGGAATGGTGTGTTCGGTTACCCTTTCATCAAACTTGACATTGCTGGTGCCGATATACCCCCTCAGAGCCATGACAAGCTGACCAGAGATCTCAGGCTACTTAGCAGAGATCTAAGGCTACCATCGATAAAAAAGTTACAAGCAAAGCAATATCCAAGACTTGAGGATGATCTTTCGTTGACCAAAGACTGGACGTAATATGACAACTACAAATGTTGTTCCTACACAGGATATGACCAAGTAGCCTACCAAGCAAAGTTAATTTGTCTGACCCACTCTTGCTCCTTGCAGAGATATTCTTTTAAAAAATACTTTAGACCAGAAAGCACTTGATAGCAGTTTACCTTACCGAGAAATTATTGCTGTCGTACAACTTATTGAACGCAAACTCCTACCTATAAAGTTTTTACATTCATCATCATAATTGCATTGTTGGCAACATCATAGAATTGCTAATTAAAATAATGGGACTTTTGTAGAAAATTTAATTACATACACTATCTATATAGTAGAATGTTGTGGAAATAAACATTACAAACAATAAAATTAAAATTGAATTATTTGTTACAAGTAACTAAATGTGAAATGAAGCCAATAAAATGTTCAGTAGTCTATTATTAACACTCTCCATTCAGCTATATAAATGGCTCAATAAAACATCAGAGGTAGGCGTATTACAGTCTAGCCAAATTTTCTTCAATGTTTTTCAATTATCAACTGTACCAGACAGCAAAAGCGTTTCCACTCAAGATCGTGACTAGACACTGAAATTCTTGTGTCAGGAAATTAAGCGCACCCATACAACTGAAAAATCATTTTATGTCATACCTCTTTCACAGAAAGTTTTGTTTATTAACAATATTCCACAACGATATGATAGGTATTGTTGATAGTAGACATTAGACAATCCAGATGCATGAAGAAACAGGTTTCTTTCTAAGACACAGCTGAAGTCGTTGACCCTCATTTCCCAATTCTCCTCATCAGGGTTGTATTAACACAAAGCATGCCAATAAGGTAACGAAGTTATTTCCTCCACCCTGCAATATTAATAATCTGGTAAACAATAATTTTCTTGATAAGATAAAGATGTTGAACTTACTATTTCAGTTGTTTGATGTTTTTTAATTATAGCCCATTGATATAAATAAATGTGGTTGGTAACTTGGTATGCTGGTGAGGAAATTATTATGACCCCCTTTTTGTTCGAAAGACACATTCTAAGAATAAATATTTTACGAGAAGACAACTTCCTGAAACCATGATATATTAAATTCAATTTTCAATTTATGATTGAAAGCAGAGAGAAAGTTGTTGGTATTAAATCAAGTAAAGCCAGTTTGAAAATACTGCGCCAAACTCTTAAATATTTTATTTTCTCTGACAAAAAAATTAGGAAAAAAACCACCGATGACAGGGGTTCAAGTATTTTAATATTTATATCAATGCTCTTCACTAGTAATCAAGGCCGAATTTGATAGTGTAATAAAAAAAGAAATTGCAGAACTGTGAATATAACTCCAAAACAAATGTATAATCAACATTCTGCGTTGTGTAATATTCGTATTTCTATTTTTAGGACTAGCAACAGGCAGGATTGACAGAGTAAAAGCATTATTCATTCAATCTTCAATTAAATCTATTTGCGATAAGATCAGAAGAAGAGTGGTACAAGTTGGAGGTAATCAAGTTTATACTGGCATTGTATATTAGATCCTTTTCATGACCTTTTTTCATGCGTACAAACACAGCATCTTAAACTTCATATGACGTCTGTAGCAAACTGTTAGGACAAGTCATAAAACCTGTTTGGGAAACTTCATATGATAGAAATAGTTCAAAGCTAATGAATGAAGTCATCCCAGAGATATGAGTGAAATATCATAGGATAGTTTTATGTGTTGACTATGTTGGATAATGGTGACACAGTAAACTGAAGATCATCATGTCTCCATTCCTAGTGGAGAAAAGTAGGAGGAAATTTTTGCCACTTCATCAATGTTTGAAATAGCTAGATTTGAGTCTAACATCTACTCATCCACTTTAATTTCCATAGTCTTCCACCTCAGCTAGCCAAAGCTTAGTGCCAGTTAACACTAAGTCAACCCAAATCAACAAAACCAAACATTCACTTCTCAAAGATAGGTGTTATTATAATTTGTGGGGTCTCTATGAGCTAACATACCTCGTTGAATGTTTAGTTGTTGTTTCCTCCTTCCGTCACACCCCAGGCCTCATAGTCAGCCTTCCTCATATCGATACCGCCTGGTAACATCTTACCTGCGTCATAATACCACTGAAGTATACGTGAATCATTCTTATACATCCTGTGTCTCCTCTCTGTAACAATGTAGGTAAAGATGACTGACAGGATAAAAAGTTTTCCGATACTGTTTGACGTTTTGAGGTTTTAGGAAGTTACAACATATTCATACGTTCAATAAAAATATTAAGGACTATAGTCACACTGCTATCAGAAGATTATAGCTGGTTTTTTGAAACGAGTTTTTAGCGGGTCAAGGAATCTGCGTGATCAAATAAAAGAGTTTGAAACTGTTCGACTGCTGTCTGAGAGTAATCATTTTAATTGGAAGCGGTACGATGTCATAACCACCAGATTTTAAAACAATATATCAATACGTACAGTCCTTCAATGAAGCTATGTTGTACGTTGAGGAGGCCTAAGACGGAAAAACTTCAGATTATTTGTAACCTGTAAAATCATACCACCACTATATTTCAGAAAGTGAACTTTAAGGCCTGCCAATCCCAGCATAAAAAAACATCAAATCTGTTAAGGAATAATATCATAATGCATGGTACAAATATCATTCCGCATGTTATCCAGTTTCAGTGCTAAATTGGTAATACCTACGAGGAGCCGTGTATGCATCCTATGTGGGCTCCTTTCTTGAAAATGCCTTTTGAAAGAAACCCTACAGCCCTTCCGATACTAAGAAATGCAACAAAACTTCCATGCTTGCAATTTTCCAAACTGACCAAGAGATATAATTTATGTGGAATCAATGTGAGAAAAGTTAGAAAACTAAATCATAAGTTAACGACTAGGAATGGATATGAAATACCATAACAATGCTGTGTGTGAAACCATTTTAATTTATTGCCAAACTCTTTGTCATTTACCCTATACTATACCCTTACCAGGTGAGTGGTTGATGCTGTAGTAGGCGGCATAGGATCCAGCCAGGCATACAATCTCCACGGCTACTCCAATCTTAACACCGAGCACACCAAGTTTCATCAAGCTCCACGCTTTCTTCTGCTGTGACTTCATTGTAAAACCTAACAAAACAAAAGTTACAGTGAAATATGAGAGCCACAGTTGTAAGACAGGTCAGGCCGGAGAGTGGCCAGGCAGGTGCTCATATTGATCATAGAATTGTACGTTACTCATTCATGTTAAGTGCTTGAAGAGTATTATTACGGCCGATGTATATTGATGAGTCAGTGAGGACCTAATTATCTGTGGTGATTTTAAAGACTAAATTGGATGGAATAACCCTTTCAATTGGTTTCAACTAGGCTACGGAAACAGGCCATTGCAGACTTTGAGGAACACCCTGGTAGCTGAAAAAGAAATATTTACAGGTAGTTTGTAGGGACCTGTTCTAGTTATGATATCAGCAAGGAGCAACAGCGGTTACTCTTTGATATCAGCAAGCCTGAGCCTGCAGGCATTTCCCTGTAACAGACTGTCTCCTTAGCCTACCCCAGGCTATTAATTACTCTACTCACTGACACCTCAACAACAAGGATGACTTGAATAATTTGTAATGTTTGTTTGTAATGTTTCTGACTCAAACAGGGGCCTACATTACAGGGTCACTTTGCCAACTGAACTAGGCATTGTTAATTCACTGTCCAACCAGGAATATGTGTGGATATTATGAAGGTATAAAAGAGGAGGTGACATGTCCTGCTTACAAAAACTATCCTAACTCAACTGACTGGAGTAACATAACATGTATAATTCATCAGAAAATAATGGAAATCGATAACAAATAGGGTGATAGTTCAACGAGCAGTCAGTGTGCCCAACCACAGAGTCTATGTAGTTGTTAACAAAGTAGTAAAACACACACAAACTAGGCCATGGATGGTTGTATTAATTACACATTTATACAACAGCAGAAAAATTGTCTTTGCGTGAAATGTTCATCCTTGGACAACTGGGACTTAGTAGTATGCCTAATCTAAGTTGGAGCGTACGGGTGATTCCAGTCACACTTGAAAATCTTTTGCTGTGGATACTCAGGCTACAAATGATATTAGGATAGACAACTCCAAATTTATAGTGGTTTTGGTTGTAATTTCGTGATGCACACAGTGAAATCGAGGAATTGGGACACATTCAACGTTTTTTTCAATCTTTTTTTTTTTATACAACTTAGTGACAACATTCTTCATCATTTAAATGATGTCCTTCCGAATGTGCCAATATAAGTAAAACAGCCAAAAAAAATGGAAGTATGAGACGTAGCTGGCTCGGCTAAATACACAGAAAACACTAAAAATGATTATTTATTTATTTATTTATTTATTTATTGAGGTTTTCTAAAAGTTTATAATTAAAGCAAATTAAAAATAACTTGTTGACCTCATACACATTAACATAGATACAAAAAATGACTTGAATAAAAAGATATAAGTGGTAGGGTGTTACATACTATATAGTGTGTAGGATAATGAAAGCATGGTATCATAAATTGCATGAATAAGATGAAAAAAGAAAAGAAGAAACAGAGAGTGGCAAATAAAAATACAAGTTAACAACATTAGGTGGGATTAAATGATAATGATTCATGAGGCTTGGTTGATTTAGTTACAAATGTATGAAAAATATTTAAAAAGGCTGATTTGCCTAGGTTTGATCTAAATGAGGGTTTAATTATTGCACAGTTGCTACGAAGTGATCGTGTATGTCTGTTTGATTTGCTAACGAGATGAAGTATGTGCTTGGATGCACGGCCTTTATGGACCCTCGATTTGACAAAATTGTGAAAAAGAAAATTCCTTCTACTGTGGAGAGTATGTAAATTTAGGAGCAAGCGGCCAGATGTGACAGAAAATTGTTTGGGGGCTGAAGTTATGATTCTGAATGCTTTATTTTGTACTTTTTCTAATGTATCTGAATTTTTGGCTAAACCATCAAGGTACAATGATGAGCAGTATTCTACTATAGGTCTGATCAGTGATTTGTAAGTCTTCAATGAGTTTTCTACTGTCATGTATTTTTTTAGTTTTGATAACAAGTAGACCATTTTGTTTGCTTTAGAGGCGGTGGCATTAGCCTGAGGGGTTAAACTAAGTTCTGAATCAAGAATAACTCCAAGAAGATTGAGTGAATGCTTGGATTCTATTTTCAAATTGTTTATTTGGATTTGGTAAAAATCATCTACTTTCCTATTTGAGAAAATACAGTATTGAGTTTTGGATAAGTTGAGTTGAAGGAGATTGTTTGAATACCAATTCGATACTTCTCTCATCAATGACTCAGATTTATCCATTAAGGTAGGGATATCTGTTGCTGTGCAGTAAATAACGGTGTCATCAGCGTAAGCGAATGCAGTTTTGTGCTTGTTAAGGAGATCATTGATAGCAAGATTGAATAAGATTGGACCTAGAACACTTCCTTGGGGTACTCCACATGTAATCGGTAGTGCACTGGACTGATCATGATCAACTTTCATGATTTGGGTTCGATGTGAAAGATAGGATGTAAATAATTTTGTTGTTGACTCTGCAAAATTTAGTCGCTTTAGAGTGTGGATGAGTTGTCTTTAGACATGAAATATGTAAATGCATGTGTCTGAATGCCTTTTAATTGATAACTGTTTTCAATTGATCACTGTTTTTAATTGATAACTGACTGTTTTTTTTTATAACAAAGGTGGCTAGATTCAAAGAAATTTGAACATTACTTTGATTAATTTTAGTTTAGCCAAGCTAAGCTGTGTTGATATGGATTAATGATCCAAAACTGTAAAGATGGCTAAATAAGAAATCGTGAAATTTTCGAGTTATCTGATGGAGAGGTGGGTGTGTGGCATGTGTTTTGAAGAGAAGTAGCAGTTTGACATCTAACAGGTTAATTTGGAGTGTGCTAGCCTTGTTGAGGTTATTAAACTATGTCAGCGTTTGATGTACATGATAAATAATAAGCTCTCCCGCAGTTTTGGGTGGGTGCTGCTGCAGGAGTTTCTTGTAAAGGGGTGTAGCAATATCCCCACCCCTTGATCAACCGGTTTCAACCATGTGATTACCTAACCCCATCAATAAAAGTTAGTGGCGATATTAATAGCACAACCTCAATTATAGAATATAGAAAGAGTTACTATAGGCTACTATACATATTATTATATATGCATGCCGGGAGATCTAATGTGTAGCAATACACTCCTACTGAAGAGTGTGCCAAGATGTTTAGCTCTTGAGCCAAATACTACGGTCAGACATTTTCACTTCCACCTTCAGATAAGCAGCAAACTCTTGTTGGTAAGACTTTATGGTTTCATTTATTGTTAGTAATTTCCAGGATTCATTTCATTCTCCTTTTTTTCATCCAGTCACATTCAATATCTTTCATTACCTCCGGAGTTTGATATTTTGTTACCCTCTGAATACCAGAATATTTAATGTGTAATTCAGTTTCCAAATTTTAAAAGCTTCCTTGCTTGAATGCCAATATAAAAACTGTCATAAAAAAAATCAAAAATCATCTTCAAATTCCCACAAGACATCCCACTCAAACATGTCACTTGTCATTTTATTTCATCTAGGATTTCGTTACCAGGAGACTATTGAATTGAATATTGATGGAAGACCAAAATAATAAAATGGAGAGGAAACTGCGGTGGATTGTGGGAATGCTCATCCTTGTAGTCGTCTCTCATTTGACGGGACAAGCTGAGGGGTCTTCGGCTCAGGGCCTACTTGGGGTGAGAAAAAAACATCAGGCAAATCCACTAAATATGTCTCTCATGAACTTGAGAATTTGTAATGTTGCTGGTAAATTATCTTCTTGCATTTGATTTGAGTTCACCTTGCAGAGTGAATAAGCCTTCCTACAAATAAAATCACATGTATTTTTTCACATGGAAAAGTTCGTACTTATAGCTTTGTTGTTTGCATCGTCACAATTTACCATTCTTTCCATTAGGTGCCGAGAAAAAGTAGAAAATAAGACCCTAGAAATGTATGAGTAAACAAAAGTTATATAAAATTGAAATTCAACTCTGCTTTGCTCGTCAAGAGAGCCCCTAGATTTACCAAGTGATGCCATCAACAAATTTACTTTTACTGAGTCTGTAACTGCAGGTTGTATATCACCTGCTTGCCATGTTATCAAGTTTTACATTCGCACATCGCATTACATCGATTTGAATACATTACAAAATAATATTTGATAGAATAATCGTGTTTGGAGACTCTACTGCTGTGACTATGGACACATACACATGTGTACCAGAACCACTACAGACCTGGAGTACACCCTGGATACAGAGTTCATGGACTGTATCGCCAGAAACCAGCAGTGTGAGAGATTGTGTGTCCACAGAGATAAGAAGTAGTGATTGTCTTCCATTATGCAGTTGTCGTGTTAAAAGACTAAAAAAGAATACATAAATGGAAATTTAATTTCTTCTTCAATTATTTTCTGTAAGACCACGGCAAACTGATGCTTTTATCAATCCCTCTTTATCAACAGTACAGTTGCACTTTGCAGCTATGCAAATTTTTTTGTCATAAATGTGAGAAATATAATGAATTTCGGTAATATTAATATATTTGATAATCAGTCTACAGTCACATTGTTATTTTTGAATAAGTTTTTCAATATAGTTCTGCTATAGCCTGTCAGGCAGCCACTTTCTGTTGTCGCCGCCTGACAAGGCTATTTCTGCTATCTCTGTGATTATGAGTCTGAGCTTCAACAGCCCCTCAAATTTTTTATTCTGGCTGCTGTCTGTTTGTCAAATGATATTTTTTTGTAGTTTCCTCAATAATGCCCAAACTGAAATTAAATATGACAAAAACTAGAACAATAATTTTGTTGCTGATAACTTTCATGTCATATATCTCAAGCACTTCCAGATCCATAGCCTTGCGAACATTGCTATATAGACACAAAATTCAGTTCATCAGAAAAAGAAACCTTCTATTGAAAAAGAAAAAGATGCAGGCAACACCATACTAAACATCTTAGGCTAATTTTACAACGAATAGTAACTAGTGTCGACGCTTTCACTGCTAAGACAGCGACTTGACAGTATAAGCAGACTACAAATGCATGTCCTTTAATGACTGTGATAAAATGCAGTGCATAAGCTTATGTGAGTGAGCCCTGCCAGGGTCACTAGTATTGACATTTCTTTATTAACCTCCTGAGTGGGGATGTGAATGAAAATGGAATGCCACTACCAGCTACCCGGTCATTTATTGAGCACTTTAACTGCCATGGATTAAAAATGTTGATTTCCACTCTGGTTGTCTATCAACATTATCACAAGGTTTCGAATAAAAATTCTGAAAATTGTATAGAAAAAAAAATGATGAGAAGAGTTGAGTTTCAAATCACCAATACCTAACTCTGAAGTGTATCGATGACAATCATGACCGACGCCAATTTCAATCCAAATTCTTATTTTAGTATAACTTGAACAAAAGGCAACAGCTAAAGCAGCAGATCATGATTCACTGACATTGGGCAAACCAGCTAGTATTATTATCACCAAAGGTTACTTATTGTACTGGGCAACCTTTATAATCTCAAATAATTTAGAAAAGCTTTATCAGGTAGATTGATTGGTGTTCCTATTGTTCTGACTAAGAATTAGATTTAATCTCATAATTATGCTTCACCCCTGGAGTATGGTTTAGTAAACTGATAGAGGCTCTTTGTAATCAACATCAACTATATAATGGACTTTTTGAGCTGATTCGAAGTTGGTTATAAATATTTTCATTTTGCATTTATGAATCAGCTATGAGTTTCATTCACATCCCATTTATAAGCTGACCTTAGAGAGCATTTCCATCCATTCATGTAAATTAATAAGAAAAAGGATGCACACTTATATAGTTGGATCTAGCCCTGTCAGCGAACCATGATCTAAGCCTGATCTCTGATTCTTTTTCGTAGGCGGCAAAACCGAGGCCCTGCTCCCTAACGCCAAAGAAATATGAGACAATGACATCTATGATATAGTATTCTGAATTCATTTTACTTCAACCTTCCTGCTCCCACAGGGGCGATTACATGCTGGTATAGTATATCAAGGAAGAATTAAACCTGATCAAATATATTCAAACCATAATGATGAGAAAGTCTCTAGGCCAAATTCACTGATTCAGAAAATACCTAACTGTATCTGATTAGACTGCAGAAACAAGGTTGTTGGGCTAGGCAACTTCATAGAGACTTTTATCATGCGTTAGAAGGGTATATTTATATATATAGGGTATATATTTTCAAACGTAGAACAGGAAACTGTTTTTAACCAAACTTGTGTGCCTTTGATGTTAACACTCTCCATTTCGATAAAACCTGTGCTTTCCTGATCAAAGACAAACAAAATATTCTGACCCTTCTATCCCTTTAATCTCAGAGCCAGTGCTGCCACAACAGCTGGCAGCAAGTGTGATCTATCAACTCTGTTTGTTTACAGGTGCAATCGTCTTGTAAAACCGATGCCTTTGATTGTCGGCGAGAGCCAAGCGATGATCTATACATCATATGTCAATGAATACTTTGATTGTTTAGAAAGTGTCGCCCTCAATTCGTCTCAAGAGCGGTCGGTCGACAAGTGTTCATCAGTTATTTTGTTCCAGTGCATGTCTGTGATTGTTTGTAGAATTAAGTGCAGATTGAGCTGTTAGAATCTCAGAGGTTTGTCTTCATGATTTGGTCTGGAGATTTCTGAGTTTCAAGTGGGAGAGAGTGAAGACTGCCTAAAAGATTTATAATTTATTGCAAGGTGAGTTGTTGAAGATAAATTTTAACTAAAATATTATATATTATATTATATATTATATATATTATTGCTGTCTTGCCAAGCTTTTAGTCTTATCTCGAAGAGAACTTTCATGATTCACGGAAACCAAATTGTCTAAATGGATTACTAACATTATATAAATTATAGGATTAAAGTAATTCCCAAAGTTGAAACAGTTTAATGAACAATTGTCAATTATTTGCCATAACTTGTTCTTTTTTGAAGTTTTGCAGACCATTCATGGCATGAAAGTTTTGTGAAGCTGGCAACTCAATCGAAACATTAGCTGTCTTTTATGTAATATCAACTCCATTCTACTTAAATTAGGTACTGATAATTTGCTCCACTAACCCATAAGAAAATGAAAGAAAACCCTGGTTATGACACCCTTGAGGTTCACTGGATGTATTTTTTTGGCTCAAGGTGTGCTCCAGTTTGTTTGCAAGCTGTGATGTTGGCTTTTGAATTTGACCATATTTTTTCCAACATTTTTTATTAAATATTATCTAATTGACCTAGCTAAGAATGAGGATTGTGGCTATCTTCTGGGTGATAATCTGCGTGGTTCTGTCTGGAGAGAGATCATCTTCTTCAGCAGCACCAGTAGAACAGTCTGGAAATGGTTTTCAGTCTGGAGCTTCCGCTGTGAGTAGTAACTGTAGTGGTTAGTAAGCAGGCTCCCTGGCCAATCAAAAACATCTGAAAAACCCAAAAGTTCAAAACGCACAAGGTGAACCTGCCTGCAAACATACTGGGAACATTCTGGCTTGGGAATGGCAGCCTAGCCCATAAAGCAGCCCCTGCTCATGATGATTCCAGATATGGTGTAAACCAGACTCACGGCATGGCTTGTCCTAGGTTTTGCTGTTTTGCTGCATCACTGAATTTCAGGCCTCCCAAAGGGTCCAAAAGGGTCCAAAAGGTGTTCTTATATTTTTTCAATCAAGTGAATGTTTTTTTTAGACTTTTGTCAACGTAACCCCGGTAGGCCGGTCCCTGCTAATCAATCTCATACCAGATATGCCTCAGAGCAGCTCCAAAATTTTTATCTGAATTTCAAACACTATTCGAAACAAAACATAACTTAACTGCTCCTTTGCACTCATACCACTACCACTACCAGTACCAGTTCTATATGTTATAAAGACCGATATTGCAGATCATGGTTGGAGGTGATATTATGATATGCTGTGAGTACAAACACTACCGTGGCTGTAAGAAATTTGGAGGTGGATATGCCGAGTATGGATACAACGCGTGTAAGCCAGGTTATGGTGGGTGTCTGAAATACTGCAACATTAATCCAACACCTACTACCTCAACTTCCTCTACAACAACAGCTCGTACTTTGATGTGAATTTATTTACAACTAATGTCATAAATTAAAAGAAACTGACTTTATCCAAGGAGTTGGTAGACCTACAACTCCTTGCTTTATCAGAGAACAAACCAGTAGAAAAGAGAAAATTGAATTGAGTCTTGAAAATTGAAGCTAGACTCACTCCTTCCTATTACTGTAGTATAATTGTAAGGAATAAATTGTGAACGAACATGAATTATCAATTTTTCTGTGGTTCTCAATATACAATAATCAACTAACAAATTGTTGAAATTTTTTCCAGAGTTTTATTATAAAAAACAACAATATTTTTAAATTTCAGAGCTGGCTATTTTTTAAAAATTTCTTGTTTTGTCTCATGAACTGTTCTATATTCCTGTTTCCATCTTGTCAGTAAATCATAAAGTGATAAAAATAATCATGATTATCATCAATACACTCAGCAGAAATATTTTGGCCTATTCTCGCTTGATATACAAGATTTTCTGCTTATTCGAGATAATTTCTACCATAGAGGAGTAAATGAACGCAAGAATTTTTTAGCTTCAGTTTGAGTTGCCTGTGCAAGCTGTCTGGGTTGGCCTGCCGAGACTATAGTTCAAGGGCCGCTCAATGTTAGCTAGATTTCCTAGAGAATAGCTAATATTTCCTCACATTCTCTTTAAAAGGCTTCAACTTCAGCTAGTAAAAATATAGTGCTAGCTTACACCTTGTGCTAGCCATAGTGCTAGCCATAGTGCTAGCCACTTCCAACTAAATTATAGCTAATATTTCATCTCAAGAATAATAATATACAGACGACATCTGTTCAATGTAATGTCAGCAGAAATTAATAAGACATCAATCTGTAATTGGATTGTCACTTAGATGCTTAATCTGATTTTAGTTGGAGAATCCAAGCGTCGTCAATATTATGAATATGAGTAATCCACCCTTTTTGTATTAACCGATAACTCCAAGGCTACCAGGATGATAAGGTTCAATCATAGACTTAATAATAAACCTAGACAGGACAGGACACCATATACAGCTGAAGTGAGGCACTTAATTGTGGGGCAATGTAACGCCACTGGAAGGTGTAGAAGCAATGTTACTATCATTGATTTACTGTCCATAATCCAGGTTTTTTGTTCATAACTCGATCAATTTTGATTGGATATTGAATTTGAAAATTGCAGCAACATCTTGCTATTAACTTGATGCTATTTCTTCTTCTAAAATTATTTTTTGTCTGAAATTAATATCAAACTGTTCAAGACAAGCTGCTAAATCTATTGTAATTTTCAAACTCAAAATCCGATCAAAGTTGATCTAGTTATCGACAAAAAACCTGGATTTTGGACAGTAAATCAATGATAGCATCATTGCTTTTACACCTTCCAATGTCGTTACGTCGCCCACAATTAGATGCCTCAGTGCCTCAATGCTGATGCTCAATATAGTGTCCTGTCTAGGTTTTTATTAAGTCTATGGGTTCAACTCATACATGTTATCACACAATTGAAGTTATGCTGAATATAGCCGCTGACAAATAACATTTATCACAGGATTGATGTTTATGTTGGTCATACTAAAGCTAAATTTTGCCTGGAATTGAGAAGGGAGAGGGAGTTCATTGCTTGAATGTTAATCGCGTTACCGATGTGAACAGTAAACAGTAGACAGTATCCTAAAATCAAGAGATTTCTCATGTTGATGATGTCATGTTTCTAGCATTTTTAAATTGTCTGAAATTGAACAACGTATTGTTTCGACATAATTGAATGAAATAAAATTTTGTCCAAATGACTTGGACCTCAACCCGATGAATTGATCAGAGTGATGACAGCTATGAAGCTGAGGAATCGCATTTTGGTTTAGCCTTCCTCCTTCCTTTCTGTAGGTCTATGATAAGTCTGCAGTCCGACAATAGAGCTGTTTATAAACCATGCATTGTCAAGGGCAAGAAACACATTAGGGGTTTGCCTGAGGATGTAAGTAAAATGTCAAGTGTACATTCCTGAGTGATCGTTGACAATAACCTATGCCTAAACCCCCTGTCGGGTCTATCCTAGCCAGTATAGACAAGCTTTGTTGGTATGGGGAACCCCTACCCCAATCAGCAAAGGTTTAAACCGGGGAGATCTCCTTATCTCACAAACTCCCTGTTGCTAAGTCTATCCAGACTGTTCTGAATATCATCATTACAGAGTTGTCTACTCACAAAAATAGTGGAACATTCTAGTTTACGACACCCGTCACAAAACAATGTGATTAATCAGACCTAGATTTGACAAAGAATTTCCGGCACAAACACTTTGTGGCAGGTCGCATTGCGTGGGGTCTGGCTATTTTTTTGTGCTATCTAAATTTTTTGAATTAAAGAAGTATTTCTTATTGTAATATGTCTAATGACTACAACCAACATGGACAAAGTCTAGATCAGCAGGTAAGGAATATAATGATACCTAATTTTTCATATTTTTGCCTCTTTCTTCTTATGTTTTCTTTGTTGATAATTTTTTTTGTATTATTTTCATTCAATCAAAACCAAATTATTCTCAATCACAGTCAGTGATAATGAAGAATGAAGTTCCATTCATTCACCATTCACCACCTTTTTTGAGTCATTCAAAAACTAATGTTTTTCAATGGCTAGGGATGCATTGCCTGCTGCTTGTTTCCATGAAACCAAACAATATTAAAAAAAGTCAAGAAGATAAAACAAAATTGATTTGCGCAAAGTCATAAGAAAAAATGGATTCTCATTATTATGGTGATGAATTGATGATTCATGATCATCATGTCATTCATTGTAATCCATTTCTTCTTCATGAGATAAATGATTGGGGAAATTTGTTCTGCCTTCCACTCTACTCTACTGAACTCCTTTCTTTTTTTTAAATCTCTCTCCTCTTGTCTTGTTCAGTTTTTTTCTGTATGTTGGCCTTCCCTATGTAAGGTCCTGAGACTTAGCATGAATGAAGAGTTTCCAGAATAGAAGTAACAAAAGTAATCACTTTTTATTTAGCTGCTCTCCAGCAAACTTTAATGATACAGATACATATAAGATTGATGATACATGAAACACAAGATTGATGATACATGATATGACTCATCTAATTAACGCAACCCTTGTACAATGTAAGGCGGGGCAAGCTAGGCCATTGATCGGAGAGCTCGCCTCCTTCAGCAGATGCGAACCTGCAACTCTCAGATTGAGAAGTTCGAATCCTAACCACTACACCACCCTGCCTGCCTTCATCAGTTGTCAGTGCTTCAATGCCATAAAATTCTGATGAAATTTTAGTTAACTAGGCGTTTAATCTTCTCAAAAAACTTATTCCTGTTTTGTTTATTTGACAGTTTGCTGGTCTGGACATCAACGGATCTGCTCCTGGTGGACCACCACCAGGCGGTAACAAACAATGTAAGTCCATTATAATCTATGTACTATATATTATCATGCATAGAAGAAATATTTTTGGATTTCCACACCATCCATTAGCGATGAGAGGTAGAAGACCTTAGTTTTCACCCTAAATCCAGACATACAATGCCTATTGAAGATATATATTATCTCAGACTCACGCTTAATTTATTTGATGATTTGGCTTAGCCGGATTTTTGGCCTATCTATTCAGTTTCCCCAAGCTACTAAACATTTTGATGTAGGCCTATCTATTCATAAATCTGCTATCACAATTGTTGAGGGCTCATCACAGCGGGGATTAGCTTTTACTACCCTTTCTGAAACCTAGGGCCTAATTAAAGGCAGGTATGGGAAATTAGTTTTGGTCTATATGATTATGATTGCTGTTTTGTAATTATTTGGGATTCTAGGGTTTATGTGAAGGATAACGACCTGTGTTACATTTCAAGTTGTACAAGAAGCTGCAACGCTGTCTTATTTAGTAGTTATGATGGTTGTCTAGTAAGCTAGTCGATCTTGATCAAGTTTTTTGCTGGAAAATAAATGTCAAATACTCCGCATGGAACTCAACTCGATACACTGGTCAAAAATTGATGACTCCATGGTGCATTTTGCTCAAAGGAATTTCTTATTCAAACAATCATTGAAAAGATTTCCGGACAAATTATTGATAAGGAGGGGAATTACCTTTAAGTTAATTCTACATGAAGGGGAATACCCAAATTCAATTCAAAGAGTTCTTCCTGTAGGTCTTTAGAAGCAGTAATTCCTTTGATAGCATTCCACTCAACTCAGTAATCTTTATATGACCTGTAAACAAAGGCAACATTTTGAGACCTTCCATCAAATATTGATGCCAGGATGCCAGGAATATCAGAGTTAGTACATGAGTGTATATTATTCTGTTTTTAAGACGGTGGAGGCCAACCAAGGTCTAGATACGTACCTCCACACGCCCGTAGTGCAGGCGGAAACAGAGGACCAGAATTACCACCAGATAACTTTGGAGGTGGTGGCGGAGGATTCCGAGGCGGTCGAGGAGGCGGCCGTGGCGGATACAGAGGGTAAGCAGCAACAGGTGTAGACTAATTTTTTTATCTGCATAACTGTGAATTGAAACCTATAGAGAAATGTTTGGTGGCAAAATGATGAAACAGAGTGAAATCACTCTAGTTAGAAAATCTATGGCAAAACCAAAGATACCAAGTACTTTTTTGCCTAACCTAGTGTCATTTGGGTGTATTGAGAGACTCGGTGAGCTATTTCTATTTCAATTTTTTTTGCTATTTCTCATGCTTATGAAACATGTTATTCAGTGATAGATTATTTGATTTTCATCGTTAGTCTGAAAGTTATAATCATGAGCACTGAGCTTCCTCTCATGAATCAAAATTATTTATGTAACTTTACATGATGACATCATAGGCTCTCGAAGCCAAAACACTCACTCATCAATCATATATTGATATTGCTTGATGAGACAATGGTAGGGTAGCATAGCCTTGTCATGCTGCTATTTCTTATGTTATGGGGAGTACTCCCCAAACCAAACCAGTAGCCGCATGACAAGCTAAGGGTAGCAGCTTAACAAGTAGCTTCTTGGTGTGGTATTGACAAAATTGAATGATTAAATGATGATTTTTCAGTGACCAGGGCGGATATGGGGGTGGATATAACCAGCAGAGAGGAGGGGGAGGATTTAACGGTGGCCCCCCTCAGCAAGGATACGGTGGCCCCCAACAGTTCAACAATAACCAGGGAGGTCAGGGCTTCGCTATGAATAACAGGTAAGAGTTAGTTAGTGGTCTATCAAATGCACAGCTCAGCTCTCATGGCGACCAACCAATTATCGTATTGGTTTTTGACCCAGCTGTTACATGTGTGACCGTAGTTGTTGGGCATAGACAGAAATATTTGTTATATAATGGGAGGTTGCTGAACTCAGGAAGAAAATGCTTGTTTTGATAATGATGGAAGTGTTGGTGAAACTTTGTTACACAGTTAATGTGAGATATCCCCTGTGGAATTTATTCAAACACTTTTGTTGATCAATTCGGCGATAAGACATTTACGAAGTGGTGATTCATTAGCAACTAAAAGTGCATTAGCTTACAGCGATGTGAACTCCTCACTGCCATGAAACATCATTGAGTGTCGAACTGTGAGTTAACCCACCAGACAATTTCTAAATAAAGCAGATAAAAGATAAACTAGCGTACTTGAAACCGAGCCATCCACTCAACAGTGTGTGATGTGTGATGTGTGATGTGTGGAAAACTGCACTGTATTCTTGGAAAATCTTTGTGGGTGTTAATGTGAAAATTGACTATACTAGGTGTGAAAACAAAAACATGTATCACTCGATGAAATTGCACCCTTTCATTGTTGTTGGGTTCGTACCTAAGTACACCTTTCTGACCTGCCCACTCTCTTCACTAGTAAATAGCTGATATACTTGATGCTGATAGCTCAAGAAATGTTTTTTTTAATTTGTTATTTAATTGATGCAAAATTTCTGCTAACCTTGGCCAAGGTTGAACTGTGACTTTTTGTCACAAAGAATTTGTGTCGCAAACAAGCAAAACAAGAAATTAAACTTCGGGTTTGTTTAAATCACTATTTATTCACCTACGTTGGCAAAGCTAACAATCTGCTGTGATTGTATTATAGATGGGCTCCCGATGAGATGGGAGGCCAGGGTGGTGGCTTCAGAGGAGGACCCCGAGGAGGCGGTCAAGGTGGACCACCCCGTAATATGGAGCAGCAGCAGGGACAGTACAGATATGAGGCTAACAGCAGATGGGAATCACCCGCTCCTGAGAAGCCTGACTGGACTACACCAGGACCACGAAACGAGAGAATGGAACTGTGAGTGACACACATTCATATCCTACTGCTTAGAATACAGATATAAATCTTATCTATCATTCATTTATTATATGAGTGACATGCAGGCTAGTGAATGAATGTATAAGTATTGTTAGTCGAGATACCTGTGAGAATCTAAAGTTTGTTTGTTCGGCTTCCTTATTCACTGTTCTCCCACTGGAGACCTAAATTTCACTTTAAACGGATGAGGGAGGGGGGAGTGCTAGGGGGCGTGGACAAACTAATATTTTGAGATCTATGAATTGGAGAACTATACAAGTGTTTGTGGTTTGACTAAACTGGGGTCTCAATTTTATAATAATCCCATCCCTATTTATTGACCCAGCTTTTGTCAACAGACCACACAAAAGTTCTAATGTGGTCAGCAATACAACCCACATTTGTACGTATAATGCATGCTACACAGTCCTAGTCTAGAAGATTCTTGAAACTCAAAGGTTATGAAATGTTGAGAGAATTGTTTGTGAGCATCTTTGTAAAGCAGACGGTTTATAAGAACATATTTCAAGGGATTACTGTCAACAGGCTGATTAAGATTCTTTTATATGTCTGGGATTTTCTATCACTTGTTGAGTGAGTGATCTCGAGCGCTATCATATCACACGATGGGATTGATTTTAGATCCCGCCACTCAACACTGTAGCAGCTGTCTCGAGGGCTTATATTTAGCTGAAAACTTTCCAAGGCTACTACATAACCTTGTGCAATGTTTCCGTAGCCACTATCCTGCCTGTTAAAGTAAAATGAATACGGTTTCTTTGTTCCTAATGCTATCAATCTTGATGCAGTCATGATGTCAAGTTATCCTTCCTATTGCATAATATTTGGTCATATTGCAAGTTGTTTGAATTTTCTTTCACTATTGTTGTTGACAGGGAGTTATTTGGTACAAATCCAACAGGAATCAACTTCAAGAACTACGATGACATCCCAGTGGAGGCTACAGGAAATGATGTACCACAGTGTATCAAAACCTTTGCCGATTCAGAGGTATAGTAGTTGTTCAAAACCCAAGGCTGTATCATGAAATGTTTCCCTACTCCATGACGTGGTCCTACAGGTTTTTTTGCTAGTACTTTTCTGTGCTGTACAGTGGCTTGTTGATCCATCACATGATTATTATGAATGCCATAGGCAGAACACCTTCATTCATTCAACTGTGAACCCACATAAAAATCCATGCTCATGGTCAAGCACTCCAAGTTAATTCCCTTTGCCATCAGGGAGGGTGGGAGAGGATATCACACCCTCCCTGTTGCCATCTACTAGTGCCACATGTCAAAACAGAGTTGTCCTCTATCAGGCTCAATGTTCAAAGGGGAAATAACTCCTTTTTATTTTACCTGTGCATACTCTACTACGATTTTTTTTATGTAGAAATCTAGCATTGATATTTGATGTATTTTCTAGTTGGTTGAGATCATTCGAAATAACATAGATCTGGCACAGTACAGTATGCCCACACCAGTACAGAAATACTCCATACCTATCGTTGTGGGTAAGAGAGATCTGATGGCCTGTGCTCAGACTGGCAGCGGTAAAACAGCTGCCTTCCTCATTCCAGTCCTCAACAGGTTAGTCGAGCTGCTACAGCTCTAGATGAACGGCCAGGTGCTTGGTTAGATCGAGCATGATCCAATTTGCCGGTATATAGGGTTTAAGCAGCCACTGGTTCACCAGTAGAATGGTAATGACTGGACTGCGGGCATATTAGATCAAACTTGTCCTTACACTTAGTAAAGTGATCTGAGTGATGGAATTTGGATGAATTTTATATTAGCATGCAAGAGCTCAAAATGATGAATCACTGAACTCCTATCCAGAGAAGTATTACTGGAAGCCCTGTCTGGGTTCATTATGACAGCTTATCATACTAGGGTCCTACTGATCTACCTAGCATGTCTAATTATGCAAGATGGGATCCCCTCCCAGTGGTCATTTGTGTGATTTTATTATGTTAATTTCTTTGTCTAGCCTCCTTTTTACCTTCTGTTCTAAAGCACATGCTGATGAATAAGTGTTTTTTTCTTAAACTAAAAACACTTAGTTGATGAATCAGTTTATGCTTTTGTGAACCTTGAAGCTCTGCATGGTATCCATAATGGATTCATAATATGTCAAAAAGTTCTACATCTTGCCTTGCGCTCAATGATATAATTTCTATTGTGTGATGTAGGATATATGAAGGAGGACCCGGAGACACCCCAGAGCCACCTAGAGGATCCTACCAGAGAAGAAAACAATACCCTATAGCCCTGGTGTTAGCTCCTACAAGAGAGCTCGCCTGTCAGATATACGATGAGGCTAGGAAGTTTGCCTACAGGTCAGTCGTGTGATTAATGCATACCAGCCATTGCGTGATATGCCAATGCTTGTTATAGGACGTCACAGTGCAGTTATCATGTTTCATCTCATGTGAAAACTACTGCCTGTATATTTGAGTGGCCAATGCATACCCAGATCAAGTTCAATCCAATTGCCTGCATTCTAGTTGCTCCCTTATAGTTGTCTGGCGGCGTGACCTGTGGAGGGGAAGTAACTCCGAATTCAGCCAAATGGACCAAACTTGGTCTCATGTATAGCAGCCTAGACTGTCACGCAGCTACTTTTTTTTGTACCCTCCCCCCCCCCCCCCAAAACAAAAATGAAGCTGCAATACATGGCTAATACTAGCCATTACGTGATATGCCAATGCTTGTTATAGGACGTCACAATTTCATATTTTGAGGTTTGTTTGGGATAGAGGTTGCGGTGGAACGTCACATCTGATGAAATATAAAACACCTTTTCATTAGAGCATGGTCTTAGTTTTATTCAATTCATTATGACAAAATGACGTACAAGACAAGAAGTTAATCATGCAAGGCAAACGGTCTGCCCTTGAGTGACTAGGCATATCAATTGGGAAGTAGTCAGATGCAAAAAAAATCCGCCTGTATCTCCACAAGCCTTTAAACAGTTGAACTGCTTCCTACAAAAAGAATAAAATAAAAAACATTTATTCAGTTAAATAGCTGTTATATACTCTATCCTCCGTGATAATATTATGTACTCTTTCCAAATCAAGCTCGAGATCAATTCATGTCTTCCAGATGCTTTGTTTGGTGTAGTTCGTGTTTGTTGTACCCTTTATGGCTGGCAGGGAAACTTAACTCCAGAATTCTATTTATAAATATTTTCATGTTTTTATAATAATAAACTTTGTATTGTTGTATAACATATTACTATTTTTTTTTATATTTTAATATCGCATTTTACTTTGCCATACAGATCTATGGTGAGACCAGCTGTAGTGTACGGTGGTGCCGACGTCGGAGGACAGATGAGAGAGTTAGACAGAGGATGTCATCTACTAGTTGCTACTCCTGGTCGTCTCGTGGATATGCTGGAGCGAGGAAAAATCTCACTCGAGAAAATCAGGTACCCTATTCAGTTATCTTAGTCAATCTATTGGTTGGAGGTGTCAATAGGATTTTTATCCAGGACTAGATCTAACTTGCTCGCCTTACTCATAATAGACATTGATAAATAAAGAGATGCACTTCAGCTTTATTCTGACAGTTTTGATTTTTAAATCAGCCAGCCTTCTAGTTTTGTTTCATCTTTGATGCTCGTAACGAATAAACATTACCTTATCCTAAGTCTTCACTACAGTTAAACTTATCACTTGCCAAGACCAACCCTAATCATATAAACGGTTTTTTTAAAGTTTTTGTTCATTTTCGTATTTTTAAATATGATAAAGGTAAACCCAGGTCCTCTTTGGTTTGTGAGTAAACTGTATATGTTTGTTTGCTGTTGACAGATTCCTAATTCTGGACGAGGCTGATCGTATGTTGGACATGGGATTTGAGCCACAGATCAGACGTATTGTAGAGCAGGATAACATGCCTGCTACTGGTACCAGACAGACACTTATGTACTCTGCTACCTTCCCTAAGGAAATACAGGTAAGTCAGAGCGATAATATGTATAAGTGGTGAACCTGTAGCAGCACATTGTGCTTAGACTTATAGGCATCAATTTACTGACAATGTGGTCAGGTACCATACGATTTAATAATGATATATGTATCAGTGTATGTCTGGTTGTCTTGTTCTGGCTTTTTCCTGTTCTCATAACCACAGTGACAGCGAAAAACATTGTGCCCTGTTGGGGAGGACTCTAACAGTGCGGAAATGAAGTTTGTGGCCAATCAAATTTTAGTCCTGGCTTCACATATGCGCTTCTGCACTGAAAACACGCCTATTTCGCATTTCCAAACATTCCCTTTGCAATGCTGTAAGGCCCTCCTTTATGATGAATTATTGTCACTTGGTTGTTAGGATTTGATTCATGAAAATCTTTTTTCCTATTTCTCTCTTTCATACATGATATACTATTGAAATTGTAGATGTTAGCTCGTGATTTCTTACACGACTATGTGTTCTTGGCTGTGGGACGGGTAGGATCTACCTCAGAGAATATCACACAGAAGATTGTGTGGGTAGAGGAGATGGACAAGAGAAGCTTCTTACTCGATCTTATCAACGCTGCAGGTAAGAAGAGCTAAAACATACCATCAGAATATACTCCTAGCTAGAGGAGCGGAGAGAGATTAACATACCTGTCTGTGATTAATTGGCCAGCCAGTAATGATCTCATTTGCTGAATCAGAGTCGGTGACTTGGACTGGAAATTTAGGTAGTGAGAATCTTTGCTAGCTATCATTTAGTTGCGCCAAAACTAGGTAAAAGTGAAATTACTCCCGGTATTTGTTTAAATTTTATCCCGCAAAGGTCTGTATGAGGAATGCATCCTAATTTCACCCAGTTTGGTATCTATGTCTGAAAGCTCATTCAAAGCCCCATTGAAATAGAACAGTCTCTGTTTATCAGCAGAATTGGTAACGGCAAGATCACCAAACCAACTTTACTCCCCACTGCCACGTATATTTAGTGCAGCGCACAACACTACCCTCGACTATACGAAACAAATATCATTTGCATGTTTTATCTTTGCTGATGTCGATTTATAGGACCAGACTCGCTGACTCTGGTGTTTGTGGAGACTAAGAAGGGAGCCGATGCTCTGGAGGATTATCTCTACAGAGAAGGGTTCCCCTCTACTAGTATCCACGGTGACAGATCGCAGAGGGAGAGAGAGTCTGCACTCGCCTCATTCAGAAACGGCAGAACTCCTATTCTAGTCGCTACTGCTGTAAGTTGTTGCCCCTGTTTTAGAGGATTACCTCCCCTGTACTATTTGTTGACTACGATTATTTGCATGAAACATCATGCATTATCAATAAGAGAAAGTCATCTAACTTGAACCTGAACACTGGTACCTTTACATCTATTGGTGTTGGTGTAACCCTACCTTGCTCTCAATAAATCACTCAAGTGTGTTTTTTTCTGGAATCTACATTCAGTTATTAAGTTGACCGGTGCATTATGAAACCTATTTGCTTCAATCACATCTTCATACTACGCTAAAGATGAACTCTTATACTTTGTTTATAATAGGTGGCAGCCAGAGGATTGGACATACCTAATGTCAAGCATGTCATCAACTTTGATCTGCCCAATGATATCGAGGAGTATGTACACAGGATCGGACGTACCGGACGTGTAGGAAATCTCGGTAAGTCTCATACAGGCTGACCTGTGACCGTAGGAAATGTATGTACGTAGTTGAGTGGGGTGATATCTGTTTAAATGGTCAGAAGAATAGCTGTTGCTAAGCTCAAAGAAGTCAAACTCTTTCCTCCTTACAATACAATTAAATTTTAATGATTCTTAATTCTATCAGACTATAGACAATCCATAGTCTCTGTATATATGCATCAATAGATCTATACAACATAGTGTCTAGTCCCACAATGACTTCTATGGTCCCTGATAATCATAGCTATAAATTTACTCCTGTAGGACTGGCCACATCATTCTTCAATGAGAAGAACCGTAATGTAGCCCGAGACATGGTAGAGCTATTAGGGGAGGCGTCCCAGGAGGTGCCTAACTGGCTGGAGAGTATCGCCTATGAGGCTAGAAGCAGCTATCCTAAGAGCAGAAATAACAGGGGCAGCCGAGGAGGCGGAGGGTAAGTCAGCCATTATCAGTCAGACTGGGGAATCAGAATTATCCCTCTTACCAATCAGATGTTGCTTTTTATTTGACAAAGGGAAGAGAATTTTTCAGATCGATTTGAAATTACAATTTTGTATTTTTTAAACAAAATTTGAAATTGATGTATTTCTTATTTGGTACCTGAAGCTCGTCTCCACTAGCATACTATGTATTTCAGAGAACGAGGAGGCGTAAAATTGGTTTTATAGTGTCAATGGCTAGACATGGACCACTTTTCATACTTTTAACTCTCATGCATTATCAAGTTTATTTTATTATTACAGCGCTGGATTCGGAGGACGTGATTACCGTCAGCAGAGCCGTGGAGGCGGCGGACAGATGCGTGGAGGTGGTGGAGGCGGTGCTATGCCTCAGGGATACGGAGCTCCCATGTATGCTATGTACGGAGGAGGCGGTGGTGGCTATGGAGGAAGCTACGGTAACAGTGGTGGATCGTATAACAACAGCGGAGGGGGTGCTGACTGGTGGGGTAACTAATTGGCCGCGTGTCAGAGTAAATCAGAACCGATGATCGTATATTGGAGTCAACAACGATCATCATCATCATCACGACTTCTTCTGAGGTTCCGAAGAAGTTTCTTTTGTTTCTTATCCCACTTTGTTAATTGTAGTTACTCGGTAGACTTAATGTTAGTTTTTGCCTTAGTATCCATCGTCAGGATAATTTATGGTACGTGGTTCTGGTACCATTAGGTTTCCTTTTTATTATTATTCCGATATCTGTTCCTCTTTTTGTTTGTAAAAAATCCAAGTGGTGACAACTCTGCCGTCATAAAAGTAGGAAAACCCCGCCGGAAAACCCCGCACTCTGCCGTTTTGAAAGAATTTGCTCCCCCATTGCTGCCTCCACCCCTGGGAGTCGGTGAAGTGTAGAAGAAATAAATCCGCCCTTTTGATCTAACTAAAACAATTCGTCCATGTTGGCTGAAGTCAGATATTATTATACAGTTTTACTATTCAATGCAAATTAAGTTTTCACGACAGAAAAAGAAATTTGTAGCAAACGATCGTTTTGGGATTCCCGCAGTTGGTGCAGGGAATCCCACGACGATGTATCAAGTCAGTTGATGATTGGCTGATTTTGATGCACACAAAACCCCTGAGAAACGCAATGCGCCTGCCATTCAAAAGTCACTGGTCAGTATTTATTTATTATGTGGATGCTGATCATTTTTTATTATTATCACACTACATAAGTTATTTATTGTGATGTACGTGAGAGAGCGAAAAATTAGCGATTAACGGAAAACATAACTTATACTTTATTATAGGGTGTACATTTAGGTTCTATTGAAATTTTCTTAGGTCCAAGTTTAAACAGAAATTTTGCGAAGTTTAAATTGAATTGTTTGTTGTATTGCTACATGTATCTCATCGCGCCGCCACCTCACACTTGTTAGTTATCACTTTCTCTCTGAGCAGAAAGCATCGACCAACAGTTTGATAATGTATATATACTTGCCTGCCCAGTATGGCCTGGCTGCTGACTCGGCTACAGAATATTAAACACAGCTGCTGTGCAGCGAAATCTCAACTGAAGCTCTGATAAAAGAGAAGATTTTATGGAGTGCAGTTTTTTTCTGCAGATTACATTTGAATATAAACTGCAGCTTTGTTGTTATTGGCCGGTCAAGTCTTTCAAACTAGGTAATTGTATACATAGTATTATGAGCGCAACGTCATGGACGTCGGCCGCGGATTTCTGTACATAGTAATAATATACATAGTGTGTGTTCTCGAGTGCTGCGCGATGCTTGTGTGGCAACCACCCCTCTCTCATCAGTCTTTTTTTTTGTTACTTACTCTAAACTTTAGGCAATTTTTGAGCAAAAACCAGTGTTTCTCTTTGCAGCTTTCAATAAGCAGGCATTGCATTGCCTATCTCAGACCAAAACGTGTGCATTGATAAAATATATACACAAGTCAATATAACATACTCTACCAATCATTAACCAAGTCTTCAGCCTGCGTGAGTCGTGGGCAAAGAATTAATAACACGACGGCAGTTTCCGCCACCAAGAACAACCCGATACAGAATAATTTTTTCCTCACTTGCTGCGCATTAAATGTCAGAACTACTATACTTTTCACTACTAGTCTTTACTGTTTTGCTATTTTGTTGGTGCTATTTCAAACTCAAGTTGTTATGTGAGCAGCAATTCATGGATTACTGGCAATTAATCCATTTGGCAGGCTGCCTTTTTCTCGTCGCTAAAGACTAGCGCCGGGATTTTTGACTGCGAGACATTTTAGCAAAACTGGTGAAGTAATAATGCGCATTCTCAAAACATGATGTCATATGGAAAAAAATGACTGCACTGTGTTGTTGTTATACCTTAGCAAGTTCTTCCTTTTATTCGATGAAATAAAATTTTGTCCCTGATAGGCTTTTTTCTATTCTTTAATAGAGAGTCGTTCTGGAGGTCTATCCTTATCATGGTTTTTTTGTTCTTATAAAAGCTCTGTATACGATTCCGTTATACTTGCAGTTCTTTTCTGATTAATTACTATACCAAATAAAAGAATTGTTGTCACTTGAAACCTAGACTCTGTTATATTAATATTGTGTGTTGCAGGCGTTAGACCATTTTGTCAGTTTATTCTATGGAATTAAGTCTATTATGTCCAAAATTTGGATGGCGTTTTATTCGGTTGCTTACGTTGGCTAAGTCATATCTCTTACAAGCTTCATAAATTTACTATTGTGAATGAGAATGCGAAGAAAAATGTTGCTGTGGAGAGTTGTGGGCTCCTCATTAAAAAGAAGACAATTCACGCTCACATACTACTTAGTTCTGCAACAACAAAATTATTTAATAATCAAGTGGTTATTCTGGATTACTCTGTGTTATTTTCGCATTTTTTCTTGCGTATCTTCCTCCAAGTCTCCTTCATCGAGCTCCTAATATTTTTGTGATCAATACATACCAGCCATTACGTGATAAATGCTAATGCTCGTTACAGGATGTCAGTTTAAGATTGGGGTGGCAGTGGAAAGGCACATATGAAAACCTCTTCATTAGAGCATGGTCTTAGTTTTATTCGATTCACTTTGATAAAATGACATACAAATAGTAGATAATTATAGCAGGCAATCAGGTCGAGATTGAATGATCAGACATTTGATTTGAGTCTTGGTGAAAGTCTTAAAAACTGCTCTCAAATCTCCACAAGCCTCGAAACACTCCAGCTGCTTCCTACAATAAAGATAAAATGAAAACATTCGTTCAGCTGTGATATACTGTGATTACTGTAATGTACTCTTTCCAAATCAAGTTCAATATCAATTCATGGCTTCCGAATGTGTTGTTTTGTGGAGTTGTGTTTGTTGAGCCCTCTCATGTCAACCAGGATAACTTAACTTTTTAAACCTAAATAATATGATGGCACATTTCAAGCTTGTATGTGTGATCAGAAAACAACATGAGAGGTAACTTAGTTTGCTGAGGTAAATCATTGTCGGCCTGTTTGCCAAGATCAAAGTGTCTACTGATGGATGATAAGTGCCTGTTTTCAGTTTTTGGCTGCACACCCACGGTTCAGTAGGTCTTTGATGGCCTCACCTCTAGGATGAATTCTAGATTTCTAGGATGCATCATACCCACCGTATGAGAACTTAGGGCACCTTGCGTGCCTCTTCAGGGGCAGCCCAACCTCTGGTTCGTCATAAACAGGCAGAGGTGAATGAATGATCTCACTGATGACGTAATATACTACTGCACATATATTTCTGATCGATAGAGAGTGAACTAATTCACTAATCTTTGTATACCATCACAAGGAATTCGGTGTTCAGTTTTATCAATTAGTGGCAGGTACATGTTAGGAATTAGTACCAAATTGACTCTAACGATCAGCGATACACATAATAATAGTGTAGTCTTGATGTAAGTTTGGTGAATGATTGTCTTACTTACAGGAAGTTGTTAGCGTTGGTATTGTATCCGGTATAAATGAAGGGTTTACATAGCTTAGTCTCACTGTTATAGTAATATCTGGTCACTGAGAACTGACCGGGCCCATCGGCAGACTTCTCCAGTGTACATCTGTTTACTGCAGCTATGAATGAAGCAGATAAAAATATTTTTTAATTAGAACAGTGGGAGATCATCTCAAATAATTTATAAAATCATTTAACAAACCATCGTGAACAATGAAATCAGGTCAAAAAAATTCAACAAAGTAAAACTTATATGTAGATGTAATACAGTGCGAAGTCATCGCTATAGGCATTTAATAGTATGTTCTACCTATAGTATATATATGAAACATGGAGAAATGTGAGAGAAATAAAAACACGTGAATAAAATGACAAAGGCTCCGTTTTAGTTGATGCTGAACTATTGAAGTCATTGCCATCAATGGTTCATTTGGTACCATATAGAAATGAATAGAATAGTGTGTTGATGTTTTATACAGAGTATCTCAAAAGCTAAAACTTGATTGGTGAAGATAAAGTGATTCTTACCTGCTCCTGCCACCACAGAGAGGATCACAATTGACAACACAAAGTGTATATTCATATTTATCTGCGTGGAAAGTTTACTCCAGTGGAAATGTATACTGATGATTGAAGACAATTAGTCCACTCTTTGATATGTAATGGCTGCGTCCCAACATCTAATTTATTAGCTTTTACCTGTCAGGAACTAGCTTTGTCCCGCAGCGACGGCTTTTGGTTTTTTGGTTTTGGCACCAAAACCAAAAGAGCCAAAGACCGTGGCCGCGTGACAAGGCTAGTCAGGAATTTAATACAACCGGTTTCCAATTAATTAGAATCTGAAATTTCACAAGACTAATCTACAAGCAAAGATTTTGCAAACGCCAAATTATTGTCTTGATATATGCGGAAAATTGACATTACAACAAATATTTCACCAAAGCTTGCAATCAAATGTGATGCCAAACGGTGACAAGTGACATAACTTGTTGCTATAAGCGTCATCCTTCGCGAGTTATGAGCTTGCATCTTGCCAAATGTTTGAAACCATTTCATCACCAATATTGGTAACCAGAGAATGATTTCATGAAAAGATTTGAATAATCTGAGGCTTCCATATTCTTAGTAAATCGGAGAAGGTCCACAATATGTAATTGGCCATATGGTGAATAGAAAGCAAAGGCTAGTCTTAGTATTGCTCAAATGACTTATATTTATATTATATTATATTTATATTTATTTATTTTATTTATTATTTTTTATATTTATATTTGTGTAGGTATTAGGTGTAGTATCAGTTCAAGCGCTCAAACTGTCCTGGAACAGCTGGTAGTAGCATTAAATTATCAACTCCTTTGGGGAAAGTGGTTGACAATGAAATGCTATTATATGTACCAGCTATCCTGTCACAGCTTGAGCGCTTGAGATAGTTTAGACTTTTTGTTGGGTCACAGCGCAGGGGATAAATAAGCTGATGCTGATTTTATAAATATGTATTTATATCATAATAAACTGATTATTATGATATAATATATTTTAATATTTTTCTGTATATATTATGAGATATTGCTTTGCTTTACATATCTACGGTGAGACCAGATGTAATGTTAGAGGTCTGTAATAGTAATTGTGTGCGTTGTAGTCATCGGACCATGTTGTCTTGTTGGTCAATGTTCAAAACTTTGATATGGCTCTATTCTGCTGCTTACATTGTTAAAATCATGACTGTACCAAACATCAAAAACATCTTATTATTGTATGATGGAGAATAGCATCCTATTCTTTTGAAGATATTGTATTATGACTAAGTGAAGCTGAGAAAAATAGTTGCTGTGGAGAGTTGTGCCCACCTCATTAAAAGGAAGACAATTCATGCTCACATCCAATTTTATTGTTTTTTGAATTTTCATTTAGATAATCCCCTCTCTGATAATTTTTATATCTTTATCCATATAATATGTATTAATACTGTTCCCCCATTGTTTTATTTAAATAATATATTACTCTGATACATCTAAGCGGCCTAAAAATATACAGTTCTGCAACCACAACATAAATTTTAGATGATCATGTGGGGATTCCTGATTTGCGCTTTTTCTTGCGTACTTTTCTCCTCTTTTCCTCATTGAGTTTGGGCATACTAGGAGCTTGCTGTCTGTTAGAAGTCTTTGGTGAGACCGTCTGCCGCACGGATTCTGTATAAAAAAGAAGAATTTATAAATTTGCTGCTGCAGAAGAAGAATCTCAAACCCGTCTGTACCATCTTCACTGGTTTGATTACCTTGTATGTTTTGAATTTAGATTGGTATAATTTCTAGGGCTGTGACAGCTGTTAGTTTAGATTTCTCTGCACTCAATCAACACAACTACTGTTTGAAATGAAATCTTTACAACAGGGTAGCGTTAACCCAAATTTGATCTACGATGATCTTTTTTAGGAATTCCTGAGAACTGCACTATACAGAAACCAGACCATCAGGTTACTGTAAGGTCAGTTAACTCAAATAACATACATACAATCTTACTTAGCAAGTTGTGGACATTTACTCACTTTCATTTGTAAGGGCGACAGGTGACAAAGTAGCGTGTTCTATAAAAAAAATTGCAGATGATTTAAATGTTATGCGGTGTGTGATGTGCACTTGAATTATCGATGTGTGGCGCTGAAAAGTTTTATGGTCTAAAACCATTGTAACTTAACTGCTAACTACTGTATCTAACGTTGTGTCAAGACAAGTCATGTGACATGGACAAAACATGAAGATCCATACCCATCACCTCAGAGAGTATAAATCTTTGGTGAGAATGCATCGTGTTATAACAAGCCTTGCTCCCTCTCTTGACGGAAGGTTTTTTAAAAGCATAGTACCTCAAGTTTTGAGGTATCTATCCGCCGCAAGAGGAAAGAAGTTGCTCAATATGTGAACTGATAGCCCCTGATATTTTATCTGAGACAATGTCTACATGTTAACGGTCTGAGGGTTCGGCATAAATCCAACTAACATCGGAGTCATCCCCACATTAAAATGAATCTTTTAGGGAGGAGTGGACAATTCCTTAGAGTTAGTTATCTATTTATTTTATCATTAGACAAAATAAATTCCTTAGAACAGCACAATATCAACACTCCTAAGGAATGATTTATAACATAATGCCACAAACTCGCAGTGAGCACTTAGACTAACTCGAAATATCTCCCCCGAGTGCATCGCCAAAAATTAATGATACTCTATCATAGATGTATGCCTAAGCTCACCCTGTCGATGTTTTAGGCTCTGATTGGCTAGTGGGAGGGAAAGAGCCAATGCCAGGTCAGATGGTACTTTCCTAGAGGTACCTATATATTATTGTTAGTGTCAAATAATTCAGTTTAACTTTCGCTATATCTCAACATCTGTGACCTGGCATTGGCTCTTTTTCCCACCACACATCCAATGATATCCAAGATCCAAGACATTGGCTAAAGTGATTCCCGCCCTTTATGATGCTATTCAGCCTCTCTAAGCTTGTCAAATCTTACTAGCAACAGGGTAGTTGGCTCACTTTTAGAATTTGTATAGATGAACTTCTCAGAGCTAATAGTCATATCAATCGAACTACCTCCAAATATCTTTGATGGGCTATTTTCAGGAGCTGGGCCGAATATGAACTTGCTGCTCGTCGCTGGTTGTTTGTTGGTGATCGGAAATTCATTTCCAATTCTTGCACCTGGTCCATCATGATGAACTTTATGGATCACCATGCTTTCTATAATCAAAGAAGTTAAACAAAGATAATCTAATAATAATATAATTGTAATTTATAATATAATATAATAAAATATAATATAACATATGTCTTGTCTTGTCTTTGTAAAGGGGTTGACTCAGGGACCCATAGAGCTCAAGCCTTCCAAAATTTTTTTTAAAATCTAGCATCGTTGTTCAAAACACCCCAAAATACGAATGAATCTGAAACTGTGATGCACGCTGGCTTAGTTGCCCTCTTTAGGACAACATAATACAATACAATATAATATAATTGTACTAGTTTTCGACAGTCTTTCACAACATCTAAGACCCCTAAAGTGGTCATGTATTATTTTTATATCATCTTTCAACCACCTTGACGCACTTGGATGAACATCCATGAGATGATATCGTCATCAAAAGCACCAAGTAAAAAACCTATATGGGTTGATCAAGCCGTCCAACTAACTGTGAATCATTAAGATCAACACTTTTAGTTAGTCTAGGTGCTCAGACAGCTCCAATGCGAGTTAGTGGAATTGGTGGTTGACAATGTTATGCTACTAACTCTTGTTGGAGCCGTCTGAGAACTTAGACTTAGCAGTATTACAGCGTATTAAGTGAATGGCTGGTAAAAGTGTAACCACATGGTAAGTGTGGATGTGGAGATAAATCGTATAATTTGATAACATTTGCTATCATTCGTGCGTCAATGAAATCGTTTCATTTATTTCAAAAGCTGCAAGCTGTATTCAAAACACAATCAAGGAGTTCCTAGAATGAATTCTAATGCTTACCTGGCTGTGCGTTAATGCGATCAAAGAACTGGCCAAAGTTTTTAATAAACCCATCACCATTTGAGGGTGGTGGGGTGTGATTCTGAACCATCTGATTCTGGAGCATCGGAGTAAACCCAGCTATCACCTTCTTAGGAGAACCGCCCATCTTTGGCATACTATACACCGTGAAACAAAACACAAAACCATGGTCTGTTAGATGTTGCAATCCAATGCATTGAGCCTACTTTATGTAAATACTTATTTAGACTAATAACTATTAACTAATTATAACTAGCACAAGTTAGGTATTCAGGAGTTAAACTAAGATGATTGGACAATTTTCTTATGACAGATGGCAAATGGCAAGTAAATATGGGTCAATTACTCCAGTCAACAGTCTTGGGCTAGGTGTTCTATGCAATTGAGGATTCGTGTTTGGTGTTAGCCAAGCAAGTCATGTCATGTAAAATTCCCAATCCCTCGAAGAACAATTAAAAAAATGTACAATTCGGATAATTTGGACAGCACATGATGATAAGTCTCTTGTTTTAAATTTAACAAGTAAATACTTAAAACTTAGTTAGGAGACATCTTGGATCTCTCTGGTAATCCTGAGTACATTGTGGAAATGTGAACTATTAGTAGTAGGAGTAGGAGTTGGCTCAGTTGGTTAGAGCGCCAGTCTTTCAACGTGCAAATGTGGAAGGACGTGGGTTCGAATCCCACAGCAGTCCATCAACTTCTGGTGTTTGGTTGGCCCCCCTCCCAGGTGTATTCAGACCTGCCTGCAAACAGAGAGGCAGTGATCGGTTTAGTCGCTGATATCCTGACCCATGCAACAGGTGGTACCGATCCATGGTTACCGATAAAAGGTGAACCACCTGACCTGACCTTACCTGACCTGACCTGACCTTAATCAATTACGGCATATATAACCTCACCTTTCCATGGAGCGCTGTACAGCAGAATGTACCCCTTGTCCTGAGATTCTAAATAAATTAAAGTAATTAAAGATTGTAAGCAGATACTGATATTATAATTCTTTTCATCATACTCTGGCGATTGAAACAAAGTATATGGGTTCAATGTCTCAGCTTACCGCTTCTGTATATTTTTGAGCTGGGGATTTTTCCTTGACATGTTTCAATAAAAGAAGTGTGAGAGAGAAGAGGGGGGGGGGGAGAGGGCTGCTACTCTGGCATCAAGCAGTGAATGCCTGCTGACTGGAGTCATTTGATTTTAATCTAGTTTAGAAGTTGTCTTTCTACAACTCATGTCAATAGTCATAAATTAAAAAGAGTTATGCCAATAAAGTCGTAAAAAAGAAGGAGATAAACTGAAAAACAACTTATGCTAATGCTTATGAGATAAGGGGAACTTATTCCTTGAACTCTAACATATTAGCTCACCTAAAAAGTTTGCTGCTGTTGCTGTTTCCTCCAAGCATAGAGAGGCCACTTGCCTGTCTGGCCATCACGCTCGCCTTCATCGCTGCGAAGTCTTGAGTCGGATCAGGGATATTATAGTCTGACTCCTCCTCATCACTGAGGACACGCTTCTGAGATCGACTGAACTGGATACTTCCTCCTGAGACGGCGGCCATTAAAGGTCTGACAGATATGGAATATTATCGATTTTTGCTGTTGATATATTAGCTTGAGAGACTAAGTTTAAGTTTTGAGTTGAAGGGCGGAGTGGTCTCCGAGAACAATATGAATAAAGGGTTCGCTGATGCTATAAGGTTCAGCTATTGATCTTATTCCTTGTAAAAATTATTCAACATTCCTGTTAGATTATGCTAGTGGCTAGTTTTTTATGATTGATAATGAAATGCTTGTGGGCCCTACCACAACTGTAACATCTAACCTGAAAGAGATTATGGCTGGAAGCCTCTGCTTACCTCCTAAAGAGAAAACTATTTGACGAGACTTTAGGCCCGCTTTCGCTTGTGCTGCAACATAAAAGAGTAATGACTTTTAATAACATTGATTAATGAAGAAATGAGCAATAAAGTTTTTCTTAAGTTTATTTGGTGATAGGTATATAGATATCTGATGTCATTCAGATATATAGATATATTTGTCTGCATTTGAGGTTTCTTCCTTTGAGTTGATGCAAATGTTTTGCAGGCCACTGACCAGCAGAATTGGAGCACAACTTGAGTTGCAGGAAAATTGGAATGAACTTTATCTAAAGCCACATACTGTCACAGGGGTTTGTCTATGGACAACCAAGCCTTCATTTTGTTAGGTATTTGAGTTCGATCAAAACATGAATTAGTTCCAGTGAGCGTTCAAATTTTCAGATAAAATACTGCATGCAAAGTAAAATCTATCAAAAATGAAATAATAGCTTTAGAACTCACACTTTTGCGTGTGCTGGAGATTTTTCAGATGACCCTTGACATGGCGGGTACACATAATCTTTACTAATGTCTCCGACATTTTGCTGATTTCTTTTCTTTCTGACCCTTCTCTTAGGCTTCCTGCTCAGATCAATCAACAATCCAACAATAAATAACTAGTGAATGGTTTTAGTCTTCATAATACCAGTAAAGGACCTCTAATGCGTAAGCGTTGAGGTCTTGGGTTCGAATACCGCTGCATTGATCGACAACTGGGCTCAATTGACGTCCCAGGTGTGCTCCATCCTGCCAGCAGAATGAGAGCAACCTGGCACCGAATAGGGGGGCCGTGATTTTAAGGCACCTGTATTTCTCAGTCTTCGGACAGAGACAAACTTGCGTTTTAACCCACTTTAACCGACTGTAGTTCTAGCAGAGGCAGCGGCGCGCTGTCTCCCCTAAAAAGCTCAAAAGAGTGGCCTTAATTGCTATAATTTAATAAGCTCATTCGGGACTACCATATGCTATTTATCATCATTAAAACTGCTTTGTGGAGGCTAAGGATTAGGCCCAGACTCCACGGGAGAAATTTACAATACCCAACCTAGTGTTACTTCACACCCTCAAGGATTTCCGCTTCCCCTAGCATTTTTCTAAACTACGGCCCTGAGGACACATTACTGATGCTGCTGTTGTTCTGGAGGAGTGACAGATGAACACCACTCAGAACTCCCAAAGTCGGAATGGTTGGAGGTATTTCAACCAAAAGTTTGAGCCAAACTAATGGTAAGTATTTAAAGTCCTATCTAAGTCTCTATCTATGTTTGGGACTAGCTTGCATATCTTTGATTATCACCCACTTATCGATAGTGAA
This sequence comes from Membranipora membranacea, assembly GCA_914767715.1. Taxonomy (NCBI): domain Eukaryota; kingdom Metazoa; phylum Bryozoa; class Gymnolaemata; order Cheilostomatida; family Membraniporidae; genus Membranipora; species Membranipora membranacea. The sequence continues at coordinate 13,711,130 of OU612069.1, read as the reverse complement.
CCTTTGAATGTAAGAAAATATTTTATAAACGGTAAGTGATAGAGCTCGGCAACGCAGCAATCTAATTTGTGTTCTTTTGCCCTTATGACAGTTTCTTTGAAAGAAAGTGAAAGCTTGAGGTATATATAGACACTTAGCTCACTTGGTGTCCATTAAGTGAGCATGTCAATATAGATAATATTATGTCGTTTCTGTGTAAGGGAAGTAACCCTAAATGTGTGAGTTCGATGGTTCAAATATTGTACCTAATTCTTGAAACGGGACTTTATTTGAACAAAAAAAGTTATCATTGGGGCCACAAATTTTCATTTTGAATCACCTAATAACACTCTACACAAGCAGTCTTACCATAACTCACTTCAGACATCCAATCATAGCGTAAGTCAGCACAGCTACAAACGTAAAAGCCAACACTGCAGCGCTGCCGATGGCATATCTCTGTACTACACCAGCGCGTTGTGTATGTGGTGCTTTGGATGAGTTAGTCTGCAATTATAAGGTCTCAGCTTGTAAAAACCAAGTGGCAAGGTGATGTTTTTATTCAACTTCTCAAATTACAAATTGAAGTAAATCTGTCATTCTTCGAAGTAGTTTGAGATGTTATTTTAAACACTAACCACAATCAGCCAATAGTTTGTACAGTGGTAGAAATTTAAGGAGGATTATGGGAGATTTGAGTCATCATCTTTCCAAATTGCAAAGTAGTACAAACTTACACATACACCCTTTAATCATCTGGACTCAAGAGAACTTACAGCAGCTTGTAAAGTAAGTCATCGGAAGCATCAGGTTAAGACTTTCGGAAATTTCACATCAGTTGTCTTATTTATTTGTTTATTGAGGTTTTCTAAAAGTTTATAATTAAAGCAAATTAAAAATAACTTGTTGACGTCAGAACTGCCATTTGATACTACTTACCATATTGGAGTTAGATGTTTCGGATTGAATAAGAATAATCTACTATCAACTAACTAAGTAAGTCATTGCATACTAAAATACAATGCCAACAAAGGCAGCACCTAGCAAAGGATAATGTCACACACAAGGACAATTTCTGAGGTTAGTTGATCATTAAAAATAATGTTGGTTTGTTTTATTCATATTGATATATTTCTGAGTATTTTGAACTTCAGATTCAGAGAAAATTTGTTGCAAACCAAAATATATAATATCTTGTTTGAAATATACTGCTTGAGAAAGCATGAGGTATCCTATGACTATTATATCGAAGTTATTCAGCTTACTTGGTGAATGCCTACTGGCTACTGGGCTCTGTCAACAACAACAGCAAAACAACAACAAGAAAAGCAGCAACAACAAAAACAACAAAAACAACAACAACAACATTTGCAAGCGCTGTGACTAATAGAAAAATAGACAAGACAAATAGCATCTCCGAATTGATGCAATACAATATTGCCTTCCAAACAACATCATAATTTTTAATTTGTATTCTAGAGTTTTCCAATCCAGATAATATGCTTTGGGACTATTCGTTATGATACGAGGCATAATTTCAACCACTCACATAAACAATGCCAACCTCAATCAATGAACTATATGTATCTGCTAAATAGGAGTCCTCACCAAGTTGCCCAGTAATTCATGCACCATAGTGTGATCCAACTATGCACAGATAAGCGCGTAAACTATTCAGTTATTTGATGGAATTTCGAGACTAAAAATAAGGAATATTATTTTAAATTCCCTATATTGGTGTCTTGAAAAATATTTTCAGCACAAAAACTAATAATGGATATATTTAACACCTTGTGTCTATCGCTCTGAATGAATTATTTGCTGAAGCTAAAACTGTTTCCGCAACTATTGATACGCTATGGAAATAGTATTGCAATCGATGCCAATGCCAAGCATTATATGTACGTGTACTCAAGTTGAGTGGTTCAAATGACAACTTCATTTAGGAAAACTATTGAACTGGTTGAATGCTGTTGCAGTTTATTCAGATGATAACAAGATTAAAATAAGAATTAACAGGTTTAGAATGTTTTAAGCAGTTAAGTAAAATTTAACGGAAAGTTTAAGTTGAGGATGATATTTGTCTTTGTCATACTTCTTGTATGGGATCAATATATTGGTAAATCTCTGCAAAAAATGAACGGAAATGCAATTAGAGCAAGATTCGGGTAAACACTTCACATGTATATTATTTTCAAGTTGAACTGATGTTATTTATAATAGTTAGTTGTACGTTAAGCAAATTTATGCAAATTTAGCCCGGTCGGAGTTCTTCATTGATGGATAATTTCATCTCTGTTTTCAGGTAAGATGTATTTGCAACAAAGTTTAATATCTAAGTCAAAAGTCTTGGTACCATTAAAGGATCATATCATGTTTTTGTTTGCAAAGGGTACAAAACATCTCCTTTATCATCGATCGCTTTGTTACTATCACCAACAATGCTGTATTGATGTGCTATACATCGATAAGATAAATTTTACTCACAGTTTTAGTATACAAAAAACTTGTGTTTCCGCCGTTGTATCAGTATCCTTTGTTCTGGTTTCTGGTGTTGTATCCGTATCCTTTGTTCTGGTTTCTGGTGTTGTATCCGTATCCTTTGTTGTCGTATCCTCTATTGTATCCATATCCTTTGTTGTCGTATCCTCTGTTGTATCCGTATCCTTTGTTGTCGTATCCTCTGTTGTATCCATATCCTTTGTTCTGGTTTCTGGTGTTGTATCCGTATCCTTTGCTCAGATGTCCGCCGTATCCTTTTCCATAGCCATAGTTGCTGTCATGTGGGTATCCACCGTAATACGGAGAACTGCATAAACAATGGTTACAGTATTACAGTTACGATATTAGAAATCTTTTTTTCTCATGTTAATTTATTTCCAGAAAATAAGAACTGATGGGGGCTGTGCTTCGCAAATCTGAAGTCTTCCGGGTAATTATGGCAAATACAAAACTTTAGTTGGGCAGATTACATAAATAAACTAAAAGACTACCCAAGACCAATGCATGTTTCAGTCAGGCAGTTATCTATGATAAAGTTATGTCATATTCGAAGCATTACATTTTTTTACCACGTAAATCTGACACAACTTTATCATAAGTAACTGCCTGATTGAAGCTGTTACTGTAATATTGGAGATTGACACGGTATGCTTTAATGAATGGGCTTATAACAGTCGTTTTATGCTAGGCCATCAATAACCGCAACATGATCTATTTCTAGATCTATTGAGGATAAGACCACAAAAGCAGCTTGAACTCCATGACCCAGAGGCAAGAGCTAGACAGATAGCAGCAAGGACAGCCAAGACCTTCATGATGAGATTCTGAAACAAATAAGTAATAATAATGAATAAAAAATAATTTATAATACAATAAACGGAATTGACTTAAACCACTGCTGCCACAGCTGGGCTTTGCCCAGCATAGCCACCAGTCAAAAATTTAAATAGAGAGTTGTGGCATCAAAACATCTAGCCAGTAGCTTTGAATGGAGTTATATGAGCTCTCAAAATGTGAGGAGTATCTTCTTCCCCAGCTATCCACCATTGGTGACGACATATGTTGAGGTTGACCAATCCGGTGCCTTGAAAATCTAGCTGAGATCCAACCTGATTGGTCAACCTCAACATATGTCATCATGAAGCCCAGCTGTGTCAGCAGTGGTTTAAGCTAGATTATTCACCGTAATTGATATCATCATCAAGTCCATCTTGATGAGGTTTTGTATTTGTATGTTTTAAATATAATAGTTTGAATGCTATAAGATTGTTTTTTTGAATATTACATTAAACCGAAACATCAGATCAGTTGAGTTTGGTTTCCTAAAGACTCATGAAATTCACCGCAAATTTTACAACAACAAAAAAGCTTTTGTTCCTGGCTGCCTCTATCAAATATTTGATCTGAATCATAAGCCAATATAGATAAAGTCTTGTTGGTAAATGATTTCTTTGACAATAATCTAGATAAAATTCATTGTAATAATTGTATAAAGTTCAATTCAATAATATAGAGTATTACTTACGTGAAGTTCTGATAGGATTGAAGCTGTGATGAATACTGAGTACTGATCAGAACACTGAATGACTCCTGCTTGCAGCGTGCTGTCTTTTATACTTCTGAGGGTAGGGACAGCGGCACTATCATCAATATCTGCTTAGTCATAGCAACTATATAACATCATAAAGGTGCCAAAGATGGGAAGCTCTGATAAAGGTTTTTGGCCGCCGGTTATATCATTGTAATTCATTGGATAGCTGACTCATTTTTGTTGATGATTTTGATGATTTTCTTCATCTCATTTCTTCAGATCTGCCGATCTCAAACCAGGGGCGGATTTATTAGGCTTCTTCTTGGGGTTCTCCTGCATCCATAAATGAGGGGAAACAGCTAACAAAGCCTTATCTCAAAGACCCAATTTTGATATTATGTTACGCATACTGAAATTGGAATATTCGGAAGCCTGTTCCAGTATCTTCATATTGCTTCGATAAATACAGTTATGTATTAAATTTATCACTGGCTTATACCCCTTCCTAGCCACAGCTAAGATAAGCCACTGTCAACTTCCACCATCCAAAACCAGCTACAGAGTTACATGTGCATCTGAGCAGAGAGATATGAGATTTAATCATAAACGGGCTTATTCAACCCTGTCTAATGTTACAGTGCACAACATGAATAAATCCTTGTATTGTGGGAAGAGGAACTTAAAGCCATAAATCTTTGGATAAGTTTTGTGACTTTGCATAACTCTCAGTTCTTTATCATGGCCATATAATATCATTGCTTGTCTTTGGCAGGCCATTAATTTGTGATATTTCCTTTGCTCATTGTTTATTCAGCTATGTTTTTGTCACATTGAGTTGAATTGTTGATGGGAAGAGTGTATTATATCTTACATGAAGGTACTCTACAAAACTAAACTTACCCAAAATATTTTGATGATCAGATGGATGCATTAGCAACCTTGTGAAATACAGCGGGCCTATCACAGTTACTGTCAGTTTGTAAGAGTTTTCCATTTGACAATCATACAATTTTACAACTGAACCAAACAACATCAACCAAAATTTCAAGATTCTATATAGATAAACAATGTCTTCAAAAAGATTCAGCTATTTGCACCTGCTAAATAAGTGTTTTCACCACCCTACGAAAAAGTTTATGTATAGGCTCTATTATCACTGATCAAGTTTGGGTTCAAGCAATGGGTCATGTAAGGGCTATGCTTCCACTGTGGTCGGCTGTAGGTGAGTCGAATGATCTAGCGGTATGCAAGGGCATGCATGACTCATCATATTTATTAGTGGGATTGTTCATTAGCGCCTTCAACCTATTTGAGTTCAACTGGAAAAGCTTTCATGATGGGTTGTTCCAGCCCCCAGTACCCTTGGGTGTATATATCTCCTGATATGTGTTTTGAGGAAATCAATCAAATAACCATAAATTATCACAGTCATAATGTCACCTCTGGGTTTTATGTACTCTACATGCCTTTCTCTTTGGCAGGCAAATAACCTGGGACATTTCCTCCTCTTAATTAAAAAAATTTCCACATTGCCACACATCTTCAATAAATCTTGTTATTTAACCACATCCACATCATTTACAACAAATCACACCACTTTAATAGAGCTACATCAAGCACATCACATTATTTAATCTTTTATACAGCATCTAAATTAAGATGAACCATTCCACATGTCACTGAACTGTCACGGACATTGGCATGTGAACCTTTAAAACAAGAAAGTCATTAAGATAACCATCTTGATAAGGATCTCTGAGCGACTCACCCACACAATAAGAGAATTGATGCGCTTTTTATCGTCTTCCACAAATACGGAATTCTGTTATGCTCTTAATAATCAGCCAGGGCTATGTAAGACCAGCCAAGATCAAATCTTTGATCATACTAGCTTAGATACATAATATGAAAATCTCAATCCAAATTTGCCGGCGCTTCTCGACAGTGACTGATTCAACCCTTGGACTGAGGGGAAGACTGGAAAACCAGACAAATACCTAGCATGGCAATTGGTGTGGATGTGCATAAATATCATAGAGGCAAGTACTAAATTGTGTAAGCTTTTCTTCAGCATTGAGGGATAAAGAAGAAAATGGTGAGCTCCATATACAAAGCGTTCTTTAAATCTGGGTTGACTGGATTTAAATCCAACCCTTGTTGGAGATAACCAGATATGATGTGTTCTTAGAATGAAATGTAGGAAACAATCAAGTGCGCATCAACAGAAATGAGTCAGCTATCTAGTGTATTGCCAAGTCATTACCGGAAGCCATCCTACTGATATATATCAGTATAACGTCAGTTTTTAATTGCCAAAATTTTCATAGGATGGGTTCTGCTTTAAGGATCATGTGGTGTACGTGCTATCTAGCCTTGTAACGCGGCTACTTTTTGGGGGGGGGGGGCGGTAGCCTTGTATTATTGGACATCGTATGAGAAGTTGTCTTCTATCTGTATACTACATTCTACATACTGATACAGTTTCTCACACTGATCACAATGGTAGTATTGTACCTGACACTAAGTTGCACAATAGGCCGCTAATTGCCAAAAAAGTTGCCGGTAAAAGGGAAAGTGATCAAAGAATTATGATATGGTTGCAAAACGTTTTAAATCTGAAAGAGCCTGTGATAATTAGTGGATCTACAAGTTTACTTGGGTCTGCTATCATAAATAGTCGAGATGCCGCCAGCAATGGTTGCAATACCCTTATATCACCAGTAAATAACTGCTGCATAAGAAACTGGCTTCGGATGTTCGTATTGATCTGATTTTTTTATGGTGACTTTGTATTGACCCTCCCATCACATAACACCAGTTTTCAATGCTCTGAGTATGACCGTTTCCAAATAGTGCGTATTTTTAGATTTCTATTATAGTATCATAAATAGCTTGTAAAGCAAAACTTAACTCCTTAAAGTATCATCAAAAAGGTGCTTTGTGCCGAAAAAAATATTTTTGGTCTTTGATGCAGTCAATAAAATCACCATAAAAAATCAGATTGATACAAACATTCGAAGTCAGTTTTTGAGGCGACTGCAAATTTGCTAAGTAGTATCGTTTCATTGATAGTTATTCCGTACAGAATATCAGAGGGTGGTTTTGGTGAGGGGTTTATTACAGCCTTGAATGTCATTTGTGTCTTGGACTATTATTGAAAAATGTTTTCTGATTAAATTGACACAGACTGCCAATAAAAGCCTCGTAGCCTTAGTCACAGAGTTGTCCCCTTTCAGATCATGAGCAGACAACCTTGGAGGTTAAAAAGGAACTGTGAGCAAAACACACATCAATCAAGTTTAATCTAAGATCTACATGGTTAGTTCACATTGACAGTTTTACACTATCTTTGGGTGGGAGCTAAGACTGTGCCTCTCTGGGAGTAAGTTAGTTAGTTAAATCTTTATTGCTTAAAGAACGCAGAAAAGAAGGAAAAATAAAGTGCCTATATTTGCAGGCATGCTGTTGAGCTTAGAACATTTTGGTTCACATGGAAAAACACAAGGGATATTTATACTTCAGAACGTCCAGCTGCGCTACCACACACATTCCCAGACGGAGCTTATAAAAATAATTTAATGAGGTTTTGGAAGGCACACAACAAAAATGAGTATTATAGAGTGTATGGATTGCAGCAATCCATGATTGTCTTTACAATGATCTGGTTATTAATATTATTTTACATTATGACTAAGATTTAACATATATCGCTATTCGCTATTGGAGGTCATTACCGGCTTGCACCATTTTCAAAGACTCCGTGTCAATGCTACTTAGCTCCTGAGTAGGAGTACCCTACGTTGGCACTCCGACAATACTATGCTTGTATGACGTGGATATGTGTGGTGACCTCATTCGTCACCTTGTTTAAGTCGTATGATGTACAGATAGATCAGTTATGCGTTCAATCACGGAATTGCAAAATTTATGAATAACTTCAAGGGATTAATATTTTGTTGTGTACCTTGACTAGTTTTGACTGCTATAGTTATATTATACACTTTTGTGAGTAAGCCAGGCGTACAGTGTGGCATGTATATGGTAGGGCAATGGCGTCTTACATGTTACATGAATGAATGGCGTCTTACATGTTACATGAATGAATGAATAAACATATATACAGGTATAACAGAAAAGACGTTACACTGAATATTAAATAAAATAACACGGAAAATATGAGGGCTACTGCCTATTATTGAAATGTTCAAGTAACGGATTTGAAGATCTGACAAGCTCGATAGTGTTGAAGTATGCGAGATACCACACCTAGGCTTGCGCCAGGGTAGGCATAGGGTTTGTGAACCCGGGAGCCCGACGGACAAAATGCCCCGGCCCTGTCTGCGGAGCAGACTGATCCAATTCTACACCTTCGGTGTTGAGTAGTAATTTCGGTTGATGAGAGTTAGGAAGTTGCCAGGTATTTGTTGAGACATGGTCATTACAGTGGTCATCTATACGTGTCACAATAGAGTGAGTGAGCTGCCACACCGAGGCTGACGCCAGGGTAGGCATAGGGAATATGGGACTATGGGAATCTACATTGCTTATTATCAATGATGATGGAAAAACCACACAATTGGGAGATGAGTAATTTGTACAAACAGCGTTATATCATTGGTTATCACATTAGAAGTGGCATCCCCAAAGCAGGAAAATCTGGCTTACATAAACAGTAAACATATGAGCAGGAAAATCATGGTCATGCATCTTTTGGATAACATCCGGTGATGACCGCATGAATGAATCGTTATAGATTGTATAATTCATTATGTATGACTGGAATTTCCAAATGATGAAAACTTTCCAGAGCTTTCTTAAATCTACTTCCTCATGGGAAGGCTATAATGCCACCCGAAAACAGGTTAAGCATTCAAGCTCGACCACAGGCTAAATAGATAAGCTAATAATTGCCGCAGTATTAATACAGTAGATTCGAACTAAGCGTAGTAATAGTAGAGTATTGATTGAATGAAGAAGTCGGCACTACATTGACACAATTATTAGCATACGGTAACATGATGGACGGAGTGAATAGTGGAAATTGGGATACTCATAACTCTGAGACTACTGGTAAGTAAGGATCACTGATGTCTAGATATTGGATATGTGTGTGTGGTGGATTGAGTTTAGTTAGTTTAGTTGAATGTTAAGCCCTACTGCCTACTAGAATAGAAGTTTTCTAATACAGTGATTGATTTTGTTACGATAAATAGCTTGGGGGCCTCCTTTCATGTGTTAATATCTGATCTGATATATGCCTACCAAACGCTACTAGACCCCTAATTCATCACGGCATTGTGGTACTTTAGAATTGAAGTACAAGTCCTTTGGCTGAGCCATACTTCGAACATGGCCTTTGTCAACACTAGTAAAAGGGCATAGGCTAAACATCAGGAATCACGCCTGATACTTGCCTTGTCACATAGTTGATGACAAACCTTTTGTCTTTTCTTTTCTTTTTCGTGTACAATCATATTATATTCTCAAAGGGCTACGACTCTGTTTGATAATGAATGTGGTGACCAGCAGAAACTTTGTGTTAATTTTTATTTTATGCAACGACATAGCAGTGATTTTATGTCTTCTTATTCCCCTGCGATGATGTGGGCTGCTTATACTTTGGGATCTTATTGAAGTTAGTCAATCATCTTGATAATCTCCAATCAGGTTGTACAGCCCTCCGAAATCGCTGACTTATTTGTGTCCTTTTTTACAGATGTGCAGGATTCAGACTACAGTAATCGGCAGCTGTTTGAGAACGCAGCCTCAAAGCTGAGATGTAAGGTCTGCCTTGATGGAGTAGTCGGGATAATATTCTTACCTTGTTCACATCTTGTCTGCTGTGTTCAGTGCGCTGCATCTATGCCTCAATGTCCTGTGTGTAGGGCTGGTATCGCGGGTACCATCAAGGTTAATATCTAGATTATCACTAGTGGTATTTTTTGACCTAGCTATTTGTTTGACACCAAATGTCACATTATTGGTCGACTTCTATTCTGTTTTTCTACACTTAGTCTTATTTGGCCGCACTTTTTAATGGCTTGCAGGGGTACGATTAATTCATGTATCGCAGCTAATGTTATGAGAAATTAGCCTTTGCACAACTTTTTGGTTTAGAAAGTCCTGTGATTACATGTAAAATGTTTTGATGTTTTTTTTATAAGACTGAAATCATTAAGCTTATTCGCCTGTCAATAGACGTCTGTTGTCAAGGTGACCACATTATTTACTAGGCGTGCATTCGAATGAAATGGCACTAAAAATTATTTTTAGCCAATAATAGAGCTATTAGTTAAGGGGTCCAAAATTAACTCAAGAAGGTTTTATCACGACCAGGTTTTATTGAGTGCCTCTCCTTCAATAAATGCCTATAAATCATTTATTGATTTATTATTGATTTATTTATTTATTAACCAGCGAATAAGCTTATTGTTGAAATCCTTTGTAATAAACAAACTTTAACAATAAGCACTCTTTATCTATTGTTAGTAATATAAATTCACTGTTAGAACTTATTTGGTAACAGTTTGATTTTCTATGGGAATTAAACCGTGAGATGAAAAGACAACCAGACAAAAGACATCCACCCTTGCGCTTACCAGGCTTTCTAATATACTGAAGGTTTGCTCAGGGAGTTCCACAAAGCGTCTCACAATTAAATAGCCAAAGGTCTTGATGACAAAACACCAATACTTTGGAAATAATTTGTCCAATCAGAAAACTAAAAGCGCAAGTGTTCTGATCAAAGTGATCCAACACAGTTCCCCAGGAGGTCTCATTGAAACAGATTGTAAGACTCTCTGTCGACCACAAAATTTCGCTCAAGCATCATCCAGTATTTACTGGAATGTCTGATCTGAAGCTATCCACTCATCTCAAATGGAAACATAACTCCCGCCAATATTAGGTAGTCCGATCCCACATCCCAGTAAAAATCTGCATCAAGTCTTGCACTGGAAATGGACTGGAAACAGCAGTGTGTAATTTGATACAAACTCATTGGACAAACGTTAGCAATCAATGAGATCTTCTAATGTGATCTAATTGTCATTGCCCTGTTTAGGATGCTGCATTATGGTGAAATATTTAAGCTCTCTCATGGCGCAAAAAAAAGATCTAATTGAAAGCACTTCATATTAGTTTTCACATCATATTCAGGAATTTGTGCTGTATCCATAGCTTTATGTCATTTGTCAAACAAGAAATATATCATCTTAATCATTTAGTGAAGCGGAGGACACAATCTATCACATTTTTCAGATCTACGGTAAGGTGAGGTGAGGTGAGGTGAGGTGAGGTGAGGTGAGGTGAGGTGAGGTGAGGTGAGGTGAGGTGAGGTGAGGTGAGGTGAGGTGAGGTGAGGTGAGGTGAGGTGAGGTGAGGTGAGGTGAGGTGAGGTGAGGTGAGGTGAGGTGAGGTGAGGTGAGGTGAGGTGAGGTGAGGTGAGGTGAGGTGAGGTGAGGTGAGGTGAGGTGAGGTGAGGTGAGGTGAGGTGAGGTGAGGTGAGGTGAGGTGAGGTGAGGTGAGGTGAGGTGAGGTGAGGTGAGGTGAGGTGAGGTGAGGTGAGGTGAGGTGAGGTGAGGTGAGGTGAGGTGAGGTGAGGTGAGGTGAGGTGAGGTGAGGTGAGGTGAGGTGAGGTGAGGTGAGGTGAGGTGAGGTGAGGTGAGGTGAGGTGAGGTGAGGTGAGGTGAGGTGAGGTGAGGTGAGGTGAGGTGAGGTGAGGTGAGGTGAGGTGAGGTGAGGTGAGGTGAGGTGAGGTGAGGTGAGGTGAGGTGAGGTGAGGTGAGGTGAGGTGAGGTGAGGTGAGGTGAGGTGAGGTGAGGTGAGGTGAGGTGAGGTGAGGTGAGGTGAGGTGAGGTGAGGTGAGGTGAGGTGAGGTGAGGTGAGGTGAGGTGAGGTGAGGTGAGGTGAGGTGAGGTGAGGTGAGGTGAGGTGAGGTGAGGTGAGGTGAGGTGAGGTGAGGTGAGGTGAGGTGAGGTGAGGTGAGGTGAGGTGAGGTGAGGTGAGGTGAGGTGAGGTGAGGTGAGGTGAGGTGAGGTGAGGTGAGGTGAGGTGAGGTGAGGTGAGGTGAGGTGAGGTGAGGTGAGGTGAGGTGAGGTGAGGTGAGGTGAGGTGAGGTGAGGTGAGGTGAGGTGAGGTGAGGTGAGGTGAGGTGAGGTGAGGTGAGGTGAGGTGAGGTGAGGTGAGGTGAGGTGAGGTGAGGTGAGGTGAGGTGAGGTGAGGTGAGGTAATGTGAGGTAATGTGAGGTGAGGTAATGTGAGGTAATGTGAGGTGAGGTAAGGTAAGGATGGTGGTTGTATTGTATAGTCGCAACAGTCTTTATTTAATTTTACCCTGGAAATGACAAACAAAATTATTAGTCAAGAGAAGCATGGATGGTAAAATAGGGAGCAATAGTAATTATCTCATTATGAATGTTGTATGAGTAATCTGTGCTTTAAAATTGTCAGAACGGTTAAAATGTGGCAACAACAAAAAAAACGGTGCAAAATCTGTGTGGTAAAAATATGCCACAATATTATGAAATCCGAATTCTGTTTATAAAATGAGTACACAGTATTACAAAAGGAAATGGTCAAATGTCATTCAAATATTAAACTCACAATTGTTGGTGTATTAACCACCATCGGCAGAATCAGAACAGGTAATAATGGTATACATTGTTATCATAACCGAATATAGCAGCGCCCCGACATAATTAGCTCCTAAAACAAATTATTAATCCTAAATATATGCACCGACAGGTTAAAAAATACAAGTACATATAACAAAACTGAGAAATAAATTAATCAGTCTCAAACAATCCGAGATAGAACTTTACATAATAACGCCGGCCAGCAATGATAATAATATATAAATAAATAATCGGGAAACCTCACAACGCGTTGAAAATAAGAACGGAGTTGAGAATAAACAAAATAACGTAGCGTCACAATCGGTAGAATTATACATTTGTAGTGAAAGTTACGCAGTCGACAAGTATAAATAACAGAAGAAAACTCACCATGAATATTATATAGATTGACTTGAAGCTATTTATAGTGATGATTGATAGTAAGATTAGTCCAGAATAAAGTACATAATATAATAGTTGAGTCTGGATAATAAGATGTCGGCTGAACGGGCATGAGCCCTAGATGTTGACGGGTGGAAGGCTACTACTATACTGAAGTACAGTGTTATTATTTGATTCGTTGATTACATAGATAAATGAGAGTCATTAGTGGACAACCACAGATTGTAATACTGGCACAGTAGGGTAGGGTAGGGTAGGGTAGGGTAGGGTAGGGTAGGGTAGGGTAGGGTAGGGTAGGGTAGGGTAGGGTAGGGTAGGGTAGGGTAGGGTAGGGTAGGGTAGGGTAGGGTAGGGTAGGGTAGGGTAGGGTAGGGTAGGGTAGGGTAGGGTAGGGTAGGGTAGGGTAGGGTAGGGTAGGGTAGGGTAGGGTAGGGTAGGGTAGGGTAGGGTAGGGTAGGGTAGGGTAGGGTAGGGTAGGGTAGGGTAGGGTAGGGTAGGGAAGGGTAGGGTAGGGTAGGGTAGGGAAGGGTAGGGTAGGGTAGGGAAGGGTAGGGTAGGGTAGGGTAGGGTAGGGTAGGGTAGGGTAGGGTAGGGTAGGGTAGGGTAGGGTAGGGTAGGGTAGGGTAGGGTAGGGTAGGGTAGGGTAGGGTAGGGTAGGGTAGGGTAGGGTAGGGTAAGGTAAGGAAATACCAATTCACCCCAGCTGTGATGGCTTAGCTTTCAGTGTTTGTATGTCACTATCCTAACCAGTTAACCACTTGTTGGAGTGCTCTCTAAGAATTTATGTAACTTGATAATTCAAACTTAAATTATCTACCACTGCAGAGTTGTCCCAACACTTTCAATAATAGATAACAATTCCCTCAGTGTATCCATTTATTTCATTTTCATATTTATGTCATTCATATATAGCGATTTATCTATAGACAATTTACTGTGACTGATTAGATGGAGCTACTGCATTGATAAACAGAAATGTGTTTTATAGGGTTATCGATTAACATACTTATTTCTGGACATATTTAGTCGTTAATCACATCCAAAGTTAGTTTAGTTTAGTTTATTTATGCATCCGATATCATGGTATTGATAAAATTGAATGCTTACAGTGTTGGGATAAAAATGACTAAGAGCGAAGATTATTAAAATGAGTCATATAAAAAGGGAAAAAGGATTTGGCACGTTTTTGGGACCTACATAGTTGAGGGCTGAAAATGGTTTTGCAGCGAGAAGATGTTCTACATTCGTTCCTGAAAATACGATTAAAAATAGGGTGTGTTTGATCATCAGCTATTTTTACAAAATGCCCCTTGCTCTGATCCAAAATAAAATCATGCAATGAGGACAGATTTAAAAACTCCAGCCTTTCTTCATAACATAGGTCTGGTGAAATGGTCCTTGTGGCCGATCGCTGGATTCTTTCAAGGCGCACAATGTCACAATCATTTAAAAGTAAAAATCCAATCACATCAGTTACTGGTTGGGGGAGTTGTTTTTGCCAACTTGTAGTACCATGTGATAGTAATGGGTTGCACAACTGACTGACTGTTTGAGCAGGTATAAACAAAGCCCTGGACTGAGAAGGCAGTACCGGGATTAGGACCGGGTTCAATACTCCAGCCCTAGTATCTATAATGATGATGATCCAATTTGAAGGTTATACCCAAACAGGTTGGGTAAAAGCCGTAACAGTTTTGATGTTTGCTCATTAGAATGTCTTCAAACGTTCTCTTTCCATGCCAAGTATCTAACGTGATGCTGACATGATATTTGATAGAGATCCAGTTAAGATTTAGCCAATATGATTTCGTAAGATGAGCCAGCAAAAGGGTAAATTCAGCAGCACCAACATTTTTTCATGAACTGAAATTGAACTGATGAAAGCAAGCTTGGTATATTTAACAGGTCCTAAGACATATCCCTTATCAATGAGTTGGAGAATTTACCATTAATTTTTTCAGCAAACTTGAAAAATCTGTAACCTTCATCTGAAACCTGCATCAACTGTAACCTGCAATAACCTGCAACATCTGTAACCTACAACAACTGTCACCTGCAACAACTGTAACCTTCAACAACTGTAACCGGCAATAACTGTAATCCCATGATTTCATAATATTGACAATTCGGAGCAAGAGTCTACAAGCTTAGCATTCCCCCAACCAAATAAGCTTGTTAAGACAGGCAATATGATCCATAGTTGGTCCATTCAAGTTTCAGGCTTTTAACATATCAAAATGCAGTCGCAGGGAATCTCTTCAACGAGCTTTCAGGAAGCTGTTTCAACACTGTGTAATTAATTTTGTTGGGCAAGAGTTCCGTATATGTGCAAGCCATATTTATAATATGGCAAAAATGAATTGGTAGTAAAAAGTTATTGTGGAGCCAGGCAACTAAAAACTATCAAATTACGCATTAGGAATCAATGTATGCATCATGCATGAGTGAATGAGAACTAATAGTTTGATTTCACTTTTAAAGAAAGCTCTCGAAGCTAACACTCACAAGGGCTTGTAGTTCAATAGGCAAAAACACAATCTGAGCTAAGGGCTTTGATCAGAAATTTGATAAGAGGCATTCTATTCCTTCCTTTTTCACTTTTGTATGCTACACGTTTTATGATAATAAATCATGCGGTGGTGACTCAGCTTTCCATTTTTTACAGTCAATTTGATAAGAATTTGATTACCCATTTATGTGACGGTTGCAGTAAGCATAAGTTGAATGAAACTGCTGAAAAAAGACATCAGTTTATATCATTCAAAGGTTGAAAGTGTGCTATGGGCATGCATGGCAGCAGGCTGTGCCATGGTGATACAGACAGTCTTGATGGGACAATACAACCTCTCATTCCTAGACATAGAAGGAACAGATATAATTTAGAAGGCTATCCACCTGCTGCCAACCAGAAACTAGTTTTATGCGCACTCTTGATTTCTGACCTGATTCGCTGCACGGCATTTGCAACTTTGGTGATTTGGATACCATGGATCATAGCTCGATACGATCCTGTATTTGCAACACCTGGTACATGCACCAACACCAGGCAATAACACATTCAGGTAAACATTCCTCAGAGTAAACAGTCAAGTTATTGCATCTCAAAGGGTAATCTCTCTCACATGGGGTATCCCACAATATGGCACTAGCTCAACTTCAGATACTAAAGCTTGATGAATACTGCTACAACAAAAAGTTCTCTAACAATCATTGCAAGAATAGAGGTATTGTAGAGGTGTTTGACGCTTTGCATTGATTGAGGAATCTAATCATGGAAGTACCACTAGTTGAATTCTGGTTCACATTGGTTCATATTCCCTTATTCGCTTTTGGTAACAGTGATGCGTCGATGCAGTGGCGTGGATGTCTGGATAGCATTGATGACTGTGACAACGGAGGCACGGGTTCAATCCATTCATTCGAAGTGGGATATCAATCCATGGAAACTTGGTTAATGTGTCTTAAAGTCGAAAACTATGCTATGATTATACATGATATCAGTCTAAAAGTAATGGTCATACTATGTTAATCTTTTTGTTGCAGTTTCAAGATGGTGACTCCGGCATCAGAGATTGTTCAGAATCTTGGCGCTGTTATATCAGGAGTGATATCGGATGCCTGGGTACCGAAAAGCTCAATGCTAGTTGGTAGTGCAGTGCTAATGCTCACAGGGTAATCGCTTTCTATATTCCCTCGATAAGCTTGACAGTTTCATATTTTGTAATTAATCATTGCTATTTATACATTGAAATCCATATCTGGAATAGCATAATTAGCTCTATTTTGCCAAAAAAAGGGCTTGCTAAAATAGCCAGTCCCAAGTAGCATTCTAGAGATGCCCAAAATTATTAGCTCTGAAGGCATTTTATTACCGTTTGCAGTTTTGTAAACAAGACAATTTCCCGGGCTACATTTTGCATGCTAGTAGGGACAGCCAATAAGATCATTGTCAGATCAGCCCATGTGTTGAGTGTTTTAATTGGATAGGGTTATTTACATTCCATGAAAATAATTTAATTCTGTGTATTCATATTATTTTCTATCGGGTGACAAGGTCTTTCAAAGCTATCAGAGTTAGGAATATTATTTTGGAGTCTTCACTCTGCATAACCTTCTATACAAGCCATTGTATATTGTAGATCAGGATATTTGTCTGCAGTTCTATTTGAAATTTCTGACGGAAACATCGAATGCACTCCAGTGAGAATAGGGAACAAAATATTCCCTGAGTGTGAGATAAAGGACCTGAGATCCACTGGAAAGGGTGGAATGGAACAATTGGTTGAAATCTATCTCATAGTTGCCATTTTGTTGGCAGCTCTAAATTCTGTTCAGAGAACTATTGTACGCGCTCTAGCAGGCGATCAGGTAATAGCCATGACTGGCAAAAGCTTTCTCTTTAGATGAAACACTGCAGGTGCAATAAATCTAATTTGGCAAAATGTGAATGGATCACACCCATTGCAAATGAGATGTAAGTCACCATCACAGGATTGAACCTGATTGAAACATTTGAATATCCGAACCTTAATAACACATTGTTATGCGTTCCCCTCTGCTATCCCAGCACAGTGGTACTTTTGTACAGTGAGTAAGTGGAGCTCAGCTCCACTTGGTTATAAACACCCTTCTTGAAGTGGAGCTGAGCTCCACTTCAATTTTTTTTGTTCCCTGGATAAGCAGGACTCTCAGCCGGGGAGGATTCGAAACCTGAGTTTTGATATTAGCATGTCACATAGTGGTATTTTAAAGGTGTAAAACGCCCTGAGCATAAACAGCTGAGGGTACGTCTGAGATGGCACCGAAATATTGTCGGGTGAAACACCTGAGATTTGAACATTATGTGCAAAGAATAGCTGGCAAAGCAAGTCAAAGAATGTATGTTGTTAAAAAAATGTTGCATCTAAGTTCAAAGCCATTAGCTTTCATGATGTTCAAAAGTTGTGAAATTACCCTCTTTATGTATTTATTGTCTGCCCGTTTTGCACACGAGCATATGTACCATAGACAAGAAATTACTAAGGAAAGTTTTTAATTTAATTGTTAAAGGCAACTCCTTGATCACATCATACACAATCTTCTAGAGCGATGCCCTCAAATGCAAGTTCTATACTCTAGTAGCAAGTTCCTTTATTGACAAAGTATATGCATCCTTTTCTCGCAACATTTCATGTTTGTGGTAGCAAGTAAATCAATAAAAACCTAGAGCATTTCTTGTAAACATAAAGTCGTAAATAATTTTAGATTTGATCCCGATGAACCAATTCATATGGACTAACCAAGGCCGTCTCCACAGGTGAAAATGAATCCCCATGATGTTAAAATATGATGTTTGTAAAAATATTGATTTAAAGGCGCCAGGGTGGAAAGGCATAATTAATGTAATGTGATGCTATTGAAATCATTGCCTGGATTTATCCGGTTCACCTGCAAAATCACTTTTTTAACATGTTTAAAATTCCAATTTCTATTTAGCCATAATAATAACCTCTTGGGATCTCTGGGATCATTGTTTGATCATTGATTTAGAAATGACTTGAACAGTGAGAGTATTATTACAGTGAGTGCAGTGAGAGGCATTATTAGTTTAGGCAGTGCAATAATCGAATCGAGGCGCCAGGGTAGAAACGCATAATTAATGTAATGTGATGCTATTGAAATCATTGCCTTGATTTATCCGGTTCACCTGCAAAATCACTTTTTTAACATGTCTAAAATTCCAATTTCTATTTAGCCATAATAATAACCTCTTGGGATCTCTGGGATCATTGTTTGATCATTGATTTAGAAATGACTTGAAAAGTGAGAGTATTATTACAGTGAGTGCAGTGAGAGGCATTATTAGTATAGGCAGTGCAGTATTATATACATAGCTTATCACAACTAGAATCTAATACTGGATCATTCATTAATACTATGGCATAAATTATTGTAAAGCAACATTTAGCATTGTTTATATATTATTCATCTCTGCCAACGAGCAAAATCTGAGTTTTTAGCTTACATTCTAAAATCCCCTGAGTAGCCTGAGTTGAACCCAAAAATTTGAGTAACTCGGGCTAAACCTGAGTGGTTGAGAGCCCTGTCGAAAACAATGGGGAGTTAACTGTTCTCATGCTGGAGCAATAATAAAATATGGTAAATACATAAATATTTGAGTGTTGGCTATGTGTTGTCAGTCCAGAAAAGTTAGTTCTGCAACCGCCAATGGCAAGAAAATAGAGTATAAAAGCAGAAGCATCTACAACCAATTATATCTGTTGCTGGGAAATAGAGATATCTGGCTCCCTCTGGCATACCTATCAAAGACAGGTGATGTCAGGGGATATTGGCTAACAATAAAGCTGCCCATTGGCAACCTCTACAGAAGGTTGCTGGCTAAGCTTGCCGGCTGGGAGGATTTATTGATGAATTAAAAAATATAAATAAGTAAGAGCTCCACTTCATTATCCCTTACAAAAGTACCACTGTCCCAGCATCAAACCTCTCTTCAGTTTTTAAACTAATGTCACAGGGGAGATAAAATATCTACTCTAGAA
Organism: Membranipora membranacea; assembly: GCA_914767715.1. Classification (NCBI taxonomy): domain Eukaryota; kingdom Metazoa; phylum Bryozoa; class Gymnolaemata; order Cheilostomatida; family Membraniporidae; genus Membranipora; species Membranipora membranacea. Next base: position 13,691,562 of record OU612069.1, on the reverse strand, counting down.
TTTAGGCCCTTCTAAACCCTGGGCTTTCAAACATCAAAAATTATATCATCATTCATAATTACAGTACAGTTACAGTATAAGTACATTCAATTTTTGTTCATTGCTATAGGATTGCTTCGATATGAACCACTTTTTATGTTTTCTCAAACACTTTAGTATCTTGCTTGCTTACTTACAGTCTGAAGGAAATTCATTTCCCATAAAACATAAGTTTTTCATTTTGGTGAAGGTGGAGAATAGGAATGATGTCAGGATGCTGTACGTGCTCTTCTACTTGTTTTGGAAGATCGGAGACTTGGCAGCTGTATATTTATCTCGTGGAATAACCAATCAGAACAATACTGATTTTGGCAGCGTCCACAACGTGTCAGAAGTCAAACTGCTGTTTGAGACTAAGTTTGAGGATATGACCTGGTGGTTTGCAGTCCTGGGATTATGTTCTTCTATTTTGTTTGCAGCAATATTGTTGCCAGGTGAGCATCACATTAAAACAAGATAAAAGGTGAGGATTAAGTGAGGACAGGACTAAATTTTCAATTACAATCACACAACTTTGATGTATAATACAGAAATAGTTTTCTTTGTGGTATCTTTTGCGGAAAAATACTGTCTCAGATTTTAGTTGTGACCTTTTTACCAATCAAGCTATTTTTATAGTTATTTTCTGTGGAACAACAAGACAGCCAAGAGCCGATATAAGTGTCATAGTAGACACTTTTGGTATTTGGAAGCAAGCCTGGCAGAGGAGAAGGTTAGTTATGTATTCATACTTTAGTGGTGTGCCTATACTGTATTCGTCGTCAATGATAATTCATATGAATGTTTCAGGTGTCCAAAGGTTGTGCAAGAATTTTGTATTTTACAACTTCACAATCCATAGTTGATGTATGCGTTTACAGGATAAGGTCAAGGGGTGAAGGTTTTCTGAGTACGGCAATGCTTAGTAACGACGGAGATTATCCGGATGATGCGGTCAAAGAAAGAGCCAATCTTGGAAAATTCTTTCTTGTGGTGCTATGTATGCTTCCTGTCTCCTATTGTTCATGGTTGCCAATCACCAATGATGTAAGAAGTAGTTAGTAGCCTTGAGTAGTTAGAAGTTTTCAAGCATTGTAGAGGTAATCTTAGGAAGCTTTGATAGCACATATGATCACATCCTTGGCTATCAAGCGAGAGGTTCCTTTCTTGTCTTGTGGGATTTTCTCTAGCTTTTTCCTACGCACATACCACAAAATAAGAAAAAGCTTCAACCAGCAACTCTCACAAATCACACGCATCTCAACTCTGACAACTCTCATAATCACAACACTGACATATGGAACATACTTATCCTTCTAACATCAAGGACGTGTTTTATTAGTAATAATCGAAATTGTCCAGGGGTCTTTGAGGACTAGAGGTGTCCATCACCTGTTCTAGTACGGTCTCATACCACTACCATCCCCCACATAAGACAAGACAAGAGGTTATCTTTTATTTTGTATTATTCTTTACATTCTTATCTGCTGCTTGTTGTTGTGGAGACACCTCTGCAATGGCTGTCTATTTGTCCTGCATTGAATTACTAGACTCAGAGAGGACATCGGCTACAATTCTAGGATGCTAGGGCCTTCATTAGCACAACAGTTTACTAGCTGGGCCAGCAGCACTCCGCAAGCCCAGTGTGTTTGTGACTATCATTCAATTTTATTGGCCAAGAATTTCATGACAATCATTTTTCAATAGATTGAATGTTAACAACTTTAATAAATGATATGTTTCTCAATGATATGGTAGTTTATAGTAAGTATCACCATTTCAGTTCTTACTTCATTTCTGCGTTCTTTTCTATTTTCAGATTGCTGAAATTGGTCAGGTGCAGTTCAACACGAGCAAGGTTACAGTCCAAGATACTCTGGTTGATGGTCAGGTTAGACAGAGCAATTCAATATTAACGTCAACAAAATCCAACATGATTAATTTATTTTATCTGACTCTTATGATATCATGATCATAAATTGAGGTTTACAAGTCCTTCTGTCATGCTCCTTCATCAGAATTGTACTATTTGATTGGCTTGTAAACTCCAGGCAGTAAAGTATTATAATAACACTTTTTATTTCAGATTTCTATACATGTTTTACTGAAAGTGATAATAGTGTGCGTCATACCGATCGGTCTTGGTATCTCCTGGTTATTGCAGCGCCTATGGGGAGTGATTTTCACATTGATGCACAGAATACTGGCTAGCCAAGTGTGTATGATCGTCTCAATGATAATCTTCCTGAGTTCAGGTTTGACCCGCAAAGGCTCTGAGCACGTATTATTTCTCTCTTTTGAAGATTCAACAATTAATTATTCTAGACATTGTTCTGCTTTGATTGCATTACAGCTGTGAAATATGGTTCTTGTTGTTCAGATCATGAGCCCAACAGACCGTACTGAGACATGCAACATGCTGTTACGTTTGAATTCCTGAAATAATCTTTTTACTCACTAAACACTGTAAACACAGTACAGCAAGTGATTTAGATTTTGTTTTTATTTATAGCGTCACAAACAATCATTTTGATTTTGATTTTGTGTCTTCAGGTGGATCGATCTCAAGCATAACTGAAATGGATGCACTGATGATATCAAATGTCATATTCCAGGGAATTAGCCTTGCCTTAGCCTTTACTGTTGGTAAGATATATTATGGTATTGGTGCTGTGCGTTTAAAACTAGAAGCTTAGTACTCAGAAGCCAGGTTTAGTGAATAATGAAAATCAAGTATCAATATAATATTGTACCTTACCGATTATAGTGAGTTGTCAATAAAACAGTCCTTTGGTAAGACTAGATGTTAATGGCAGGGATTTGATTCTTTTCACATCATCCGTTCTTGTGCATGCATAGCTCTGATACAGGTGCTGGTCTACGCAAAGTTAAGTGTCTAAAGCACTCTGATTTGCTACCCGTTTCTAGTACAGTTTTACCAAAACTCTGACTGACTGTCTAGTGACTTGATTAGCTGAAAAGCTTTGCACGCAATTATTCTTCAATTCTTCCAAATTATGCATCAGGCGAACTTTCAGCTTCCTAATAATTGTCACAGAAGAACATCTTTGAAATAAATTATGAAAGCCACGTTCTGACTTTTACCATGAGAAGAATTCCAGTCTTAAGGCTCAAAGCATAGTTAAATAATAAATGTATTTTTGATATATTTTCAGGTTTCGAACTGGCTATCATTGCCGCTCCAAGATCAATGCAGGCAACAGCTATAGGAATGTTCTTCATCATTGAAGGGATATCCAATGTAGTTGTTCTTGCAGTCAAACTCTCCCCAGGAGCCTATTTCACCTGGAGTTATTATTGTGTTGGTATCATACTAAATCTGATAGGATTAGTGTGTGTCTTTTTAATTCAACGGAAATGGAGATGGTATGTCCTTCATGATGACTGAAAACAAACCATGAGAACTGTCGGGTAGTTAAGAAGGAAGGTGATTAGTCTTAGAATTCGTAGCCTATTCTTAGTGTTTGCCCCTCCCTACTTATTCTCTGCTGAAATCTTTTGCAGAAACCGACAGTAAGATTATAATTGATTCCTATCTGTCCAATATTATGTAATGATTTTTTCCCAACATTGTTTTAGCTGGTCTTAGTGGCTTAGCCGAATTTTTAGTACCGCAGTTTGTACTCTTGACATGTACAGGCTGTCATGTGATATTCTAAGCTTGAGACAAATATTGATTATTATACAGTCAATTGTAGAGCTGGCATTTTATACCAACGCTAATTGATTGCCTTTTTCAGATATATGAATGGACCAAATATGTAAACGTTGATACCTTAACCTTGGTTTACTCTTTTCTGATTATATTGGGCTTAATGAGTTCTTTGTAAAAGCGTAGTAACAATCAATAAAATACTAACTTGCGGTATCACATTCTTTGAACCATTCGGCCAGGTATCCCTTCAGCTGGGTTTCTTGGAAGGATGATTGCCTCTTTCCAAACTCCTTTCGAATCTTCAATATAAAAATAAGAGGCCCTGCCCTTTTAAATTCAACAAAGTAATCTAAATCTGTTTTACAACCTTGCACAATTTCATAAACTGTCAAAAATTCTGCACTCCAAAGTCTGTTCCAAAACCCTAAAATCCTAAACAGAAGCGCATAAACACATATTCAAGGTAACCAATTTATTGATTTCATCTCAATTTTAGACACCACCATAAAAATGGTACATTGCAATTCACCCGAATCACGATGTTAGCTCAAGGGCTTACACGTTGTTCATTTTGATTCAGATAAAGTTACCAGAGTGGGAAGTGCTCAGTACTTAATGTTGACATATTTTTTTAATGTGATTAGTGACGTGGCTTATACCTTGCATATCGTATATGCCTGTTTACAGTTTATGCTTGGTAAGGGATTATGAAATCCTTACCGCTTCTTGGTGTGTCTTGAAAATAGGAGGGAAGACATCCAACACCTTCCCTATAGTGGGTTCTTCTGTACTTATCCATGCACAAACAAAGTTATGCACCATTTTGATGGTTTTTCAAAGTTTGACACAGATATCTTGTATAGGTGTTTTGTAGTCATCTCGTACATGATAAGATTATGATCATTTATACGTACAAACTTGTTTATGTTGTAACCGTTTTCTATAGCAAGATTCGGATTCTCAGCTCTTTGATTAATATAGTTTCCTGATTGACCCTGTGAAAAAAGTAACCATTTAATCGTTGAAAATTTCATAGGAAACGAAATACCCAAAATGAGAAAGCTGTCTGCAGGTGAACTATTTTATTATTAAGCATATGCTTGAAATGGCACAATTTATTCCTAGATTCTCACCTGTTACCAAATTTGCTAACCGAAATCGGTCTTTGCCATGGACTCAATAATAAACCTAGACAGACCTAGCCTTGTCACGCGGCCACTGGTTTTTGCTTCTTTTTTTTTTGACCAAAAAAACAAAAACCCAGTGGCCACGTGACAAGGTAAAGACAGGACACTATATGGAGCATTTGCATTGAGACTCTGACTCTGAGGCATTTAATTGTGGGCAACGCAACACCATTGGAAGGTGTAGAAGCAATGATGCTATCATTGATTTACTGTCCAAATTCCTGGTTTTTTGACAATACCTCAGTCTAATTTGATCGGATTTTGAGTTTGAAATTGACAATAGATTTAGCAGCTTTGAACAGATTGATACTAATTTTGACAAACAAATTTTTTTGTAGAAGTAATAGCGTTAAGTTAATGACAAGATGCGCGTGATTGTAAAGCTATTTTCAAATTAGAAATCTGAACAAAATTGGTCAAGTTATGAAAAAAAAACCTGGATTATGGACAATAAATCAATGATAGCATCATTGCTTCTACACCTTCCAATGACGTTACCTTGCTCCACAATTAAGTGCCTCACTGCAGCTGTATATGGTGTCCTGTTTAGGTTTTTATCAAGTATATGGTCTTTGCTAACATTAAGGCCCCAGCAAACTTGCCATAAACAAATATCTAGCTCGTATTTGGGCCTCTGTAATTAGGAGTTGTTTTCACATGGAATGCACTGGCGCTTTTGCAACAACAAAAATAATCCGATTCAGAATTTTTCTCCCTTATGCTATCAAACCGGTGTATAAAATTAGTCCACTGCAGTAGCATTATGATCGATGCACAATATTCTAGGCTTGTGTCCTGTCCAGCAAGTTGCTTCCTGTTGATAGCTGATAGGAAATTTATAGCTGTGGTTTGCCAATTTGACAATATAGTCTTTTCTTATCTTATGATACCTCATACAATCATATGTGAATTGAATAAACTCTCACCTGTGGTGTCATTTCTATTGTGGTTGCTGTGGATTCGCCAGATGGTGATTCTGCTTCGGTTGTTTTCGATAGGTCCAATTTCTATAACAGAATTGATAATATTGGCTATGTATATTGGAAGAGGAGCATCAAGGATAACAAGTCAAGACACAATATCAAAATAATCAGAAGAAGTTCATCACAAAAGTTTTATCTACTTTGGAGTTGCGACATCGTTTATTTGGCGATTATAATTTAATTTCCTTCAAACCACTGATATATGTCGGGGGGGGGGGGGGGGGGGGGCGGGGGACATATGTAACCCTGAAGGCTATTTATGTATGATATTTTAATTGGCAAATAAATGATGTCGCAACAACAAGTAGATAAAACTGTGGTGATGGTGAAATTCTTTTGATTAATTTGATATTGTATCTTGACTTGTTATCCTTTTGGATGGAAAGGGAACATATCTAACCCTGAACAACCATATGGCTATTTATGACTAGTTCTGGACTCAGAATCAGAATAGTAATTAGCTGACCCTTATAAATTTTTGTCAAGCACCTTGCCTGAGGTTTTGAAAGTTGTTACTAGCGCGTCAATTAATGCATGTCGATAGGCTGCCAGATTTCAAGCTTTATTCAGATTCTGACACAAAGCTTTAAACTGACAACATATCTCTACTAATAGCCAAGCTATGTATTTTACCACTGATCCATAAATTCAATTATATAATTGACTGAAACCAAATTCTGATTAAGCAGACAACCAAACGATAATGGTCTAATGACAATAATAACTAAAGACTCACTGTGTAAGTGTAATATTATAATTTTACCTTTGGCGTTGATATGACTTTGCTGCTGGATGCAGCCATTAGCCCTGTCTGTTTTGTCTTCACAGCCTACAATAAAACTTGAACTATGAGATCTGACAAAAAATTTTTAATGTACTTAGTTAATAATGGATAGACTGTCCGGATTACATATCTTCATCGTCAATAAAAAAACTTCAGTGAAAAAACTTTAGCTAAATATCAATTAGATGCATGCTAATATAGTCAATCATTTGTTAATCCCTGCCTTACTAGGTTTTTATCACCAAATTGAATGTATGCATTGCATGGAGTAAGAAAAGTGATTCCTCCAATAACTTGCTCCTCGTCAAATATGAATGTAATTAATTGATTTCAATGGCCTCATCAGCCTTAAAACATGAGCACCCCTTTTTTTCAATTTATTTCACATGGAAAGAACAATACCTTGGCAGGAGGCTGGTACTGATGAAAGAGATCCATGTGGTTAGCCGTTTTACTGAGAGGATTGAACAGTGTGTCTCGCTGACTATCATCTTCATCACTCTGTCGACAAAGAATGGTTTTTACGCTTGCTAATTCCCTCATGTGTGACCTTATCTATATTTAATAGTATTCTTTTGAAAAGGGCAACAAGTTTTAAAATTTTCCCTACCAGCAATATTAGTTTCCCGAATGATGCAATGACTAGTTAGTCGTCTGCTTCTTAGCTTCTGCTCTTTTTTCCTGAGGGGATAACTGCCACCTTTGTTTTGACAGGTCAGACCTTCTAATCATTATTTTATTATCTTTTATTAGAAGGCTGAACAAAATATTACAGGATATAATATAAACATAATTACAGGATATAATAAAACAATATTACAGGATATAATATAAACAAAACATTACAGTTTAGCTCTCCTATTACTAAAATTTGCAATATTCTAACACCCCTCAACACAAAAAGCAACACCTGCAAAGTGCTAGGTACTCTTTTGTCTCAAACGAAATAACTAACCTGCAGACCCTGTCTTTATGTAGAGTTTGGAGTGCGTGATAGGGAAGGTTTTCGGTCAAGAGTCAAAATAGAAAGCTCCGGGTCTTGATCTGATTTCAGCAAGTGCACAAAGAAAAATTGTAGTCGGTTATGACAGCAGGCATGATACTCACAATAACCACAATTAGGTTATTTTGTTCCCGTTGTTATGGAACGAATGCTAAATCCTCCGAAAAATTGATTTGGTCTAGTTGATGGAAATGAACCAATAGTTCCAAAAAATGGAGAGCCCTAGATCTATTCATATAATTTTTCAAACTCAAATGGGAATTGGTTGTGTGTAGAAAGTATCAGTTTATTACCTCTGTTAGCGATTTATATATCTTCCTGAGCTTTATTAGTGCTATCGTGTCAGCTCCGCAAATCTTTTCAAGATCGGAATAGTCTAACTCGGAGAGGGTTTCTGCATCGTTGATATGCCAGTCTACAAAAAGGTGTCAAACTTTGTGTTCAGGTATCACAGTTACCAGAATTTATGTCGAAAAAAATGTGCCACCAAGGCAAGAGGGTGATATTTCATTATGAGAGGATATTGGTCTCTTTTTGACAATCAAGATTAAACTGTTAGATCTATCTGTCCGCAGTATAAACTATGTATTATTTTTCTTTGCAAAATACTATACACCATTGGTTGCCATATCCGCTGCATCAATGCTTTAAAAAGTTGAGTAGAGGGAAAACTAGTTGCAGCGCAAAGCTAACGTGATTTGCCTCAGCTCCAAACACAGTGATCTAGTGCATGTCGGCACACTTTTCGATGCGATCAGGATCGACCCAACAACGTTTAACTAAAGTTAAAAATCTTCACCAGCGAGTTAAGCACAATCTGATCCTACAGTTACCTAACTTCCAGCCTAATTTCATTAAATCTTATTTTCTGTGATTGTGAATATTAAACAGTGAGGTTTTACTAAATTTTTTCAATTGAAAGTGAATCATCACCTCTATTCAACTAGTCGTGATGTCCGTAGCTGGGATCAGAAGCTAATGTGGTGAATTGCTTAGCCAAAATCTTATTCATAATAATTTAAGGTTGTTAACGAATCGTCCCTTATCTAACACAAACTGAGCTGAGGTCACTCAGTCAGCGCTGCAACTAGCCTCATTTACTCCAATTTTTTTAATCATAATTGTGATTTTCTCTTTTTCTAACAGGTACAGCTATATAGTTTTTCCATCATAAAATTCAGCTTTGTCCGCTATAGCTGAATTTAATTTGTTTTTGCCAATCATTCTCATCATCACTATACAGGCAACTGATTAGCATGCTGTTGTTGAGAGTAATAGTGGATTATCTCTGGTTTGGATAATCTGATCAAAAGCCCCATTGATTGTACTATGGGATAGATCATATCAAACAAATTCCTGAAGGTTATTTTTCCTAGCTGTTTTATAAATGATGTCCATTTCAGATTACTGTTGATTTGAACTTTAAGAAAGTTGTTTCCTTGCGTATAAGTAAAAACAGAATCAGAATTGAGTGACCGGTTGCAGAGGTATTCACATGTAAAGACCAATTTTGGAAAAGTGCACTGGTTCGCTGCTTATCAAAGAAACCCTTCTTTAGAAATTATGAGTACATCCATGAAAATGGATTTTCAAGTAGCTGATTCACTTTGGATAATTTTGGGAATCCAAAAAAATTGGTTCTACTGAGAAGGAACCCTTGATTGATTAATATTACTCACCGATTGCAGCTTTGACGACTTTGTCACCACAACTTTTTAGAAAATGGTCAGCCATCACCATATATTCACTGTATGAGTTGGAGTAGTCGTAGCTGTAGTCACTTATAATAATTTCTTGTGGTCGGATCAATTCAAGAACTTGTGATCTGCTCTGTGTCAAATTTATCACTGCATACCTTGTAGCCTAATTACAGCTATATAGAGCTTGTCAGTGGCACATTTACTCATGTACACTATGCGACACTATAATCTAGGCTTGCTTACCTGATCTGTATAGTATTTAGGAAGGATGCACAAAGAGAGTAGAATAATGATTTATGGTCTCTGATTAGTGGACATGATAATATAACAATGGAAAATGGTTATTCTTGAAATTAATCATTGTTTCAATTTTATACAGCACTACTTAAAGATGATTGATCTAAAAGACATTACATATTATAATTTGTTGACTGCTGTGGGCAACATTGAAAAATGTTCAAGACTAAAGCTTATAGCCCTTTTGCAACCTATGCAACTGATGCTGTACATTCAACTGCTTGCAGGATTTTATAGCCATATTCAGAAGGGACACTCAAAGAGTGTAGAATAATCAATAATGATCTCTGGTTAGAAAACTTAAAGTGGTTCGACCGGTATATAAGGGCCAGTCAATGTAAAGCGATCACCCAATGAACTCCATGTATTTATAGTGTTTATTTTGTCTCTAGCCCATCAATATCTCATATTTCACTTCATATCCATATCTACTTATATCTTTTTAGTATTTCAAATAATTTGTAGTGGATTGATTCAATATTTCCAACTCGGATTACGTATTTAAGCATCTGTAAATCATAGATATATATTTATATAAATATTTATATATACTGTTGTAAACTTCTCTACATTACACCATGTTACCAAGCCAGATTACAGTGCGCCCTCATCAGCACATTATTTAATTTGTTTCTAGTCCTTCACTACGTCATATCTACTTATATCTATTTAGTATTTTGAATAGTTTGTTGCGAACGGATTCAATTTTGCCAACTCGAATTTTTTCTCCACTTTTCATACTAACAGATATTCATTTACCAAAGTACTCCCTGGTAGTACATCGCTTTCACTCAAGAACAGTCAGTAGACATATTTTTCAACAATAAAATATAAGCAACTCTATTTCATCTATGGCCTCAGGTTTAGATTTGTGGACAACTCCAATTAAATATAATAATATTGAACGCTCTACTAGATATCAGTTTATTAATAATGCTACCATGGATAGATTACGATTGCTGTTCATTTACATTGATACTTAGAGGAACAAAGCTTGATAAAAAATAAGATGCACACACTCTTGGTATATAGTAAAGTTTCCTACAACTTCATAGCAGTTGTTTAATATGTACTCATCATCTACTAAAATATAGGTAGCAGTGTTAAACATATTATGCCCTACGATAAGAAAGTACAGTATTTAACTGATTAACAATAATGAAACGAGAATGAAGTTTGGTATAATAAAAAGACATCAATTCAAGTCTGGCTTCCCTTCAGCTGCTTGCGCAAACTAGAAGATGGTTTGGCAGTTACTGTTGGGGCCAGCTTTGAATTGAGTCGAAATGCATAGGCTTGGCTGCGTAGAGAGCAGAATTTAAATACAAGAGAAAACTTAAGCTTTTCAGAGGATATGGCCGACAAATCGGCTGTACAGGAAGCCCAAATGGAATCAAAATACACATCTGAGAGCACACCAGATGTTAAGAGCTTCCTTAGATTCATGTTGCACACATGTTTACGCTGTAAAATTAGGACGCATAGCTCCTCAAGTTTAACCAGAATTTCTAAAACAACAGTATTGATATTGATGAGGCCCCCGCGATTTTGGCACTGGGTTCATTGGCCATGACTAACTGTCTCATTTTCAGCCTCGACCCACGAGTCAACTAAACTTTTTACATCCTCCGAGTTGATAGAGCGTAGCTTACGGATTAACAAACCACCTATATAAAGAAGTGCATGGAGGGTATCGTTGTCAATAGAATTTGAAGTCATAACTGGAATAGAGTCAGGTTTTGCAGCAAGGGTGTCGATAGATGCCAGGTGAATAGCCTTCAGTAAGTAACAAAAGGGCTGTCTCTGAAGTTTGAAGTCAGCATGCTTTGATCTTAATGCATGTAGCTCGGTACAGAACTTAATCTTCTTAGAGGATGTGAAGGTATCTGGAACTAGACTGATTACGAGATTGACCAGAGTCATCATCATCAGGGGAAGTTGAGTCATCCATGACTCGACAGCCTGCTTAAACCGAGGGTAGTTATTACAAATCATCTTCTTCGAGGCTTCGACTATTTCTTCCTTCTGCTCCTGGGTACAAGCATTAGCTGCAAAAATGGAACAAGACAAATTTTAATCATTACACATCATTTTCGGATCATAATAATTTTTCATTATGCCTCTCATAAAAATGAAGTTAAAATAACTACAGTACATTACGTCATTGGCAAGGGAGTTTTTGAAAGTCCCGAAAATCGCCTTCTCGCACAGCAGCTAACACCAGGATTGCTATGCTAACTTGTTTAGTTACATTGCAGCGTGAAGAATTTGTTAGTACAACTCACAGAGACAGCCCACATGACGTTTTGTTTCAATTTTTTTTATCGTGATATCAATGCAAAACACATTGTATCACCGTAGCAAGTACTTACCAAAATTTAAAGCAGTAGACTGGTTATGAAAGCGGAGTTGGTGCCGATCTAGATTATTCGAGTTGACAAAGCTCTTTCCACAATTGCCACATATAAGGCGCAGACTTTTTTCCTTGTTGGCAACCTGTAGTAGGAAACAATAATGAGCGAACAATAACAAAACAAACTGCTTACTGTATAATGCACCTGCTCTGCAATGGGCAAATCAAGTCTATATTGACCACCCTGCAACGCACAAGGTTAGGCCTATCCGGAAACTTGCATGGACTAGAAGCTCATATCAATGTAGGTAGTTCATATCATATTGAATGAAATAATTTACCTTAACAGAAGAACTAGTACATGGAGATTCCTCCTCATCACTAAATAGCGCATCGAAATCTTCTCCACTGACAAAGTCACTATCTTCATACCTAGCCATCACTGCTGCTGTCAACAAGAAACATTTGAATTATGATAAAACAGAGTCTGGTGGCAAGCAGACACACACTCACTAAACCGGTCAATGAACTCCCTCATTGCACCGGTAAACTGAAAACTCATCATTGTTCTACATTTAAAGCTAATCAAAATTTACAACAAGATCATGTAACTGTCAGCACTGAACTCAGCTAGCTTGTAGGTAGTAGTACTGAAAGGTGTAACTACAACTGTATTACTACAGTACACTACAAGCAATGAAGGGAGTTAATTGCAGTTTCACCCTGCATGAACAACTGCAAATAACTTCCTTCATTGCCTGTTTACTGTAGTAATACAGTTGTACAAGCAGGGAGATTCTCCCTCCTACAAGTTTACTATCACTTATCAGTATCTACTACTAACTGAAACCAATGAAAGGCAGTTCATTGGTTCATCAGTCAGGTAATCTAAATCTTGTCTTGTTGTAGGGAATTTCAGTCTTTGAATGTTATATATATTAAGCACTGAGGACACATTCTATTCATACATTCTAATCATACATTCTATTCCTACACCTGTTTTGTCCGTTATAATAATCCTTTATTAATGCTACGACTGTAACTATTTTTAGCAAGCTTACACTCTTCCCTCTTACAACTTGACACTTCATGTTTGCTAGCGGGCGAGACTAAACGCACTGATCATTTTTACTGATTTATACATTAAATCTTTGTAACTCTGTCAGTTTTAGTTAGATAGTTAGTACACAATAAAATCATAGTATAGTTGATAAACCACACATTTTTATGCCTGGCTGGTAGCCTTGATTTAAACAGACTTTTCGACTGGCAGGTTGCCGTTAGGCTTTACGCATTCATCCGAACAAGTTGGATATCGGGACTTATTAAAGCCAAGCCCATGCTGGCTATCCTGACAAGATCGAATTTCCCGACATTGTTATAACAAATAATCATGTTCTAACATAATCATGTTCACTACATACCTTTAAATAAGGATATACACTGTACTGAGACCAGATGATGATATAAATAACTAGCAGATAGATTGCACTCCTTTTAATGCAGTTACTTAGTTCATAGGTTAGGTTGATTATTATAGTTAAACAATTTGCTCAATTTCTCTGTGATGAATGAATTGATGAGTGAATGAACCCTTTTGTGGCAGACACAATAACATCCGAAGATTTTGTGTAGACCTAACACAGTTTGCCGATGATTATTCACGTTGATTATAACAGGCCAATTGTCTAGAACATCACACTGAGCCACGCCCACAATTCATGTGTTGTTTTTCCTGAGGAAGAGGGAGTTCATTGCTGAGAGCTACAATAAATAGATTCAATCAAGTCCATTCACAGCTGTTCTTATTTCGTTCTTCTTGTGAAGCTGAGTTGGCTCATCATCTCTTCATCGTGGTCCTATGTGTCTGTGAAGTAACTGATTGGTGCCACTGAGTCTGACTGCTGTTCAGAAATTTGACTACTAGCAATATCGTTAACTAACTCAGAGTTCCCCAACACAGATATTGTAATCAGTATGAAGTTATTGAACAGGCCAATAAGAAAAAAGTAAGATGTAATGGGCCAATCATATCAAAGCCTGTGAAAATTCGAAGAGAGTGGGCAACTCTTCATTTTTGAAGGTTTTAACGTGAGAGGGCAATTCCGAAACATTAACCTTATTACCCTGGAGGAGTCAGTTATTTCAAGTCTGTGCAAAATTTAGGAACACAGCTTGCACAAATACTCAACTCCCTTAGGGGAAAGGCAATTAAAATTCACCAAAGGTCGAAATGAGATCTCATAACCGACATCTCGATATTAAAAGAGGTTTCAAAAGGAGGGACAACAAAGCTAATATTGTGTAATGAATATATGCAATTCTGGTTTTGTGACCACTTGCATCAGTCATCAATTATTATCCCTTGACCAACTGTAGCTTGATGATACCTGGGCGTAAACTAGCCATTGACGAGAAATGAGCCTGGATTATTGAGTTTGCTGAGGTGTCACATAAGTTTATTTTTGATATGATATAATAGTTTACGATGCAGATAATCATAGTGATATGGTATTTTTCATTGGTTCCTTGTGTCTCCATCCTCATATTTTCTTGCTCTTTTCAGTCAGAATTAGCTTGTGCAGGAAAACCGATTACAGTTACTGAAGTTGGAAAAGAAACTACGTACAATGTTTAGTTATTCATTATTCATGATAAGCATCACAAACAATAGTATTCGCTTGACAAGATTGAAGTTTCTCCAAAATTATTGCCATTTTTTCTCATACCCAAACTTCATGGTCAGCATAAACTCGGGATACTATTTCCAATGTCTACTCAGGTAATGCAAAATTATTGTGTTAGTGCTAAATTGGTGATAAATTACGACAAACTTAAAATGACTGTAATTCCCAAGCTTTATTTAAATTGATCTAACCTAACTGGCCTAAATGGCTGTGTCCTTCTCTTATTTCTATGAACTGCTGGTCTGCTACCTCCTTTTCCTTTTCCTCTTGCTACATATTTTCCTGCTGACAGTCTTCCACCGAGCACCGTACCTAAAACCATTATTGGTAAATACATGGTGACTTGTTAGACTATTTCAAACGATCTTACATAGCAGTTTAGAAAAAATGGTAGAGGAGGCAAAAGGAGGGGTGCTGTAACTCCTCTCCAAGCAATATGAGTCATATAATTTGCAAATGAAAATCCAAAAGGAGCTGATTCTAACATGGACTATTCAATTATAGTGTTTTAGGCCACTGTATTTAGATTTCTAGGGGAGCCTCCCTACCTCCCCTAGAACTACAGGCCCGCATACAGTGTTTTAGTTTTGACTTATCAACTCATTTTCATTCACAATCTCTGCAACAAAGTTCGCATCAAATTCGATCGATTGCAACTGAAAGGTCTGATACTGGTTCATTACCAACCTGATAGAAGGATTGTGCAAAGAAGAGCGATGATAATCAACTTGTTCATTCTACAAAAAATCAAAATAGAATTAGAAATCCATAATATAATATTATATAATCTTACATGGTGTTCATGATGCATTTGAATGTGTTGGATTAGTATTCCTTTCATATTTTGCGCTGACAACAATAATGACAAATACCACAGATTGCCTTGTGCTTATCAATGCTACTGCACCACTATAAAACACATATGCCCTCTCTCACTGTATTATTCAGTGTTGTTATGTTATGTAACTCGCCAGTGGTCCCTAGTTAGTATTAACAAAATCCTTAATGCCTGAGATTGCATAATTTGTTTGTTTAGATGATCAATGCTTGACACATTGTGATTGAGGGGCAATTAGCAAGACACTCTCTTGATCTGCAATAAATTTTTGGTCATTATTGCCTACAGTTTCAACTTTGTCTTTTCCCTTATATAAATGCTTTTATTCTCAACCAAGGTCATCTCATTCGATATTTTTTGCACTCAGTGCCAGAAAAAAAATTGAAACAAAGAGTAGAAACAGAAAGGAAATAATATCAACAATGATGTTTGTCATGTCGATAATATATGGTTGAATAGTAATGTTTTGAATTAACTCACTACAGCGCCATTGTTGACATTTTTGTGTGGGCTTACTTTCTTTTTTCACAAACATATCACACAGGACAAGCAACTCAAATCCAACTCACAAATCATCTGAAAGTTAATCCCAATGCAGACAGGCCATATGTGTATACCTATGACTGGTTACTTACTTGTATGTTGGTGATGTAGATGCTCTGTTGCTGGTTAACTTCTAAGAGATCAGTGCTTACATCAATTCTTCCTCAGCTTTTTATACTTCTTTGTATCCTGTTTGACATCCTTTAGGAAACAATAATGAGCTATATTTTATGTGTTATATATGTTTTCCCCAACTTAAAAACATAAACAACATAGCTCATAAAAAAGAGGTGGAAGGCAGACAATTTAATTAGCATTGTCATTTGTGATTATAAACTGAAGTTATGAATATGTACATTAAGAAATGGGAACATCATGAGCGGCAACAATGATAATTTGTGTACAGGGCCTGTACTGCTTCAAACGCTCATTTGGCTCATTAAATTTGTTGAAAGAAACAGTATGGAAAGAAAATCATAATCGTTATGAAGTTCCGGCCATTCAAGGTCCAAGTATTTATATACTTTTATGTGGGTATTATATTTAGGGTAATAATCCGAACAGGATTCACATAGTGATAATATTATCGGCAGTGTGAAGTTATTTTTGGGAAGGGCCAACTAATCAAATGAAAATGACACAACCATTATGGTGGACTGGCCATTTTCAAGGTCCAAGTATTTTTATACTTTCATATGTGTATGTATTTAGTGTAATAATCTGAACATGAGCTGTCTAGCTGGTACAAGCCATTTAACATACAGGACTCACATAGAGATAATAATTATTAACGGCAGTGTGAAGTTATTTTTGGGAAGGGCCAACTAATCAAATGAAAATGACACAACCATAAAGTCGGACCCGGCCATTCCCAGTGCCAAGTATTTATATATTTTCATATGCGTAGGGTAATAATCTGAACATTAGCTGCAAGCTGTTATAAACCATTTAAAATACAAGATTCACATGGAGAAGGTTCTTTTGACAAAATAAAGCTGAAGTCCTAAAGTTTCAATTTAACTGACAAGTTATTTGCTTTGATATGAAATTTTTCAACAATAGTTTCTTTATCACTGTGTTTCCATGCACATCTTGAGCTCAAGCTGAATTGTCACCTCTGGGTTCGCCCTCTAAATATGCATTCATGTCATTCATGTCAATGTATTAAGATCGAGATGAAACTTCAGAAACATCTGCTGACACCGGGACACGAACCCGGGCCTAGACAAAGCCTTAGATGATAAACCACTCGGCCACGCAAGCTCGCTGTACTTCAAAAAGCTCAGGTCGACCTATAGAACTATTTGTGTATGGCAGTTTCCAGGTAGCGCTTCTCATTCTGTAGAACCCTGGCTAAGTATCGAAAGTCACTATTAAACTACTGCTGCCACTCATGCAAATTTGTGCTCATTTAATTCTGCATAGCTCCAAGATAATTAATTGAGACTCAAATCTCATAATTGTCACCTAATCGGCAAACAATTTGCACAAACTGATCTTCAAAATCAGGGCATGAAATCTACGCGCCGCCGGCTTCTGATGGTCACCTGTTGTGGTAGATAATTAATTTCATACCCTAATTTTGACAATCAGTTTGTGCAAATTATTTGCTCATTCTGTGACAATGCTGAGGTTGCAGCCTCATTTTATTAGTTTTGAGCTATACAGAATTCTATAAGCACACATTTGGCTGTGTGGCAGCAGTGGTTTAAGTTGTCAAAGTCATGCAACTGATAAATGATCATGAATATCTTGCCGAAGCATTAAAAAATTAAAATAAAACGCATGCGCCTTTTTCTTTAGCCGTATAGGTTATAACAATATATAGACATGATAAAGCAAATCTTGTTGGGGGGAGATAACTTTTCAAGTTGTTGACTAACCAACTTCACATAACTGCACTTACACTAGTACTTACACTTGCATGACACACTCCCAACAATCCCAGCTAGGGTGATAACATAACACATAGTTTTACTGAAACCACGTAGGCCCATATCTATATGTATATTTATATGCCTGTCTATCACTATGTCTATGTTTATCTATATGTCTGTATATGTCCCAAGCTCTATAGACAATGTATATGTCTAAGTCTGTCTATTTATATATGTATAATGTAGGATCTTTGTCTGTGTCTATGTCTATATTTTTCTATGTCAGAATATATGTCTATGTCTATGTATGTTTCTACGTTTCTATGTCTGTGTTTGTGTCTATGTCTTCGTAGAACATCTTTCAATAAATGGATATGTGGAGGGCGGTTACCAAATAACACTTGTTTATGCTTTTCAGGATGGCGCTGGCGATAATGACAGTGTGACGAGCCCCACCCATAGCGTATCAAGCAGATCAGCAAATGCCAGTTTGGCGGCAGCTCTTCAAAATGATGGTATTCAAGCTTGCAGAAATGCTCAGAAAGAATCTTCTACCGTAAATAGTATCAGAGGAAGAAAACGACGCATTGACACTGTGGACCCAACCAACGTAATGGGTGACGTTTCAAACACTCTTAAAACATTGGTTGACACCAAAGCCATTCGAAAAGCTATGGATCAATGTTATCATTTTGGGTGCATGATTGCTGCGCAGGTGAGAAATCTCGCCGACAAACTTCCTACGAAGTACAGCAATGTTAAAGATCCAGGAGTCAATAAGTCAGGTTGAATTTTCGCCCCTGTCACACAGCGCCACCCTGCCATCTCACAATCAAACAATCACTGCTAGTGTGATACCACATAGGCCTGCCGGAACTATGCAGCGTCAGCAACAGATGTCTTCAGAAAGCACCGGAGAATTCACTACATTATCTAGTATCAGTTCTCCAAGTTCTCCGTACAACGTCCCTGCGGATTGGTACCACTAGACCCTACATTTTACTTTAGACATTATACTTGGTATGCCTACTCGAATATCAAGCGTAAAGCTTACAACTATTTGTTGTTTTGTTGAAATCAAAGCCGTTTTATTTTTATTTTTCTTAGCAAACATCTTTATTTTATTGGTTATAAAATTTGTGATGTTAAACATTTTACTCGATACTCCATGTGGATCTCAAACCTAAAGCTGATAACTGTTTGTGGTTTTCGAAGTTAAAGCTGTTTTATTTTTATAGGTTTTATAAATCTTTAATAAAATAAAGGATAATGTGTTAACATGTTTCTTAAAATTAAAACAAAATTCGCAACCAAGTAACAGGAGTTAATCCCTAATGTAACACTCATCAGCCTAATCGTCAACATTTGCCATCCTGTTCTGCCAAGGCACAGCCCCAACACCATTAACATAGTCACAAATGCTTTCCCTTATGTCAGACGCTCTTCCACAAGGCCTATCTCCGTTGCGAACAATAGAAGGCAGAGCATCATCTGTAGCTGTTTTCCTTGGCTCTGCGTCTGGTTCTCCGACTTTGATTTCCTGAACGAACAAAAGAAAATACTACTAAAATCTGAAACAAAAACAGTAAATTTGACTCAAGTTTTGGTATTGTCAAATTATTTTGTCTTTCAATGCCCACGACCGGACTGCTGCCATGGCCATGATAGCAGTCCGGTCGTGGGCAGCCCGAGCCTAGTGGTAATAAGCTTTGTGTAGCTACCTGACAAGATTATGTAAGCAGCAGCCGCTAGAGCTAAGACTTTAACTTTGTCAGGTTCAAGATCGATCCTGCGATATAAAATCCTTAAGGTTGACGATAAAATCCCCAACGCATTCTCAATGAGCCGTCTGCACCGTGACAATCGGTAGTTGAGAATCTATAAGTGAAGACGATTTAGAATTAGAACTACAGATAAGATGACAGAAGTCGGGTTCTTGCTAGATTGAAACTATAAAAAACAGACCATCCAAAAGAAAACGAAAACAGGTAGTTTGATTGGCTTTGATGAATACGATCAAAGCTTTACATATTAGAAAACTTACACGTTTCTGATTGTTCAGGACTCTTTGCGGGTACGGTCTCATGAGATAGGGTTTTAAAGAAAAAGGCGCATACGTTTTATTTTAAATTTTTAATGCTTCGGCAAGATATTCATGATCATTTATCAGTTGCATGACTTTGACAACTTAAACCACTGCTGCCACACAGCCAAATGTGTGCTTATAGAATTCTGTATAGCTCAAAACTAATAAAATGAGGCTGCAACCTCAGCATTGTCACATGATGAGCAATTAATTTGCACAAACTGATTGTCAAAATTAGGGTATGAAATTAATTATCTACCACAACAGGTGACGTCATAAGCTGGTGCATAGATTTCATGCCCTGATTATGAAGATCAGTTTGTGCAAATTATTTGCCCATTAGGTGACAATTATGAGATTTAAGTCTCAATTAATTATCTTGGAGCCATGCAGAATTAAATGAGCGCAAATTTGCATGAGTGGCAGCAGTAGTTTAATAGTCACTTTCGATACTTAGCCAGGGTTCTACAGAATGAGAAGCGCTACCTAGAGACTGCCATACACAAATAGTTCGATAGGTCGACCTGAGCTAATTTTGAGGCTGTTCATTCCAGGGAATACCTCCCGGTTCGCGCTGAGACTGTAGGCTCAGTTCACATTGAGCTTTTTGAAGTACAGCGAGCTAGCGTGGCCGAGTGGTTATCATCCAAGGCTTTGTCTAGGCCCAGGTTCATGTCCCGGTGTCAGCAGATGTTTCTGAAGTTTCATCTCGATCTCAATACATTGACATGAATGGCATGAATGCATATTTAGAGGGCGAACCAAGAGGTGACAATTCAGCTTGAGCTCAAGGTGTGCATGGAAACACAGTGATAAAGAAACTGTTGTTGAAAGAATTCATATCAAACCAAATAACTTGCCGGTTAAATTGAAACTATATATATGTATATAAATACTTGGCACTGAAAATGGCCGGTCCGACTTTATGGTTGTGTCATTTTCATTTGATAAGTTGGCCCTTCCCAAAAAAAACTTCACACTGCCGATAATATTATCACTATGTGAATCCTGTTCGGATTATTACCCTAAATATAATACCCACATAAAAGTATATAAATACTTGGACCTTGAATGGCCGGAACTTCATAACGATTATGATTTTCTTTCCATATTGTTTCCTTCAACAAATTTAATGAGCCAAATGAGCGTTTGAAGCAAACATAAGCAGTACAGGCCCTGTACATTAATTATCATTGTTGCCGCTCATGATGGTCCCATTTCTTAATGTACAAATTCATAACTTCAGTTTATAATCACAAATGACAATGCTAATAAAATTGTCTGTCCTTCCTCCTCATTTTTTTATGAGCTATGTTGTTTATGTTTTTAATTTGGAGAAAACATATATAACACATAAATTATAGCTCATAATTGCTTCCTAAAGGATGTCAAACAGGATACAAAGAAGTATAAAAGGCTGAGAAAGAATTGATGTAAGCACTGATCTCTTAGAAGTTAACCAGCAACAGAGCATCTACATCACCAACATACAAGTAAGTAACCAGTCGTAGGTATACACATATGGTCTGTCTGCATTGGGATTAACTTTCAGATGATTTGAGAGTTGGATTTGAGTTGTTTGTCCTGTGTGATATGTTTGTGAAAAAAGAAAATAAGCCCACACAAAAATGTCAACAATGGCGCTGTAGTGAGTTAATTCAAAACATTACTATTCAACCATATATTATCGACATGACAAACATCATTGTTGATATTATTTCCTTTCTGTTTCTACTCTTTGTTTCAATTTTTTTTTCTGGCACCTAGTGCAAAAGATTTCGAATGAGATGGCCTATGTTGCGAATAAAAGTATATATATAAGGGAAAAGACAAAGTTGAAACTGTAGGCAATAATGACCACAAATTTATTGCAGATCATGAGAGTGTCTTGCTAATTGCCCCTCAATCACAATGTGTCAAGCATTGATCATCTAAACAAACAAATTATGCAATTTCAGGCATTAAGGATTTTGTTAATACTAACTAGGGACCACTGGCGAGTTACATAACATAACAACACTGAATAATACATCGAGAGAGGGCATATGTGTTTCATAGTGGTGCAGTAGCATTGATAAGCACGAGGCAATCTGTGGTATTTGTCATTATTGTTGTCAGCACAAAATATGAAAGGAATACTAATCCAACACATTCAAATGCATCATGAACACCATGTGAGATTATATAATATTATATTATGGATTTCTAATTTAATATTGATTTTTTGTAGAATGAACAAGTTGATTATCATCGGTCTTCTTTGCACAATCCTTCTATCAGGTGAGTAATGAACCAGTTTCAGACCTTTCAGCTGCATTCGATCGAATTTGATGCGAACTTTGTTGCAGAGATTGTGAATGAAAATGAGTTAATAAGTCAAAACTAAAACACTGTATGCAGGCCTGTAGTTCTAGGGGAGGCAGAGAGGCTCCCCTAGAAAGCTAAATACAGTGGCCTAAAACACTATAATTGAATAATCCATGTTAGAATCAGCTCCTTCTGGATTTTCATTTGCAAATTATATGACTCATATTGCTTGGAGAGGAGTTACAGCACCACTCCTTTTGCCTCCCCTACCATTTTTTCTAAACTGCTATGTAACATCGTTTGAAATGGTCTAACAAGTCATCATGTATTTACCAATATTATTTTTCAGGTATGGTGCTCGGTGGAAGACTGTCAGCAGGAAAACATGTAGGAAGAGGAAAAGGAAAAGGAGGTAGCAGACCAGCAGTTCATAGAAATAAGAGAAGGATACAGCCATTTAGGCCAGTTACGTAAGATCAATTTAAATAAAGCTTGGGAATTACATCCATTTTAAGTTTGTCGTAATTTATCACCAATTTAGTGCTAACACAATAATTTTGCAATACCTGAGTGGACATTGGAAATAGTATCCTGAGTATATGCTGACCATGAAGTTTGGGTATGAGATGGCAATGGCAATAATTTTGGGGAAACTTCAATCTTGTAAATCGAATACTATTGTTTGTGATGCTTATTATGAATAATGATTAACTAAAAATTGTACGTAGTTTCTTTTCCAACTTCAGAAACCATAATCGGTTTGCTTTCACAAGCTAATCCTGACTGAAAAGAGCAAGAAAATATGAGGATGGAGACACAAGGAACCAATGAGAATTATCATATCACTATGATTCTCTGCATCGTCAACTATTATATCATATCAAAAATAAACCTATGTGACACGTCAGCAAACTCAATAATCCAGGCTCATTTCTCGTCAATGGCTAGTTTATGCCCAGGTATCATCAAGCTACAGTTGGTCAAGGGATAATAATTGATGACTGATGCAAGTGGTCACAAAACCAGAATTGCATATCTTTGTTACACAATATTAGCTTTGTTACCCCTCCTGTTGAAACCTCTTTCAATATGGAGATGTCGGTTATGAGATGTCTTTTCGATCTTTGGTGAATTATTATTGCCTTTCCCCTAAGGGAGTTGAGTATTTGTGCAAGATGTGTCCCTAAATTTTGCACAGGTTTGAAATAACTGACCGAAATAGCTGGCTGTAATACTCTCTCCTTCTTAACTTTATATTGCCTCCCACTTCAGCAAAGTCGGATAGCCAAAATGTAGTGTTAGCTGAGGTTAATTTACCTGCAAACTAGCTCAGCTTATCTATTGCTTATTAACACTCCTCTAGTGTGGTCTGATTCCGAGCTCCTGAAAAAAGTGATGGTAACAAACTATCTTGCTGAATGTATAATCCAGTCCATTATTGATCTCTATTTAAACAATGATATCATCCATTTTAGAAAGAATTATCAGACTTGGTCTTATTTAAAAAGAAAAGAGTTGGAACCCTTTGCCATCCTGTTAGCCCTCTCAAACAAATCATAATAAAGTTACTGCACATTCATAACAGGAGCTTCCATAATGAAATATTGCTGTTTAGCCTTCTATGAAAAAGAAATTCATTAAACTTGATGACCTCGTTATCTTGTGTATTGAATTGCCATTTAGACAATCTGTATGATCTGTAATAAATTGCATATATTTACAAGAGC
The DNA here is from genome assembly GCA_914767715.1 of Membranipora membranacea. Taxonomy (NCBI): domain Eukaryota; kingdom Metazoa; phylum Bryozoa; class Gymnolaemata; order Cheilostomatida; family Membraniporidae; genus Membranipora; species Membranipora membranacea. The sequence goes on along the minus strand of OU612069.1, from coordinate 13,667,496 downwards.
TATAGTTTACTCAGAACTAAGGAAGCAGTTTTAAACTCAATTGTAAAACATTTTACTCCTAAATAGTGATGACCATTATTCAGTTATAGGCCACATCCAAGCGCTGTGAATGTGTTGCAAGCGGCAATGACAAAAAATTGGCAGATTGAAGTATTTGAAACACTGGAGATGATGCTGCATTATACAATAGTCTGGAATTCCTATTGTAATATGAACCAACATTTAAAAAAATCACTGATGCCGAAGATAAATCTACAGCCTATCAAGGCTAGAAATCTTAGAATCTTTTTTTTTCATATTTTGTATTGGTCCATCCTTCAATTAAACTATCACATCTAACTATCTCAATGCAGTACAGAAATGAGAGGCAGCATATTATTGATGAAGTGGACTTGCTGTGTGAGATATAAGATGTAACACAGTACTTATCCCACCCATTTCATGCACCTCGTTAATACTACCTATCCTTGGCTAAATATGCATTTCCATGAAAAGCTGCAGCCACTGATATATATTCATATCAATTGCTGAAATTTTCTTAATAACACTAAATATCTGTAAAACAGCTAATTGCTATTTTGTGCTAAACATGGTTGATTTATTAACAATGTATTGAATACTGAACATTATGAGGGTTCCAGGAAGTTCAAGGTCAAGACCACCACGTCAGCATCACATTTTGGTCGGAGGTAACCCCCCCCCTGAAAATTGATAATACCAAAACATTTATAGTGATCATATATGATGCTGAACTCAGTGCCAGCAAATATGAGACTTTGACATGGATTTATGTGATCAAGATTAAATATTTGTGATTTATTCACATTATTAGCTTTTTTACGTCTTACGATTAACCAAGTACGATTACCTTAACTTGTCATATCGATTAATTTTCCAGTAAAAACGTTTCTCTTATTCCTTTGACCAGCTGGTCCTTGTTGGCTAGGTCCTGGTCCCGCTCTTCTCTTATTCCTGGGACCAAGTGGTCCTCTTTCTTGTCCTGGTTGCTGTCTTCCGCCAGATACTGCACCTGAAACGTAGAATTATACAAAGGCCATACTTACTTCTAACACAATCATGTCAAGTGTATTAAATAATTTAATCCAAGTCATCATCCATTTTAAACAAGTTGGTAGGCAATTACAGGCTTGTCACTATGTAGTGTAAACAGATATAGATGTGGTGTGTTGATGCTGTAACGTTAGAAAGATCTGTGCCAAAATAAATGCTGCATAAGCTTTATATACTTCGTGGCCATCCTGTTTGACTTCCCGAATAAGAACAACAAATTGATAAAATTAATCTTCAGGCATAAATTTTCATAATTTAAAATATTTGTATTAGACGTCTTGCTCCCTATGAAGGGCTATTAATTAAATAAAATGGAAACTAAATCTTACCCTTTTAATTGATTAGCAATAACCAGGCATCAGTAGTCAAATAAATTTATTGACATTCAAAAAAAAAAAAATTTTACAAAGCTGAATGGAAATGACCTTATGATAATTTTGATGGTTTTTTTCTTATATCCGATAATATGTATTATTTATTTATTTGTTTAAAGAGGTTCTCTAGAAAGTTTACAGATAACAAAGTAGTTAAAAAGTAACTTGTTGACCTCTACACACAGCTAAATACAAAAAAAAGGGGTTATACACAAATGAATGACGATGTTCTAGAAATGAGAAAGTAAGTTATATATGGCTTTATAGAAAAAGATAATGATATATATACTCCAGGGTAATAAGGTAACTGGTTCGGAATTGCCCTCTCACGTTTAAACCTTCCAAAATGAAGAGTTGCCCTCTCTCTTCGAATTTTCACAGGCTTTGATATGATTGGCCCATTACATCTTACTTTTTTCTTATTGGCCTGTTCAATAACTTCATACTGATTACAATATCTGTGTTGGGGAACACTGAGTTAGTTATCGATATTGCTAGTAGTCAACTTTCTGAACAGCAGTCAGACTCAGTGGCACCAATCAGTTACTTCACAGACACATAAGACCACGATGAAGAGATGATGAGCCAACTCAGCTTCACAAGAAGAAGAAGAAGAATGAAATTAGAACAGCTGTGAATGGACTTGATTGAATCAATTTGTTGTAGCTCTCAGGTAAATAAATGTTATTTAGTATTTATATTTGGTACACTACCTACTATTCTACTACTCAGTTGTGAGTGAAAAATGAGTAGACTAACTAAGAAGTCTAGCTAGTAACTGTTAGTTACTATCACTACTAGTAGCTTTCTGTAGTTTGCCAATGGTACCAGTCCAATGTACATGTGCAGTGTAATATCAAGCAAGGAGAAGGACTCCTAAGAGTTGTAAGAGGGGGGAAAGGCTCATACAAGTCCAAGGAGTTTACTGCTTACTCCTCGCTTTGTTGTTTGTTGGTGGTGGCATGTTTAGGTGGGCAACTCTCGTGCAACTAATTGTCTAGAACTGTTATTGCTAATCTACTATGGCTACATGTAGGCCTACATACTTTACATTGTAAGGAAATGCCCCCTCTCTTTACTACAACTACACTACAGCCTATGTAGGCTGGGTCTTGTATTTGTATAAAGTGTGCGCATAGGCTTTGCCTCGGCGCAACTGACGGATCATTATTGCTTTATGTCAACCATTCCCAACTGTCTGAGACTGGTGGGGTCACCCTTAAATACAAACAGCAAAACTATATACATATTAGTATACACTTTATTTACTGATCAAGCATGCGCATATAAGACCAAGTGGTACATCATCATCTAGCCTAGTAGGCGAGACCTGCTTTTAGCTTCGTTCGAGAATTGGCCACTAATCAATTGAACTATGCTCACTCTTGTGTGAACTATTTGCGAACAAATTTATCTAAGGAGCGAGGATATTGAGCATTTAAGTTGTAATGATCTTTTGGTTTACAAAGCACAGCTCATGCTAATTGAAATATTCCCTGGTCTGTAATGTAATAAAGAATATACCAACCCCGATCACCAGAGGAAGGAAACCAGTGCAGACCTTGCCTTTTGCCAATGGTATTGAATTCAAATGATTTGTTGGCTGTACAGAGTCTCAACTGCATCGCAGTGGTCATTTCATTATAATAAGCAGTGATCGGGGAGGGGGGCGGATTGCATATAATATTACATGTGTGGGCTCTGTGAGTTGCAAGCATGTACTTCGCCTTAATTCAAGGTCAACCACTGACAACCATTGGTTCTAGTGGTCTGTAGTTGGAGAGTAGAGAAATTGGTTACTGAGAGAAACTAGACCATTGCCAGCTTGCACACAATTGCAAAAGTTTCCCAAATGTAAATCTTCATCAATAGAATTGTGTATTCAAGTGTTGTAGCGGTACTAGCTCGCTAGAGTATAACGCTGGTTTAATTATTCGTCTTGTTAATTTGGGAAAAAAGTAGATAGGCCTAGATACAAGAAATGACTCCTTTTGATTGCAGATTTTTTTGTATTTTAGTCTACATTGTAAAGCAACACAGACCGCAGAATAGTACTGAGAACAGTACAATGAAGAAGAGAGTGTTTGGGTGGTTTATAGCAGATGTGATACAACTCGTAGTATCGATAGTCGTTCAGCTTACTCAATTCAAACAGGTAAGCAGACAATCAAATTTTCAATTTCGGTTGTAAAATTTGATTAAGTTGCAGCAGGGAACTGACCCAGAAAGGCTTGAGATGGCTGGGGTTATAAGCATCGATATCTCCACTGTTACACTTGCATCGAGCATCGTTAGTAATATAATGATATACATGTCAGGTGATATGTGTAGGCTAACTGATGATAATTGCGTCGGTATAATCGTTGAAGTATCATGGCATAAATTTGGTAAAAACTGCTTGAACACTGGCAGGCCTCAGCAAGAATTTTTCATTGAAGCCGGCCAGTTAGTGTAATTAGGAGTTCAGTGACTATCAGAGTTGTGCTCTTTTTTTCATGGAGGGAACAACTCATTCCATCTCGCAACATCAAGTCACCTCTTCCCTATATTCCACCCTCCTTGCCACAGCTCATTATCTTGAATGATCATTTTAGTTACAAATTTGCTGGCGTTATGTGCTGATCAAACCTATAGATCGAGTGTTTCCATTCCAAGACACCAGATATAAAATTTCACAAACTTCTTCACCAACGGCTGGCAAATCTGTTTCCATCATAGGTCTTTAAGTGTTGTGTTATTTGTAATTTGGCAACATGCTAGAATCAGGCTCTCAATGCAGAGAAAATTGAAGGGTCCAGGGATGAACCTTGTAGCAGCAAAGCCATGTTATAAGACTGCAAATAATTTGAATGCAAATAATGTACTTAGGACATTGGAATGTATTATATTCATACTTTATCACATCATCAACTAAATATTTGTTGCAGAGAATACAGGAGAAAGACTGATTCAGTATGGCATGATAATGGCAGAGTTACGCATCAGAACCTTTGGTGGTTTGAATTCTGTCCTGAGAAATCTTGATGTACCGAGTGAGTGTCTGAGTGTCAAATAGTTACATTATTATGATTCATGATGGGTCATGATATACTCTTCGCTACCCTGACGCAGTGATCATTTGTATTTGATTGTCCAAATCAAGGATACCATCGGTAGCCTAATTGGTAACCATATCTCATACTCATTGAAAGACCCCCCTCCCTCCTGCTATCTACCTTATCAACCTAATTAGTGGTTAACTAATTAGTTTGATAAGGTAGATTGCAGGTGAAGGAAGGGGGGGGGGGATGAATGAAATGATAATGAAATCTGTCTCTTAAAGTATTGTCAATTGTTCGAATGTGGTTATCATGGGGCATTTAACTTCCCAACATATGTTGGTGTGTGGGTAATTCTAGGTCACAGGCCCTAAATAGTGGAGTAATGTTAGTTCAATAGGAAAAGTTTGCATTTCGAGAAAATGGCTTGAAGTAATAAAATTATGGCTAGCCAACATTTTCTCAACTCCGTCACTTGACATTAACTTCCAGTGGGTGACCTCACGTTCGAAGTTTTAAGATACTTGGGTTTTAATGAGCTGATTGGATGGTTGTGACAGGGTTGTCACATCCAATTCTTGAGAAAGGCACCCAAGTGCCTTCGGAGTTCACCTCTATTACAAAAACTAAGTGCAGACAACCATTGCAGTACTAACAGTCTGCTGAATAACAATAAAAAAAGCATGGCTGTAAATGCTGTTGGCAAATTCCCACATGATTATAATATAAGTTGTATGTCAATTAAAATATTTTCACCCCAGCATTTCCGGTTGCTCCAATCCTAGTAAAATCCAAGTAAAACGATGTTGTCTTGTGTTGATGGCTGGAGGGGGAGCAGCTCCAAATATATGCAAATTAGATTAAAATTTTTCTTGAGGTAGAGAATGTTTTACTTTTTGTCACCATGCTCAGTAAATAACCTAACAAAGAGTCAAGTAGATGTCGAGCACATAGTGCTTGCTTTCCAATCTAGTCAATGCAATGTCACAGTGTATGTTATGTCATTATCCCTATCGTTTTATCCAATTTTTCTGCATTTGGATTCGCTTCTGGTGTCACCAGTAAAATGGGAGGAACTTGAAATGTAGGCATTTATCACAGAACTTGTAATGGTTCTGGATCAAAGAAAGAAGAAATATGTCTTCATCCAACCAACTTAACATTATTGATCGCCAACCACCCAACCAACGCTACTCCATATTGAAAAGTTTCCCCACTCCTGATTGCTAAAATGAATTATTCTGAGCCATGATTTTTGCGTCATATTGTGTACTCTGATCTAAACTTCAACAGTGCCTCTGTTAGAAGGGAATTAGGGGGGGGGGGGGGTTATTGTATGACACCTGAAGCTTTTGAACAAACCATCGGAGTGAGCATTTGCTAATGTTGTTTCACCTTGGGCCTGACACTGAGCTTATATATATTATATCTGCTTTCGCTTTGCATACTTTTGTCTTTTGTGATAGTATGGTACTTCAAAAAGTGCTGTTTTGATGTGGCCGCGTGGGCCTACATACATCTCAATTCGGAGTTTAGTGGACAGTCATAGCTTCATCATATTCTATAGACGGCATACAATAGATAGCTGTCAGGAGGTCATTTCTCACAGATATACTCATATATGGTGTCCCAAACTCCGCACATAATTTTTTTCTACAACAATCTTACCGTTTTTTTTACTTCACATCATGAAATTTCTACATACAAGATTATTTTTTACAGTTTTACTATTTGGAGGAGTGAACGTAGAATGGGGACAGTGACTCAGAAGATATATGACAGAGTATCATACGCAGCAGTTTTCTCACACCTTGTCACCCACCACCAATAACTCCAGCTTCAAAGAAGCACACTCTGCTGATGCTCTCTTTGTTACACTTGGAACTGAAGTTGTGAAGACACCAGGGACAAATACCCCCCCCCCCCCCCACCCAAGGTATGTATGGGCTTGAATGATCACCAATGCTTATCTATCAATATTTTGGGAGTCACCAGCAAAATTATTATGTCAAACAATGTTATCCTCTGATTCATGATTGTTGCTACATCACTTAGACGCGTATTATATATAGTTTTTTTTGGTGATGGGTTGCGGTAAATATCGAATATATCAAATTGAGGATACTTTAGCCAGCGACACGTTGACACCCTCCCCCTAATTTAGCCACAATCGCTCTGAAAGTATGACACGGTGATTGATATACATTTTTCTTCTTTTCAGACTATAATTGAGACTCATGGTGGTATAGAGCGGACACCAGTCATGACACATCAAATATGCACCATAAGCACCTCCTCCGATAGTGAACTGTCACAAAAGTCACACTCTTATATCTGCGCAGCACTATGTTGTCACTGCACACTGTTGAATCGATAGATCAAAAAGTAGTGCCACATAAACTTTCCCCATATGATAATTGATAGGGATGGGCACATGCTCTCATTTTATCAAAGTTTCAAGCTGTTCAGTGTTCACATTTGTATTGATATATCAATTGACTTTAGGGCATTTCTTGCGCCTAATGGTATTTTATAATCCTGTTGACAATCGCAGGAGGCCTTCTAGGGTTGTTGATTGTGAATGCCAATGTTTTGTGGGTTAACATATGCAAGAATAACATCTAAACTTTTTAGTATTTTCTACTGATTCAATTTTTTTTCTTGGACAGTTTATCGTTCTCACCTCGTCGATTACTCATAATTTTTCATTCCAATGCTTTGCATCCTATTCAGGTATCAGTGAACTTTAGTTCAATGCAGGTATTCCTACTGTGGATTAACATGTATATCAGTTATATTTAAGAGTACAATGAGTACGACTTGTTTTTTAAAATAAACAGCTTTCAATTCATTTCCAAAACATGATCAAAAGGTTCATCACTCGACAAATAGGCTGAGCACTAGGTTCATGTTGATGCACTGATCTTACATCTTGTCATATATCATAACATGATACATTTGGTTGTCGGTTGTCACTGAACTGTGTGGGTGAGTCCGGTTGAGGTTGGTGAGAGGGTCGGTCTACCTCTGTATGTCCGAAACAAGAAGTGTCATTTGTATAGCGCACACATACATATTGGGGTTTGATCACAGCAATGAACTGCCTCTTCATTGATCACAGAATGGTTTCTCAGGCATTGTGTTTAGCAATGGCAGGCAAATTTACAAGTCGGTTTATCCCTGTGTTAAGCTTCTTATGGCTCATTGAGGGTTGCAGTTAGGTGGGAATCGGTGCTGCTAGTACACATTTTTTGGTTAGTGAGGTCCAAGACTACTATCCTGGTTAGTAGTTAGTACAAGGCAGTTTAATAATTTTTAGAAATTAGTACAAAGCAGCTTACCAATTGATAGAGGATTATAGTACGATGGCACTGCTTGCATAAACTTTGCTAATATTGAACCCTCCTTGCTATAATCATCACCATGGTAGTATCATTGCTCGTAAAGAGTTAGTTATTTTTTTATTTCTCATCTAAACAAAATTCCCTGTCCAGTGGTACAAATTATGATTCTGTAAGACCGGTGTGAGAGTATTTGTGTTCAGATATATACGAAATAAGTCTAGTTGTACACTTTTTTGTGTGTTTCAACACCTCATCAATCATTTCAGTTATTGCTGGGTGGTTAAAAGTTATATAGATAGATCAGGAATCTTGTTTAGAAGAAGTTTGTTTAAACTTTCCTTCTACACCCTCTAGATTTTAAGATATATCAATTTTTACAACCCCTTATCATTTTTAGGAATTTCAACAAGAATAGCTAACCAGAGGGATTATATAGATGACACACTAAGGGTTAATCTACGCTCCTTGGGATTTTTTAGCGTGGATGGCTTTCGTTAGCTGTTTGTTGGATGAAGATGTTCTGGGCATGGAGCGCAAGCTCTGAATTTTATGGAATGTGGGTAGAGAGAAGCAAGGGTAAATCAAACCAAGGAGTAACAGCTTCCCCTGTTACTTCTTGATCAAACAGACCTATAGTTCAATGACACAATAGAACTCGTTTGTACGGAATGTCTGATGGTCACTGTAAATTCTAAATATATGAATGCAGGCGTTAATATTAAGCTGATAGCTTTGAAAGATTATCTGCTACAAGACTGTCCAGGCAATTATTTATCGCTCTAAATCTTAACTGATGTAATGGCCCTACAAGCCCCTAATCTGGCAACCCAGCCGCCTGTCTAAGCTACCGGTCTCATATATAACAGAATAAATATCAGTGTGGGTATTCCTTTGGCAGGATTTTGTTGAAATGATTGGAACGAGGAGTTAAAGTACTCCTTGATTGGAACTCCAGACTATAGCTGCATTGTGGAAATCCTGTCGTAATGGTCGAAACTTCTAGGAAATGTATTTGGTAGACCACATTGAACTGATGCATCGATGTTGTTTTGCCCGATACTAGCAATATCACTCAATTACATGCAATTGATTTGAAATTAAATGCTAAAAAAATTAAACCTTTTTAGTTGAAAATTGTATTAATCTGGAGTAGGTTGGTGAAATCAGTCTTGATATTCATTGATAAACCTTTAGGTTGAAAGAACTTTCAACATACCAAACTTTTCAATGCATGCATTCAATGGCTACAATGTACAGTTCAATCTGCCTGATCACTTTCAATGGGATTAGCTTATTGAATTGAACAAGATTCTCAGTGTCTATTTGCCAATTGTTTACCTTTTACTTGACATCAACATCTTAGCCAAGCAGCTGAGTTCAAGCATAATTGGATGTATTGAGATACAACATACAGTGGCGCGCGTACCACTGCACAACACACAGGTCTTCAGCTAGAAACCATGAGTCAAACGCTGTTTCGAGGCCTTCTCTAGTACAACCTCCTCATGGCCGGCCCCAGCAGCATGAAGCCACCCCTGTGTGTTGCTGAGCATCTCAATCAATCTCATCGATCCCTCAGTGCATTTTGTCAGTTTCGGTGGTTTGACATAATTGGTGTGTTTACGCTGTTGCGCAACCAGGGAGGCTGCCAACTCTTCATTGTTTCAGTGCAACAATGTTCGCCCCATCACTCTCATGCTTATACTCTAAGCCAAACCAGTGCAGGGAGGTTTGCTTTCCATCAACTCATCGGCGCAAAGTCGCTATCGTCAAGGCACCCGCCCCACGTGCCACTCGTTCGCTACTCAAATTCACCACATTGAGCATAGTACAACTCATACACAAGTCAGAGAGATGACTTGTTTGCGCTACAGCCAGTGGGCTGACTGTGATTTCCTGTCTCGCTCTGCCTGCCTTTTATGCGAGGGCCAAGCTTTTAATCCTATGTTTGTAAAACCTTAGATCTAACTCAGACTCACTTTGACTTTCACTCTGCAGAGATTAAACTACTTTAATTTGAGTATTAAAGGCATAATCTTGCTTAGCCCTCTACCCCAAGCAATTTGCTTATCATCACTTAATCCCCTCATTCTAATCCTTACAAGGATTATAACAAAAGGAATTAAATGCTGGCCAACTCCACAAAACAAAGTGAGTGTGTTAAACCCCAGCTTACAAGTAATAGGATTACTTAGCTTTTGTCTTCACACAGTGCTGTTGCCATATCCATGCAGATGCGCTTTCTGCCTCATGTACTATGCTTTTTGTGGCTTGTTTGAGTGCTCTTCCTGAAAGCCCAACTCTGGTCAGAAATTTGATAGCTGATCTAGCCATGAATCCACGGCAGCCAACTTCCACTGCGAATAATTCGCAATTCCAACCTTTGTCTTGGCATTGTGTGACCAGATCTTCGTATCTTGTCAGTTTTCTCTCATGCGCATATGAGAGATTTTCTTCCCAAGGCACCGTCAATTCCATCAGTATTAGTGCTTTTTCTTTGTCAGACCAAACAATTAAGTCTGGTCTTTGGTTCGTGATCACAATATGCTGTGGCATGCTGAGCTGCTCTGTGAGGTCGCATCTCACCTGCCATTCTCCGCTGTTCATCAATCCCTTTTTGCACAAAATCTTTTCACGCGCTTCACCACCAGCATTAGCATATTCACACTTCTCCGTTATCCAAGTTGTTTACCCATGAAGTCATAATCAAGATAAGCCAGTCAGAATGTTAATTTTGTTGACATTGGCATTCATAGGCAACCTGCACAGAACTTAAAAGGTACCAGTAGATTTAAAAATGGTTAACCCTTTGGGTAAACACACAGATTATCGTAATGAGCTAGCAGCAGATTATCAAGAGCTGAGCCAGATACAACCACTGTATGTTGTATCGGGCTCAGCTCTTGTAGTTGACCAAGTAGCAGAGGAAAATCAATGAAACACCGGATAATAAGGGCACAAGAGATTTTTTTGCAAAGCAATCTCATTTTTGGCATAGTTACTCTGTACTATGATGAGCTTGGAAGCAGAGTTTGGTGAAATAATTTGATGAAAATATACAAATGGAATTTGGTCAACCATCTAGTATTTATCATAAATTCAGGAAAAGACAGGAAGTTAGGTCAGCTTACGATGACATCCTGTCTCTCTAATTCCACAAGTGTGTCATGATGACTTGTTACAAGTGCAATGGAATGTGTGTGTAGGATTAACTACCAGCGACAATTAATTCGATAATTAAAAGTTTTGACAAGGAATATTGAGGTAATTAAGTCATTATGCCTGTTAAAGGCTAACCTCCCTGCTTGTGGCACACAAGCTGACAGCTTAAAATGTATTACTGTAAACGTTGTTGTCTTGTCACTAGCCTAACATTTAAATACTATCTGTACTAGTGCCAACACCTGCTAGGGAACTACCATCCAAGAGTGAGAGAGAAAAATGCCACAATTGCTTCCTGTACACCATATAACTGAGATGGCTGGGAATGATCAAGTTTAACATCAAGAGCTCCTTTGTAGACAGGTAATGAATGTATACCAGGTTTACAATAGATTTAACTTTGCCTCATTTTACCCACATACCATAGCATTCAGAGCTAAATCCTTGCTCAGAGCCATTCAATCTCAAAAATCCCAAGGAGCGTAGATTAAGACTATGCCAATAAGTAGTATTAATACTGCATGCTTTGACACCAAGTATGTTTTCTAGCCAGGGGCGTATATTCTAAAAAATTTCACTCACTGACTTTTTAGGGATGAGCATAATGATCGGGCACAGCCCGATCCACATGCCGTAGGCGTGGCGGGATGGGTGTGGGAGGGGCGCTTAAGGAAATTTTTGCATATCGGTAGCAAAATAGTGCAAGCAGAGAGGTATTTCAATAGCTCACTGAGCTGTTGGGTACTTTCAGAAAACAACTCAATAGCAGTAGAAGATTACGGTAAAAATGCTCCAGTTATAAAGCACCCATTTGAAAAAAAACTGACCCCGAAGGGATTCGAACCAACAACAATCTTATTAACAGTGATTATTAGGCAGACGCTCTACACACTGAGCTAATATGAGTGCTAATATACACCACTGTTTCTAGCATCAGTCAGCATATTTTCGGTAGTTCTGTGGAGAATATGGCCTCATTCGCATATCACTTTTCTCCACTTAGGCATGTAGGGCGATTAATACAAAGTAGATCCTCGCTCAACTGGTGAGCGATGTTGTACTTTTTTATTAGTAGCAAAGTTTTGTGATCATTCTGCTAGCATAATTTAGCTGATGTATTCTATTTATGCAGTTGCTGCCTACATTCTCAGATTGCACAAGATATAGCTTAGGGTAGGCCTACAGTACAACACAGAAGAGTTGAACATAGGTATTTTGTGGGCTCATCATACTCAATACTAAGAGTTGTGCTTACAAATATTGTGAGGAGGACAATTCGAATGGAATGCTTTCATTGTAGCAGCTAACTTCCCTGGTCATCTAAATACAACCTCATTGAATACAATGTCAATCCAATTATATAATATTGACTAGAACTGGGCTAGAACTGTAAAGGATTATACTATAACAATACAATAGCAATAATGAATGTAGTTTATTTGGCAGGCAGGGTTAATTATACAATAATGTTGCTGGTTGGATAATGATATATGGGGCATGAAACTCAGTGTATGTCCTGAAAATCTGAGGTCTTTAGCTCAATAATTGCTTATTATGCCAGCTACAAAAGAAGCTTTCTCTAAAGCATCACAAATCAGTAAAATAATGTGCAGGCACATTTTATTTTTAGCAGCAGCATGGCTTCGAATGGTCTGACACCACAAATTTTTATATCATTGGATTGCTCATCTTCTAAGGAACACAGTGGTTATTTTCTTTAGTAAACAAGGAAAATATCTACCAACATATCGAAAGCTTTATGGTAAACAGTTAAAAAATTATATTAATTGCTTCCCTGCTGCCGGCTTATGTATAAAATTATTCCACTTTCATGGGGGGCAAAGAAATACACAGTTTGTGAATGTGTCCTGAAAATCTGAGGTCTGTAGCTCAATATTTTCTTATGCCAGCTACAAAAGAAGCTTTTTCTAAAGCATCACAAATCAGTAAAATAATGTGTAGCCAAATTATCTTTTGAGCAGCAGCATAACCTCTAAAGGTCTGACAGCACAAATCTTTATATCATTGGATTCCTCATCTCCCGAGGAACATAGTGTTAATTTTTTTAGTAAAAAAGGAAAACATCTTCCAACATTTCGAGAGCTTTAGTGAAAACAGTTTGAAAATGATAAAATTGCTGCCCTGCTGCCGGCATATGTATGCAACTACTCCATTTTCATGGCGGGCATTTTTTGAGTATGATCTGAAAATCTGAGGTCTGTAGCTCGACAACTTATTTTGTTTGCAACAAAAAAGGCTTCCTCTTTACAATCATTATGATTTATAGCCATTTTGAGAGTATAAAAAATTTGGCACCAATTCCAACCCAGAGCTCTGCGTTGACGAAATAGAGAATTATCCACTGAGCTACACAGACATGTTGTATCAAAATAAGAGTGTCTGCCTTAAATTTAGTGGAGCATGAATTCTGTATTACAATAATTACATTACATTACTGATGATGAATACACACACAATCAGCATACTATTTGTGCACAGCTAAATCATCGCAAATCAATAAAATAATGTAGAAGCACATTTTCTTTTGAGCAGCAGCATGGCTTCAAATGGTCTGACACCACAAATTTTTATATCATTGGATTGCTCATCTTCTGAGGAACATAGTGGTTATTTTCTTTAGTAAACAAGGAAAATATATACCAACATATCGAAAGCTTTACGGAAAACGGTTAAAAAATGATATAAATTGCTGCCCTGCTGCCGGCTTATGTATGCAATTATTCCACTTTCATGGGGGGCAAAGAAATACACAGTTTGTGAGTGTGTCCTGAAAATTTGAGGTCTGTAGCTTGATAACTTTTTATGCCAGCCACAAAAGAAGTTTTTCGCTATATAATTTATATGAATTTTGGCCTTTTCGAGATGTGGAGATAACTCGGGTTCACAAAATTACCTTATATGCCCTGAGTATGTAAAAAATTACTGTTCTTGTCACGATTATTATCAAAAGTATTAGTTAGAAGATAGTAGGCTGTCAGCCGTTTTGCATTTCAGTCTGAAATTGTGCAGCAGATTTAAGAGAGCTGTTTTGCCAAAATGTGTCCCAAAGGAGGGTTTTAATTACTGCACATTTACTTCTAAGGGAGTGTTGGTGTTTATTGGACTTTTGCAACAGGCGAAGAATATGCTTTGATGCTTTATTTTTAAATATTTTCTTATGTGTAAATTTGTGAAATAGGTAATGTCTTCTACTTTTTAGGGTGGGTAAGTGTAAGAGTGATCTACCAGTTGTGACAGAAAACTTTTTAGGTGCAGATATTATGATTCTAATTGCTTTATTCTTAACTTTTTCAATTGTGTCGGATGTTTTTTGAGTGCCTTCTAGGTAGTAGATGAGCAGTATTCTAGGATAGGTCTGACGAGAATTTTGTTAGTCCTTAAGGATTCCTCAACGTTCATGTATTTTTTTTCAGTTTTGAAAGTAGGTACACTACTTTGTTTGCTTTGGTTGCCGTTTCATACCCAAGAATTGTCTGACAATTCTGTACAATTCTAGAATTGTCAGAAACTGACCTATATATCATTACCCAACCAGCAACCATTATTGTGTAATTAACCCTGCCTGCTAGATAAATTACATTCATCATTGCTATCGTATAGTCATAGTATAAGCCTTTACAGTTCTAGTCAATATCATACAATTGGATTGACATTGTATTCAATGAGTTTGAATTTAGGTGACCAGGCAAGATATGCTGTAATGAATAGATATTGCTGTGCAAGGTAGCATCAAAATCTATATTGCGGGAGGCCCAGGTTATAATCCCCGCCGGGGCAAATCTTTTCCTTTCGTTTCATCATGATGGAAAATGAAAGCATTCCATTCGAATTGTTGGCTCAGAATTTTTGTAAGCACAGAAGACTCTTAGTAATGAGTATGATGACCCGACAAAATACTTATGTTCAACTCTTCTGTGTTGTACCATACCCTACGTTATATTTTGTGCAATCTGTTAATATTGGCAGCAACTGCATAAATAGAAGACATCAGCTAAACTATGCTAGCAGAATTATCAGAAAACTTTGCTACTAATATAAATGTACAACATCGCTCCCAAGATGAGCGAGGAATTACTTTGCATCAACTGTCCTACATGCCTAAGTGGAGAGAAGTGATATGTGAATGAGGCCATATTATCCACAGAACCACTGACTACTGAAAACATGCTGACTGATGCTAAAAAAACTCAAACTTGGTGTCACAGCAAATAGTATGAGTACTGATTATTGGCATAGTCTAAACTAAGCTCCTTGTGATTATTGAGAGTGAATGGCTTTCAGCTATTTCTATTTGTTGGCCAAAGATGCTCTGAGCATGGAGTTAGCTCTGAATGTTATAGTATGTGGGCTGAGGGAGGAAAAGGTAAATCAACTATCGTAAGCCTGGTATATATTCATTACCTGTCTACAAAGGAGCTCTTGATGTTATACTATATCATTCCCAGCCATCTCAGTTATATGGTGTACAGGAAGCAATTTTAGCATATTTCTTTCTCACTCTTGGATGGTAGTTCCCTAGTAGGTGTTGGCACTAGTACAGATAGTATTGAAATGATAGACTAGTGGCAACACCGTTTAAAGTAATAAATTTTAATCTGTCAGCTTGAGTGCCACAAGCAGGGAGGTTGGCCAATAACAGGCATAATTACATAATTACCTTGATATCTTTGTTGTCAAAATTTTTAATTGTACAATTAAGTATAATTAACACTGTTTGTTAATCCTTCATACACATTCCATTGCACTTGTAACAAGTCATCATGACAGACTTGTGGAATGAGAGAGACAGGAGTCATTGTAAGCTGACCTAACTTCCTGTCTTTTGCTGCTGATAATGAATGCGGTGAGTTTTGAATTTCGCGAATATTCATTTTTATAATGATGGTTGTTTGGGTGTATTTGCAATCATTAGCATTCTTTGTCAGAAGAGTGAGGGGCGGGAAGTTGTAACATTTTGTGCAAAGAGCTAGATAATTGTCCAAATTACATTTGTATATTTTTATCAAATTATTTCACCAAACACTGCTTCAAAGCTCATCATTGTACAGAGTTATTATGTCAAGAATGAGATTGCCTCGCAAAAAAAACCTTAAATTCTCTGGCGCCCTTATTCTCCAGTATTTGCAAAAAGGTTTCATTGATTTTCCGCGCTTCTTGGTCAACTTCAAGAGTTGAGCCAGTATTATATGATAATCTGTGTCTTTACCCACAGGGTTGTCCATTTTTAAATCTACTGGTACCTTATAAGTTCTGTGAAGGTTGCCTATGAATGCCAGTGTGAACAAAATGAACATTCTGACTGGCTTATCTTGATTACATTACACAATACACCCAATTATGCTTGGCTAAGATGTTGATGACAATTGA
The DNA here is from genome assembly GCA_914767715.1 of Membranipora membranacea. Taxonomy (NCBI): domain Eukaryota; kingdom Metazoa; phylum Bryozoa; class Gymnolaemata; order Cheilostomatida; family Membraniporidae; genus Membranipora; species Membranipora membranacea. The sequence continues at coordinate 13,651,119 of OU612069.1, read as the reverse complement.
AAGGTAAACAATTGGAAAATAGACACTGTGAGAATCTTGTTCAAATTCAATAAGCTAATCTCATTGAAAATGATCAGACAGACAGATTAAACTGTACATTGTAGCTTAGCAAGGATTCTACAGAATGAGACGCGCTTCCTAGAGACTGCCATACACAAATAGTTCTATAGGTCGACCTGAGCTAATTTTGAGGCTGTTCAATCCAGGGAGTACATCCCGGTTCGCGCTGAGACTGTAGGTTCAGTTCACATTGAGCTTTTTGAAGTACAGCGAGCTTTCGTGGCCGAGTGGTTATCATCTAAGGCTTTGTCTAGGCCCGGGTTCATGTCGCGGTGTCAGCAGATGTTTCTGCATTTTCATCTCGATCTCAATAAATTGATATGAATGACATGAATGTATATTTAGAGGGCAAACCAAGAGGTGGCAATTCAGCTTGAGCTCAAGATGTGCATGGAAACAGAGTGATAAAGAAACTGTTGTTGAAAGATTTCATATCAAACCAAATAACTTGCCGGTTAAATTGAAACTTAAGGACTTCAGCTTTACTTTGTCAAAAGAACCTTCTCCATGTGAATCTTGTATTTTAAATGGTTTATAACAGCTTGCAGCTAATGTTCAGATTATTACCCTACACATATGAAAGTATATAAATTCTTGGCACTGGGAATGGCCGGTCCGACTTTATGGTTGTGTCTATTTCAATTGATTAGTTGGCCCTTCCCAAAAATAACTTCACACCGCCGTTAATAATTATTATCTCTATGTGAATCCTGTATGTTAAATGGACTGTACCAGCTAGACAGCTCATGTTTGGATTATTACCCTAAATACATACACATATAAAAGTATAAAAATACTTGGACTTTGAAAATGGCCAGTCCACCATAATGGTTGTGTCATTTTCATTTGATTAGTTGGCCCTTCCGAAAAAAAACTTCACACTGCCGATAATATTGTCACTATGTGAATCCTGTTCGGATTATTACCCTAAATATAATACCCACATAAAAGTATATAAATACTTGGACCTTGAATGGCCGGAACTTCATAACGATTATGATTTTCTTTCCATACTGTTTCTTTCAACAAATTTAATGAGCCAAATGAGCGTTTGAAGCAGTACAGGCCCTGTACATTAATTATCATTGTTGCCGCTCATGATGGTCCCATTTCTTAATGTACAAATTCATAACTTCAGTTTATAATCACAAATGACAATGCTAATTAAATTGTCTGTCCTTCCTCCTCATTTTTTATGAGCTATGTTGTTTATGTTTTTAAGTTGGGGAAAACATATATAACACATAAATTATAGCTCATAATTGCTTCCTAAAGGATGTCAAACAGGATACAAAGAAGTATAAAAAGCTGAGGAAGAATTGATGTAAGCACTGATCTCTTAGAAGTTAACCAGCAACAGAGCATCTACATCACCAACATACAAGTAAGTAACCAGTCATAGGTATACACATATGGCCTGTCTGCATTGGGATTAACTTTCAGATGATTTGAGAGTTGGATTTGAGTTGTTTGTCCTGTGTGATATGTTTGTGAAAAAAGAAAGTAAGCCCACACAAAAATGTCAACAATGGCGCTGTAGTGAGTTGATTCAAAACATTACTACTCAACCATATATTATCGATATGACAAACATCATTGTTGATATTATTTCCTTTCTGTTTCTACTCTTTGTTTCAATTTTTTTTTCTGGCACTGAGTGCAAAAAATTTCGAATGAGATGACCTTGGTTGCGAATAAAAGTATATATATAAGGGAAAAGACAAAGTTGAAACTGTAGGCAATAATGACCACAAATTTATTGCAGATCAAGAGAGTGTCTTGCTAATTGCCCCTCAATCACAATGTGTCAAGCATTGATCATCTAAACAAACAAATTATGCAATCTCAGGCATTAAGGATTTTGTTAATACTAACTGGGGACCACTGGCGAGTTACATAACATAACAACACTGAATAATACAGTGAGAGAGGGCATATGTGTTTCATAGTGGTGCAGTAGCATTGATAAGCACAAGGCAATCTGTGGTATTTGTCATTATTGTTGTCAGCGCAAAATATGAAAGAAATACTAATCCAACACATTCAAATGCATCATGAAGACCATGTAAGATTATATAATATTATATTATGGATTTCTAATTCTATTTTCATTTTTTGTAGAATGAACAAGTTGATTATCATCGCTCTTCTTTGCACTATCCTTCTAGCAGGTGGGTAATGAACCAGTTCCAGACCTTTCAGTTGCATTCGATCGACTTTGCTGCAAACTTTGTTGCAGAGATTGTGAATGAAAATGAGTTGATAAGTCAAAACTAAAACACTGTATGCAGGCCTGTAGTTCTAGGGGAGGTAGGGAGGCTAACCTAGAAAGCTAAATACAGTGGCCTATAACACTATAATTGAATAATCGATGTTAGAATCAGCTCCTTTTGGATTTTCATTTGCAAATTATATGACTCATATTGCTTAGAGAGGAGTTACAGCACCCCTCCTTTTGCCTCCTCTACCATTTTTTCTAAACTGCTATGTCAGATCGTTTGAAATAGTCTAACAAGTCATCATGTATTTACCAATATTATTTTTCAGGTATGGTGCTCAGTGAAAGACTGTCAGCAGGAAAACATGTAGGAAGAGGAAAAGGGAAAGGAGGTAGCAGACCAGCAGTTCATAGAAATAAGAGAAGGACACAGCCAGTTTGGACAGTTAGGTTAGATCAATTTAAATATAGCTTGGGAATTACACTCATTTTAAGTTTGTCGTAATTTATCACCAATTTAGTGCTAACGCAATAATTTTGCATTACCTGAGTAGACATTGGAAATAGTATCCCGAGTTTATGCTGACCATGGAGTTTGGGTATGATATAAAACGGTAATAATTTTGGGGAAACTTCAATATTGTAAAGCGAATACTATTGTTTGTGATGCTTATCATGAATAATGAATAACTAAACATTGTACGTAGTTTCTTTTCAAACTTCAGTGACTGTAATCGAGGTATCTGCATAAGCTTATCCTGACTGAAAAGAGCAAGAAAATATGAGGATGGAGACACAAGGAACCAATGAAAAATATCATATCACTATGATTCTCTGCATCGTAAACTATTATATCATATCAAAAATAAACTTATGTGACACCTCAGCAAACTCAATAATCCAGGCTCATTTCTCGTCAATGGCTAGTTTACGCCCAGGTATCATCAAGCTACAGTTGGTCAAGGGATAATGATTGATGACTGATGCAAGTGGTTACAAAACCAGAATTGCATATCTTTGTTACACAATATTAGCTTTGTTGTCCCTCCTTTTGAAACCTCTTTCAATATGGAGATGTCGGTTATGAGATGTCTTTTCGATTTTTGGTGGATTTTAATTGCCTTTCCCCTAAGGGAGTTGAGTATTTGTGCAAGCTGTGTTCCTAAGTTTTGCACAGACTTGAAATAACTGACTGAAATAGCTGGCTATAATACTCTCTCCTTCTTAACTTTATATTGCCTCCCACTTCAGCAAAGTCAGATAGCCAAAATGTAGTGTTAGCTGAGGTTAATTTACCTGCTAACTAGCTCAGCTTATCTATTGTTTATTATCACTCCTCTAGTGCGGTCTAATTCCGAGCTCTTGAAAATAAGAAAAAGTGAACTATCTTGCTGAATGTATAATCCAGTCCATTTGATCTCAATTTAAACAATGATTTCATCCATTTTAGAAAGTCTTATCAGACTTGGTCTTATTTAAAAAAAATTAGCACTAACCAATAAGTTGGAGCCCTTTGCCATCCTGTTAGCCCTCTCAAACAAATCATAATAAAGTTACTGCACATTCATAACAGGAGCTTCCATAATGAAATATTGCTGTTTAGCCTTCTATGAAAAAGAAGTTCATTATACTTGATGACCTCGTTATCTTGTGTATTGAATTGCAATTTAGACAATCTGTATGATCTGTAAACATTTGTATATATTTCCATGAGCTATAGTTTACCTAAAAGTAGAACTAAGGAAGCAGTTTTAAACTCAATTGTAAAATCTTTTACTCCTAAATAGTGATGACCATTATAAAGTTTTAGGACACATCCAAGCGCTGTGAATGTGTTGCAAGCGGCGATGACAAAAAATTGGCAAATTGAAGTATTTGAAACGCTGAAGATGATGCTGCATTATACAAAAGTCTGGTATTCCTATTGTAACAGGAACCAACTTTTAAAAAATCACTGATGCCGAAGATAAAGCTACAGCCTATCAAGGCTAGAAATCCTAGGATCTTTTTTTTCATAATTTTTATTGTTCCATCCTTCAATTAAACTATCACGTCTAACTATCTCAAAGCTGTACAGAAATGAGAAGCAGCATATTATAGATGAGGTAGACTGGCTGTGTGAGATATAAGATGTAACACAGTACTTATCCCACCAATTTCATGCACCTTGTTAATACTACCTATTCTTGGCTAAATATGCATTTCCATGAAAAGCTGCAGCTACTGATATATATTCATATCAATTTCTGAAGCTGTTCTTAATAACACTAAATAACTGTAAAATGGCTAATTGATATTTTGTGCTAAACATCGTTGATTCGTTACCAAAGTATTGAATACTGAACATTATGACAGATCCAGTAAGTTCAAGGTCAAGACCACCACATCAGCATCACATTTTGGTCAAAACATTTATAGTGATCATATGTGATGCTGAACTCAGTGCCAGCAAATATGAGACTTTGACATGGATTTATGTGATCAAGATTAAATATTCGTGATTTATTCACATTATTAGCTTTTTTACGTCTTACGATTAACCAAGTACGATTACCTTAACTTGTCATATCGATTAATTTTCCAGTAAAAACGTTTCTCTTATTCCTTTAACCAGGTGGTCCTTGTTGGCCAGGTCCTGGTCCATCTCTTCTCTTATTCCTGAGACCAAGTGGTCCTCTTTCTTGTCCTGGTTGCTGTCTTCCGCCAAATACTGCACCTGAAACGTAGAATTATACAAATGTCATACTTACTTCTAACATAATCATCTCAAGTGTGTTAGATAATTTAATCCAAGTCATCATCCATTTTAAACAAGTTGGTAGGCAATTACAGGCTTGTCACGATGTAGTGTAAACAGATTAGGAGTTACCCTACGGTTGACCAAAACCGCCAATTTTTCCCACATAATATCCCAAGTGCCTGTAATTATGGTGGTTTTGTTAATCATACTTTTGTTTTATTTTTTAGAGTCGGTTTTGGTCGACCAAAACTGCCATAATTACAGGCACTGGGGATATTATTTGGGAAAAACTGGCGGTTTCGGTCAACAGTAGTTACCCATTGTGAATAACATAAACAAGTATATAGATAAACTCTAAATAAACTATTACATGTATTATCTTATGAAAATGAAACATCAAAATGAAGACTCACTTGCTCCAAGAATAGCAAAAAAAAGAGTGATGAGAATCAACTTGTTCATTCTAAAAAAAAAAGAAATCAAAAGAATATAATGCAGCCTTGCACCTTATCATGATTGGAACGACAATTTGTAAAACCATCTGATATTAGTGATGACTTTAGATTGATAAATCTTATAGAGTTTTATATACTAATGAAACAACAGCATATCAATATGACCACACTGATTAGGTTGAAGGTTTGTGATATTGTACTGACTGGTAACTCACTTTAATGATGAAGATATAGATGTGGTGTGTTGATGCTGTAACGTTAGAAAGATCTGTGCCAAAATAAATGCTGCATAAGCTTTATATACTTCGTGGCTGTAGCGGCCGAGATATCGAAGAAGTTTGGAGTTTACTAACACATTGGGGTTTATTCCATTGAGATGTAAAACTGCAAGAAAATAGCGTGAACATATTACACAAAGAAAGAAAAATAGCATTAATATGCTTAACATCAAATAATGTATCAGATACCATCATGATAACATCAAGGAAATGTATGGAAAGTAATCTCTACACCAATATATAGCAATGTCACGTAATTAATAATTACCTATTGGCTCCTATGATTTCTCGGCAGCAAATATATCTGGTATGCGTATGAATTGTCTCTGTATCTATGATTACAACAAATAATATCTATGAATACAACGACGCATCTATGTCTCTCTGACTCACTTTCTAGAGTGAATTCCCTATATTTTGGGTCTAAGCGCTAACAATAGAAAATATGATAATGAGCGTAGCTTCGTAGCTTACAAATTAATAGCTTTGCATAAAGCCTACTGCAGGGTGCATTCCTGCCGTTACACTCCCCGCCAAAGCACGGTAGTGGTTTCCATAATATCTATGTATGAAAGGGAACTGACGAGACGAAATATCATATGAGGGCGGGAACGTCTGGATATACAATTGTTGTTTTCCCGCATATATTCTATCGCTTATGTATTGCAGTTGATCACTATTGGAGTGCTGACTGTTTGAATTATGGTTTCTATGTTTATCCTGGATTGGGGACTCTGGTTGTATTGGACTCTCGTATTTGACTTCTGTTTGTGTGTTGCCAGCTTGTAGAGCGGCTTTGACAATCGATTTATCAGACCTTTTGGACTGATAATATGGTACCTTTCTATGTAAGCTTGATGGGTGGCGTTTATGGCAGATTGAACATTTTGATGGTGCTTCGCAGTCCTTTGATAAGTGACCATGCTCAAGACAGCTGAAGCAAAGTCCTCTTGTGGTTATATAATGTTTCTGTTCTTTGGTTGATAGTCCTTGAAAGTTGTCACACATCCGTATATTATGTGACTCCAATGAACAATATGTGCATTCGCTATCATCACTACTATCTAGTGATGATTGAGACTGAGGTGATTGAGACTGTGGTGATTGAAACTGTGGTGATTGAGACGGTGGTGATTGAGACTGTGGTGATTGAGACTGTGGTGATTCAGGCTGTTGTGTAGGTGTAGGTATCAGTGTATTGAGAATGTCATTTATTGGATGACACAAGGTATATGCCTTTAGTTTGAGGAAACTGTGTAGTTCAAGGAAACTGGGTTGTTTGTCTTCTCCGTATTTCTCCTGATATTCAACAATCTTCTCTGCCCATTCATAACGAATGCACCATGGAAGTTTCACAATGATCTTTTCTAGCATGAAGAAGGGGCAGTCCAAATTCAGAATGCTCTTATGGACCTTTTCCATAACCATATGAATAGTAAGCAGGAAGCGAACAAATTGCCTCAAAGCCGGGCCATCATTCTTTTGAATATATTCCCAGTCAATAAGCCTTTGGCGATAACAGTTAACCAGCAGATAAGGATTTCCAAATTGTTCCTTTAGTTCCGAGATAGCTGCGTCATAGCATTTCGAAGTGCAGGCTATGAAGTAACCTTTTATAGCGTCTTGGGCTTCCCCTGTAGTGTATCGCTCCAAATACAACAGGCGCTCGATCGGATCAGAAATCTCACTTTCGATCAGTAGGCAGAAGGATGTCAGCAATTTATGGAAAGTTTCTGGGTTACCATCGTATGTTGCAGGTTCTATTTGTGCAAGGATTCCTGTGGGTTGGTGCATCCATCTTCAAAAGCCAAGTATCCATGCGGTGATAGGAATAGTTTTACTGTAGCGGCCGAGATATCGAAGAAGTTTGGAGATTACTAACACATTGGGGTTTATTCCATTGAGATGTAAAACTGCAAGAAAATAGCGTGAAAATATTACACAAAGAAAGAAAAATAGCATTAATATGCTTAACATCAAATAATGTATCAGATACCATCATGATAACATCAAGGAAATGTATGGAAAGTAATCTCTACACCAATATATAGCAATGTCACGTAATTAATAATTACCTATTGGCTCCTATGATTTCTCGGCAGCAAATATATCTGGTATGCGTATGAATTGTCTCTGTATCTATGATTACAACAAATAATATCTATGAATACAACGATGCATCTATGTCTCTCTGACTCACTTTCTAGAGTGAATTCCCTATATTTTGGGTCTAAGCGCTAACAATAGAACATATGATAATGAGCGTAGCTTCGTAGCTTACAAATTAATAGCTTTGCATAAAGCCTACTGCAGGGTGCATTCCTGCCGTTATAGTGGCCATCCTGTTTGACTTCCTGAATAAAAAAAACAAATTGATAAAATAAATCTTCAGGCATAAATTTTCATAATTTAAAATATTTGTATTAGACGTCTTGCTCCCTATGAAGGGTTATTAATTAAATAAAATGGAAACTAAATCTTACCCTTTTAATTGATTAGCAATAACCAGGCATCAGTAGTCAAATAAATTTATTGACATTCAAAAAAAAAAAAATTTTACAAAGCTGAATGGAAATCACCTTATGATAAATTTGATGGTTTTTTTCTTATATCCGATAATATGTATTATTTATTTATTTGTTTAAAGAGGTTCTCTAGAAAGTTTACAGATAACAAAGTAGTTAAAAAGTAACTTGTTGACCTCTACACACAGCTAAATACAAAAAAAAGGTGTTATACACAAATGAATGACGATGTTTTAGAAATGAGAAAGTAAGTTATATATGGCTTTATAGAAAAAGAAAATGATATATATATGTAAAAATTACTAATCTTGTCACGATTATTATCAAAAGTATTAGTTAGAAGATAGTAGGCTGTCAGTCGTTTTGCATTTCAGTCTGAAATTGTGCAGCAGATTTAAGAGAGCTGTTTTGCCAAAATATGTCCCGAAGGAGGGTTTTAATTACTGAACATTTACTTCTAATGGAGTGTTGGTGTTTATTGGACTTTTGCAACAGGCGAAGAATATGCTTTGATGCTTTATTTTTAAATATTTTCTTATGTGTAAATTTGTGAAATACGTAATGTCTTCTACTTTTTACGGTGGGTAAGTGTAAGAGTGATCTACCAGTTGTGACAGAAAACTTTTTAGGTGCAGATATTATGATTCTAATTGCTTTATTCTTAACTTTTTCAATTGTGTCGGATGTTTTTTGAGTGCCTTCTAGGTAGATAGATGAGCAGTATTCTAGGATAGGTCTGACAAGAATTTTGTTAGTCCTTAAGGATTCTTCAACGTTCATGTATTTTTTTCAGTTTTGAAAGTAGGTACACTACTTTGTTTGCTTTGGTTGCCGTTTCATACCCAAGAATTGTCTGACAATTCTAGAATTGTCAGAAACTGACCTATATATCATTACCCAACCAGCAACCATTATTGTGTAATTAACCCTGCCTGCTAAATAAATTACATTTATCATTGCTATCGTATAGTCATAGTATAAGCCTTTACAGTTCTAGTCAATATCATACAATTGGATTGACATTGTATTCAATGAGTTTGTATTTAGGTGACCAGGCAACAGTGGTACTTTTGTACAGTGAGTAAGTGGAGCTCAGCTCCACTTGGTTATAAACACCCTTCTTGAAGTGGAGCTGAGCTCCACTTCAATTTTTTTTATTCCCTGGATAAGCAGGGCTCTCAACCTGGGAGGATTCGAAACCTGAGTTTTAATATTAGCATGTCGCATAGTGGTATTTTAAAGGTGTAAAACCCCCTGAGCATAAACAGCTGAGGGTACGTCTGAGATGGCACCGAAATATTGTCGGGTGAAACACCTGAGATTTGAAGATTATGTGCAAAGAATAGCTGGCAAAGCAAGTCAAAGGATGTATGTTGTTAAAAAAATGTTGCATCTAAGTTCAAAGCCATTAGCTTTCATGATGGTCAAAAGTTGTGTAGTTTCCCTCTTGATGTATTTATTGTCTGCCTGTTTTGCACACGAGCATATGTACCATAGACAAGAAATTACTAAGGAAATTTTTTAATTTAATTGTTAAAGACAACTCCTTGATCACATCATACACAATTTCCTAGAGCGATGCAAGTTCCATACTCTAGTAGCAAGTTCCTTTATTGACAAAGTATATGCATCCTTTTCTCGCAACATTTCATGTTTGTGATAGCAGGTAAATCAATAAAAACCTAGAGCATTTCTTGTAAACATATAATCGTAAATAATTTTAGATTTGATCCAGATGAACCAATTCATATGGACTAACCAAGGCCGTCGCCACAGGTGAAAATGAATCCCCATGATGTTAAAATATGATGTTTGTAAAAATATTGATTTACAGGCGCCAGGGTAGAAAGGCATAATTAATGTAATGTGATGCTATTGAAATCATTGCCTGGATTTATCTGGTTCACCTGCAAAATCACTTTTTTAACATGTCTAAAATTCCAATTTCTATTTAGCCATAATAATCTTTTGGGATCTCTGGGATAATTTTTTGATCATTGATTTAGAAATGACTTGAATAGGCAGTGAAGTGAGAGTATTATTATAGTGAGTGCAGTGAGAGGCATTATTGGTATAGGCAGTGCAGTATTATTTTCATAGCTTATCACAACTAAAATCTAAAACCGGATCATTCATTCATAATATGGCATAACAATAATATATCATTTTGTGAAAAGGTAAAATACCTTGGTGTAGACATTCATAACAAACTAAGATTCGAAGATTATGTGCATAAAATAACTGGCAAAGCAAGTCAAAGGATGTATGTTGTTAAAAATTTTATGTATCTGAGTTCGAAGCCATTAGCCTCCATACTGTTTAAAAGTTTTGTAGTTTCACTCTTAATGTATCTATATGTCTACCTGTTTTGCACACTAGCATATATGCTAAGGACAAGAAATTACTAAGAAAAGTTTTCAACGATGCCAAGAATTTAGGGCTTGATGTAGGCGATATCGATACCATTGTTAAACAGAGAACTAAATCCATTATCATGTGCTGTTTTTCTGATGAAGACCACTTTATACACGATTTTCTTGAACATTGCCCTTCTAATCGTCTTAGACATGTTAAATATCGCAGCTCATGGGGCAAAGACTGTTTTCTGAGGCAACTGTGCATCACACTTGATGAGATTCTTTTTTAAAAAAGTCCATAGTTCCATACACTGGTAGCAAGCTCTTATTATGACAAAGTATATGCATCCATTTTTCGCAACATTTAATGTTTGTGATAATAAATCAATCAATCAATCATAAATTATTGTAAGGCAACATTTAGCATTGTTTATATATTATTCATCTCTGCCAACGAGCAAAATCTGAGTTTTAGCTTACATTCTAAAATCCCCTGAGTAGCCTGAGTTGAACCCAAAAATCTGAGTAACTCGGGCTAAACCTGAGTGGTTGAGAGCCCTGTCGAAACAATGGGGAGTAAACTGTTCTCACGCTGGAGCCATGCTAATAGATGGGAAATACATTAATATTTGAGTGTTGGCTATGTGTTGTCACTCCAGAAAAGTTATTTCTGCAACCGCCAACGGCAAGAAAATAGAGTATAAAAGCAGAAGCATCTACAACAAATTATATCTGTTGCTGGGAAATGGGGATATCTGGCTCCCTCTGGCATACCTATCAAAGACAGGTGATGTCAGAGGATATTGGCTAACAATAAAGCTGCCCATTGGCAACCTCTACAGAAGGCTGCTGGCTAAACCTTGCCAGCTGGGAGGATTGATTGTAGAATTAAAAAATACAAATAAGTAAGAGCTCCACTTCATTATCCCTTACAAAAGTACCACTGCCAGGCAAGATATGCTGTAATGAAAAGATATTGCTGTGCAAGGTAGCATCAAAATCTTTATTGCGGGAGGCCCAGGTTCAAATCCCCGCCGGGGCAAATCTTTTCCTTTCGTTTCATCATGATGGAAAATGAAAGCATTCCATTCGAATTGTTGGCTCAGAATTTTTGTAAGCACAGAAAACTCTTAGTAATGAGTATGATGACCCGACAAAATACTTATGTTCAACTCTTCTGTGTTGTACCATACCCTACGTTATATTTTGTGCAATCTGTTAATATTGGCAGCAACTGCATAAATAGAATACATCAGCTAAACTATGCTAGCAGAATTATCAGACAACTTTGCTACTAATATAAATGTACAACATCGCTCCCAAGATGAGCGAGGAATTACTTTGTATCAACTGTCCTACATGCCTAAGTGGAGAGAAGTGATATGTGAATGAGGCCATATTATCAACAGAACCACTGACTACTGAAAACATGCTGACTGATGCTAAAAAAACTCAAACTTGGTGTCACAGCAAGTAGTATGAGTACTGATTATTGGCATAGTCTAAACTACGCTCTTTGTGATTATTGAGAGTGAATGGCTTTCAGCTATTTCTATTTGTTGGCCAAAGATGCTCTGAGCATGGAGTTAGCTCTGAATGTTATGGTATGTGGGCTGAGGGAGGCAAAGGTAAATCAACTATCGTAAGCCTGGTATGTATTCATTACCTGTCTACAAAGGAGCTCTTGATGTTATACTATATCATTCCCAGCCATCTCCGTTATATGGTGTACAGGAAGCAATTTTAGCATATTTCTTTCTCACTCTTGGATGGTAGTTCCCTAGTAGGTGTTGGCACTAGTACAGATAGTATTGAAATGTTAGACTAGTGGCAACAGCGTTTAAAGTAATAAATTTTAATCTGTCAGCTTGAGTGCCACAAGCAGGGAGGTTGGCCAATAACAGGCATAATTACATAATTACCTTGATATCTTTGTTGTCAAAATTTTTAATTGTACAATTAAGTATAATTAACACTGTATGTTAATCCTTCATACACATTCCATTGCTCTTGTAACAAGTCATCATGACACACTTGTGGAATCAGAGAGACAGGAGTCATTGTAAGCTGACCTAACTTCCTGTCTTTTGCTGCTGATAATGAATGCGGTGAGTTTTGAATTTCGCAAATATTCATTTTTTTAATGATGGTTGTTTGGGTGTAATTGAGCATTCTTTGTCAGAAGAGTGAGGGGCGGGAAGTTGTAACATTTTATGCAAAGAGCTAGATAATTGTCCTAATTACATTTATATATTTTTATCAAATTATTTCACCAAACTCTGCTTCAAAGCTCATCATTGTACAGAGTTATTATGTCAAGAATGAGATTGCCTCGCAAAAAAAACCTTAAATTCTCTGGCGCCCTTATTCTCCAGTATTTGCAAAAAGGTTTCATTGATTTTCCGCGCTTCTTGGTCAACTTCAAGAGTTGAGCCAGCATTATATGATAATCTGTGTCTTTACCCACAGGGTTGTCCATTTTTAAATCTACTGGTACCTTATAAGTTCTGTGAAGGTTGCCTATGAATGCCAGTGTAAACAAAATGAACATTCTGACTGGCTTATCTTGATTATGACTTCATGGGTAAATAACTTGGATAACAACAATACACCCAATTATGCTTGGCTAAGATGTTGATGTCAATTGAAAGGTAAACAATTGGCAAATAGACACTGTGAGAATCTTGTTCAAATTCAATAAGCTAATCTCATTGAAAATGATCAGACAGACAGATTAAACTGTACATTGTAGCTTAGCAAGGATTCTACAGAATGAGAAGCGCTACCTAGAGACTGCCATACACAAATAGTTCTATAGGTCGACCTGAGCTAATTTTGAGGCTGTTCAATCCAGGGAATACCTCCCGGTTCACGCTGAGACTGTAGGTTCAGTTCACATTGAGCTTTTTGAAGTACAGCGAGCTTGCGTGGCCGGGTGGTTATCATCTAAGGCTTCGTCTAGGCCCGGGTTCATGTCCCGGTGTCAGCAGATGTTTCTGCAGTTTCATATCGATCTCAATACATTGATATGAATGACATGAATGTATATTTAGAGGGCGAACCAAGAGGTGACAATTCAGCTTGAGCTCAAGATGTGCATGGAAACACAGTGATAAAGAAACTGTTGTTGAAAGATTTCATATCAAACCAAAAAACATGCCGGTTAAATTGAAACTTAAGGACTTCAGCTTTATTTTGTCAAAAGAACCTTCTCCATGTGAATCTTGTATTTTAAATGGTTTATAACAGCTTGCAGCTAATGTTCAGATTATTGCCCTACGCATATGAAAGTAAATAAATTCTTGGCACTGGGAATGGCCGGTCCGACTTTATGGTTGTGTCATTTTCATTTGATTAGTTGGCCCTTCCCAAAAAAAACTTCACACTGCCGATAATATTATCACTATGTGAATCCTGTTCGGATTATTACCCTAAATATAATACCCACATAAAAGTATATAAATACTTGGACCTTGAATGGCCGGAACTTCATAACGATTATGATTTTCTTTCCATACTGTTTCTTTCACCAAATTTAATGAGCCAAATGAGCATTTGAAGCAAACACAAGCAGTACAGGCCCTGTACATTAATTATCATTGTTGCCGCTCATGATGGTCCCATTTCTTAATGTACAAATTCATAACTTCAGTTTATAATCACAAATGACAATGCTAATTAAATTGTCTGTCCTTCCTCCTCATTTTTTTATGAGCTATGTTGTTTATGTTTTTAAGTTGGGGACAACATATATAACACATAAATTATAGCTCATTATTGCTTCCTAAAGGATGTCAAACAGGATACAAAGAAGTATAAAAAGCTGAGGAAGAATTGATGTAAGCACTGATCTCTTAGAAGTTAACCAGCAACAGAGCATCTACATCACCAACATACAAGTAAGTAACCAGTCATAGGTATACACATATGGCCTGTCAGCATTGGGATTAACTTTCAGATGAGTTGAGAGTTTGATTTGAGTTGTTTGTCCTGTGTGATATGTTTGTGAAAAAAGAAAGTAAGCCCACACAAAAATGTCAACAATGGCGCTGTAGTGAGTCAATTCAAAACATTACTATTCAACCATATATTATCGACATGACAAACATCATTGTTGATATGATTTCTTTTCTGTTTCTACTCGTTGTTTCAATTTTTTTTTCTGGAACTGAGTGCAAAAAATTTCGAATGAGATGACCTTGGTTTGGAATAAAAGTATATATATAAGGGAAAAGACAAAGTTGAAACTGTAGGCAATAATGACCACAAATTTATTGCAGATCAAGAGAGTGGCTTGCTAATTGCCCATCAATCACAATGTGTCAAGCATTGATCATCTAAACAAACAAATTATGCAATTTCAGGCATTAAGGATTTTGTTAATACTAACAAGGGACCACTGGCGAATTACATAACATAACAACACTGAATAATACAGTGAGAGAGGGCATATATGTTTTATAGTGGTGCAGTAGCATTGATAAGCACAAGGCAATCTGTGGTAATTGTCATAGTGTTGTCAGCGCAAAATATGAAAGGAATACTAATCCAACACATTCAAATGCATTATGAACACCATGTAAGATTATATAATATTATATTATGGATTTCTAATTCTATTTTGATTTTTTGTAGAATGAACAAGTTGATTATCATTGCTCTTCTTTGCACAATCCTTCTATCAGGTGGGTAATGAACCAGTTTCAGACCTTTCAGTTGCATTCGATCGAATTTGATGCTAACTTTGTTGCAGAGATTATGAATGAAAATGAGTTGATAAGTCAAAACTTAAACACTGTATGCAGGCCTGTAGTACTAGGGGAGGTAGGGAGGCTCCCCTAGAAAGCTAAATACAGTGGCCTAAAACACTATAATTGAATAGTCCATGTTAGAATCAGCTCCTTTTGGATTTTCATTTGTTAATTATATGACTTATATTGCTTGGAGAGGAGTTACAGCACCCCTCCTTTTGCCTCCTCTACCATTTTTTCTAATCTGCTATGTAAGATCGTTTGAAATGGTCTAACAAGTCATCATGTATTTACCAATATTATTTTTCAGGTACGGTGCTCGGTGGAAGACTGTCAGCAGGAAAATATTTCAGAAGAGGAATAGAGGCTAATTTACCTGCAAGCTAGCTCAGCTTATCTATTGCTTATTATCACTCCTCTAGTGTGGTCTAATTCCGTGCTCTTGAAAAAAAGAAAAAGTGATGGTAACAAACTATCTTGCTGAATGTATAATCCAGTCCGTTTGATCTCAATTTAAACAATGATATCATCCATTTTAGAAAGTCTTATCAGACTTGGTCTTATTTAAAAAAAATTAGCACTAACCAATAAGTTGGAGCCCTTTGCCATCCTGTTAGCTCTCTCAAACAAATCATAATAAAGTTACTGCACATTCATAACAGGAGCTTCCATAATGAAATATTGCTGTTTAGCCTTCTATGAAAAAGAAGTTCATTAAACCTGATGATCTCGTTATCTTGTGTATTGAATTGCCCTTTAGACAATCTGTATGATCTGTAAAAATTTGTATATATTTACATGAGCTATAGTTTACCTAGAAGTAGAACTAAGGAAGCAGTTTTAAACTCAATTGTAAAACATTTTACTCCTAAATAGTGATGACCATTATAAAGTTTTAGGACACATCCAAGCGCTGTGAGTGTGTTGCAAGCGGCAATGATTAAAAATTGGCAAATTGAAGTATTTGAAACGCTGAAGATGATGCTGCATCATACAAAAGTCTAGTATTCCTATTGTAACAGGAACCAACTTTTGAAAAAATCACCGATGCCGAAGATAAAGCTACAGCTACATCTTTTTTTTCATAATTTTTATTGTTCCATCCTTCAATTAAACTATCACATCTAACTATCTCAATGCGGTACAGAAATGAGAGGCAGCATATTATAGATGAGGTGGACTTGCTGTGTGAGATATAAGACGTAACACAGTACTTATCCCACCAATTTCATGCACCTTGTTAATACTACCTATTCTTGGCTAAATATGCATTTCCATGAAAAGCTGCAGCCACTGATAAATATTCATATCAATTGCTGAAGCTTTTCTTAATAACACTAAATAACTGTAAAATGGCAAATTGATATTTTGTGCTAAACATGGTTGATTCGTTACCAAAGTATTGAATACTGAACATTATGACAGATCCAGTAAGTTCAAGGTCAAGACCACCACGTCAGCATCACATTTTGGTCAGAGGTAACCCCGCCCTGAAAATAAATAATACCAAAACATTTATAGTGATCATATATGATGCTGAACTCAGTGTCAGCAAATATGAGACTTTGACATGGATTTATGTGATCAAGATTAAATATTCGTGATTTATTCACATTATTAGCTTTTTTACGTCTTACGATTAACCAAGTACGATTACCTTAACTTGTCATATCGATTAATTTTCCGGTAAAAACGTTTCTCTTATTCCTTTGACCAGCTGGTCCTTGTTGGCCAGGTCCTGGTCCATCTCTTCTCTTATTCCTGAGACCAAGTGGTCCTCTTTCTTGTCCTGGTTGCTGTCTTCCGCCAAATACTGCACCTGAAACGTAGAATTATACAAATGTCTTACTTACTTCTAACATAATCATCTCAAGTGTGTTAAATAATTTAATCCAAGTCATCATCCATTTTAAACAAGTAGGTGGTAGGAAATTACAGGCTTGTCACGATGTAGTGTAAACAGATTAGGAGTTACCCTACGGTTGACCAAAACCGCCAATTTTTCCCACATAATATCCCAAGTGCCTGTAATTATGGTGGTTTTGTAAATCATACTTGTTTTATTTTTTAGTGTCGGTTTTGGTCGACCGAAACTGTCATAATTACAGGCACTGGGGATATTATGTCGGAAAAACTGGCGGTTTTGGTCAACAGTAGTTACCCATTGTGAATAACATAAACAAGTATATAGATAAACTCTTAATAAACTATTACATGTATTATCTTATGGAAATGAAACATCAAATTGAAGACTCATTTGCTCCAAGAATAGCAAAAAAGAAGAGTGCTGAGAATCAACTTGTTCATTCTAAAAAAACAAAGTAATCAAAAGAATATAATGCAGCCTTGCACCTTATCATGATTGGAACGACAATTTGTAAAACCATCTTATATTAGTGATGACTTTAGATTGATAAATCTTATAGATTTTTATATACTAATGAAACAACAGCATATCAATATGACCACACTGATTAGGTTGAAGGTTTGTGATATTGTACTGACTGGTAACTCACTTTAATGATGAAGATATAGATGTGGTGTGTTGATGCTGTAACGTCAGAAAGATCTGTGCCAAAATAAATGCTGCATAAGCTTTATATACTTCGTGGCCATCCTGTTTGACTTCCCAAATAAGAAAAACAAATTGATAAAATAAATCTTCAGGCATAAATTTTCATAATTTAAAATATTTGTATTAGACGTCTTGCTCCCTATGAAGGGTTATTAATTAAATAAAATAAAAAAATTTACAAAGCTGAATGGAAATGACCTTATGATAATTTTGATGGTTTTTTTCTTATATCCGATAATATATATTATTTATTTATTTGTTTAAAGAGGTTTTCTAGAAAGTTTACAGATAACAAAGTAGTTAAAAAGTAACTTGTTGACCTCTACACACAGCTAAATACAAAAAAAAGGGGTTATTCACAAATGAATGACAATGTTCTAGAAATGAGAAAGTAAGTTACACATGGCTTTATAGAAAAAGATAATGATATATATATATGTAAAAAATTACTGTTCTTGTCACGATTATTATCAAAAGTATTAGTTAGAAGATAGTAGGCTGTCAGCCGTTTTGCATTTCAGTCTGAAATTGTGCAGCAGATATAAGAGAGATGATTTGCCAAAATGTGTCCCAAAGGAGTTGTTTGTATCAAATGCTTTTCGGACATCTAGGGATAAGGCTCCAATGTAACATGGAGTGGATTGGTCAAGTTCAATTTTCCATTGTTGCAGCACAGATAGCAACATTTTCTCGGTTGAATGATTCATGTATGTATGTAGTCAGTTTTTATGGGACGTATTATGTCTTTTCAATGATAAAATTAAGACAAAGATCTTATAAAGCTGTGTTTACAGGTCCGTCCGACAAATCGGCTAATAATAACAACTCCGACACAGGTCACCGAATTGACTGACCGTGTTTAAATCGGTGTTTAAATCTGTATTGTTCATAATCGCTCACTTGTGGCAATGTCACAAGTGAACAACAAATCTTAACGATTATGAATGGTTCAGCCAATAACAGCGCAGCAGTTATTCAGTGCTGGGTTACTTGGCAGACAAGATGGAAGATGTCAATAAAGTTGTGGCCCAGGGAGAAGTTAAAAATTTATTAAAATATGTTGATACTGGTGAATTCATCAAACAACTTGAGCATCTGGTCAATATATGGAATCATATATTACCTGACCACCACAAAAAAGCCAAAGACGAATACAGAGCTCTTGCTGTGGCAATGAAATCCACTAGTAAGTAAATATTATAAGTAAATAAATAAATAAACATACATGCCTTTTTTAATGTTATCTATTGTTATTTCCATAGAGACTGCCTGCACTAGGACTGGCCATCGGACAGTTGGGGCGGGGCCAGCAGTCCTAGTGTAGGGAGTCCACACAGGGGGCATGGGCACATCCCATCAAATTCAAATGTAACCAAGGGGGAACCAAGGAGTTACTTTTCATGCAAACCCCCACAATATTAGATACAACAACATCAACATATAATATAATATATATATATATATATATAATAAATGGTGATTATTTTAATTCAATTTGAATTTGAAACAATAAAATGCCCAGTGCCCGCGCTCCAACTGCTGGCAGGGGTGGGGGGCCAGAACAGAGTTACATCTAGATGTAAAGTTACATCTAGATGTAACTCCTTAGTGTCAGCCAGTAGTTCGAGCGTGGGAAGTCCGTTCACGTGGCCGTATGCTTCAATCTCAACGTTATGATATAGTGTTTTGTTTGTTGCAGTTCAGCTCTGTAAAGCAAAGTATACCAATATCCGTACATACTACAGACAGGAGCGGACAAAGGTGAATGATTCTAAAAAGAGTGGCAGTAGTACCCAAGAAACATATACACCTTCATGGCCCTTTTATCAGGAGCTAAACTTAATGGCCCCAATAGTGGATGTTGATGACAACATGGAAGGATCTATAATCGGGGATAATAACAACCAACATCAGCATGAAGAGGTACTTTCACACCGATGTATTTGTATTTACGAGAAATAGCCGCCACGTGTGGCTGTCTACGTCTATTTATATGTCTGTCTATGTATGTGTAATGTATATATCGCCAGTCACACACTGCCATGCCATCTCACACTCCCAACAATCCCAGCTAGGCTGATAACATAACACATAGTATATTTATATGCCTGTCTATGACTATGTCTATGTTTATCTATATGTCTGTATATGTCCCAAGCTCTATACACAATGTATATGTCTAAGTCGGTCTATTTATATATGTATAATGTAGGATCTTTGTCTATGTTTATGTCTATATTTTTCTATGTCTGAATATATGTCTATGTCTATGTATGTGTCTACGTTTCCATGTCTGTGTCTTCGTAGGACATCTTTCAATTAATGGATATGTGGAGGGCGGTTACCAAATAACACTTGTTTATGCTTTTCAGGATGGTGCTGGCGATGATGACAATGTGACGTATCAAGCAGATCAGCAAATGCCAGTCCGGCAGCGGCTTTTCAAAATGATGGTATCCGAGCTCGCAGAAGCGCTCAGAAAGAATATTCTACCGTAAATAGTATCAGAGGAAGAAAACGACACATTGACACTGTGGACCAAACCAACGTGATGGGTGACGTTTCAAACACTCTTAAAACATTGGTTGACACCAAAGCCAGTCGAAAGGCTACGGGTCAATATGATCATTTTGGGTTCATGATTGCTGGGCAGGTGAGAAATCTGCCGACAAACTTCCTAAGGAGTACAGCAATGTTAAAGATCCAGGAGTCAATAAGTCAGGTTGAATTTTCGCCCCTGTCACACAGCGCCGCCCTGCCATCTTGCAATCAAACAATCACGCTAGTCTGATACCAAATAGGCCTGCTGAAACCATGCAGCGTCAGCAACAGATGTCTTCAGATATCACCGGAGACTTCACTACATTATCGAGTATCAGTTCTCCAAGTTCTCCGTACAACGTTCCTGCGAATTGGTACCACTAGACCCTACATTTTACTTTAGACATTATACTTGGTATGCCTACTCGAATATCAAGCGGAAAGCATACAACTGTTTGTTGTTTTGTTGAAATCAAAGCCGTTTTATTTTTATTTTTCTTAGCAAACATTTTTATTTTATTGGTTATAAAATTTGTGATGTTAAACATTTTACTCGATACTCCATGTGGATCTCAAACCTAAAGCTGATAACTGTTTGTGGTTTTCGAAGTTAACGCTGTTTTATTTTTATAGGTTTTATAAATCTTTAATAAAATAAAGGATAATGTGTTAACATGCTTCTTAAAATTAAAACAAAATTCGCAACCAACTAACAGGAGTTAATCCCTAATGTAACACTCATCAGCCTAATCGTCAACATTGGCCATCCTGTTCTGCCAAGGCACAGCCCCAACACCATTAACATAGTCACAAATGCTTTCCCTTATGTCAGACGCTCTTCCACAAGGCCTATCTCCGTTAGAAGGCAGAGCATCATCTGTAGCTGTTTCCCTCGGCTCTGCGTCTGGTTCTCCGACTTTGATTTCCTGAACGAACAAAAGAAAATACTGCTAAAATCTAAAACAAAAACAGTAATTTTGACTCAAGTTTTGGTATTGTCAAATTATTTCGTCTTTCAATGCCCACGACCGGACTGCTACCATGGCCATGATAGCAGTCCGGTCGTGGGCAGCCCGAGCCTAGTGGTAATAAGCTTTGTTTAGCTACCTGACAAGATTATGTAAGCAGCAGCACGCTAGAGCTAAGACTTTAACTTTGTCAGGTTCAATATCGATCCTGCGATATAAAATCCTCCAGGTTGATGATAAAATCCCGAACGCATTCTCAATGAGCCGTCTGCACCGTGACAATCGGTAGTTGAAAATCTATAAGTGAAGACGATTTAGAATTAGAACTAGCGGTTGAAATTTTTGAAGAGTTGGATAAGATGACAGGAGTCGGGTTCTTGCTAGATTAAAACTATAAAAAACAGACCATCCAAAAGTAAACGAAAACAGGTAGTTTGATTGGCTTTGATGAATACGATCAAAGCTTTACATGCTAGAAAACTTACACGTTTCTGCTTGTTCCGGACTCTTTGCGGGTACGGTCTCATGAGATAGGGTTTTAATGGAAACTCTTCGTCTCCTAACATACAGTAAGGCAACGCTGTGTCAAAGCCTGCCAGCTTACGATCTTGGGGCAACTGAATGACCCCATTCTGTATTGCTCTGTCTAAAGAACACCGAGCATATACTCCTCCATCGCAAGCTCTTCCCTGCGCTCCGATATCGACAAATGTGAAACTGCAAAAAGAATTGGGTATCAAATCAATGCCATAAAAATAGCACAGCTTTCCAGCATATATTTTTATATTGTTTTCCTACTGCCGTTATCATAGTACAAGCCCTCAGACTGCAAATCGGAGGAATTGTGGCACATTGCTATCAACTCCTCTCCTCTTCAAAAGAGTAGAGTAGTTGATGATAACCAGGTGCCACAACTCCCCGATTTTCAGTCTGAGGGCTGCAAAGAACCGCTCTCGAATCACCATGCGCATGTGCAAAATTAACAGTACAACTTTCCAAGTCATGGTTGTATAATATTGTATAAAATGGGCTTGGAAATAATATAATAAATAATGAGCAGCCTGACCAACCAAACGGGTCATTCAAACTACACCAGCTAAGCCATAGCACTATGGTCAATATATAAATAAGGTTGTCCACCCCCTCCGTCACAGGACAAGCGAAACTACTCTCTCAGCGGGGCTGAGGCGAGGCTTGGCATTGTATTAAAATTACGCACCTGTAATTGGCGTCGCAAAGGGCCATTAGTATGATCGATTCCTGACCTTTGTAGTTGTGGTATTCAGAGCCGGCATTGTATGGCTTAGTTGTCACCAAAAATGTTTCCCGTCGATTGCTCCTATAATCACACACTTACATAAATAATGTCACACCAAATTAAAAGACCGCCCAACCTCAAAAATTAATTATTTTTAATTTTCAAATGAATTCAATGTCACAGTTTAATATGACATACATTTCTGGTGTAAAAAGACCCCCAAAATTGTTCGCGCTATGCGCATTTAATGTCTCTGCATTGACAAGGTATGATTGACTTAGTATGACTTGATAGGAATGAGTATTACTTGGTATGATTTAACATGGTATGATATGACCTAGTAGGCCTATGTCCTGATATGAATTATTATGAATTGGTATGAAATTTAGCAAGGTCTGACATTATAGTATAACCTGATATGAATGATTATGACCTGGTATGATTTATGACTTATTATGACCTGATATGAACTATTATGACCTGGTATGAAATTTAGCATGGTCTGATATGACTTAGTATGACCTGATATGAATTATTATGACTTGATAGGATTAACCATGGTCTGATATAACAACAGTGGATTTTATGAGTATAAATATGAGTATAATAATGGGTATAAAAGGAGTATAACATTGCACTAAATGAGTACAACGAGATTTAGAACCTTAGTACACCAACCTGTCGCATTATGGAAATTCCAATTTTCCTCGAAAGTATTGGAGATCGCCAGCCATTCGTCCACGGCAGTCGGGGTTGAAAGAAGCTCATGCTTCAGACTGTCATAGATGGCTGCACATGTTTCCGGTATTATAGATGACAAGCTTGCTACTGACACGCACCACTCATAATGCAGGGACGTGATCGACGATCCGGTAGCCAGGTACCGCAGCGTCACCACGAGTCGCATTTCAGGGTGTATACACTCCCTCATCTCTGTGTTCTGTTTTTGTATTAACGGACTTATTTTGTCCAGCACATAATTAAATTCAGTCGTATTAAGACGGAAGTAGTTTCGAAATCTTCCAACTCGATTGTCGGCAAGGTTGTCTGTTGTGGTATCTCGAATAAGTTTAGGTACCAAGGCCCCTTGAGTGTGTCTACTCGATGTGATTGCCCCCTCCCACAGCTTTCCTTTTCTCATATCACTTGCATGCCTAAAAAATGAATGACTATAGCAATTCCGAGTCTACGCTGTGATTCATAGATAATATAGTATTACAGTATAGTATATATTAACATGATATATAACCATAGACATTATTACTATTAAACATAGCCCCACTCTTGAGCGCCACCAGTTTGCGCGTGGTTGACTCACCGTTGTTTCCCTGCGGGCTTCATAGTCCGTACATGGAATGGGGTGGTGTGGAGTGGGTGAACAGACAGCCTCTGACCTGTTGGTTCCAGGCTGTCTGTGCTGTGCGTGGATCTGGGGGTACATGAGTGTAAGTAATGATGATCATGATGATATATTATATATTAATTATATTTCTCTCACCCTTTCCTTGTCCTTAGCAGCAACTTGTACCGCTGTTATAACAGTTATTGCTGCTGCTGCTATTATAACATATTCATCAGATGATGAATCATTATACATGACTCTCTGTCAGTCTCAGTCTGCAGGGGCACAACAGTAGCCTTTCAACTAGGGAGACTAGTGAAGGAGTCTCCAGTCTCCACTCTCCAGCTATGAATTACTAACAAGCTAATACTACTACTGCATAAACCCACTAGTTGTCTCACTAGCCAATCAGAGACAAGTTGAGTTGGAAGTTTGTGTTGAAATCAGTTAGGCATGATCAGTGTGTAAATAGCGTATCGTTGACATGTTGACAGACAACGATTATAGAGCAGATTCATAATCTGTGTCGGAGTTGTTACTATTAGCCGATTTGTCGGAAGTGTAAACGCAGCTTAACAATGGTTGAAGGAAGTAAAATATAAATACGGGGCACTGGGAAATGGCCTTAATGATCATGACATCAATTCCATTTTGCTTCCTCTAACACTTTGTTATGATTCATATATGTTTAAATTGTAGAAACTTACATTAAATACAAATAAGAACCAATCAATTATCGCATAAAAGATATCCAACAGGATGGCAAAGAAATATAAAAAAAGAAATTAGCTAGTAACACAGCATATCCGCATCATCAGCATACTATTTAGTTGCCAGCCTTTACAGTATCATAAGCTATCACAGTTAAGAGCAAAGCATTGAAGTGTCTGAAAAGAGGGTAGGCAATAACCATGTATGGATAGTGGCAAGTCCGTATGGGACCCAGTTTTGACTCGAGAAACCTATGCTTGTGCTAACTTCAATCCTTTCAGGAAATTTCTTGGGTAGAGTGAGTGTGTCATGCAAGTGTAAGTACTAGTGTAAGTGCAGTTATGTGCGCTTGCTTAGTCAACAACTTGAAAAGTTGTCTCCCCCCCCAACAAGATTTGGTTTATCATGTTTATATATTTTTATAACCTATACGGCTTAAGAAAAAGGCGCATACGTTTTATTTTAAATTTTTAATGCTTCGGCAAGATATTCATGATCATTTATCAGTTGCATGACTTTGACAACTTTAACCACTGCTGCCACACAGCCAAATGTGTGCTTATAGAATTCTGTATAGCTCAAAACTAATAAAATGAGGCTGCAACCTCAGCATTGTCACATGATGAGCAATTAATTTGCACAAGCCGATTGTCAAAATTAGGGTATGAAATTAATTATCTACCACAACAGGTGACGTCATAAGCTGGTGCATAGATTTCATGCCCTGATTATGAAGATCAGTTTGTGCAAATTATTTGCCCATTAGGTGACAATTATGAGATTTAAGTCTCAATTAATTATCTTGGAGCTATGCAGAATTAAATGAGCACAAATTTGCATGCGTGGCAGCAGTAGTTTAATAGTGACTTTCGATACTTAGCCAGGGTTCTACAGAATGAGAAGCGCTACCTAGAGACTGCCATACACAAATAGTTCTATAGGTCGACCTGAGCTAATTTTGAGGCTGTTCAATCCAGGGAATACCTTCTGGTTCGCGCTGAGACTGTAGGCTCAGTTCACATTGAGCTTTTTGAAGTACAGCGAGCTAGCGTGGCCGAGTGGTTATCATCTAAGGCATTGTCTAGGCCCGGGTTCGTGTCCCGGTGTCAGCAGATGTTTCTGAAGTTTCATCTCGATCTTAAAACATTGACATGAATGACATGAATGCATATTGTGACAATTCAGCTTGAGCTCAAGATGTGCATGGGAAACACAGTGATAAAGAAACAGTTGTTGAAAGATTTCATATCTAACCAAATAACTTGCCGGTTAAATTGAAACTATATATATACATCACAGAGTAAGGATAAGCAGAGGGGACACTTCAATGATCGTTATTGTGCCTGCGGTTTTTATCCACTGGGGGAAAATTCATCAATCTGGCCACCTGCCAATTTCAGAATATATATAAGTTACAGTGGAGTTTTGTCATGCAGACATAGCCACCTTTGATAGGTCATAATTCATTCTGTATTTATCCTAAAGACTGATTTCTAACTTTTCTGAAATGTCCAATCTTCGAGCTATACACCATATTATTGTCATATTTTGCTAGGATACATAGGCTATGAGTAATCCAGGTTTTTAAAGTGAGTTTTATCATATAGATTTACATAGGGCTTAGGTCAATGCACGGACATTTCCTAATTTTGATGACCAGCCGTCTATCAATTGTCACATGTAAATGTATATGACAAAACTCATTTCAAAAACCTGGATTATTTGGTGTATAGCTTGAAGCTTGGACATTCCAACAAAGTTGGAAATCAGTCTTTAGGATAAATACAGAATGAATTATGGCCCATCAAAGGTAGGGATGTCTCCAAGAAAAATGGCATTATAACATATAGAGATAATGAGTTTTTGGCATCCAGCTGTGCACAATTTTCCCCCAGTGAATCAAAAACCGCAGGCACTATAACTATCATTGAACTGTCCCCTCTGTATATCCTTACTCTGTGATATATATTTATATAAATACTTGGCACTGAAAATGGCCGGTCCGACTTTATGGTTTTGTCATTTTCATTTGC
The DNA here is from genome assembly GCA_914767715.1 of Membranipora membranacea. NCBI lineage: Eukaryota > Metazoa > Bryozoa > Gymnolaemata > Cheilostomatida > Membraniporidae > Membranipora > Membranipora membranacea. The sequence continues at coordinate 13,624,307 of OU612069.1, read as the reverse complement.
TTAGTTGGCCCTTCCCAAAAATAACTTAACACTGCCAAAAATAACTGCCGTTGATAATTATTATCTCTATGTGAGTCATGTATGTTAAATGGATTGTACCAGCTAGACAGCTCATGTTTGGATTATTACCCTAAATACATACACATATGAAAGTATAAAAATACTTGGACCTTGAAAATGGCCAGTCCACCATAATGGTTGTGTCATTTTCATTTGATTAGTTGGCCCTTCCCAAAAACAACTTCACACTGCCGATAATATTATCACTATGTGAATCCTGTTCGGATTATTACCCTGAATATAATACCCACATAAAAGTATATAAATACTTGGACCTTGAATGGCCGGAACTTCATAACGATTATGATTTTCTTTCCATACTGTTTCTTTCAACAAATTTAATGAGCCAAATGAGCGTTTGAAGCAGTACAGGCCCTGTACATTAATCATCATTGTTGCCGCTCATGATGGTCCCATTTCTTAATGTACAAATTCATAACTTCAGTTTATAATCACAAATGACAATGCTAATTAAATTGTCTGTCCTTCCTCCTCATTTTTTATGAGCTATGTTGTTTATGTTTTTAAGTTGGGGAAAACATATATAACACATAAATTATAGCTCATAATTGCTTCCTAAAGGATGTCAAACAGGATACAAAGAAGTATAAAAAGCTGAGGAAGAATTGATGTAAGCACTGATCTCTTAGAAGTTAACCAGCAACAGAGCATCTACATCACCAACATACAAGTAAGTAACCAGTCATAGGTATACACATATGGCCTGTCTGCATTGGGATTAACTTTCAGATGATTTGAGAGTTGGATTTGAGTTGTTTGTCCTGTGTGATATGTTTGTGAAAAAAGAAAGTAAGCCCACACAAAAATGTCAACAATGGCGCTGTAGTGAGTTGATTCAAAACATTACTACTCAACCGTATATTATCGATATGACAAACATCATTGTTGATATTATTTCCTTTCTGTTTCTACTCTTTGTTTCAATTTTTTTTTCTGGCACTGAGTGCAAAAAATTTCGAATGAGATGACCTTGGTTGCGAATAAAAGTATATATATAAGGGAAAAGACAAAGTTGAAACTGTAGGCAATAATGACCACAAATTTATTGCAGATCAAGAGAGTGTCTTGCTAATTGCCCCTCAATCACAATGTGTCAAGCATTGATCATCTAAACAAACAAATTATGCAATCTCAGGCATTAAGGATTTTGTTAATACTAACTAGGGACCACTGGCGAGTTACATAACATAACAACACTGAATAATACAGTGAGAGAGGGCATATGTGTTTCATAGTGGTGCAGTAGCATTGATAAGCACAAGGCAATCTGTGGTATTTGTCATTATTGTTGTCAGCGCAAAATATGAAAGAAATACTAATCCAACACATTCAAATGCATCATGAACACCATGTAAGATTATATAATATTATATTATGGATTTCTAATTCTATTTTGATTTTTTGTAGAATGAACAAGTTGATTATCATCGCTCTTCTTTGCACTATCCTTCTAGCAGGTGGGTAATGAACCAGTTCCAGACCTTTCAGTTGCATTCGATCGACTTTGCTGCAAACTTTGTTGCAGAGATTGTGAATGAAAATGAGTTGATAAGTCAAAACTAAAACACTGTATGCAGGCCTGTAGTTCTAGGGGAGGTAGGGAGGCTAACCTAGAAAGCTAAATACAGTGGCCTAAAACACTATAATTGAATAATCCATGTTAGAATCAGCTCCTTTTGGATTTTCATTTGCAAATTATACGACTCATATTGCTTGGAGAGGAGTTACAGCACCCCTCCTTTTGCCTCCTCTACCATTTTTTCTAAACTGCTATGTAAGATCGTTTGAAATAGTCTAACAAGTCATCATGTATTTACCAATATTATTTTTCAGGTATGGTGCTCGGTGGAAGACTGTCAGCAGGAAAACTTGTAGCAAAAGGAAAAGGAAAAGGAGGGAGCAGACCAGCAGTTCATAGAAATAAGAGAAGGATACAGCCAGTTAGGCCAGTTAGGTTAGATCGATTTAAATAAAGCTTGGGAATTACAGTCATTTTAAGTTTGTCGTAATTTATCACCAATTTAGCGCTAACACAATAATTTTGCATTACCTGAGTAGACATTGGAGATAGTATCCCGAGTTTATGCTGACCATGAAGTTTGGGTATGAGAAAAAATGGCAATAATTTTGGAGAAACTTCAATCTTGTAAAGCGAATACTATTGTTTGTGATGCTTATCATGAATAATGAATAACTAAACATTGTATGTAGTTTCTTTTCCAACTTCAGTAACTGTAATCGGTTTGCCTGCACAAGCTAATTCTGACTGAAAAGAGCAAGAAAATATGAGGATGGAGACACAAGGAACCAATGAAAAATACCATATCACTATGATTTTCTGCATCGTAAACCATTATATCATATCAAAAATAAACTTATGTGACACGTCAGCAAACTCAATAATCCAGGCTCATTTCTCGTCAATGGCTAGTTTACGCCAAGTTATCATCAAGCTACAGTTGGTCAAGGGATAATAATTGATGACTGATGCAAGTGGTCACAAAACCAGAATTGCAAATCTTTATTACACAATATTAGCTTTGTTGTCCCTCCTGTTGAAACCTCTTTCAATATGGAGATGTCGGTTATGAGATGTCCTTTCGATCTTTGTATATATTTACATGAGCTATAGTTTACTCAGAACTAAGGAAGCAGTTTTAAACTCAATTGTAAAACATTTTACTCCTAAATAGTGATGACCATTATACAGTTATAGGCCACATCCAAGCGCTGTGAATGTGCCGCAAGCGGCAATGACAAAAAATTGGCAAATTGAAGTATTTGAAACACTGAAGATGATGCTGCATTAAACAAAAGTATGGTATTCCTATTCTAACAGGAACTAACTTTTGGAAAAATCACTGATGCCGAAGATAAAACTACAGCCTATCAAGGCTAGAAATCCTAGGATCTTTTTTTTCATAATTTTTATTGTTCCATCCTTCAATTAAACTATCACATCTAACTATCTCAATGCTGTACAGAAATGAGAGGCAGCATATTATTGATGAAGTGGACTTGCTGTGTGAGATATAAGATGTAACACAGTACTTATCCCACCCATTTCATGTACCTTGTTAATACTACCTATCCTTGGCTAAATATGCATTTCCATGAAAAGCTGCAGCCACTGATATATATTCACATCAATTGCTGAAGCTTTTCTTAATAACACTAAATATCTGTAAAACGGCTAATTGCTATTTTGTGCTAAAAATGGTTGATTTGTTAACAATGTATTGAATACTGAACATTATGACGGTTCCAGGAAGTTCAAGGTCAAGACCACCACGTCAGCATCACATTTTGGTCGGAGGTAACCCCCCCCCCTGAAAATTAATAATACCAAAACATTTATAGTGATCATATATGATGCTGAACTCAGTGCCAGCAAATATGAGACTTTGACATGGATTTATGTGATCAAGATTAAATATTTGTGATTTATTCACATTATTAGCTTTTTCACGTCTTACGATTAACCAAGTAAGATTACCTTAACTTGTCATATTGATTAATTTTCCGGTAAAAACTGTTCTCTTATTCCTTTGACCAGCTGGTCCTTGTTGGCTAGGTCCTGGTCCCGCTCTTCTCTTATTCCTGGGACCAAGTGGTCCTCTTTCTTGTCCTGGTTGCTGTCTTCCGCCAGATACTGCACCTGAAACGTAGAATTATACAAAGGCCATACTTACTTCTAACACAATCATCTCAAGTGTATTAAATAATTTAATCCAAGTCATCATCCATTTTAAACAAGTTGGTAGGCAATTACAGGCTTGTCACTATGTAGTGTAAACAGATTAATAGTTACCCTACGGTTGACCAAAACCGCCAATTTTTCCCCAGTGCCTGGTGGTTATGGTGGTTTTGTAAATCATACTTGTTTTCTTTTTTAGTGTCGGTTTTGGTCGACCAAAACCGCCATAATTACAGGCACTGGGGATATTATGTGGGAAAAACTGGCGGTTACCCATTGTGTATAACATAAACAAGTATATAGATAAACTCTAAATAAACTATTACATGTATTATCTTATGGAAATGAAACATCAAAGTGAAGACTCACTTGCTCCAAGAATAGCAAAAAGAAGAGTGATGAGAATCAACTTGTTCATTCTAAAAAAAAAAGAAATCAAAAGAACATAATACAGCCTTGCACCTTATCAAGAATCAGCCAATTTAAGGGGCTTTTTAAGGTGTTATTGTGCATTCTGTGGAGCGCAATTCGGGAAAAACTGACAAGCAGTGCCATATTCTGTTGGCATTTCCTGTTTGTACTATGCTTAATCAAAGCGGCTTTGTATGTGAGAATGTTCAAAAAAAAATTGTCTGGCCTTAGTGCTGGTCCTTTTGACAGCATGTTTGACGTTATAGAAAAATGACGCAAAATGTATCTACCTTTGATGGTCTATGCTGATCTTGATAAATTGTTCATACTGCTGAAATTTTGGGTGTGTGTCATTTAAACATCAATCCAGTGAAAAACAGTAAAATATTTGGCTCTCATTTATTTGAACTGTCTCAAATTGCTGCTTAAAATTTCGCATTAAATCATCAAATTTAAAAATCCACATTCATTATGCCGTGACGTAAAATGCCACTTTTGGCGCATCAAATTTTTGTTTCAATCACAAATTAGGATGAACTATATCTCTAAGAATAAATACAACCTCTTTTTTAAATTTCTAGCAATCAATTTAACTCAGCCATCCACTTTGCTAAAAACAGCCTTTTCGGCCTCATTTCTCCGATAAAATGATGCAACGTCATCCAATCACGTTTTTTACTAGCTATTAGCGATCAGTAGCTCAGCAGCTTTCCAATGGTATATAAAATGTCCTAATCGGTCAACGCTGGTATCATAACCTTAAAGACTTAGTTTGAGGCTGCTATTTTGTATCACATCTTATTAATCATATTTTATTCTATCGTGTGAGCGATTTCCAGCTTTAGAATCCAAATATTGAGGAAGTTATGGACTCTCAAACTTCCAAGGTGATCACCTTGAATTGGCATTGGGAATCAGCAGGCACACCGTGTGGGACGTCACAATGCGTCATACTTATTATGATATACTTATAGAAAGAATGATGATCAAAATGTTCAGGGACTTGGAGGGTCTCGAACCCAGGTCCGAATGGCCCAAATGCAACGCTGCTAACTCGGAGCAATATTGTCTACAGTCTTACAGTGTAGGAACTAGTGGTGCGATGGTAGCGATGTTGCCTGCTGGTTTGAAAGACCTGGGTACGAGTCCCAATTAGATCTTAATTTTGATCATCATCTTCTCTGTGGAATAATTAGTGTAATAAGTATGGCGCGTTGTGTCATCCCACACGATGAGCCCGCTGATTCTTAATGCCAATTGACTGCCGTCATCTTGAAAGGTTGAGAGACCATAACTTCCTTAATATTTGGATTCTAAAGCTTGAACTCGCCCACATGATGGAATTAAATATTTAGAATAAGATGTGATACAAAATAGCAGCCTCAAAGTAAGTCTTTAATATAGATTTATATGAGTGATAAAAATATTGACAGGAATTGAAATTCATTCAAGTTAGATAGTTACGTTATATTTTCACAATTGATGAATTAATGACTTAAGCTTTAGTCTGAGTTTATTTAAATCAATCCGCAGCGGACCTATCTCTCCGGGACTTACGGTCAGGTTATCAATTCCTTTTGCTAGGCCTCTTTTGATGTGTTTTATCACTATCCATACAGTACATGCAGATATGGTTGTTATCAATTGTAAACCCATCCGGAATTACTACTGGCATTTGAGTTTTGATAGAACATCAAGGAAGGGGTATAGCAAATTTAGTGGGAGGGATTCGCAACACTAAAGAGTAAAGTGTATCCCCTATGGCAACGTTCCACCTTTATTTCTCCTAGTACTTTATGTCTTGACAATTAGGATTACAAAGTGTGCAGGGTAGTTTGTCTGCACTCACAGAAACCTTTGGACTCTTGCCATCACTTATAACCCATTTTGTCTCCACTCCTTGAAAAGGGATTGGCTATTTGATTCAATCATCAGCATTACTTGTCAATATTTAACAGCAGCAGATTTATAATGATCTTCATTCGTTCTGTTGTCTCTAGCCAAACAAGAACAATGTGGCCTTCTATTCTGCTTGCGGTGAGTTACAACATTCAATTCGCAATAAGATTTCTTCATGATCAGTTGCAAAGTGATGATATTGAATGAGTAATCGGGTGCTGTTTTTGAATTGTTTGATTTTTTTGTCATTTTGATAAAACATATCAAGCCTAAGGCTTGGCAAGCACTACTTTTCTTTTTGACATCTCAAGATATTAAATAGATTGCCTTGGATACCTCATCACCACTGTGACTGTAGATTTCTTTTTATAGACCTTATTCATATCACACTCTGTTTACATTTTTCACAGTTTTGTGTGACTGCTGAACTGCTTGCAAAAGATGCCTATGGAAGAAAACTTGTAAAGTTAGTATCACTTATTTATATTTATTTCTTTTGTTCAAAGAAGTTTTTGGAAAGTTTACAGATAACGGAGTAGTTAAAAAGTAACTTGTTGACCTCTAACACACAACTACAACTAGAACTTATGAAGTTCTGAAAACGGGATGGTATACATACGCATATACCTCAATGGAAATTGAATTGGTCATTTTACTCTCAGTTTGAGATTAAGAGCATTAATAAATTATTCTAATCATTTTTTGCATGAGAAATTATTCACATTAGCAAAATAGAAATAAAGGAAAGGGCTTTGGTATTTAGATATTATATTGATGATGAGCACATGCAGATTTAAACAAAGAATTTTGCCTGGCGCTCACTCTCTGGGTATTTGCATTTATAATCTGTGTATTGTGGGTCTCAAATGGCATCTCTTGTGTTGTATGAGGGAGTTAATTTTGTTTAAATCTTCAATGTATGTATTCAATTTGGATTCAATAGGATTTAGATTGATAATCCGTAACATAACGTATACGACATATGATATTATGTGTATATCAAATAAACTTTATACGCCCTAAAGGTGAAGGACTGGTATTTGAGACCCTGCATAAATAGTATGGTCGAACTATATTATATAAGGTAGGTTTTTTTCGCTAAAAAGCTAGATGCTATAATATTTGAAAAACTAAGCTAGAGTTAAAGATTGTGAAAGTTCCATCATTTGTTTTTTCGTTTCAGTATTAAGTATGATAAGTTGAAGACTTTTCTCAATGGTTCGTACAGCAGAATATACCACATTGAACTTGATCAGTTCAAAGACGACAGTTCTCTTCTCTTCTCCAATGTTGGATTCATCTATACGACTGATGGGAACTCAACAGAGGCAATTGTTGGCTCAAGAATTTCGGGTTACCTAAAAGGAAAGGCGAACATGGCAAGCATCGGATATGTATTAGGATTTGCACAAGTTAACTCGACCAATGTTGTGATTGCAGATAATTCTTGCCTTCGCGTGCTTGACCAAATTTCTGAAACAATTTCAAGACTTGCAGGTGTGTGTAAAAGTGAAGGTTACACCGATGGACTGTCTGGTCAATTCAATAATCCCTGGGGTGTCGTTCTTCACCCTCGTGATCCTAACAATTTGTTTGTCGCTGACCACAATAACATTGCCCTCCGATCCGTTGACATCACCACCGGAGAGGTCTCCACCGTAGTCAGTGACCTTAATGGTCCTTCTGGACTGTCATGGAATTTAGACATGTCAAGACTCCTCGTCACCAATGAACACTACATCCGAGAAATCCGATTTGATGTGAACGGTACTGTAATCCTCAACATTATCTTTACCGGCTCAACATCACCTGGCTATGTAGAAGGCTCATTCAACGATGCCTTGTTTTTGACCCCCTATGATATAGCTCCCCTCTGCAAACATCTTAACATTGTTGCTGACTGGATGAATGGCATATTAAAAATTCTTGACACCCTTTCCAACCGCACAGTACCTGTCTGTAGTCATCGGCTTTGTGCGACAACCTGACTGTTCATAATTTCGCTGTTTTACCAATTGACAATGATGTTTACATTGGATCTTACTCTGAGATCTACAGGCTCACAGGTGAGAGTTTATTCTAGACCTTTATGGATGGTACCACTTATATTATAGTTTTGAATAGTTTATGGCATACTTGATTGATTGGCTGGCTGGCTGGCTGGCTGGCTGGCTGGCTGGCTGGCTGGCTGGCTGGCTGGCTGGCTGGCTGGCTGGCTGGCTGGCTGGCTGGCTGGCTGGCTGGCTGGCTGGCTGGCTGGCTGGCTGGCTGGCTGGCTGGCTGGCTGGCTGGCTGGCTGGCTGGCTGGCTGGCTGGCTGGCTGGCTGGCTGGCTGGCTGGCTGGCTGGCTGGCTGTTGATTAGATCGATTTGAAGTTTTGCGGAGACCGGTTTGACAGTCCGTCCGCTTTTTTATTTATGCATGTTGCAAAATACGGTAAAATGAGGCGAGTACACCTGGCCTCAAAAAGTAAACACGAACAGAATAGAAAAACAATCAGGACTCTTGTTTTTTGCCCTAGAGGCATTGATTTTAGGGTATAAACATGGAGGTCAGCAAATATAAACTTCTATATACGGTTGGAAAGCTGCCGAGCTACTGATTTATTTATTTGTAAAGGCAACTTAAGGCTTAACAAAATTTGATTGGATAGCGTTGCGTTATTTTTTTTAAAGAAATCAGGCTGTTTTTAGAAAATTATTGTCTAAGCCAATTTGATTACAATAAAATTACAAACAGCTAATATTTGTTCTTAGAGATATAGTTTATCATAATGTTTGGTTAAAAATGATATATGATGAGCCTAAAGAGACTTTTTATGTCATGTCATAATGTGTGTGATCTTCCTACACCGTTGGTAATAATAAAGTAAGTAAATTTTATGGGGATTGTAAATAAAAATAGTGAACTAGCTTATACCTGGCGTGTTTAATATCATTCAGCGAGTAGCCAAGTGATCACCCCTTCAATATTTTCTCTGCTAAGAGATGTTGTTCCGTTTTATTTCCCAGAAAATTTTATATACTATCTCTCGTGCTCTACAAATATCAGCAGACAGCTAATTGGGCGCACTGTATATTAAGATTGAGACAAAGAATGAAATAGTTGACACTATTTAGATTTTCTTTCAACGCTTTTATTTACAACTTTCTAAATGCATGCAAATATATGTTGGTTGGCTGGTTGACATTGATTACTGTAAATATATTTCAGTTGAAGTTAGCTGGTTGAAATGAATATTGATTTTACAGCCTGCTTCGGGAAGAATGTGTGATATGCATTCTTGTTATACCCCTTCCCATAACAAAAGTTACATTTGGTTCACGATCCAGGCTCATTGCCCTCGAAAAGGCTTCAAAGATTGCCTCTATCACAACAAATACATCAGTCTAGTTCAATCTCGGTTTTCACGTATATATTTGTTTGTACAGCCTAAGTGCATTTTTGTCAAAACTTTGAATAGTTTAGGAGTGTGATAATCCAAAATTACTTTCTGGTACATCATTTCTTATTCATCAATACTGGTCAGCACTGGGCTAGTGAGGGCAATGAGGTATTTGCATTCGTCCTCCTTGGCCAGCGATTGACACAGCTCACTTTTTTTTATAGCACTGTCAACACAGTTGGGTTAGCTAGCAGTATGTGGATTTTATTATCACTTTTCCACGAGCCAAATCATACATGGACTATGGAGCTATATTGTTGTTATTGCTTCATGATATAATAATAATAATAATAATAATGTTGCTGTCCGTCTAGGTAGAAGATGACTGCACCGAGGTGCGGCATAGGAAGAGGTTTTATAGTGACGACTAGGTTTCAGAGTCGTTAGTGCCACTTTTCAACCACTGACAGCTTTAACCCAGCGTGAAGCATAGCGCTACAAGGCCGGAGCTGCAGTGGTTGATGACAGCATCCTCCTGTATAGAGCTATACCATACAGGTGGGTTCTTTAATCTGCATGCACGATGGTGTTGTACATACAGAAGACCTCCATTATTTATAGTTCTGTTCCGAAGGGACTTCATGATATAAGGGTAGTCTTAAATGGAATATAACTGCATCAATTGCTCCAAGAACTTGCAATTTATGTTTATTCGGACAATCAGTTTTGGCTTGTTGCTGAACGTCAATGTTGCACTATGACATTATGTAATTGTGTAATGTTGTTAAATTTCAGGTCCAGACCTCTTTGATCACAAGGATTGAGAAAACTCAAAATGAAATTCGGCGAGGCATGCCCTCAAATATTCATCTCTCCCTATAACTATCAATTTCAGAGACCCTGATCAGGAGATTTCACTACCTTTTCTATTAAATAGGAATCGTTGCATAGTTTTTCAAGAATGCACTAATTAAATTAAAAATTAGATGGGATTTCTTATATGCTTACGCGTACACGTTTTCATATAAGCCTAAGGACAATTTTGAAACACTATACTGAAAAATTTCATTTACGATCGATTTTTGAGACAAACAGGGCTGGTCACATTTAGCCTTTTAGAACTTCTCCCTAAACTCTTAAGTGTTTCAAAATTCAAAATTTCACAAAGTTTATGTGTGTCCTGCCAAGTTTGTCTCAATTATCAATTGAAATGGGCATTTTTATCGCACAAGGCACCTAGAAAAAAATTAGTGTCACTATTAAACTGTCAAACTTTGCTTTCTGTGCTCATTGCATCAAAATAAATCTCCATGTCTGAGTCAACTATTACCTAATATTTTGTATCAAAATTATAAGATGTGAGATATTCCACGATATATGTCAGTGCTTATTATGACTTGACAGCTTGTAAAACGTGCCAAGACATTTTGCTAGCAGCACATGAGAGACTATGACCCTTTGAACATGTGTTTTTAGGTCAGTTAATAGCAACCAAATGGCGTTTGACACTCAGTATTATTTCATTCTAAAGCTAACCTTGATCTGTAATGCAGGGTTTTACACAACCGCTTTGTCTCACAATCTCAAATTTTCAGATGACAAAATTTTTTGTTAGTTCTTAGGAAGTTACTTGGTCACTAGGGTAGGGTCAGGTCAGGCTTTGGATAATAAGCTTGCTACTGGTGATCATGTAACCCAGTACCACCTGCCGCATGGTCGAAATCTCCGGCGACAAATCTGGAGAACCCACCGGCCCTGTAAAGGGAGTGGAAGGGTGGGTAGACACCCTGGTAGGACAAACATAATACCTATCTCAAAGGTTGCATGCACCTAGGGTCTTGCATCCATCTACCAAAACGGTACCTGCTGCCTTGCAGCTGTCCCTGGAAGGACAAAGGCTAAGGGAGCTAACCCCGACAGAAAATAATGACCCGCGGCAGCATTGAAGAGCGGAGATAAACAAACATATCTACCGGTCAGCCGCTGCATCAAGGCAGGAATGCCAGTATGTCTAGACCAGTTCTTGCCCGCTGGACAACATCCCTGCCTTGACGAGAGAGTGTCTCTGGTAACTGCAAAAGCCAGTCTTCACTTAACCCCTTGCATGCAGTTATATGAACAGTCTCAGATTTAGGACGTGGCAAAGAGAAATATGAAATGGCGAAACATCAACCCAAACCAATGGCAGCAGATGGCGAGTAATCGATCTGCGTGGAGAGGATTCATCAAGCCGTAACTCAAACCAAATAACAGTCCTCGTCGCTTCGACTGACTGCAAGAGAGAGAGAGAGAGAGACTTGGTCACAAATAGACAACTCTGTGCTACATATGTAAGAAAAATTGATATACCTTCATAAATGAACTTCCTGCAGTTTCACACACATAATTTATACACCAAACAAAATTAAATTCACCAAATCGGTGTAGGAATATGCCTGGGTAACAAAGTAGTGAGATTGACACATGTATGAATGTGCTGATTTTACAGAGGGATATTACTCGATGTTCAGCGGCAGCAGCAGGCGTGGAGAGGACGAAGGACTCAATAGACAACTTATGTGGACTGATTGCCATATTGTTTCGTTACTCTACAACACATTTTTTTGTACAGGTCTATTTAATAGGCCTGTGTTGTGTAGTGACCCTATACCCTTTGCCGCCATAGTCAGTTGCCTTTTTTTCAAAGAAGGAGAAGGCAAACACCTCGCATGTTGATAGTCCCAATCCGAACTGAACTTGCTAGGATGAATGGCTGGCCAGTGCTAAATCCGAAATTACATCCGGCGCCAAACCTGGATCATATAATTGCAATTCTTAGCCTTTAACATCATACCACTCCGATCCGTCAAGGCAGAAATTTGAGACGTTGCCTTTATTTCATCTAAATGTTCAATGTTCAGCGTATATCACCTCTGCACCATCAACTTCACTTGTGACTAACACGTAGACAGAGATCTCGCAATGGCACAAAAATAAGTTTAGTTTGGCTAGGTCATCTTGAAAACATTCCGGTGGACTGTTTTACACTGGCAATCAAGTCAAAGTTTTTTACAGTTGCGCTCATAGTTGTTATTATATTTCAGTATATTCATCTACTTATATAGATATTTATATATATAGTCTTGAGTAACACATAAATAAACAAAACTAAAAAAATAACAGAAATTACAAAACAAATCGATCAGTGTTGGAGCTCTAACGAGTACATTTTTTTATCCGGTCTCTTTTTTTGGAATAACTAAAGAGAATCCAGTTCTGGCAAATGACAAATCAAATGGAATTATAAGGAAATCTGTGCCCTTGTGCCACTCCTTTTTCTTAAGATACGGAAAGTGTAAGGTAGATCACAGCGCGGTGGCAACAAATCTACACCCATTATCTAATCTTTTCATGTGCCAACTTTTGGAATCACCACAAAGTATTGAATGGCTGCTTGATGAGTAACAATCTAACTGATGAAAATAAAACATAGGAACCAAAATTGATATTTAATTTGCTCATCTGGTAAAAAATTATACCGTGGAGAATAGAAAAATCAGTGATAAGAGAATTCATATGAAGTTGTAAGTCCATATCAGATATGGCTAGGATAGTTAGTCACGTGACTGACCATGTGATCAACCATGTGACAACGTCCCACAATGCAACTCTAGCCTGAGAGTCCCAGGGGCAACAGTTTGATGGATGTTTTAATTGACCTGAGCTCACAGGAAATACCAGATAGTTGCATTGTGGGATATTCATCAAAATGCCTAATAGCAAGTATATGCAAAATATTGAGCAACATCGTAGAGGGTCATCCATTATTGTAGAAGTATAAATTTTTGAAACAAGTACAGGATTATTAGCATGATAGCCCATCGTGACAACGTTTAACTGAAAGAGCAGAACAATTTTGGTCTTGGCTCATCTACGTAGGTGGAGATAAATTGCACATTGAGTAAATGCTCCATGATCTCTGAGCTGTTCACTCAATAAATGCCCACAAATCATGCGAAATTATACCAATTAGGGTACTGGCTCATTATCTAGACTGAGTGTCTACAATCATGGTCAGCTCATAGATGGGCAGGTGGCGTTTAATCTTCGTCGCTCCACTCATCAGAGTCTACACCTTCTGTTAGGTCCTGAGGCAATGGATCATCTCTCATTCCTAGCTTAGATGTTACAGCATTGACCTGAAATGGATAAATTTAATACAAATGCAAATCTAAAAAATGTCTCATAGAGAAACATCGGGATCATTTTCATTAACTTTAGTTCTGCAATAGATCTTTCTCAAAGAGAAATAGGAAATTTTTACATCAATTGAAATTTCCACGGTAGAGAAAGATACTATAACATCCCAGAGGATATGAGTGTAGCTAGCTAACATCTACTCCACCGCACTACATTACTCATAAGCCCTCACCATGGCTAACAAAACAATTGGTGCTAGCTCACAATAGGTCATCAAGACTCGCCAACCCACTAAAATCTAGCTACCATTTACACAATGTCCTCATATGGTGAAGTCACCCTAAATTAGACTCTACTAGCTAGAATAGAATTTACTTTTTTAGACTAAATATATTAAAGGATACCTCCAACTAAACCATGATTTGACTGAATCTACCTTCCCATTTTACCAATACCGCCTCTACCAGATAGAACAGTATACCAAGAAAATCATAGGGAAGGTTGACATTTGACGAGTTTGACCAAATTTGCCTGCATTCAGGGACTCTTCCATTCTAATGGTGAGCCATTGTTGGCTCACGAGGAAGAGCAACTCCAAATACAGGCAAACTGGTTCATACTTGTTCTCGGTTGACATGCATGACATTTATAAACTGTTGTAAATTGAAGATAGAGTTACAGACAAAACGGACATCCGAATAACATGAGAAATTGACCTGGCTCTAGTCCTTTAAAGCTCCAACTGTAACCAAATGGAATTACATCACAATCGATGCACATAAACCGGGGGACTTCGTAACAAGACAATCTGGGGTACTGTAGTTTTAAACTGAAAGGTTTTCTTATCATGTGGATGCAGACAGGACTGGGTAGGCATGTTAATGAGTATATAATATATGCCAATATGATGTATCATACAATGCAGTGTTCCTGAGAGCTGTCCATGTGAGCTCAGGTCAACATGAGATTGAGCTGATTCTCCGGGAAATACCAGGTTAAGCTGCGTTGCATTGTGGAACTCATATAAACCCGCTTTTCATAATGTAAAACAATCACATCATACAATTCAAGGATACCCACAGACTGACGCATAGTCAGGCAGCAAAGCACTTCTGTTCTTAGTCATGATTGCAACAGTGAGTTATACTGGAGAGAGCTTAGCATTTTTCCACTGTCGAACCCTTGACTCAGTTAAATGGTACTTACTGTCGTCTATAAAATGCTTTGATCTGTCGGCATCCTTTGAATTAATAAAATCATTGGGATAATGGTGAATTTGAATCAAATTTTATATTAAAGGTACCCACCAGCTCCTCGCGCTTTTCAGCGTCTGTTTTGTAGGTAGCGGCATCAAACTTTTCATATTTTCTCTCTTTGATTTCATCTGGTGGAGCATCCGATACTGTAACAACAACAACGACAAAAATCCTAATCAGAAAAGCAATCACTTATTCTGAAAAAAGATTGTGAAAGAATTATGTTTTCAGTATCCATTTCGAGTTCTCAGGAATGCTGCTCTAGGTTCAAAAACAGCCTGTAGCCCAGTTTCAATGGACGGTATTATAATCTAGTTATTATAATAAAAGGCGAAACTTTTTTAGTGCCTTCTCATCTCAACTTTGAGTGACAATCAGTTAGAACTGGGCCAAAGGCTTTTCATGAACCTGAGCAGCATTCTAAATTAGGCTGAGTACTTCAGACCAGAATGATACCAAACACCCGATTATCTCACATCACTCAACCAAAAATCTAATATGTAATAGATGCAAATTGAGTCACAAACCTCTCAAAAAATTCCCATCACTTCTACTCAGTGTATTTGATTATGAGTTGCCCATGAGGATCACATCGCTGGCCCTGATTGGGAAAAAAACTATCATCTTTAAGTGGAGTTATTTATACCTTCTAAGCCGATGGTTGAATACTCTAGACAATTTATCAAACAAAATTTTTTTGGACTGGAAAATTCATACCAAATTATTAAAGGGCAACCAAGGTTTCGCAGCAATGCATTAATGGGTAGCAAATAGTGTGCTGGGCAGCATCAGCTTTGTGCATTACGCGATGCAAAACTCAAAGTAGTTGCTGACTCTAAGCTTGGTAACACTTCAGGTTAGGGGAGGTTCCAAGACTTTGCTGTAATAATTATAGAGCACAGGCTAAATAATAACAGGAACAGGAAACTGCTATGTGGTATTCTCTTTTAGCTGAGTCTGAGTGCCTGTTGGAAGAAATGTTTCACAAGAATTCTGGCTGAATAATCATCCGAATTATATTTTGTCTTTTTCCCCATGCAGAAGGCGCAATCTGCTATTAATCAATGGCCATCAATGAGAAGTTGTTTGAAACCTTGGTTGCACTTTAAGATGAAGGTTATTGAAAAAGAGAATTTTAATCAACATAGAAATATTCTTACATTTAGTCATGCCTTCCGGATGCACGCTTATAGTCTTAGGTTTCTTATCCATTCCACCAAACCACTCTGAGGCAGACATGGTGGCCTCCCATAACACAGCAGTGTCAGGGAACAGGTCATCCTGGAAGTACTCAGCCTAAAAATACCCAACGGCAATCAAAGTTGAGAACAATCAGAGCATAATAACCTTGAAATATTTATATGTTTATGGGGAGAGTAGACCATTTCTATGGCTTCAAACTTAGACATTGTGGTGTTCAGTATAAGCCTATCAATTTCAACAGATTACTATCAGGATTTTCAAGGGCATTTCAAAACTAACTTATGAGATGTTGCAGTGAATGTTAAAGGAAAAGATAAGTAGATTTACATTAATTTCCATCTTTACTGAGTTTAAGAGGAGACAAAAACAAAGCCAACCCACAAATTCTAGCACAGATGGGAGAAAGAACCCATATAAATAAAGATTATAAAGATTTTCTATCTATACCTTACCTTGACCCTTGGAACAGTGAAGCTGATTGGCTCCAGCATAGTTTGAGTGAGTCGATATGCTCGAGCGAACTCTATCTTCCTAACATTACATGATATCTTCGGTAAGTACTGCATTGACTGATGCTGGTTCTTACAGTGATAGCTGGAGAGAACATTTAAATATGGCGGCTCTGATACCACCTCGTATGCCTGCACCATTGTGTCTCCCTGTCAACAACAGAACTCAAGTTAAAATAGCAATATATTTTAATCACAGAAACTTCTGACTTTTGTTAACTTTCATCATCATGTGAAAGACTTCATGTCCAGGAGCAAAGTGTTACTATCACCAAACTTGATCACCACAAACTACTTGCACCCGGCCAATTATTTTCCTAGATTAAACTCCTTTCGGAATAAATCCATTGAAATTATGTTTTGGAGTTGCTCCGCTCAGGTCAGTGGCTCACCAGTAGGATAGCAGTGACCCGAAATAAAGGCAAATCGGATCATACTTAATATAATGCTTACCTTGCTAGTTAGGAATACTGTGCTACTGTCGGCATCATAATGTGACATTAGTATAGCAGGTGCCGTGTCTAAATCCACAGACGCCACACAATATGACAAATCTGAGGGATCATACAGCTGTAATATCCTAGTGCTCCTCCTGTAAGCGATAACACAAAATGTCATGGTGAAGTTATTAATTCAACAGTGTCAGAAAGAAGTGCAAAAGTGGTAGCATATTGCGCTGGTAGAGCACAAGATTTTGATACATCACAGGTATTATTGATGAAGAAGGGGGGGCAATTTCTAGCACTACGTATAATCTTTACCAAGAGGTACTATAAATTTTTGTGTCAAAATATGGCCTAACTACTGCAGTACTAGCTGCCAGACTATACATTGCTTTGGTCATTATGTGGTCTTTAACTAAGACACAACGCCAAACAATTAAACTGTGATGGGCAGCAGCTTGGCACCATTGAATTTTTTTACCGGTCGCAAATCTGGCATAACTTTATCACAAGTAACTGCCTGACTAAAAATGCATTGGTCTTTGGGTAGTCTATAATATATAAAGAATAGCTTTCTGCGCCTCTAAGGTATCTTTAAAGTGGTGATTCCATAGACTTAATCATAAACCTAGACAGGACAATATATGGAGCATTAGCATGGAGGCACTGAGGCACTTAATTGCACTCTGCGCATGTGCAAACTGTTGAGGCATACGGTCGTCTCTGCAGCATAGGGCTTGAACTAATTCACCTAGTCTGAGTACCAAAATTGGGAAAACAATGGAAACCCATAATTTAGAAATATTTGGGCCTAAATGGAACACTGGTTTTGATATATCATAACCTTGAACCCTGGGAGTTGCCTTTCTTGATGGAAGGCAGCGCCACCACTGCTGTGCTGCAGAGATAGACTATGTCACAAGGCTATCCTGCAGGCAGAGTGACTTAATTGTGGGCACGTAACGTCATTGGAAGGTGTAGAAGCAATGATGCTATCATTGATTTTCTGTCCACAATCTAGGTATTTTGCTCATTACTCGATCAATTTTGATCGGATTTGGAGTTTGAAAATTACAAATAGATTTAGCAGCTTATCGTGAACAGCTGGATACTAATTTACGGCAAATTTTTTTTTTTAAGATAAGATAACAAGATGCTGCTGATTGTAAAGAAATTTTCAAACTCGAAATCCGATCAAATTTGATCGAGTTATGAACAAAAAACCTGAATTTTTGACAGTAAATCAATGAATACATCATTGCTTACTACACCTTCCAATGACGTTATGTTGCCCACAATTAAGTGCCTCACTTCAGCTATATATAGTGTCCTGCCTAGTTTTACTATTGAGTCTATGGGTGATACTTACTTGTCAAACCCGGATACGGCTATAAATGAGTCGTTGAGTACCCACATAAGCCTGGCTCCTCTGTTACCAGCGGGTCCCTGACCCTGCCGGATAGGTGAGGTGGAGGCGCGGGGCTCGTACACACGTATCTGTGAGTCCTTACTGAATGTAGACAAGTATATACCATCACTGCTCCACGCCATACACAGAATCTGTAACAAACGAATAACAGGATTAAGCTGCGTTAACTGATAGTAAACTATCTAAAAACATTACCATTAAGAGGATTCCCTAGAGAAATAGCGTATTTGCAGGAAGGTTTCATTTTGCACAGGCTTGAAATAGCGAAATGCACGGCCAACTGACATTTAATTAAACTCTTTACCTTTCTGGGTATCCTATTAGATATATTTTGGTATATTATTGTGAGATCTAAAACAGCTTGAGTTAATGTTGTTTGAACTTTTAGGGCGATCAGACCAAACACATTCCTGCAAATATACGCTGCATGTCCAATCTCCCTAGAAGTTGAAGAAGATTACGTACAGGCTATTGTATAAATGGCTAATATAGGGGTGACCGCCAGTTAAGAGAGCTAGACTTACTGGGGAGTCGTGTCCCTCAAGAGTTGTGCTCTCTTGGGTTGATAAGTTCCAGAGTTTGACAGTGAAGTCCTGACCACTGGAAGCGAGTACGTCACTGGCTAGGGGATGTGGCTGTAAACAGGAAACATGGCTTAGTCAACAAAAATAAACATCGATGAAGTCAAAAAGGTAGTATGCGTGTTACATTGTACTAATAATACTAGTACTAATATTGATAACCCAAAGGAAATTGCTTGATGAGTCCAGACAAATCCCCTGCGTAGCACTTCATACACAGCAATGTTCAAACTGGTGAATATGAGTGGAGATAGTCTAAGTTCTAAAACTCTGCCCGGGTGGCAGGTTGTGGGGTTCAAACCAAACCAGCAGACGAACAGAGTTTAAGCACTTGCACTGGGTAAAGATTAGGAGTTGAAAATAAGAATATAAAAATATGAAAATAAAAGTAACACACCAGTATAGAATATATTTTATCTGTGTGAGCTGGAATTCTTAGAGTGGGTTCTTCTATTGTTTCAGTGAGGCCACCTTCGGGTATCGTCCACACATATATGGCACCACCCTCAGAGGCTACAAGGGAGAATGGCAATGCATGTTATGATATCAAGGTAAGCTAAGGTGAGATGGCGCAACCAGTTAGCGCGCATTCCACTCACTGCCACACAATTGGTTCCACACGAGTTGTGGGCTGGAGAAGGAGCATTCTGGAACGATTACCCCAGCCCCCAAGCACCATCAGGGGAACAAACTTTTCATTTCACTGTTTCAAGCATGTGTGAACAGGCCAACTTTTCCTCTGCGAACACGTTACTCTCTATGGAAGATGTTCCATCAATATCAAAATGAAAATCTTAAAAAGAGATTTGGGAAGAGGCGAACTCTTCCTCCTGCGAATACTTTACTGGTACATGGTTACTTCTTACCTGTAATTAGTCTGCTATCATTGAATGGATCCCACTTAAAGTCAGCGACAGTGCAGCCATGTGACAGAGCTGGTAATGGTGCGTCATCCAGCTTTCCGGGCTTCTCCAACTAAAATATAATCGGCAACAGGTGAAATTTTGTAACATGGGGTATAATTGGCAGCTGTTTATACATGTCTGTTAAAATTTCCCACTTTCTTTCGCGAATCATCTCGAATGATGTCAGAACCAGCCATCGCCCAAGGAATTACCTAGGAATATTGATATTTTTCACACTGAGCGCTCCTAGCATAAATTATACAAAATCCCATATAATCATCGGTACATGTTATGTGTGGAAACAGAAATGTGGAAAAGGCAAGAGCCGATTTATTACCTCAAGAACAGCCACTAGACCAGCAGGTCCCTGCAGTGAGATAGCACAGCGGGAACGGTTCAAAGCTAGCCCGTCACTTTCTCCTGACACCGAGTTACTGAGGCTGCGAATGTTCTCAATACGGTGTGATTTGTGTAATGGCTCTCCCTTCAAATGTCTGAACTTGGATGTTTTCACTGAAACTATAGTTATAACATTGTGAAAATAAATATACATTTATATATATATACATATATATATATTTATATATATGTATACAAATATATAAGCTAGGAGATGGATTGGGAGTAATAGCGGCAGTGCATTATGGGTAACATGCTTAGTGCATCTTCATGAAGCTGTTTCACGGTTTCTACATAGAATGTTACGTAGGTTTCTGACTCTTATGGACCAGATAAAAAGGGACTCTCAAATAATTGTTTTCCATTTACTGCAATTCATCAATATATTATTCCAAATTAAGTGAATTTGGACAATTATAATATTGACAGCATCTTTAATTTTATAAAACCATTTTTATGCAAATTAGAGGTAGAAAGTATAAAACACCAGACCGAAAAACTCTTTTTCCCAGCACCAGAATGATTAATACAAGAAAGGACAGGGACAAGTGACCACAAATAGAAGACCGCAGGACAAGTAAAAGCTAAGCTAAGAAACAATACAGCCCATGTGAGAGACCAAAACGGTAGGCAAATACGCAATCCAGACTAGCGAGCAAAAGTATCTTTGCGACAGGGTTGAGAATTTGCCTAATATCACCATTCTGTTCAGAGCCTGATAATAAAACCCTTATAACCCTATGTGTGTAGTAACTCAGGAAAATGAATCACATATGTGGCATCGATTTTTGTGGGCTTTGAGAAAACCCAAAATGTGTAAGTGTAGTCATTGTTTAAGAAATAACCCAAAATTTATAAAAAGAAGGAAAAATTTACCTACATATCTGAAATATCTACTTTGGTGGCAAAGGCAAAAACTACTTTGAAATTCAACAGTCTGAATTATTAATTGGACAGGGCAAAATCATTGCTTGATATTGTATATAAATTATGTTTCAAGCAAGTAAAGCATGATGCTATATAAAAATCGTCACCCAATGCCTACCAGTCTTTGATATATAGGGTTGAAAAACTACAGGTCCTTATAGAGTATAGACCATGGGGTCAAAAACTACAGGTCCTTACGGCCAGTTGGGCCGAAAAACTACAGGTCTAAGTAGACTGCAGGCATTGAGTGACTATTCTGTCTAGCAGCGAAACCATGTCACACATAGTGCAAATTATTTAATCACCAGAATCAATTATAAGCTTCCATCGAAGTTTCCATACAGCCACATCAATTCAAGGTGAAGATTGGTTCAACTTCTTTTCGATATGTATGTATGGAAGTCCTTTGTGGTGTCAGTGATTTAGCGAATTGACAATTTCACGAATGTAATCTTAGTCACATAGTCTTTAGAATTAAATATTGGTCACTCAAATATTTTGTTTATACATAATTCTGGCGTCATGGTTAGAGCTACATAGGGAAGGGTGGCTGTTTCAATCGACTAAAATCATTTAAAGCTGAACACCAGTCTCGCATGATACCTCAGGACCCCAAGGCTTTTATTATGGTCTTCTATGATTGGCCAAATTCAAAGTGGAAATAAAAAGTAATTGGCCAGAAGTAAATATCAGCTCAGAATTATTTTTCAGATGCAGATTATGACAATTGTGCCAAGAATCCAAGGTTGATGATATTTTCTCTTGTATTTATTGGATATCGCATCATAATGCGCCTACTTCAACTCTGTCAATACTGGTGAATTAAAAGAGAAACTGATTACAATTTAAGTCGCCACGCCTATCAAAACAGCCCCCTTCTCCCCTTAATCAGTAGTAAATCAGTGAGTAGCGAACAGAAGACAGACAGTGGTGGTAGTGGAGTACAGCAGCCTATGTATTAGCTCTGATTGGTTGGTTGGGTTCAGTCCAACCAATCGGAGCCCACAAATTGACTAGCTGAGTACAATAGCCAATGCTTTTGCTCCTATTGGTGGAGTGAACATAACCTAACCAATCAGAGCCAACACATTGATAATGTAGGTACCGTAGTAATAGTTATATAGTTAGATATAGACATACCAGGATATTTACGTGACAGATGCGGCCATGTTAATGGCTTCTCAGTTTGAGTGGCTATAGGATTCAGTGTACGAGAGATACAACAATAATACATATATCAACAAACCAAACCATTTCATCACTACTATAGGTCAAAGCGCCCAGCTTAGTTTCATCATGGAGTAACTGTTCCTCCTTAGTTTCATAGACGTTTTTGATATTGTATTCGCAGTGAATAAAGTTTTGAATCAGAACAATGTGGATCCAACTTGCCTGCATTTGGAGTTGCTTTAACTCTAGCCAGTAAAATGGGTTCGACTCCGAATGCATGCAAATTGGGTCTAACTTTATGAAGTTTTGTATACGTATCACAGACTTAAAAACTTCTAAACTTGGCGCATTTACCTAATATCTGATTGGTGCCTTGGCAGTGTTTGATCAAAGCACAGGCATGTCTATTTAAAAATAAGCCAATGGATTGGCTGATGGGAGGGAAAGAGAGCCATTGCCATGTCAATTAAAAAGTGAAACTAATTGAGCTTCCATAATTGAGTACCGACATTGGAATTGTCTCTCTCCCACCCACCAGCCAATCAGAGCCAATGCATTGGCTACTAAAAGTGGCAATCTTTGCAAGCAAGAAAGAGAGAGGACTAATTTTATTCGCAAGCAGTTTCAACTAGAAGGTCAAGGATTTGATAAACTGGGTTTTGTTATGTCATGACTGAATGAATGAGCTTTCAGAAAATAAAGATGAACTTTTTGGCATAAACTTTTTGGTTAGAGTTGTCCTTACAAAAAGAGCACAACACGTGATTACTCAAGCAACAAGGAAAATCCGACCTCTATTGTTTTTCTGAATACTCAATCATAATTTGGTCCTTGAGAAAAAATATTGCAGTTCATCATAAATATATCAAATGGTAGCACAAGTCCAAAATAATTTGCGGGAATATCTCTTACAGGCCTTGAATAAATCAAACATTAGAATTGAGCCACCATTTCTTTTTGATTCTATTGCAAAATCAGCATCGGATTAGTTAAGCTCAATCACTCTGAGCTTGCATTGGGACCTTATAATTAGTTTTTGGGTAACATCCTACGGAATTACTTTTAAATTTGGGCCTTACACTCACATATCCCCTAGATCTCAAGCTGGCTCATTTCATTTCAATAATACTCATGAGCTAACGATAGAGTTCCACAGACAGCTTAACTGTTCAAATCAACAAATAAATCAAAAACCACATCTGGACAAAACAACAAATTATTAGGGATGTTATAACATAATTTTTACTCTGCCCCTCCCCTATCTCTGACCTTGACATATAAACGTATATGAGTACTCACACTTGAAGGCGGTAGACACTCTTTTTGGAGGTTGAGCCTGACTGGAATGGTTGTTCGTGTTCACCTGAGTGGAGGCAGCTGCAGGAGGTGTCTGAGTGAATAAACAAAACATAAGATTACATAACTCAATGACAAGATGAAAACATTATTATTATAGATCAAAGTCAAAGCACATACCCTAGAGAAGAAAAAGTTGTGCGCACTGATATATATTCATGGGTTAGGGGAACATATCTGACTCTGAACAAGCATATGACAATTTAATTGTGATTGCTGGAAACAATTTCTCATCTTAGATTGTTCCAAAAATTCAGTAAAATTGAGCACAAAACGTTCACTAATGCTAAATAGGGAAATAAGCCATTTACTGTAATGAGTCTCAGACTTGGTCAAGTACAAACTTTGCGTTGGCTCACTTGATCATCTCGTATAACTTTTCAAACCATGTATAATTTACACTAGATCAAGCTTATTCCAGTTTGCCTGCATTAGGTTTTCGACCTCTGTGGCTGAATAGTGGAGGGAAAGCATTTCACTTACACTGGTCCTGACAGAGGCCTTAGATTCTACAGGTGGTGAGGGGGTTGCTCGTGCCCCACTCGACCCGTTTACATGTGATGTAGCCTTAGGCACCTGTGCTGCCGGCTGCTGTGTGGGTTTGAAGCTCTCTGTGGCTGCTGCCTCCGTTTTAGTTCCGTTCTTAGCTGGATCTAAACTGATCTGTACAACCTACAGCATATCAAGGTAGAACACTAATTCATATGTTGCTGGCAAACTGCTTGCAGATGAACTCCTAAGTCGCTTTTGGCATGTGCACCAATCAATTCAGGTTAGTTGTACCATAGAGTTTTGGCTAAACCAAATGTGCTTGAGTTCTCAAACTGAAAAGTCACCCCAACCAAACAGGATAAAAGTTAGCTTTTATAGACAAAATTGGGCCAGTTTGTGGAACTGGTACTACGGTGCAGAGAGAGGCACACTGCTTGCAAACACATTGTTAGCTAGGCCACTCATAGTCACAAAGTAGGCCAAACACCCATTATACATCTTCCTTCGTTAGCTAAATTTCTCTAATTGCGGGTTGGGTTGCTTTTAAATTTTGTAGTGATGTTTGAAAACTGTCAACAATCACTGACTTTGCAACTTTTTCATTGCAGTAAAATCACTCAATAGAATTACACATTATCTAAGTGAGAGTCGTCAATTTCACGACGGTCCACAACTATGAGATCTGTAAAAGTATGTGAAATATTACGTTGCAGATAAACACAAAATATTACCTGTGGGTTAGCACCACCGAGCCAGGCTGTGACATCACATCCAGGCTCTCCGCTGTATGTGTCTGGGAATACGTCAGCATGAAACTCGGCATAAGACTGTAAAATGTAGAAAATGAATCTCATACAACCTCAATATTTAACATCATTAAATTTAAATACATTTTCACTGAGTCATGTAAGTCTGTATGTATGTTAATTTATTGGCTCTGGTTAGCTGTTATGTGGTGCATATCAGTATTGTCAATAACCCTTGTAAGTCTATCTATATATATGTAGGCCTATATATATTATAATACATATTTTATATTCATAATATTTCTTATTACGGCTTGGTCGTTGATAGATGCCAGAAATAGAAGAACAGGCAGCTAACAAAATGAAGCAAATACTCAAAAAAAGTCCAGGATTTTAGCTCAGAGTATTGGTTTTGATGGCGCTGGTTTAAACAGTTTATATCATTATAATCCTAATGCTGTAAATTTGGTTGTTGCTTAACTCACGTCAATGTATGGGGAGGTTTGCTATTTAGGATTGGATTAGACTTTGATTCTTAAAATAAAAACACTGCAGTCGGGTCGCAATGAACTCACCCGTCTCAGAATAGTATAAGACACAGGTACCACGCTATCCTTATTGAGGACGAGCATACGTTCTACCTCTCCCTTCATAACATCATTAGAGCGTTTAGGTATGATACAAGCTCCCTTCATCTGTATTGGCAAGTTGTCGCACTTAGCTGAAAAAAAAAACAACCAACAGTGATGCATGTTAGCATGTAATACAGTTATTCGTTATGGTATAATATAGCCTGTCTTGACAAGCTTTGTTTGGTGGCTGGGTTTCCCCACCCCCCTACAGCAGGCAGGCTAGGTATAATATAAAAATAATGTACTACATAATCATATATTACATAACAGTATTTATCATATAACAAAAAATAGATTATGTTATATGACATATCTCTGTGAAATATTCTGTCACTCTCAGAGCGGCTGATCATTGAAGATTTGACCCCCCCCCCCCGGCAACACCTACCTCAAGACTGCATACATACAATTACAAGGTCAATTTAAAGTGACTATCGCTTTCACGCTCACAGTTGAAAAGTAAGAAGTCAAAAATACAGACTCCTCATTATTAAGTCACCATACTTTTGGGTTTGAGATTTAACCAGATACCTTGCACTAATAATTTAGTGTCCTTCTTCATCGTACATGCTTACAGGTCACCCTGCTCAGCAAAAGGGTAAACATGACTTTAGTAAAAAGCAGTGACCACATGTATCATCTCATAAGTATGGTGACTTATAAGTGAGATATTACGCTACGGATACAAACCTTCATTAAGGAATGGGTCTTTGTTGACGCACTCAAAGAACCGTACATTATTATCTCCCTTGCCGGCCAGGAAGAGAGCATTAGTATCCTGATCAAACAAAGGTATCAATGTGCTGTAAAAGGAATAATCATAGTCATGATAACAAATTTAGAAAAGAGACAGTGTTCAATCCTTACCCTATTGTGCTGCTCAGGATTGCAACAAATAAGCAACAGCTCAGAAAATGTTGCACTGCTCTGAATGATGAAAAATTAAGTTAACTTTACTTCAACAACTCAATGCATGTGATTTTAGAATCTTGAAAAACAATTCATATCCATTGTGCAACTCTGAATCCCTTAAAAAAGCTCTGCTAGTTCAACGACTTGATGAAATTTGAGAATGAAGCAAAGATAAAATTCTGTATTGATTCAGTAGTGGGCAAAATTCACACAAAATAAAAAAAACTTGTAGGGGAAGGCGGGGTACGTTGAGCCAGTTTTTACATATTTCATTGTAACATGCAGTTGAATTGTGCCAGATTAACAAAAATTGGCACTGAAATTGGTCTTCATGTCTTCCATCAACATGAGTGAGGTCAGAAACCTATTGCAGCAAGAAAAGGAAATATTGCTGTTTCAAAAAAAATCGGGAAGCGGCTCAACGTGCCCCAAGCACGGGGCACGTTGAGCCGGGTCTGCATTTTGAATGGGGCACGTTGAGCCACTCTGTTATGGTCATCTCTTTGCTGGTGATAACTTTTTAATTCATTGCAACCATAAGAAATAAAGGAAAGGAACCAAATTCATTGCATTCAGCTCATTTTTTCACTCAAGTGAACTATAAAATATAATTCGCAACACAAATAAATCTCTCAAATTTTTGCCGTTGAGGAAAACTTGCACACGGCAAACTTGGTGATAAGTGAAGGGAAAAGTGAACTCAGAGTAATTGCTGACTTCATTAAAGAAACATCAATTGCAATGTTTTTTGTTTTTGTGTACATATACTTCATATACACTTTCATCATATAACATTTATATACTGCGGAGCATGGCTCAACGTGCCCCAACGGGCATGGCTCAACGTGCCCCAACAGCCTGTTTTTCACTTTCAATTCGAGTTCAACAAAATCTCTCCATCAGAGATAAGTTTAGATTATGTGATTTTGAGACTAAATATGATGTTATCACATAATAAAAGTTGCAACTTCTCAGTCACGCCTTGTTGGGAATAAATGACATTTCCGTCGATTGGCGCAGTATTTACTTTTTACTCTAAAAACGATGAAAAACTAAATAATTATCTTCCCTTAGTAGCTATCTTTCTTTTTGTCTGCTCAAAAAGGGTGCCTTTGGTCACATGACCTCTGATGGAGAGGAAAACTCAAAACATAAAATGGTATTTGAAATAAGTGGGGTGGATCAACGTGCCCCATGGCTCAACGTGCCCCGCCTTCCCCTAGGCATCGTGAAATCTGTAGGACTTTTATTTGGTTCCTTAAGTTTATAGAAGAGCTATTAAAATGCTTTTTAGCAAATAATGACACAGCTCCCTTACCCGTTGCTATTATCGAGGCTGATGGTATTCAGAGGGCCGCTCAGTTTTCTGGCGTCATATGAATTAATCTCTCGAGTACGAGCCTATTAAATACATAGGAGGGAGCGTCAAGGAACAGCCATTTGTTGGCTATGTTACACATTCTCTTACATGAACATTATTATAAGAGGACACATAAAGACAGTCAGAAGAGAAACGATAGAGGTAGCCAAATGGTTCATACGAATAAGAGTTATGCCCTCTTTGACATAAAGAGCATCACTCCTATTTTAATGTGATGGTGATCATTATTATTTAATTGCTTACAACTGGAAACTCGATTCATTCAAACACATTATTCACAGGATCACATTTTAGTTTTAGACATATTGGTGATACGCTTTGCATACCAGCCGATTGGTAATGAGACTTGATTGGCTAGAGATGGTTTGGTTGATATAATATACTAACAAAACTGTGCAAGCTACCATGAGGTAGAAAGCTTAAGGTTGTCATATTCAAACTCAAACAAGATGTCATGTTTGCAGATATCACGGTTGACCATGAACATCAAGTCCATCATTGCAGCAAACTAAAACTGGAGCGAGAAGGTAAAATCATGTGAGCTCTTTTAATACTTACATTATCAAATCCAGTGGTAATGAACCTGTTGTCATTGACATAGGCAACTCTGGAATCCTTGGCTGCTTTGTGATGCTCACAACTCTAAAAAGGAGAACCAAATCATCATAAATATCCAGGTCAAAGAATCCAATTAGTTGAATCACAAATGGAAAAACGTTCTACGACAAAAAGGGTTAGGGAATATGACAATCATCCATGCAGGAAAGTTTTGGAAGCCAAGATCACCCTTCCATAAATAGAACATCATTTATAGACAACAATATTTTCAATAAATACACCTGACTGCTTTGATTTTATTTATTTATGCATGGTCTTATTTGTCATTGACTTTGATCACGATAATAATAATATGCTTGATGGTTGTTTTCTTCATTTAGAATATATAATGTCACATTATATAAGGTTATTGATGTCATTGCCACTCAGGAGGTTAACAGATTTTAATAAAGAGGTGGATGCACCTTACAAAAATGTAAATTGATCAGTGTGGTATTCACAGGTGCTGCTTATATTAACCTGGTTTTGTAAAACAAACGCCTTTAGCTTTGCTGAAAGACTGAGAGTTAGTTTGCCTGACTTACAATAGTGAACTAGTATATCAAATACTATTGGCCATCATCAAGGGTATCAAATTATTTATGCAAAGCTCAAGATGCCAAGGGCCAGTATTTCGGTTAGGAAAATTGATAAGGTAGTGAGGATTTGAGAAATTGCAGTCAAAAAGTTGTAACTATACTAAAAACTAAGCACGTCAAAGTCTGACAGCAGGCGCCAAAAAACGTAGTCGAGAACTCAGAGAGCTACTGTAGCTGTCTGAGTTCTCAGACTAAGTTTTATTTTCTATTTGACATACGTAGTCTATCTAGGCGCCAACATTTGCTTGGGCCTAGGGAAGATTCTCAGATCATACTACATACAAAGAGCCTCAAAATCCCACCATTAGTTTAGTATTTTAATTTTTAGAAAATTCTATAAAAAAGTTAAACCCAGACTAACCTGTACTGCAGAGTTATCGTTAGATCTAGGGTCGAATATCCTGACTAGTCTATCCTTACACGAGGTGACTAACAGTGAGCCGTCTAATGACCAGCAGACACTCTGTATAACGTCCTCATGGCAATCCAGTTCTGTAATATATCATAGTAAGTCATAGTCAGAGCCTCAGTATGGCTTCGGTCATAATCAGGCTTATCATGATGTCACAAGGTATGATAATCTAAACCATAACTCATATCTAATCTAGATTTAAACTCTAAGTTGCTGATCTGTCAACTAACATGCTCCTATGATATCTGTACTTTTTGATGATGTTATCACTTATATTACAGAGAAGTAGCAGCCCAATATCTACGAATTCTTCCAAACCTCTCATTGCACAAGTTGGATTCTTCAAATACTTTATTTGAATAATTTTTATCTATTAGTATTGACTGTAAGATCGAATTTTAGAATAGTAAATAAGTTTTCACAAAGCAGAATTACAAGTATGGTGGATAATTTTATCAGTTAAAGCCTTATAAGTTCAATGGCAAAGTAGACCTACAGAATGAAGGAAGTTGGTTACTTAAAGTACGGCATTGGAAATTGAGGGAGCAGCAACGATCCTATGTGTTAGTTCAATACTAGACCAATTTTGATCCAGTTTGCCTGCATACTAGCAACTCTAAATGCAGGCAAAAGGAGCAAACTTGGTCTAGTTTTAAACCATGACGAGGCTGTGATTCAACCTACCATAAAGTTTGTTTTGGTTGCTGACATCATATAGCCTGAGAAGATTACCCGCCACTATACACATAAGGTTCTTGACAAGCGGGTTCCACTCCAGCGCATCCCCTCTTTTGGGCATCTCAGGAAAGACAACCTCAGGCTCTGAGGGTACTGTCTTAGTAGGCACATCCTCCAATCTCCACAGCTTGATGTGATTATCAAATGAAGTGGTGGCCAACAGAGTATCGTCATGAGGTGAAAATCCAAAATCAGACACAAAGCCTGCAGAAACAGAACAAGGTCATGGATGTGGATTTTTTAATTTATTTATTTATATGCATACTTACTTACATTCACCATTATACCAGCTGGTCAACACAGGCTGCTGTCAGAGGTTTTTAACTTACAGGTGAGCGGTGACTGAAAGTTAGCCGAGTTTCTAGGAGGCCTACATCATTATTATCACATTACACATTTATCAGTCATCGACTTCACTCAACCAAAAATCACATATCAGTCATCGACCAGGTATTTACATGTTAGAGAAGTAGAGAAATGTGCAATTAGTGTCACAGCCTGCTCAGCTAACCACTTAGTAAACAGCCAGTCTTGGAGAAGAAGAATCATCGAAACCCCCCCCCCACCCCTTTGTATGACACAGTTACTCAGATACTACCCCTATTTCTAGGATTAGTATGTTTCAATGGTCAGGTTATCCTTCTGAAAATTAACATAGAAGGACTCAATTTATAATAGTCTTGCTACGTCAAGCTGCAGTTGTCAAGGGCATTTTCTATGTCTTTGCAGAGGCAACAACCAGAAATTAAATGAGCCTTGGTGAATTCCATCCATTTGCAGATCAATCTTTGCAAATCAACCTTCCCAATTATTCAAACCGCAACCATAAAAACTTTATATACATGACTACCGCTTACTAAGGTGGCTGCCTCATAGACTGATCAGGTAAAAATCCTGTTATAGTTACGGATGTCACAGCTACCTCCATCACCAAAAAATACAAGACATTCTTATGAAGTCAATATGCTGATAGGATGCTGGTAGGTATAACTTACTGCCGTGGGCGTAGAGTATAGGTAGGTTAGTACCAATAGGACCGTGGGTGTTCAGTGGTAATACTCCCAGCGCTCCTCCTCCTGTTAAAAGTAAAACATCTACCGTCAACAATAATAACCAAGCAATGGGCAAACACTCAACACCAATTATCATGAAAATATAACACGCCCTAGGGGTAAATATTTACCTTGTCAAGCGGCTAAATTTTTTGTTTACAGGCTGAAAACAAAAAGGTAGCGGCGTGAAAAGACTAGTAAATATTAGCTACAGTACAGTTTTGCTAGTTTGGGAATGATTCAACATTAGCTAGCTAGTACTTATTTTTCACTATGTCAAGTGGGAGTTTACGAAAAGAAGTCCCTAATGAGGTTGAATAAAAGTGGACTAGCCTTTATCATCTCTATTTCAAGGATGTGTGAAGTTCATTGGTGTGAAATGGTGAGCTTTTCCTCGTGAATAGTGCTGGCAGTTAACATATGTCTATCAGGTTGTGGGTCTGTGGTATGATTTTTAGGTCATGGGATCTTTGGTGTTTGAGTAATGGGGCAGGACATATTGTTGTCAGAAATAAAGTACAAGCCTTTCATCTTTATTCAGCATACCTTCAGACAAGGCCAATTGTTTTCCTGATTCATTAAACAATAGTCTATAGGATTATGGAATGCCAAGCAGGTTAGGTCAACCAAATTCAGTCATATTTAGCTGTACTTAATACTGACACTTTATACTGTACTCGACTTATTTCCCTGTCTATTATAGGCTGCACTGATGAACCAGCGTCATCACCACATTGCTTTATTTGCTACATGCTTGTAAAACAACTAACCTAAACCTGGAAGTTAAATTCGAAACTCTTACATCATAAAAGGAAGTCACAATCTTGTCACAATAGGAGCGGTTTGACCAGGACTGTGTTTTCTGCACATTGACAATGATGAATGCAAATTTGTGCAGCAATAATTTTATGTCAAAAGCAGGCAAGCTACCCTCAGACTGTAGTGAAATATGGGTCATCAAATTATATGTAGGCAACACATGGATGATGTGTTTCACATCATATTTTGACAATCATCAAGTTGAGACAAGCTTTGATGTTAGTCATCCATTATATTTCTGCACCCAAGTATGCAAACAATCTGTCAAATTATTGTCATGCTGATTAAATTACAATACATCGATATTCTTACTCATCCTACAACACTCACTATAGTCAAACAAGGAGAATGCATTGTTTGAACATCTGGGCCATCTAGCACCTTATATGTCATGTCAAGAGACAATTAATTTCAACTGTCTATCCGACAAGCATTGTTAAGTACCTGATAACATAGTTACCTAGATTTTCACCTAACCAATGCTATGGTATGTGTGCAAACTCTAGCATCCATTCAACTAATAATCCCATTGCATTGGCTGTAGATGATTGATAAGCGAGTGCAAAATATTGTCCCTTAGATCAATAGACCATCATTAGGCAGTGATAAGAATCTAATAGAATGACTTTTATTAGTCAACAGTTGAAGTGTGTGGCATGTCAACTCAGACTCAAGAGTTGTGAGCAAACTCATGTATTCCTTTAATTCAGCCATAGGTTTTATTGCGATAAGTTTCCTAACATGGGCTGTTCCACAGTTACACTTAACCGAAAAGCCAAAAGCTAATTTTCAACTTAAACCATGGTGGTGCACATTTTGGTGACAAAACTAATTGAACACGCCTTCATCCTGGTTTTTGCAAAACAGATGGACGCCCTACCGTATTTATAATCTTCGCTAACACTGTGTTTATTTCTACTAATTAATTCTATCATATGGTGTAGCAGTAGGTCGAGAAGTAAACGACTAGGTTTGGTGATTCATTAAATTTTGGTTTTCTTTCAAAAATCGGCCTAGCTGATAATAAAGCAACCAATATGACAGGATAAGCAGAGTGATTATTTGAAGATTGCAACCAGACAATTCTAAATTATAATCGGATTAATCATCTCAATATAAACCAATAATGATCTTAGTAATCGTCAAGGAGTGAGACCTGGAAGTAGCCTACTTAACTAGTACAACATAGCAGTAGTCCTATGCGAGTATGAACAGGGAGGGTGGGATACCTTCCCACCCTTCCTGGTCAGATATTGCCCACGCAAGCGACTCAGACACTAGATTGAAGTGATGATCACGCATAAAAAGTCACGGGCCTACTTGTATCAGGGCCTAAGGGACCAGATGTCTAATTTGCAACTCATACACAGTAAAATACTCCCCGGTGCTACTTCCTAGGATGTCACTTAACGGCAAGTAATACTGAAGAGGGTCATTAGGGCCCTCAGCAAAACAAGTGCAAAGAAAGGGCATAGGCTTACATTAATATTCATCTTACCGTGTCCGTCTATGTTGAATGCCATATACTTTGAGCTAGCCTGTATGTAGTTTCCACATGTCTGCATAAGTCGACTAGCTGATATTCCAGTCACCCATTCCTACAGCACAACAATCACGGATCACAATCAGGCGACTGAATCTAGTTTTGAAAATGTCTTGACATGAAATTTGAGAAGATTCAAACAGATAGAATGGAAAACACTTCTGTGGTTCTTGGTGTGTTGGACGCCCAACAAAAAACTAGCTCACTCCCAATCAGTTCTATAGGTCATTAATGTTATCAGTTCAGACTATAGAAACAACCACCACTATGCTTTTGGTCAATTTACAATTGAAATCATAAGAAGGAAGAGTAATTTTGTTTCGCAAAACAAAAACAGGGGGAGGGGGGCGTCGAGATACGGCTAGTTTTCACATGTAGGCTATACATGAAGCATAATTATACAGGTGGGCGGTAGAAGGAGGAGAGGAAGACCCCGGCAGCGGTGGAAAGATACTGTGAAGTCTGACATGAGCCGTAGGGGTTTGCAACAGGAGGAGGTACATGACAGGGTCTGATGGCATTCTCTAATTGAACTTGGAGCTAGCAGAACAGCTAGCCACTAAGGATACAGCCCGCTAGGTGAGAAATACACGTGAACATGAAGCCTCAGTAGGCCTTACTCACATCTTTCTTTGGTACTTTAGGATCCAGGTTCTTGTATTTCCATTGTTTCTGTCTCCAGGCTGCCATAATTCAGCCGCTCCGCTATCACAGGTCAAGGTCAATCTACAAAAACCCATAATTATTAAATTGTGGACTTACACAAAAAGAACTGGCCAAACATGTTGTGAAACACAGCTTGGAATATGTTCATCACTGGGGAAAATGACAGGAACAAACTGAGCCTACGGGTGAATTGTTTACCATCTTCTCCTAATTCAAGCATTGCAAATGATGATAGACCTTGAAAAAAACCCAATACCCTCATAGTTAAACTGAATGACTATCATTGCGCGCATGCTTCTCAAAATAACAGAAAACAAATAGATAGGCAGGCGACAGTGAAATTGTGAGGGAGGAAAACTTAGAGGATCAAATAAGTTGAAACCTATAATTTCTTCTATCCAATAGATTTGTTGTATGATTGATGAATGTCATTTCACTGTTAATTAAATTTAAACAATTAATTAAGAATGGAACCAAATTCACTTGATGAGCTGAAGAGGTGGGTCTTGATTTTCGAGTCAATGCTTGATGTGGAGGACTATGCAAAATCTATATGTTTCTATTGTCAGTAATTATTTGAAGTGTGTCTTCTGTGGCATGAAAAATAAAACATTCCTATTCAAGATTGAAGAAAACTTTTAAACAAGTCAACTTGATGTATTTAGTTTAGAAGTTTATAATCCATGACCCACTTTCTAGCATCTTAAATCACAATAAAACCAACAAAGGTCAGCTGAAAAAAATTGTTCGAGCTACAACTCACTTCAGCAGTGTGACAAGTCAAAATGCTGCCAGTCTCTACAGTTTCTTTCTTTAACTTCTCAACTTTTTTCCTACACATGAAAATGAATGTGACCTTGACCCCCAAACCAGGAAGAAAGGTGAAATTTAAGCCAATCACATGAATGCACACATTTCGTGATGGCCAATAAGACATGAGTGACGTCACCTACGCGTAAAAGAAAAACCTCAACGCTCCACTCCATGCACATGTACAACAATTGGGTGTTTGAGAAGAAGATTGGCCATATTTATTGGTAGTGAATAAAATCAGCCAAGATGCTAAGGTTCTTTCTACTGAGCCTCATATGTCTAGGCAATGTATGGAGCTACAAATTTGAACAAGTTCATCCCTGGGCAAGCAGTAAGTATCATTTATTTTCAATTTACGATATGCACATTAGCTTGATTTTCAGTCCACGTTCATACAAATTTCATCAATCACTGTTGTCTCACAGGTTTGTCAATATTTCAATAGTGAAGTGATCATTTTTATTATTATATATATGCATCTTTTTGTGAACTTCCTGTTCTAAAATATTTCAAGGTTTTCATCCACTGTTTTACTAACATAAAATTTTGTTAACCTCGAACGAAAATTTATTTTGCTTTCTTCAGCCTGCTGGATGAAAGTTAGGTATACTCCGACAGTGGACAAGTGTTTCATGGAGTCTGATCCGGCCATACGCGATATGACAAGCGAGTTCCCTGGAGTAGGTTTCAATCCTTTGAATGTTAGCCGCTTGCTGGGTTTGAAAGATGCTAAGTATTACAAGGATGGGACCTACCAGTTACAGGACAAGGTGTATACTCTTGTACAGACATATGGACTGGGTAAGTAAACATAGCATCGGAATGTAATACTGGTTTGTTAGTGGATTTTATGTCAATTTTCTTATCATTTACGATGTTGACGATCACATTTCATGTTTATCCTCTCAATTTGTATTTCTATAACCATGAAACGTCAGGATGGCAAAATTCAACCACATTTGGCGCGTTCAGAATTACTCACCAATGGTATCAAGGATTGATGTGCTAATTCATTCAACTTCAATAATTTCCAATGCGGTTTTATTCTCACAATGCAATATTAATCATGAAACCAGCAGGCCAATCTCATGCATATATCATTGAGCTGATATTGCAGGGAATTCCAGAATACTGCATCGTGGAAATTCCTCAACTAACCATTTTAAATCGTTTTAGATCTTGATATGGCCCGAAGTGTGATCTATACTGATATCTCAAGCAAGAAGATTGACTATGACAGCTACGATACAAATCTGTTTGTTGGATTCTGTGCTGTCAGGAAAGATATGAGACCTGCGCTGAATTGTCTAATAGACACGATCACAGAGGAGGTGTGTCAGCATTGACAGTTCCAATTGATTCATTATTTTTTTATTGTATTATGGGATAGATCTTTTTACATGTTTAAAATGTACTATGATCTATCCCATAATGCAATTTTTCCAGATTTTTGACATGGACCAGGACAGTGATAAGACTGGGGAATTAAATGAATGTTTCCCGATTGATTTGAGTCATCATGCCACTTCGATGTGAGCAATCAAATTGTTCCCTCTTTTTTCACTGTCCCTGTATTTCTTGCTATGAAGAGCCCACAAAAAATAGTTGTGCATAATCTCATTGCACCACATGTAGAATTTCCGCAGGTAAATTAACATATTTAAGATGGAAATGTTTTATTCTGTTTCAGGCTATTCATGCAGGCTGTGATGCCGCTTCAGTGAGTGCCCTGCTGTCCGGTCTGGAGATCTCATTAATGAACTGGGACATGTACTTACCTTTCTGTCAGGAGGTGAGTTATACACACGTACAATAATCTGTTACATAATGCTCTTGTCCTTGTTAATTGAAATGCCTACTTTTTAGACATGGTGTACCAAGTCAATACCAGGATTGAAATCTCAGCTCAGAATTTTATTATTTGTGTCACACCTGTTTTACATCACTGTTATGACACAGCCACGTCACTTTATCGCATGCCGAAAACCAGAACTGAGAGATTTTTAAACAGTTTAATTCGAACTAGCATTCAAATTTTTAATGGCGATTGTATAAACATCAAAAGAGCTTCTTCAACACTTTTGTAACTTTTCGTTGACAAACCATTAAAAGCTTTCTTATCTTATCTTATTCAGACCTTGCATTATCCTCTAAAGCATGTGTTTATTTTGTCAAGGCTTGCTATTTTCAAACTTGATTTGAAGGCAAGGAGTTGCACACCCTTCATATAACATGGGATAACTCCCACAGCACGATTTGATAGAGTTGGTGTTTCGGCATCAACCTGATCTAGGGAAAATCAGTGTAGACATGTGAACCCAACATGATGCTTTCACAATACCTTCTTTCATCGTCACTTTCCTTTTCTCATCTATAGATACTTAAATTTATAAATACTATAGTAATGCAGAGCCACAAAAAAAGGGTAGGGGAGGCAAACTTTTGAGGCGAATTCGAAGCATCACCATGAGCGGTGCTATAAGAAATTTAAGGCATATAATTAGCTAATGCGGAAATCCCAGATGAGCTGATTCTGACAAGGATTATTCAAATATAGTGATTTTAAGCACTTGTATTCACCTTTCTAGGGGAGACAGTACCTCCCTGCCTCCCCTAGAACTACGGGCCTGTAATGCTCTCCTTTTATCGTTGCAGTTCTTCCAGTGTGCCAGTGACCCGGTCAACGAGTGTAGAAAGGAGCTATACAAGGCTGATATCAGTCAGAGTATCAGCACAGTCGAGACTATGTGCTTCATGATGCCTAATTTTGATACTGAGGTAGAAGGTTTAAACATGTCACTGACTTCTAGTTCTCGTGGTTACTTTTTATAGTAGATTAGATTAGATTCATTTATTTATTTTGGTAATATTGTCAATGACATATCACAATGGTAGTGCTGGAATGTCTCTGTTATCTAAAATCTTAATACTAACCAGTATGAAACTATTTTAAAACCTGCTGGTCCTAACTTTTGGCAAAAGGTATTGGGATCTTGGGTATGAACAGAAGTTTTACTATATC
Source organism: Membranipora membranacea (assembly GCA_914767715.1). Taxonomy (NCBI): domain Eukaryota; kingdom Metazoa; phylum Bryozoa; class Gymnolaemata; order Cheilostomatida; family Membraniporidae; genus Membranipora; species Membranipora membranacea. The sequence goes on along the minus strand of OU612069.1, from coordinate 13,586,053 downwards.
ATTCAGTCGTCAATCTTTGTTCTGGTGGGTAGAGTTCAAAACTAAGTAAAAAAGTGGCAAAAAATAATTAGGATTGATATAGCTAACTGAATTGCCACCAGAATCGAACATTACAACCAAATCAAAGCTTATTACACCTGATCTTCCATCAGAATCATAATGCGAAATTTCATCAGACGAATGATACTAAAGCTGATTAGTCTTCCGCTTAGTCCACACTGATATTTGTATCTCTTTTTGTAGAATGCCAATTATTACAGTCTGGGTACCTCCAAACAGAGTGTGAGTATGCAAAAGTTAACTAGACTCATAATTCTACATTTACTACTCACTTTTTATTTGAACTAAGACATTGCTACTTGATCGTTAAGATTTCCGCTGTAACTGCAAGAAAAGAGTGTCAGCAATGTGGCAGCTTTGTGCTGACAAACAGGGCAGTGATGTTTTGAACACACAATAGTACACAGGCTCCATTCATTTCATTTCATGCATAAAGATTGACTTGCTTATTTTCACAATAATCACTGCCCTGCTTGGCTTGCTTCCAGTAGCTCCCACACTAAAATAAAGATAGCGTATCACTTTTATGGTAAAAAAACAGCCAATAGAATACACAAAGTATCAAGTATATATAAGTATTATGTTTCTCTGTTATTCTGACTGGCCCAGAAAGTGAAATTTATTCTGCGCCATATCGACATGATAATTATGTAGGCAAATCAAACATCTAGCAATTCAAACAACAATATTAAAAAACACTGCAGTTGTCATACCTTACAGCTCCAGCTAGAAATTTGATCAATCCATGCCAATCTATACCTTAGTCTAAGTACTCAGACGGCTGCAATGCGAGTTAGTGGCATTACATTATCAAACACTAGATTTGAGTGTTTGATAATGTAATGCCACTAACTCGCATTGCAGCCGTCTGAGCACTAAGACTAGCTATACCTCTGCTATTTTCTCAATGTTACCACGATATACCTGTTTCAGTTCAAGCATTGCATACACAATAAGACGCAGCACTGTGATAGCAAAGTACAGGGTCGGTACGAGGATGTGATTGGTCGAGTGATGATGGATCTAGTCCCCTACATGCGTACTATGGACGTAACCCGGGAGATGTGCGAGATCATTGATACCCTGAAGTGTCATCTGGTTCAGGGACCTGTGAGTAGTTCTGGACTGTACTGTGTCCCTACAGATTTTGAACCGACAACGCGCAAGCATAAGAGATTTTTTTAAATAATCAGGAACAAAAGCTAAGTCAAATCCACAAGTGCAACCTGAAGTGTGATCTGGTACAGGGACCTGTGATTAGTTATAGACTATGTCCCATGTAATTCAAAACTTATCATTTGCAAGCATTGAATATTTCTAAAATAGTCTGGAACACGTGCTAAGTCAAACCCACAATGCAACACTGTGGGTTTTTAAGAATCACTATTTTGGATTTTCAGTAAGTGGTTCATAGATAATAGAGCTTTGAAGGTTGTGTGCTCTGATGCCCTCTAATCAGGTGTTTGTGGAGTTCCTGGCTTGACAAGCTGTGTTGTGGGGGGTTCCCCCCTGCTCCCGCAACAGAGAAACATGCCAGGCTAACATGTTGCTATGGATGAACACCAATAAATATGTCACCTGTTGATCTATTACATTCTGTTTTGCTGCAGACGACCCCTGCACCCATGCAGACAATGAACAAGCGAAGAAAGAAACGAACCTCTTACGTTCAGAAAGGAGTATTTGATATGAAAACTCGAAGTGCTGACGCCAGGGTTTGTTTTATAGGGTTCAGCAAATACTCACCATTTATAGTTACTATATATACATGGGCATTCTTGTTTGATTTGTCAGGTATATCCATAGACTTAGTAATAAACTTAATTATAACTTAGTAAACTTAATAATGATAAAAAAAAAGGTTTATATTAAGTCTATGGGTATATCTAATTCTAATTGCTATCTTCACGTTCGCCAAACTAGGATATTTAAATAATTCTCCACCCTAGAAAAGTAAAAATTTGCCAGAGTTTACCTCAGATAGTTTGGGGGTGACTTGATTTGTAGCTTAGGACACATATTTTGTGGGAGAGAGAGTTTCAATTTATAAAGTAATGATCTTATAGCTAGCTTTAATTTTGCTGACTCCTCCAGGGTACATTCCCAAAATCCTCTCATGATATACTAAGGCTCGTACCGGACTCACAAAACATTCTGACTTGGATGAATTAAACAGTTTCAATTCCCAGGTATCGTTTAAAATCTGAATCTGATAATATTTGCCATGGGTTATTCAAAGGAACCACTTCTGTTATGTTATAAAAAAAAGCATTACTGTCAAAAAATGAATATATTTTTGTAGATGCTGTTAGAGAACGGGACGAAATGTTTTGAGGGTATTTACGCTGAGCACATGGCGAGTGAGAAGAGCCGTCAGTTCCTGAGTACACTGTCTAACTGGAGAAGCGTGTCACCACGTCTGACTGGAGAGAACGCCGACAGACTGGGCCCAATGTGCAAGAAGATCTTTCTGGCTGAGGTGAGTATAGATAATGCTCTGATTGGCTGGTGGGTGGGATGAGAGCTAGTGCCAGGTCAGATGGTACTTTCCTGATATTTGATGAGTGTGAAAAAGAATAGTTCCACTTTCCTTATATCTCTTTAAGTGCTCTGAGTAACCTTGCATTGGCTCTCTTCCCACCAGCAGCTTATCATATCAGAGTCACCACATTGGCTGAGGTAGATAGCCACACTGACATCATAATTACGTTGTAAGAAATTGTATCTCTGATCGCTATTGTTAATTTAGTCTGAGTATCTCATGTGTGCCTGCGCCTAATCCCTTCGCATTGACTTGGAACAAGGCACAGAATAGCAATAAAGATCACCTCAATTTTAGTATTATATTGTATTGTATTGTATTGTATTGTATTGTATTGTATTGTATTGTATTGTATTGTATTGTATTGTATTGTATTGTATTGTATTATTAACAGACATGTATTAGTGATTACCTGCTGAGGAATTTCAAGACTGACTGCGCTATTCCGTACGAGACGCTGATGACTGGATCTATCGGACCGCTCATAACTGGATGTGACCACTACCTGGCAGTGGCGAACCCTGTAGAGGACATGAGAACTGAACTTCCTATGGATAATGACGGAGAATCCGAGGAAGAAGTGAGAGCTACAGCTAAACGCCTCACCACCCAGTATATTAGATGGGAGGTCACTGAACCGAGACGACAATTCAACCCGCAGGGTAAAACTCAAACTCCAGGTACGCAGTACAACTCAGGGCCGTAGTTTAAAAAAATGGTAGGGGAGGCAAACGTGCGAGGCGAGGCACTGCCTCCCCTAGAAAGCTTAATAGAGTGGCCTAAAATTGAATAATCCATGTCAGAATAAGCTCCTTAAATTGCTTAGGGAGAAACTTACGGCACCCTACTTGGCAATGCTTCGGACCTGCCTTGATCTTTTGCCTCCCCTACCTCCCCTAGAACACTCTGACTCCCCTAAAACTACGGGCCTGCAACTAGATCAAGTTAGATCCAGTTTCCTTCCCAGAGGCCCCTTCCACTGATGAGTAGGGGAAGCAACTCCAAATACAGGCAAAATGGAAAAACCTACAGTCTACAGTACGGAGGGGTATATATATTTCTATCAGCCAACTTATTATTCGAATAAATTACAGCCATAATATTCATGGAAATTCGAGGGAAATCAGGAAATTATACCGGAGCTCTAACTTTGAAATTGCAGACCCAATTTACGTTGTAGAAAATTGATGACATGTCCTATATCTGGATGATAAGTTTGGTTTTGACAGCTATTACATTTACAGCCTTTTCGCAGATCAAACCCACAATATATAAATATTGTATGTATATTTATTTTCAGACAACCTGAACACCCCTAAGAAGGAAACTAACCGTCCAAAGGACCTTCCTCCAATCTCGGTTGTGGTGAGTATCTACCAAAAGTAAAAACTTTGACTTAGGTTCACTTCTAAGAACCAAGTATCAATGCACATGTGGTCACAAAATATCTGACCCAATTTCAAAAAGCTCTAGAAATACTTACTTTTCACATTATAACTTAGAAAAGGTTTGGACACAACTGGCCCTGGTCCAGCGAAGTGTTACGAGCTATCATTTGATTTGAAAGTTATCTTCCCCTATATAACAGCAACCTCAATAACGAATGTGGTTTTGTTGTTTAACAGAATGACTGGGACCGAACTACACCTCCTAACACTCTCCTGCGACAAGACGGCCACGGCAGTGCCCCTTATACTCGCTACATCTCTGTGTATACACTACTTGCCGGCGTCACTGCTGCCTTTTGGCTCGCCATAATGATGTAAGCTGACAACACTTCAGGATAAGCTAAAGGTCTCATGCAGTGACTAGCCACTGCAGATCTCTGCTTTGCTCAAAAAACTCTCATATAGAACGATATATGGAACATGTAAATATAATTTCATTTAATTTGCTCAGTCGGACTGACTTATTTAAGTTTCTGAAGGTATGTAATTGTAATGCAGAGAAGGGAGAAGATAACCCATACTATGATCAACTAGCTCGTACTTTGCCTGGCAGCATGCTAGATCTTGTACCTGATAAGTGATTTTCATTCAAGTTAGCTTGGGTTCTATAGGCTTGTAGATTGAGAATACTGAGGGATAGCACTGCTCCAACCTGAAGACATCAGAATAGTTTATCGTACAGAATATCAGTTTATAGGGTTCCATCAATAGTCCTACCATTTATATTTTACAGTTTGGTTTCATTGCATACATTGCTTGAAAATGATGTCATAGTTAGACAATTTTCACCTCGCCTACTTATTTCAGTTTCTTGTTTTCATTTATTTATTTTGGAAAATATATTTGTTAGAAAAATAGCAACCAGTTTATAAATATTTCGGGTCACTTGAGGGTACAAATTTTTGGCAATGTCACATTTCAAGTATACCGGAAGCTCAGAGTGAAAAAAATAGATGTCTGACTAACTACTCTGTCTTGACAAGCTTTGTTTGGTCAAGCAAAAGCTAGCTAATCTGTTGGCTCTGATTGGGTGGTCAGAGCCCATCCGATAAGAGCCTACACATTGGCTAGGCAAAAGCTCAAAATAAGGGTTGACGAGCTTTATTCCCTCTCACTAGCCCAGTGTTGACTGAATTACGTGAAAGTGTGATTGAATCAGTGGCTACCTCCTAACCCAACAATGCCTGTCAAGACAAACCAATATCTATCATAACATGCATTATGAAGGGGTAAAGAGTATGGGAACATAAGAGAATAACCTTATGCCTCAGAAAAACTTTGGTGAAAAAAATTTGGAGGTATAAAAAAAGGGAGACAATCACCATAGCTTAGCAAGTATGACCTGTAACTTATGTAGAACAAGAGGTTCATTTGATATAAAAAAACTTGCAATTGTTTAAAGGAACCTGAATTTGACACCTATTTTACCACCTGGATGCCATCAGTGCCATGTGGCTGCTGATCATATGACTGTGATCAGGTGACTGCGACTTGCAACATGTGCACTAGCTACATAACTTTTGGAAATAACTCATGTACAAAGTTCTAAAGAGTCAGTGTGTTTGCATTTTCATTCATTGAGCAGCAAACAAATTGAACTGTCCTGCAGTTTTGTGGCAAAGCAAACCTTTTCATTGTCAGGAGGAGCTTGCAGTTTTGTGTTCGTCTGGAAGGTAAGCAAGGGTCCATTTTGATTGTTGCTAGGTCCTAGCACGCTTACATCGTCTGGCACCGCTTTTCTATCGTCAGTGACATAGCTCATAAAAGCATTATCATAATATGAATGTTTATATCTGGATATTAGAGAGGTCGCAGGGTGACCAAGGTCAAGGTCACACTTGAGCTGAACCAACCGACATGAGATAGAGATCTTTAAGTACAAAGTCTCACTTTGAAACCTAGCTGTGATTTTACCCAATATGGTGGTACCAGCCATTTGTGTTGGCATTGAAGACTTCCCTTTCTTATATCACAAGCTAACGCCATCACGAGCCAGTCTTAGTCAGTGACTCCGGATCTTCCGAGCCATGAGATTGTGAGTTGGTTGTGGATCTGTTCATTTGGACCAGTGTCACATCGTCTTTGCTGCGGGCATTAAGCGAAGATTCCGATGCACTTGAGTCTAACCTGCCGAGCTTAGCGTCGATCTGGTCCGATGCCTTGTTTATTGTAGACTGTGAAATGAAAAAGTAATGCTTAGTTATCAGTAGTTAGTAAGTATCCATACAAAGGTTAATTGTTTTTTATTTATTAATTTTTCATTTTTTGCTACTAGTGGTCAGCTAAATCTGAGGCAGCTTAATAATCTACTCTTTAAAATATTGTGTCAAATTATGCTATTGCTTCAACAGTCAAATCAAGGAGTTAACTCCTTGGTCAAATGAAGCTAGACAACTTCAACAGACCAAAATGGCCATTTAGCTAATTAACCATTTAACTATTTAATTATTTAACCATTGACTATGTATAATTTTTACTCTCCAGGATTGAAATAGTAGTAGGAGAATAAGTTTGCCATTTTGCGCATAGTCTATGCATACCTAACAGTTACTCAACCGAATTATATGAACCCATGTTAGCTAGAAATAATAGAAGCTAGCTAACATACCAAGAGTAGCTAAACTAAAGTCATGGTAGAATTTACTTGAGGGTATATAGCCAACGCCAGGTCACTGAAAGAATGTGGCCAACACATTGGCTCACTCCACCCCACCAGCCAATCAGAGTCAATAGATTAGCTCTCTCCGACCAACCAGCCAATCAGAGCATTGACTAGGGTATGTTGTATGGTAACACCTACCTGCAAGACTTGTTGCAACACAGTAAAGCCGGTTGATATGAGCGCAAGTCCGATAAATATGTATGCGATAGTCAATAGGAAGAACTTTGGATGATTAGGAGTCATATCGCCGAATCCTATTGTGCTGCAAAAAGAAGTTAGAGGTTAAAGGTAAATGAAAATTTGAAGAAAGAAACAAATCCGGTAAGTCTAGCATATATTGTGGCTTTCAGCCAAGTCTACCTTGAAGACGTATACACAAAGTAAGGATTTATCCTTACTCTGTTTTGGGCTCTTAATTCTTCCCTTAGCATGCCCTTGCATTAGTGATGAGGTCGCCTTAAATTGTAATAGAAAGGAAAAACTTTAACATCTACATACTCTTTTATGGCTGCCATAAAATTTCACTTCCTGATTTTGACAATTTCGTTCTACAAACAGTTCTGAGATTCACATTGAAGTCACATTGAATTATCCTTGAGCTAGCTATGGGAATCGATGGATGCTGCGGTGTTTTAAACCTAGAACATTTTGAGGATCTGAGCAACGATCAATCTTACCTGAAGCTGACAAAGATGAACCAGAAAGCATCAAAGTAAGACCATTCTGTCTCCCAGATTGTGTACATACCAGCCCCAGCAAATAAGTAGATGACTATCACAATCACTACAATGACAATCCAACAAAAAAGAATTTAATGTTTTGTTGCAACTCTTGGTATCTTACAATTTTTATGTCTTGTTTGTCAGTGTAAAAAGATAAGGGAAAGGTGATATCCCAAGTTCTTAGTATTTATAGCTGATTTAGGGTGAAACATTTGCAATAAATTATGATCTAACTCGAAAGATTATAGGAGTTGTCCACTGTTTTACAGTGGGGAAACAACTCCTCTCAAAATTGGATCAAAACCACCATATAATCAGGGCGAGTCGGTGGGTGGGTATCTGATATTGTAATAATAATTGTTATAATAATTTATTATTAAAGCTTACCTAGCACCAGGAATATGGCAGAGCCGTTCAGATGTTCCAGTTTTTCTTTACTTAGATGAGATTTTGGCCTGTAACAACAATAATATAATATGATGTAAAGTAATGTAATGTAGCATAACAATTTGAAGCGAACCATGTATGTAGGAAGAGGATAAATTGTATGGTTCCAGTTTGAATGACCTTAATAGCATTTTGAGCTGGCCCCCTTGCCAATCTACAAGGCTGTCTGATAGAAAAAACTCCCTTTGTGGGCAATATTATAAATCGGCGTTGTAATATCACATATACACCAATTGTTTTACGAATCATATGCTGTTGATTTATCTGATCATGATCTTTTATTCATTATTTCTCATTAACAATATCCGAATATGATTGATATCCTTATTTGCAGTCATCTGATTAATTTGAGGAAATAATTAATGAATTATATTATGCGTTGATACAGTAGAGGCATACCACACCACAACACACAGGTCTTCAGCTAGAAACCATGAGTCAAGCGCTGTTTTGAGACCTGAAACCTACTCATGGCCGGCTCCAGCAGCATAAAGTCTATTGTAAAATCATTCCATTTTTTTTCATAAGAGCCTCTTGATTGATTGAATTATTGATATACCAATTTGGATTGTACGTTTACAGGTATCGTTATGCAAGAGGCGTTCACCATAACTTCTCAACTCCAGCAATTAATAATTCTTCCATTCTAAAATGCTAAGCTTCTCAATCTTAAAAGCTATAAGGATGTTTTGTAACACAATTTATATCTGTATTGATAGCAGTAATTGTCATGATCCAACTCAAAGGCAGCTTTTTATGTATTCCCATGTTCACAGGAAAGAGTGTGCCGCTGCTTTTCGTGAAACAATACCTATCTGATAACTGTACCTGAGTGTCGATGTTTATGAAATGTACAGTCTAGGGCAGTGACCACAAGCGCAGGTAATAGATTACAGAGCCTACCTGCAGCATCTGTAGAAGCCCTTTTTGACGCCTCTCATGAGGAACTTGAGCAATTCGCTGAAAAGTCCGCCCATGTCAGCTAGTACAATCAGACACAGTGGTATACCGATGATCGCGTAAAACATTGTAGCGATTCTGCCAGCAGTTGTGGCTGGTGTCAAATGTCCATATCCTGTAAAGTATATAGGAAACTGCAGCTCAATGTGACCCTGGCATTGCCCTTTAAGCCAAGATGTTGATTGATGATTATTATATTGGTCGATTTGAATACATCAAAGATGGATATAATTGATCTGAATTACATAATAAATATTTGGAGTTGGCATAAAAATTATAAGATTCATTATGTCAATTATATCAAGAGGTGCATTGTGGAAGTGGAAGTCAAAGGTCAAGGTCAAAGGTCTCACCAATGGTGGTGTACACAGTGCCAGCAAAAAGCACACTGTTCCAGAAGTCCCAATCTTGATATTGAACTGAAATGTTCTGCACATGTTCTGTTTTGTTCGTCACATCGATCCCATGCATTGCAGCTTCCACTATTTTCTCATCATACGCTGTGAGCAGGGCGTCGACCCTGTCCTTCCAGTCTTGCTTTGTAGCTTCTGTATGATTTTGGGCGTCTAACCTATAAAAGTGAGAAGACAACTTTCAGTTTATACATTTCCCACAATGCAGTTTCATGAATGTATCCATAAACATAAAATTACAAATACTCTTATTTATATGTATTTATATGCTTAGGTTTATAGATATAACTAAGTCATTCATCAAAATTGCAAAATATTAAATTCATTATTTTACAGGCTCCTCAAAGCGTATATTTTGTTCAATATAATCGTTCAATGTCAAGTAACCTCGGTCATTCCTGTCTCATGGGATTTGACATTGAGACCTGAACAAAGCATATCTCTTCATTTTATGAAAAACTTACAAACACATCTGATCGGGCGCTTGGACCTCCCAAGAGGTGAGATGTCACATGAAAAATCCCCCACATCAGATCATTCAAAGAAACAAATGTATGAATCATGAAGCAGTATATTTGGTCTCAGAGGACGTCGATTAGCCAGCATGTCAACCACTGGTCTAGATCTGGTTTGATCCAGTTTTCCTGCATTCAGAATGGGTCCCACACTACTGATAAGGCTTATCGGAGGAGGGGAGCAATTACAAATGTAATCAAACTGGATCAAAATTTTGGTCAGTCGGTGTATTTTGATCAGCCTGACAAATATTCTTATCAGAGACTGAGGCAGAGTTTACCCCCATACACACAAAAGCCGACAAAGTTTCAAGTATATACTGGTCTACCAATGTTGAGGCTTTTGTCAGCCATATCATTGGTTAAAGATTGATTATGGAACAGAAATAAACTGCAGGCGAAAGCTCAAAAGCAGTTCTAATCAGTGAAAATAATTCATCATCCCAAAGCTCTAACTTAGGATCAAGTTACTAGTTTCTGAAAAGGTGGCATTAAGCAAAGAAACAAAATGTTGATAATTTGGATCGATAGTTGATCATCTAAAGTCTTGTGGACCAGAATGGATAAGAAAACTCACCATATTTGATTGAGGAGATGGTCTTTTGCTACTGCAAGGTTTATATGGGTTTCTACAGCTTCTTGTTGTTCTAAAGCCTGTAAAGAAATCAAGGAATAATAAAATGGAGACATATGTACCAGAATTTAGAGAAATAAGAATTAGCCGGGGGATAGGGCGCTGTTGCTTGCAGATTGAAGTTCCCCCGCATGAATCATGGTTTCTGTTAGTCTAAGTGCTTAGACGGCTCCAATGCGAGTTAGTGGCATTACATTATCAACCACTCATTTCCAAATTTCCTATTCCAAATGGAAATGGGTGGTTGATAATGTAATGCCGCTAACTCGCATTGGAGCTGTCTGAGCAGTTAGACTGGGATTCTGTGAGAGTTGCAATAAATTCAGATGCTGAGATAACAGATTTTGTTGGGAGTTAGTTCAGTAGGCGCTGGCATTTGATCACGTTTGCCAGTGTAGAATGCTAAACTAGCACCAGTTCCAGATATGGATCTTTAATTTATTCATTCTGTTAGTTTACAAATCCAAATCATATCCTATTTTCATCCCAAGTCTGTGAGCTTTGTGATTTAACAATTGATCAATCAATCAATCAATACAACTATGACATTTCCTTTCCATAGTTAATGTCCCGTTGTAGGTTGTTTTATAGGCCACTCCTAAGGTGAGGTCAGTGTAAGGTAGGTAAATACCAGTAAGAGTACATTTCACACCAAAGTAAGTACCTGATTGACTGCCATAAATGGAATTACAATCTTGATTCAATAAGTACTTCAGCATTTACATTAACTATGAGCAGCGATGAGCTAACAGCCCCATAAAAATACTATCTGCAGTTTACGGGTGACCTGAAGGTCAAAGCTTGATGCACACCTTTTTTTAATGTACATACTTTGCGATTACATAAAAAAACTCATGTTCAATCATAGTCTCGAAACTCTGTGATACCATGTGAGAATCCTTGATGTTATTCGGCTCATTTGTTTACGATAGCATCAATATGGGTCTATGGACTGTATATCAAAGTGGCACAGGAACATTTGAGGTCGGATGCCCTTCCTGACACCAAAGACCTCTCGATTGAAAGACCCATGCCCTACCAATTACACCACGCCGCTCCCCTTGGTGATTACATACCATGGGTAAATTCTGAATTCATTGATATTCTTGCCATTTTTGGAGGATTATACTTTCAGAGCTTGTAGGGCAGCGCATCATCTGACCTTGTTTCGAGGTTAATCCTACTCATAAGATCTCATCATTCATCATCATTCTCATCATTCTGGCCCCACCATTGTTTTGTTAAAAAGATACTCTTGTCTTATCAAACAACTACCACGGACATCGAAACAACATTTCCCATGTGTATTGTTAGTCAACTTAATATGAGTACCTATAACATGTACCTTCCCCAATTGAGGAAATTGACCGCAGTTCCCAAATCAAGTAATTAGTATTTTTACTAGTTAAAAGAGAACTAATTCATTTTACACCGATCAGAGATATACATGTGATAGATTATCATGTGATTGGTGAGTCAAAACACTACAAAACTTACCTTGAAGATGTTACCTGATGATGCCCTTGTCACAGCCAACCCACTTTTGCTTTTATTTTGAGAGGTTACTGTGCTACCCTTGCCTTATCAACAAGCTACATAATTACCTGGAAGATGGCAGCACCAATGAATGAGTAAGCTATTAGAGAGAGTAGTAGGGCTATGTGTATGATGACAGCTCGTATCCATCGAGTACGTACCACCTTCTCATATTTATCTATAGTCTCGGAGCTCAGTCCATCTCTCTTTATCTCATCTGAAGAAAGTGGAAAACTTGTATAATATAATGACGAACATGGTTCAATGAAGAGAAGGCTGTCCCGCAATGCAATTGCTTTTATGAACTTGGTACTGAGGCTATGTTTATAAATCAAAAAAGCTTTTTGTGTCTGGATTAGTTCACCAACATTATTCGGGTCGCTGGCAGGAGCATTCCATTATGGAATCCCGTTTACGGAATGGCAACACCAACAACCACGGAATAGATTGAGTATGTCAGCTCCAAACAACCATCCTATCCTAGAGCCCGTTACCGTGCACATCATATAATATGTGAAGCGATAGGTCCAACAGCAAATGCTGGCTGTTCATGTTTGTGATGTTAGATGCCCATTATTCCGATCATAATAAATAATAAAGAAAATTCCCGGACTGACAATAAATTAAAACAACTACTGTAAGCATAAAAAAACCGCACCAAGTTGAACTTCTTGTTCTCCATTGACAGTTAAATAATATCGAAGTCACGCTACCTGCTTTTCTATAAGAGAACCGAATAAACACAACAAGAAAATACTCCAGAAAACGCTTCAAGGCTCCCATGATCTTTCAAAAATATCCAACTCAGAAGAAACAAAACGACAGGTCTGTCTCCAAGTAAAGCAGAAACAGAAATATCAAAAGTTCAAAATTACGGGATTTCTGGAAGCTAGCTGGAAACAAGCTTTGCATAATCTATTAATTTACTTGCTTCCTTTGGTAACAAATTATGTATAATTCATTATAATTAGAAGAGAAAGCCTCTTCTTGGACCAGAAAAAGTTTGACATAGGCAAAAGCAGCCTGTCTATTTTGACAGTTTTAAGGTGAGATGGAAGTGAAATGAAGGGCTGCCACTTAGAGCATGATTGAGAATTACCAAGTAATTAAGATAAATAACACTAATTTATGCAATAGATTATTCCCTCATTGATCAATATCTTTACAAAACTGATTTTTATAGTCCCTTTGTTGTATTGCCCAACTTGGTGACTGACAGGTCAGGTATTCCTACTTCCTCAGGTGTTAGTCTGAGCCCCCCAGACTTTTGCCCCTCGCCCGACGGCCCCGGCCCCGTTAGTGTTAGATGTCCTTCCAACCATAATGCACAAAAAAGCCCTCTGCTATAGGTTTGTACAGAGTTTTATAGAAAAAAAGTAAGGTAGATACTCTGCTTTGATATCTAGCTTACACTTGGTATATGGCATGTATTACATGAATTAATGTATATATTTATCCTGTTAATTTGTTTATTGTGTAAGACAAATGTTTGTAAAACACTCTATAATAATATTCATAAATCTTCAGATGTTGGCGTATGCTATACTCAAACAATCTTAGATACCTCAAGCCACTATAAAAAGAATCCTCTCCAACTCCAAACCACAGAGCAAGATAATATTGTGCTCAAACTATGGTAGTAGCAATCCATTATCGCAGACCAGGCAGGCAAAGTGGGCAATTTGGAATGCCACTATCAGTGACTTTTTTCAAAGTTGTAACTCTAACACTAGGCCCAACAGTAAACTAAACAAAATCCCAGACGATTCTGCGCAACTACCTACGCACTCAAGTAACTTTCAAAGTTTCACTGGCCCAATGGATAAAAGGAGCGAATTCTAGATTATGCCCTATGGAATAGATGCAATTGACCAGATTAAAAAAAACGCATTATATATATATCCAAACAATAGTCCAGCTCTGTACAGAATAAAAGACAAACCTACCAGTCTTCATGGCATGATGTGGAGTGAACGTCAAACTCAAGTCTGATAATCAACCGTAATCTGAACTAACATGATCGTACAGTCACAATACTAAAATTGTAGTCCCTCGGAATGAGGACAAAAAACTAAATCAACCTACAATCTGGATCAAACAAACAAACTACCTTTTTCGTTATGCCGATACATGTCTTCTTCTATAATGTCTCACTGTCACAGTGTTGAGTCTCTGATGTACATGTATGTGTTTACAAAGGTCAGACCAGATAAACAAACAAAAGGAGAAATCAACATATTTATACCACCAAGAGGTGTCTAAATACAAGGTCTCTCCACCCACCAAACACAGGGGTGTAAGACTTTATATTAGCATTTTCTTTTTCCACCCTCCACCTTAAATAATATCAGTTTGACATTTTTTAGCGTTATTTAGTGGTTTGGTTAACTGTTTTCTTCAGAGCAGAGGCGGTGAAATAGAGCTACGCCCCTTTCCCCAGATGCATCTAAATACCATTATTTCAACCCAACAAAAACAGGGATGTAAGACTTTTTGACCCCCTGCGAAAACATTTGTTGACATTGTTCATGTATTCTTTGTTTCTGTCAATTCTTTGTGTGCGGAGCTGTGTTTGCGGTGCTGAAGCTACACCCCTTTCCCCGGATGTAGAGGAGGTGATTGACGCTGACAGACAACCTATGTCCACCCTCCAGTAGGTGGGTGAAAAATGATTCAGCTTCTCATAGACACAAGAATTATTTTTTGAACATTTAACCAATTTGACACCAGAATTTAACTTTTTTCATTCATTTAAACAAGGAGTTGGAGACTGCTTGATTTAAATAACTGTGACTTTGACAAGAGAAGAGAAATGGCTGGCTAGGAATATGATTGGGAAAGTGAAACAGGATTGTATTACCATAACAATCGATGACACCAAAAATCAAGAATATCAGAATTAAAAAATACCTGAAAACCTCCCGATGCTTCCGTCATCGCTAGCAGGAGACTTGGTCTCGTAAAATTGCTGCCGCTTTTTCAGGCAGCAGAGAACATTATAGATCCCCATGTATCAAGACAACACCTTCACTGTTATCCAGGATGAGCCAGACAACCTGACCCAACTGTCATTCAACTGGACAAGATGTTCGCAGGGCAGGGTGCTTGCCTATTACAACACAGTGCAAGTGCTTGTCTAGCAGAAAGCTCAAATCAACTCCAGATGAAAAAGCTTCTAAAGGCTTGTTAACGCTTGACAGGCATCCACTATAGCTGGCTTTCTCCTCTCTGAGGAATTCTAACGATTATATCAACGATATCGTTACTGCTTCTTATGCATATGTTATGTTGGGTGGTGTATATATGTTGTTGCCTCTGTGATGTGCGTGTAATGTTGGGTGTTGCGTATATAATATATTATATAGTGATTCATTCCATTTGCTGCCCATTTATAAATTAATCAGCTTGGTAATCTATCTCTTGGATTGATAAAGATCAAAACACAAGAAAATAATAATTATTCCTTGTGATGGGAGGAGGCCAATTTATATTCTATCGACATCAGTCTGTTTATATATAATTGCACAATGATTAGTCTATTTAATTATGTTTTAAACATTGTACATGAGAGCAGATTGT
Organism: Membranipora membranacea; assembly: GCA_914767715.1. Classification (NCBI taxonomy): domain Eukaryota; kingdom Metazoa; phylum Bryozoa; class Gymnolaemata; order Cheilostomatida; family Membraniporidae; genus Membranipora; species Membranipora membranacea. Next base: position 13,570,535 of record OU612069.1, on the reverse strand, counting down.
AAAATATTGAATGACGTCATGCTCATCATCATTGTTGATAGTGGGAAAATTCTAAGCAGCAGTAGGCCTACACAACAAATTGATGGACTCACAGGTTAAAGGTCTCTATTTAATATAGTTTTCCTGGAATAGCAAATATAATTTTCATTTTGAATGGAACTTTTCACCCAACAGATTCAGCAGAGTATGATCGCCTGTATAGGAACAAGTGTTAGACTAATCAATGTGCTGTCATAGCTGCAGTCTTTTGACCTAGGCGGCTATCTGGTGATCATAAAAATTTGCAAACACAGGAGGAGTAAATAGTAGCTAGAGTTCAGTTTAGCTTGTTTTGGGGAAAATTGATCTTAGCTAGCACCAGTTTTATCTCACTAAGTTTGGAGTTTATACAAAGAATAAGGTCGAGTAAATGTTACCTAGATGTAATTTCACCAGTGCTATCCTGTGCGAAAAGGCAAACTCATTGAAAAGATTCACATGCAAACTCTGGTTGGTCATATTCATACCCCATGATGAGGGAGGGGCTAGTGCTTAACCCTGATGGATGAAAAAGTATGAAATGGAGTTGTTTACTATTGCTCCACAAATGATTAGCAGACAGAGACAACTCCAATACAAGTTTATCTACAGGTAAAAATGTGTGAAACCCTGACAAGCAATCACAGAGTAAGGATATACAGAGCGGACACTTCATTTTAAAAACCTGGATTACTCATAGCCTATGTATCCTAGCAAAAAATGACAGTAATATGGTGTATAGCTTGAAGATTGGACATTTCAGAAAAGTTAGAAATCAGTCTTTGGGATAAATACAGAATGAATTATGACCTATCAAAGGTGGCTATGTCTGCATGACAAAACTCCACTGTGACTTATATATATTCTGAAATTGGCAGGTGGCCAGATTGATGAATTTCCCCCAGTGGATAAAAACCCGCAGGCACTATAACGATCATTGAAGAGTCCTCTCTGTATATCCTTACTCTGTGAGCATATGGTATGAAGCGCAGTAGTACCTATCAGTGAAGATTGGTGATTACATGTGTCTTGCGGCTACTTTTTTTTGTTTTGGGGACCCCCAAAACAAAAAAATTAACCGTGTGACGAGGCTAATAGAACGCTACATCATATATTTAGGATCTACATGGTGAAACCTTTGAAAGCATGTCATCATTTTAAGGTCAAATGCTTCTATACAGCCAAGCACACTGCTTGCAGATCGACTCTGAAATATTAGTCTCTCTGCACCGTAGCGCCAGTGTCAGAAAGTGGCCCAATCGACCTACTTTGATTTTGCTTTTACAAGCTGTTGAAGATCCCTTGCAGTCGCTGCTGCCAATTGCCTTGACCTTGCCAGTGACCGTTGTGCAATAGGTGTGTAATGTTTTGAAATGGTGACAACTGCAGCGACAGCCAACATGATCATACTCCTGAACCTTTGTACTTGAATACTCCTATACCACAAATTATTGTTGTAAAACTTACTCTCCAACTCCAGCATTGCGGCACGAGACCGCTGGGTCTCCCACATGTGGAAGCTGCTCAATCGCCCAGCAGTGAAGGATTTCTGCTGAAAAGCTGCATGTCCCCGCCGGTTTCTTTTATGTGAACGCGCTTCAAACATGGTGTCAATCAGAAAGTTGATTGAGGAGGTCACCGAAGGTCACCGAAGGTCACCGAAGGTCACCGAAGGTCACCGTAGGAACTGATTTAAGGTTTGACAGCAACCAGTCCTAAATATCCAGATATTGATTGACAGGACAAGCTTGTCTACTCATCACCAGTTATTGAGATCTGAGCTAACCATAACAAGCCGCATTATATACGCATTCCCATAATGCAACATCATTTGGAATTACCTAAGAAACTTTATATTATCATATCATCAATATTCTCTCCCTGTGAGCACCAGATAAAAAAACATATTGTATGAGCAATGAACGGGATGTTTTTTGGATCTGATTTAGCCATAACAGGACGCCCTATAAACACTCCCATAATGCAAAGTTGCATTGGATACCCTGGAAGATTTTATATTATCAATATTCTGGCCCTGCAAACACTGGATAGAAATAGAAAATCATATAGTATGAGCAATGCACAGGATGTTTATTGGTATGTGAACTCTACCTAGCTACATACTAGATCACTAGGATTGCAGGTCCGCACCATAACCAGCTGTACAGTATTCAGAGAATTTGCAACCAGTAGATAATCAGCAACAAGGACTTATTTGTTAATGGCCTGTCAAAATCTGGGATAATGCGGTCACAGTGGTATTCTGCATGAATCATCTGTTAGCTATTTGTGCATTTTTCAGTTTATTTGCTTAGATCAGCCTGAGCCTCAGTGCCTGTTTAAGCTTTGCTTGGGTCCTGCACATTTTATGAGGTCACTTAAGTACTCACATGACTAGGATGATTTCTAGCTTCTAGGATGCCCACCATCCCCACCATCTAAGAGAAGATTTTAATTGCCCATGCTACCCTGTTTAGGGCCAGCCCAATCATTTTTTGTGCAGACAATCTGATAGAGTATGTTTAGAGCATATCATTTTAAGCTGCCAAGGAAAAACAGGTCAATCTCATCCACATTCTCTACGGGAATTCCAGAAAACTGCATTGTGGGGCACTATTAACTAGTGATTGTTGTTTTATCTAGAACCAACATAGTATAACGCCAGATTTCTTCACATGGCTTTCTCAGCTCCTGAAATAGCTCTAGCGACCAAGAGGACAATGGAGCGGGTTTGTAGGACAATCCGGTATAGACAATTTGCAATAACAGTACAGGGTCCAATCAGGGAGAATGGTACAATAAACCTACCAAACAAACTATCACTGATTAAGACAACCTGATTCTCTAAAAGAAAAAGTTTCGAAGAAATCACCAATAGAAAAAGAGAGTCATTGGCAGCTGATAAGAATTCCTGCTCTCCAGCACTCAATTATTTGAGAACTCAAGTATTTAAGATCCCGTGCAAGTTCTGCCAGTGCCCATTGTGCAACAGGTGTGCTTGTACCTGCAGGCTGCGATGAGTTGTGAAACGGTAACAGTTGCAGCCTAAGTAGCCAACTTGATCATTCCCCTGAGCCATTAAACCTGAACAGTCTTATACCACAAAGTAATGTTGTAAAACTTACTTTCCAACTCCATCATTGCGGCACGAGACCGCTGACTCTCCCACATGTGGAAGCTGGTCAATCGCCCAGCAGTGAAGGATCTCTGCTGAAATGCTGAAGTGTCCCGCCTGTATCTGTTATGTGAGCGCGCTCCAAACATGGTGTCAGTCAATCGTTGATGTAATCTAATATGAAATCCTCAAGAGTTTTGTCCTGCAGTTTCAAGCGAAATAATTTTGCTCATTGACACTTGAATAGTGAAGTACAACGCTATATTTCTAACTGTGAACAGAACTGTGAATCACCATCGATTAGGCGTTTCCAAGTAAGCTTTAGATTGGTGATTTACGTTACATCGGTCAAAATCCCTCAGACAGTTTGTCAAGCCCCGTAAGTTGACTAGTCATGTGCCGCTTGTATAGTAACTTTAGTGTGACCTTGCTATGCGCTATGCAGATCAGACTGGATATAATAATAGGGTAGTGATTTATTAGCCTTAATCCCGCCTTCATGATGTAAACTTAGCGACATAAAGAGGATATCCAGTACATACCCTCTCAAGCATGAAATCTAGCCGAGAACCTGAGACCGCAGAGTTTTACTATTCAGTGCCTGAGACGCTTCAATGATGACATAAATTCAAATTAAATGAAAATCTGTCTGATTGAAATATGATTCAATTTATTTGTTCTCAAAGTGACAGTAGGAACTGCTTTCGAAATAATACAGATCAGTTAGATGATTGACAGCTTTCATTGTGTATACAGCAATATCTCCTATTACAGCTAATTTGATTTAAATATTAGACAGTAGAAGTTGGCAAAATGGCAAATACATAAATTATGGAGGATTAGAATCCAGCGCCCTATTTGCATTTTATATTTACACTACATTTTTCTTACAGGTTTGTTGGCATCTAGTTGTTTTGTCTGTAAGTGAGTTTATAATTGAAATTAAGATATAAGGGTTATTTTAGATACGGCCAGCTCTCCCAAAAAAGCTTTTGCACCGAGAACTTTGTTATTTAGGGTAGAAGACAAGGATTTTTTAACTGAGCCTTTGTTTGGGTAAAATAGCGGAGTGGTTGGCCTGCAAATTTTAATTGAAACTAATAAATATCCTTTATGTAGCCCAAATACTCCATTGAAGCCTATCTAAGGAGCTTTGTTAGGAGGGGTGTTCCCCAAACAAGCAAACTCCGCCTCTGCTGCTCCACAGTTAACGCTGCCAGCCGGAATGGTCAAGTTGTTTTCGATACAGGACTAAAATCACGACGACGTGTCTGAGGTCATCAGCCCAGTTTCGAGGAGATTAACAGACATTGACTGAGCATGTATTTTCTTTCCAACAGCACCTATTGGTAATTTATGGTAACACAGATATTATAAGAAGCGAACAAAACCAGACTCGTATTTGACATAAGAGGAGGCTGAGGAGGCAGCAACTCCCAACTACCAATGATAACTGAAAACTTAGACCTGCGGAATTCAATAAGAATGTTGTTGATAAATAATTAAGATTTTTTTTCATAACGCTCAGGTGTTTTAAGCTTCCTCAATAGCTATGAATTTCAATATTCCACTTCTCACTATGAATTCTCCATTCCCGTTCTTAATTACTAACCCCATTCTCAACAATTATTCAAAAAAGATCTGCAAAAGAAAACAGGGAAATGATACGCTCAACTTTTAAGTAGGTGATGGCGACGGACACAGAGACTCAAAACAGACGGTGCTGTATTGTATTACAACTACAATACATTTCTAGAGCTGTCAACTTTTCTTCTTTAATGTATTTGGGGCTTATCATCGAGAAAAAATATGAACTAAGTGAGTTTTAAAGTGTTTGTGCGTCGGTTTTCTGTTGGTTGCATAAATATTAATGCCATTTATATGTTTATGGCCGGTTGATATTTACGTTTGTCTGTTGGTGGGGAGAAATCAATGATCTACACAGCAAGTTGTATTGACTATAAATTTTTAATTTCCTGATCAATTGTGCCAAAATGTATGTTGATAGATATGAATTTTTAAGGTCAGCCGCCAGTTCCCATGTACCAAGATTAGACTGCCAATGATTGACATGATATGACATGTGACAGCTAATAGCTATTTGTGTTTATGTCACCAATATTCTCCAGAAGTGGAGGACTAAACACTGTGCTATCAACAGGTTGATACATGTATGAGATTTGACTATATTCAATGCCATAGTAGTACTGTTATTTATCGATTGTTGAGAGTTGTCTTATCCTATAGGAATAAAGTACTTGTAGGAGGAAATGATCGTCATTTTGCACACTCGTTAAATTGCTAGTTTTGAGACTAGCGAGGATTTATTCATCCTCTTTATGTTATACAAAATAATATCTCTTCCGGCAAGTTTAGGTGCTAGCTAACATCCACCATCCCCTAACTAGCTAAACATCCTCTACTAGTTAATATTTACAACTCTATGATACCATACAGAAACGCTTTAAATGTAATGAAACCCACTTTTCAATGATGTTATGAAGTTGTATACAGTCTACAAGCTCCATAATTATGCTGATGCAAAACTATAAACAATGAAAGAGGTCTTTCATACCTGGTGGCCATACCAAGTGCTGTGATTAAGGTAATAGCCAAAACACATTTCTACCATAAAAGTCTATGAACGGTAGGTAGACACTATGATTCAGCAGGCAATCATCTGCTCGTATTAGAGCCTTGCCCTTACATGCAAATGTACACACTAAAAATCAGCTGTCACATGCAGGATCTCTCAGACCCAAATCGACCATTTCCAAATACGAAGGAAACCAAAATATGACTTTTGAACTCACATGATGAAGGAATATTTCCGTTCGTATCAGCAGGGAATGCTGTTCCTGGTCTAGCCTGTAGTAACTTCGCTGCTATAGCCATCGGTCCTACCACACGAGTCACTCGTGAAAAGCTTTTATCGTCAAAAACATTGTAAACATTTGGGTTTCCTGTTGCTTGCAATCTATCTCCAAATCCAGTAGATTTCTTGAATGGGACAGTTTTAATTTTTCTGACATTCCCCGTCGGGACGACCTTAGAATCTTTCATAGTTATAGGACGATCTATATTAAATGCGTTTGGAAGACGGTTAAGCCTAAGTCTCAAGACTCTTGCCTCCCCGGCTGGGGTATAATTGTGGCTTAGCTCTTAGCTTTCAAGTGTCTTTGAATGCAGCTGAGCATTGAACGTGGTTCTTTTCAACTACATATCTGGTTACGATCTTATATAGATTTTAGTATCCTTCAATCCTGCAGAGAAGAGATTTATAGTTATAGTCGATCAGCGATGACTAAGATGGCTGTAATAATCGTCCCTCTTTGTAATTCACCATCAGTGACCTTACTGTGATATCGAAATAAGAGAGTTCAAACAACTTGAATGTTCTTGAGTTCCCGAGAGACACAAGATTCGAAGCAACGGTGTCCTGTTGCAGCTACGAAGGTCTGTTCAATTGATGTCTTTATAATGAAATCTTAAAAAGTTAATTTTATTGCTTTGTATTTAACTATTGATTCCCAAATCAATAGACCAGCTATTCCTCGCCTCAACCTCTCGTTGAAATAAGCGATACCAGAAGTCTATTCCAGGTGCGTTTAGTTTTATGAGGTGTTGTGCACTGCCATGTTGATCAACAATTGTTGTGCAACATATTTAAGATTTCATAAACCTGAGGGTGCCAGGAAAATTTAACTCGCTGCGTTATGGATTTGTTAGAGCAGGGAGCAGAGGTTAATAAATTTTAAGTTATTCAAAATCAGGATAATAAAAAGCTGCTCAAAGAGAGTTTTAGTTTAATCTAGATTAGCTTCAAAGCTCTGGACTCTGGTGCATTTAGTTGTCAAATTATGTGCAAGTGCAAGCATCACTTACACTTAATTAATGCCAAATTTTGGCAGCATGAATTTACATATTATAACTTTATATTTTCTAGGGAATAGGCCTCAAAAAAGATTATCAGAAAAATAAGATTGTAAATGAATTTCTTTTATAAATATTTATATCAGGGGCCTAATGTTATATAAAACAAATAAAAGAGATTTGTAATTTTGCCTTTGGGGATGTGTCTAGCCCACTGAACTCAAATTAATAGTACAATTCTGTGGTCTAGCCATAATTCAATTTTGGAAACCTACCCTGACTAGCCTTATATCAGCGGCCCTATTTTTGTTGTTTTTGGATTAACGAAAAACATAAAAATGGGTAAAATCTACTTGGTGGCTTAACTTGAAGGTTTTGGCTTAAACCATCATTTTTGGTAGGTCTACTATCATGTGTGATAGGCTGCTGAACTTATTATGATTGGTTGATGTCCTTTTGTGTTTGGCAGATGATTATCTATGTGTGTTAGATGAACTTTCATATTTGGTAGGTGCGCCTTAGTTCCTGGTAGGTTAACTATCATGTTTGGTAGGTGAACTGTCATGACGGGTTGGTGAACCTTTTTCTGTATGGTAGGTCAATCGACCCATGAAAGCTTGTCAGAGGAATTTACCTATTGTCATTCAGCCTACTACAGAAACATATTATACAGAAGTGTGGAAGTTATGCACCCACAGTAATAATATCACTGAGTCTATAACACTCTTAGCTTTGTCATTAGACTATTAACTTCAAAAACTATCAATAGTCATATGTTGAGAGAAAAGCACAAACCCGGTCCTAATCCATTGTTTGACCTGACCTGGCCCTCACCGTCCCCTTTTAAGATTAGAAAAAAGTAAATTTCAATCAAGCAGTAGAAGCTGGAGATCCTATGCAGTGATTGAGCTATATATCAGCCCGATTCAATCAGCCAAGCAAGCATGGTACAGAAATTGTTCTTTATATTGTACTGTTTGTATCTAACCAGTAGCACATTCGAATTCACTATCTATTATCTCAGGCACATGGAAGAGAGGAAGTACCACCATTTTAGCTTACAACAAAGAACTCACATATTTATAAATGTAAATAACCAACGATTTTGATACCATCACCATACCCAAACTCCTTGAAAAGGAGAAATTTCTTACAGAAATTATCTGCTCATTTCTCATGAATGAGCAACTCCTAGTTGCTCTTGTAACTGCTTTTTGATGAGTCATACCAGGGAGTGCAGGAGTTCTCATTGACGAAAAATACATAAATACAATATTTACATACCTGAATCAATCGACACCACTATCAAAATATTCATCATGGAAGTTTTAGGCTGACATTTTAAGAGATTCCTAAAGCATAACATAGTTTACCTAGATTTTAACAACGCCGTGACACCTTTAAATAAACTCTAAAAAAACTTTGCTGAGGTTGGATCACTCGATGCTCATTCAAAGATTAAGGATGTATTTTGAGTATGATCGAGTTGATGGAGAGTTGGAATACATGTGACACATCTCCCAGATGACATCTGTACACCACAGTCTCAAAACTAAGTTCTACAGCAAAACCTTAGCAAACATCACCCAAGATATCTGTATGTCTATACAAATTTCGAATCAAGATATTTGACAGCTCTTCTAAGCGAAATCATTCCGCTATAAACTTAGAGTAGATCATAAATTTGATCTTAACAATCCTTCTACAACTGATCAGATAGGTAGCAGAGAGAGGAGAGCAAACAAGCTGCTGATATCAGCTTCAACTTCAATTTGAATTTGAGGAATAACTCACCATCATCGGTAGGAACAACTGTTGCCTCTGCTGAGTGGCCGGTCCTCCTGTTGGCAGCTGCCAACTTGTTAAGGATGAAAGCCGCGGCACCAACATCCATAGCTTGAAGGTTGTAATAAAAGTCTCCAGCTGCAAGAGTTAGAAATTGAAGTGTTGTTCTAAGCTAATGTTTAGTACTCAAGTACTTAATTGGTTCAAGTCGATGTGCTTACAATGTCGCTGTCGTGTAGAATGCAGCGGTGCTTCTCACAGCGAGTGAAGGCTGCCGCAGAAGTATCCAAAGCTGCCGCGCAAGTATCAAAAGCTGCCGCAGAAGTTTCCAAAGCTGCTAGGGAGTGTCCAATGCTGCCGCAGATGAATCAAAGCTGCCGCAGGAGTATCAAAAGCTGCCGCAGGAGTATTAAAAGCTGCTCACTCGTTGAATAGATTACCTGGAAGTCTTATTCATCCTCAGATCTTTGCTCATTAACTAATGACCATGAGGGAACAAACAATATAGTTTTCTTGCAGACTGATGATGTTGAAAATCCAGACAAAATACCAAGGCAGGTCAATAGAACTAATAATTACCTATTCCATGCCATCAAAATGCAATTCTCCAAAGTACTAAGATGATGTCAGCTATCGATATTAGCAGCTTAATCTTCTTAGAGCTTTTTAAGTCAGTGGCAGCACACATGTAATTACACAATGACAATGTGTCACAGGCACTTATGATCTACGAGTGGTTGTTGAGTATGTCCTTGTAATGACGTTCCCTTCGGTGAGCGATTACGCTGTATTTCCTGTTATTTGTCAGCTGCAACAGCAAAAAGAAAATGGTCATAATTATGTAAATGTTGTGCACGATGGTCTGGGAAGCAAGGTTTTCAACTGCGTAAAGATACAAGCCACATAAGAATATCATATCTACATTGACAATTTTACATTAGGTGGCGCTAACTTACTATTCACTGCTGGGCGATCAATGTCACAGGTGTTGTGGGTTCGAGGCTCATCGGGGTGTTGGGATTGGCCGCATTCTTGATTGGTTCAAGTCCACAGCAACAGAATGTAAGTAAGTAAATGCCAGGATGAAAGGCCACAACAGGGATATTATAGGTACCCTGCCAAAAAGTCATTTCTCTCAACATTTGGGACCAAAATATTCAGGTGATCTGCCCCAACTGTATGATAAGCTTACAGGCTTCCTAGTACTACTATGAATCGATGTCCATGTTTTTTGTTTAGAGTAAAACCCAAGCCATGTTTGTTTGGAATTTGACTACAATATCAAGCTTTCAATCACAAAACCTTGAAAAACCTTACCCTGAGGAAAATAAAATACAATGTACATACCTCTCATGTGTACTGTAGCCTATTAAACTACATTCTTTGTATTGAAATGTTAAACACAATAATTCCAATTATAGAGTATCGTAATTTAATATTAAATATGCTATAATTGACATAACCTGACCAATGATTTACATAACTGTGTTGATGTGATTAATTTCACTGCTGGGGTTGCTCAATTTACTTTCTAGCTTACTATAATTCATTGGTGCCATTGGCGCTAGCATGATAATTCTCTTTTCAATCGATCCAATATTGGCTTTTCTAATAAAATAAATATTGTTCTAGTAAAATGACCACTTGTCGTACAAGTGCAGACCACTGCAAACTTAACGGCAGCGCTGAGCGTGTTTTACTATGATCCGGATACATTTAAAAAATGAAGGATGGTGCATAACGAGATGAAATAAACAGTGGCATGACACTCGAAAGCACAACACCTGATGAACAAACTCAATAATGGTTCGAGTATTTTTGAGGCAGCAAGTTGGGCTGATTTAGCCATGTCACGTGGCTATTCCCCAAGCCCAAAAGACTTAGCCACCTGTCAAGGCTAGGGCTGATCGTGTTGTTGTGCTGATAGAGAACGCTGGGAAAAATCAGTTTGTATGTCTGAAGAGCTGAACCATTTTGCCCCATGAGACCTAATATTTTGCTCAAAATAATAAATTTTAATAAAAAATTTTGCGCAAACCACAAAATAACATCAAAATATATATATTTATGTACCAGTGGCAGCTGGCATGACAGAATTCTATAAAACAGTATTCTGTCATGGGACTCAAGTAGCCTACTTATGCCTGGTTCACATTGACCCAGACGGCCAACCTAGAGAGCCATCCAAACGCTATCTTCAACTATATGAACCAGCCTTAGGCTACCTGGAATTTGAACTGAATATAACCTTGTAACGTGGTAATTCATAATCCCCAACTGGGCTGTAAAAGAATCAAATGAACATATAAGATGGCTTCATCTACTTACTTACTCACTTACAGGGTCTTAACAGTGGTAATCGCTAGCCATAAATTACAAAGATCAATAGTTTGTAAGCACTGTAAAATTGAACAAGGTTTTCCTCAATTAATAGTATAAAATCACTCAGGGTATAATAGCAGGATATTCACATTAATTGCTCATTCTAAATTTAATTGCTCATTCTAATCTAATTGCTCATTTAATTCCAAGATCAAACGCCTTTCTAGAATACGATAAAATTGATTTTATGTGGAGTTACTTTCCCATATCAGAAGAGGAGGCAAATCAGGTTTAATTTGACTAAACGATAACAAGCTGTCTTGACAAGCTTTGTTTGGTGAGGGGGGTGGGGGGCTAGCTATTTGAGATTATAATAGGAATTTGTACAAAACAACATTGTAGGCGCGGCGACTCGATACAAAAAATTTGCAAATACCCTCCGCCACCGCAGAGGGAACAAACTTGTTTTAATTCTGTGTAATGTACAATGTAGTTTTGTACAAATTCCTAGTATAATCTCAAATGGTTAGCCTGGGCAGGCTGTCGGGTCGGCCTGCCCAGGCTATCAAGTGGTAGTGTGTGGCGAAAAACAAAAGATGACTTTGGCAATTTGAGGATTTAAATTGATTTGGAGTTAAACTCCATCATTTAAGCTTTAGGTTTGTCAAGGTATAGTTTGTGTTGTGCCATTGTCAGCTTCCTGGTTTGTTATAACACAAAACTTTATTGCCCGTCGGGCTGCCAGGGTAGCTTTTGCCCTTATGCCTGCCTTGGCGTCAGCCTTGGCATGGTATCTCTGTTTATTTAAACACTACTTCAAAAGATCTCTTCAACCAGAACATGAACATTCTATCAGTATAAACTTTCGAATATTCAAAATAATTATAATGTTTCACATTTCACATTTATACTCTACATTTTTATCGAAGAGTGGTACTCAAACTACAAACACAAAGTCATTTTTCAGAGGCTATACTAAATTTAACCAGATTCGATACTTTACCTGTATAAAACCATCACAACTAGAATATAGGCTAAAATAAGCAATTCTAGTCATCTCACTCTCACATGCACCCTCCACACCAAACTCTCTTAATACTCAACTATTCTACTCATTACGGCATGTAACTATGTCGAAATTATGACCACGACGTCAGGCGCTATGGGCTACAGTCCCATCAAAAAAAGGTTTGGTATCCCTACATCCTAGTCAAAAATGGCGAGGGGCTAAGCACTTGGGCATTCAATTGTCAAAATCACGCAGCCAGCCTTTCATATTTTCAAATAGCCATTCATAAATATAATCAAATGAGCCGTATCTGTCAGTCATAATAGCATGACAATATTCAGATAATCGAAGAAAACTACCTCAGGTGCTCCACCCATCATCTCATATCACCAGCATAATAATACATTAGAATTTCCAGTTTCCACATATATTTTCATTCAAAATAGCCTAGAAGAACACATATATTTTGTTATTCAATATCAAATTCTTTGTACACATTTGCCTTCAAAATTGGCCATTTCTAGTTCCTTCGTGTAATTTTGAGGTTCATTATTACATGAAATAAAAGATTTAACCATATTTTAACCTGATTTAACCCTCCCTGATTTAACCAAGGAACTAAACTTGGTTCATTGATTTAACCAGGGAGGGTGGGATCCCACCCTCCCTGATTTAACTAACTAACTGAATTATGATTGCGGAGTTGTGTTTTTATGTACATTATTTCAGACCAATCAGCTCGAGCAATCAGCTAAGCAGCAGCCAATGAAATCGGGCAAATATGTAAACAGAGTAAAGGTCATGATCAAGGTTGTCATGTGTTAGATTGTGTAAGAAGTGAAATCACAGTTGATGTGAGTGAGGAGTGACTTTGCTAAAATCTCCTCCTTTGCTCAACAGGTGGTACAAAGCAACAATGGCCTTTATCTCAGTGGTGCCTGTGACTATACTGCTCATAGTAGGCACACTGATTCTTGTCATTGGAATCATCCTCAATCCTGTTTTTGTGGACATTCTGGAATCTGAGTTCAAAACTGTAAGTACCAAGTTCAACCCATCCCAGGTCATGACAAATTGAATGATTGTAGATACTACTACTAGTTAGAATCCAGTTCTGCAGCTCAATATTTTGAAGTTAACTCATCTGATCAGGTATATTGGGCATCCCCATTGCATAAATCATATAACTTTTCCTTAGGATCACTTGAGAGATGGGCTGTCACTGGCCTTGAGCTACCACTCACTACTTGTAGCCTACTTACGACTAGCACTAGTATCAACTTAACTGTGAGATTAGTCAAAAGTGGTGTGACTGATAACTAGTCACTTGTGGCTTAGGGTAGTTCAGTATTCCAGGCCTCAACCACTTATCCCTGGCTTAAAGAAAGGAGTAATAGGAAGAGAATTGACTCCTTGCTTTAAGTCTACTGTGAGCTTATAAGTTAGGGTTGCTGAAGCTAACATAGTTACATTACATGGTTCTTAACAGAATGTTATGTTAAAATATTTGGGGAAGGGGGTACTTGTACAAAGTGATGAGTTGTAGTGCACTTTATGCTAGACTAGAAGTGTGATTAGTGTGAAGTATAATCACATGCTATTGTTGTTTTAACTCTTCCAATCTTGCTGCCCAATTGTTTGTTTGAAATTCTCTAATATGTGGATAGGGTGACCGATTCAGTTTTTTCTACACAATCTAAATGCTTATAATTATGCAATCCATCAGACCATCATCCTGTACTCACTCTATGATTGCAGCTGATCCCGTTGACCAATCACTCGACGACACTATCCACATGGAAGGACCCGGGAGACAGCGTCGATATGTACATGAAGTTTTACTTCTGGGACCTGCAAAACCCTGAGGAGGTCGCTAAGGGTGCAAAACCCAGCGTCGTACAGAAAGGGCCTTATATATACCAGTAAGTCACCATAATGTAAGCTTCATTGTATCAGCAAGTTTCACATGAACCTCTGCATATGTAGTTACCCCCTCGTCACTGGAGTATATCATTCTGGGGAGGGGGGGGGGGGGGGTGTTCCAATTTAAAGCAACCAAAATCACACACTGATTGCTCGCTCACAGATCGCTTGCACTCATTGATAAAGCTATATACTATCTGAGTGAGCGATTTTGTCTAATTGAAAGACCAGATGAGCGATAATTTTCAGCGCAGTTATTTGCTTCAAATAAGTATGCTCATTCTAATTGAAAGACCCGCTGGGTCACTCAGTAGGGCCAGAGCGACTCAAATTCAGACTTATTGGGTCAAGCTTGATGACGGCTTTTGTTTGAAATATTTTTGAGCATAAAAACATAATAGATATTTTTGTTCTAACATAGGATTATAAAGGACATTAGGTTATCATGAGACACTGAGTCACTTTTTCACGAATCTCTAGATTGGTCAATGAATATGTCTTAAAGTGACAGTCCTATTAGAAAAGTGGATTTATAACCCCAGTAAATCAAATATTGTGAGTTCATAGGGGAAATAGAAATTAACAAAAATGAAAATTGTGGGAAAAAGCAATTAGTTTTTTTTCAATTATTTTAGCAAGGATCATAGTTGACCATGATAGTGGTCAGGGGGAGGCAATAATTCACTATGATCCACTATGATCCCAATTTTCAGACTTTGCAGCAGTTTTACTGCAATCAGGCTGTTTTATTTCATATGCCCTAATGACTTTTCAGCCTGAGATCTTTAAAACTATACCAAACATGGCCTAGTAGGACTGTCACTTTGATGAAAGCATAAGAGAAGCAGTTTTGGCTCCATTCTCAGCCCAATGGCTAAGATAAGAGTGTCACTGCCAATGGCTGATTAGTGCCAGCTTCATTTTTGGCAGCTTGCTGAACACACAGCTCAGGAGGTCTTTCATGACCTCTTACATGCTAGATTCTAGGATGTATCACCTTCTCAGTGTAAGGATTTAGGGCCAGCTCAATCTTCTCTTTTTTACTTTACATGAACTAAATTTGATGTAGGATAACATTGACAATGTATCTGCTATATCAGTTGGCGTTACATTTGGTGTACATCAGTAAACTAACAACTGTAGGTAGTGGAACTAAATCCGACTTTTCAAGAGTGAAAAATTGACCATTTCGATATGCTCTCGGTCAACAGCCTTGAACCATAAATAAAGATGGCCTTATGTTATATGCGATAAGTGTATGTATGTATGTAAGTATAATGTATGAGTGTATGTATGTATGTATACTATATATATATATACATATGGACATAAGTTACTGTTTCGGACGTGGTGCCTTGGAGCCCAAATGTCAATATATATGCCTCAGGTCAATTTGCAACAAAGAGTTATATTGTCATCAATACTTGATGAGTTCAAAGTCTTAGTTTCGGTCAGACATTGGCAAACCAAATGATAGAATTAAATGTCTGCCGACCAAAACAACAACAGTCATCCCTTATAGTCCTGATGTAACAGGACTTGTCTCTGATAAGATATCAAGATGGTTACATGATAAGTTAAATGTCTCTGTGAGATAAATATCAGCACACAGTTAGATCAATGAGGGAGTTCATTAGATAGATCAAAGATACTATATCAAAATGGTTACATGATTAGATGAATGTTACCATACAGTTAGATCAAAGTTAATAAATTGGTTGGTTTTCTTATCTATGAGGGCCTTAGAAAATGCACTCGTTCCAACTCAACGACGAAGTTCCAACCAAAGAAGATGAGCACAGTGCACTTACAATAAGTACATTTTAAATGTTGCAAGGGGCCACAATATATGGTCGGAGGTCAAATGGTAGGACAAGGAAATGTAGGCATATTATAAAAGCAAATGCTCAAGTGGCTGCAAAGGGGAGTTTATGGCAAAACAATATCAAACAGAAAAGGGATGTTTTGTTGCAAGCTCTCACTATTTAGGTATAATAAATTAATAATGGCTGGAGGAGATGTTCCCCCTTTATTTGAGAGTTTAAAGGCTGTATCCCCTGTTTTCTCTTCTTACTAGAGAGGTAAAAATAAAACAGAACCTGGAGTGGGACACGGAGAATTCTAAAGTCACATTCAGGAGTCCGAGAAGCTGGATATTCAACAGTACCCTGTCCGGAAAGCTTACAGAGAACGATACATTCACTACTATCAATGTTCCTCTTATAGTAAGTCTGCGAGCATCACAAGCTCCCATCCCCATCTCCTGATATGTTGGTAACTTGATAGGTGTACTCATTGATATGAATTTATGGATCAGTGGTAAAATACATAGCTGGCTATTTGAAGAGATATGCAATCAGTATAAAACTTTGTATCAGGATCTGGATAAGGCTAAGAATCTGACAGCTTTTACTTGACATATTGATTGATGTCTTAGGGACAACCTTCAAAAACTCAGGCAAGCTGCTTGACAAAAGTTGACAACGGTCGGTCGGCTATATTAGATTGTGAACTTGTGGACCAATCAAAGATGATAAATGCGGTCCAGCAACCATACATAAAATAGCCATAAACTTGTTCAGGTTCAGATATGTTCCCATCATCCATATAATATATATATCAGTGGTTGTACTTTCTCACACTGCCCTTCAGTATACTCCACAATTGATACACTTTTCAAAACCCCAAACATAGAAATAGGAAAGAATTTCGCAAAAAATTTAATCATGTCAATGGTATCGATCAATCATCATCATTCTCTAGGTACCAGTTAGTTTAAGCGCATAAACTATGTCGGGATAGCTGGTAGTAGCATTTCATTATCAACCAATTTCCCCGACAAGGTGGGAAAGTGTTGGTGGCGAAATTGTTTGAAAATGAAATGCTACTACCAGCTATCCCGACATAGTTTATGCGCTTAAACCAGGTACCAGTAAATTAGCTATAGCATTTTCCTTATTGGTGGTATTCTTCTGGTTTAAACTGAAAATGCCATCACCGATCATGCCATAGACTTTGTGCAACCCATCAAAGGACATTTAGCATAATCATGACTGTAGAATGCATTGTTCAAAACACCGGATATAGGTAATCTTGGCTTTCATTATAAATGTCCATTATATTCCAGACTAGCTGTAATAGTAATGCAAGGTTTAAAGTCAATGCCTAGGTTTAACGCCAATTCTGAAGATATCTTGTCTACCATTGACAAATTTATCAAATCCCTTCCATCCACAAAGTCGCCCAGTCGGGGTTCCCGGGCTTCAGCTCTCCTGTTAGTTAAATTCCCATGCGAGCCAGGCCGGCTTGCTTTCTAGTAACTCAAATATAAATCTTTTTAAACTCTGACAAAACTCTACGCCAGAGTGTAGATTGGTGGTATACCTGCTCTCAGCTTTCCTTGTATCATATTTTCGTTATTGTCGAGTTCATGGCACTTTCTGATTATTTGCAGGCTGTAGTGACGTTGATAGACTCAGTATCTGTCGGAGAAGAGATTATACAGATGGCTCTTAAGACTGGATTACTGAAGAACGAGCCGACATTCAAACGTCTTACTGTACACGATCTACTCTGGGGTACGTACATATAAGCCACACTGATGACATAATATACTATTGCATGTATATCTCGTGATCGATAGAGAGTGAACTAAGTCACTGAGCATGAGTACCATCACGAGGAATTTGGTGTGACTACCCGAGTTTAGTTTTACTAGTTAGGCTAAATTGACTCAAATGATCAGAGATACACATTATAATAGTGTATTCTCGATGTCAGTGTGGTACATATTAGCTCAAGGGCCACTCACACTGACATCAAGAATACACCATTAGCATGTGTATCTCTGATCGTTGGAGTCAATTTAGTATCAGTACCTAACATGTAACCTCCCCTATTCAATAAAATTGAACATGGGCCGTCATACCAAACTCCTTGTGATGGTACTCATGATCAGTGAATTATTTCATTCTCTATCGATCAGACATAATACACATGTGATAGTATTTCACATGATCAGTGTGAGGGGCACTCCCATTCTACTGGCGAGCCGTCATCAATTCTCGGGAAGCAATTCCTAATGCAGGCAATCTGATCATTCATACACTCAAAGTCTCTCTGTGTGCAACAAATTGGATCCAGAGAGTTCAATCTTGATTATATCGACACATAAATGTGCCAACTCCAAGCTTTATAAGCAGCCTCTAATGATATCAGATGTCTCACCCCCCCACATGAAACAATTGAGTTGTTTGAGATCAAATTGCTGCCTAGCACAGGGGGGGGGAGGGGATGATGGCCACGATCATGTTTTACCAGAGGAGACCTTGAAACAGCGCTTGGCATATGACATATAGCTGAAGACATGTGTGTTGTGCGTTGTGCGTTGTGTGTTGTGCGTTGTGCGTTGTGTGTTGTGTGTTGTGTAGTGGTATGCTCACTACTGTTTGTTGTATCTCTAATTGTGTTTGCATCAATATATTAAACTTGCTACTTCCAATCAGGGTCACTGATTTTGAAATGTCTGATGGACTTTGGATGTTACCACAGAGTAAGGATATATCCTTACTCTGTGATGTTACTATCTTAGAATAGCAATGTTAAGTTGAATGCTTGCCCGGACATGGAGCCACTCAAATGATTTCTCGCAGTAGCCCTAGATCAAGTTTGATCCATTTTTCCCTCCTTGAATTGCCCCCCTCTACTGACACTACACTGTCAGTAGAGGGGGGCAATTCAAGGAGGGAAAAATGGATCAAACTTGATCTAGGTAGCCCTGGACTTTGAATGGTACAGCTTCAAGAAACTGCAAATTGCAGAACAAAGAAATCTTCCGCAGCCCAACTCTAACAACCAATCAGATTGTACCATGCTGCATGATATTGCAACATGGACTAAGCATGACAATGTCAAGTTGAATGCTAGCTCAGACACAGAGCCTTTTTATGAGTTCTCAAAGCCTGTCTTGACAAGCCTTGTCTTGTGAGAGAGGGTGGGCAGGCCTTGTCTCACACTTTATTTCGGCAACAAAGTCTAAGATAAATATCTTGAAGGAAGCCCGCTATCATAACAGATGTTAGCCTGTCTTGACAAGGTTTGTTGTTGGGGGGGGGGGGGACAATGAAGCTTGTCAAGACAGGCTAAACAGATGTAAGATCTAACTATCAGTGTTTGCTAACCCTATGTATGACGTAAGTTTATTATACTTATTTGCAGGATATAAAGACACAATGATGACGGATATTGCAGCGCTACTAAAAATACTCAAAATAAAAGCACCTCCTGGGTTACCTCTGGATGGTAACTTTGGTTTCTTCTACAAGGTTAGTTTCTCACATCGATTTAGGTCAAGATAAATCCGATATGCCCGCATTTCTGGTCGTACAAACTCTAGTGGTAGACCTGTGGCTCAATGGGCAGCAACTCCACATGTAGGCAATTGGGTCATACTTGGCAACTGGAATGCAAGCAAACTGGATCAAACATGATCTAGGTCTTGCTTGCCATATATATATTTATATATAAGTCAGAAGTTTCGCGGTGTGCAACTAGTCACAACCTCTGGGCAAAACTTCTATAATTCCATGATATAATCAAAGTTGTCCTAAGCCTCCACTGTGCCTTACTTTATATGAGCACCAAATTGGCCAACCCTAAGCTATGTGGTCGAAGATATTCATTTCAAAAAATGTATGCAGCACTTACAGTACAACTGTAATTGGAAAATTTTGTCTCAGTTTAGCCATTATATACAATTGCAAGATCTTTCCACCGTGATGTTTTTGTATTTCTTTTCACCTTATTGTTCCAACCGACTCCTTGTCCTAACACCATCACCATACTAAATTAACAAATTCAAGCTCTTTTTTCCCATGGTTTCCTCACAGAAAAATGGTACAGATGATGGTTTGTACACAGTGAAGACGGGACAAGATGGACTCGATCAGTTCATGCAGATTACGGAATGGAATCATAACAAGTAAGATTATGTTAGGTCATCATCATACAGACCACGATTGTACAGACCGTAGAAGGAATAAATAATATAAGCTAGAGTTTAATTTAGCTAGTTGGGGTGGGTTTACGTTCCCTAGCACCAATTTGTTTGCTGGCTTATGTGGCAGTTTATATAAAAAGAAGAGGTGAGCAATTGCCAGCGAGCCAATATTTTCACTATTTCATACCTGTGTGACAAACTGCAAAAATTTTACTGCTCTAGTGTAAGCGAAAAACAAAACTGTAAATTTAAGATGTTTTACTGACAATGAGGACGCTGACTTATGTATATATTTATACCTGAATAGATAATACACTTACCAGGACAAATTTTACCCATTGGAATTATCACACTTGATGCTCACTCTTAACAATACTGGTATTGTGATTATGCAAAAGACTGTGATGAAATTTTTTGTCTATATACCCCTTGTTCACAAGACGAGACAAATTATATAAGATTGACAGCACTTTTAATTTTCGTTTAATCTAAGAGTGTAAAGTATTCACAGTTCACCATTTCACGCCATCAGGAAATGGTAAATTTCATAGCTAGCTCGCAGTTACATAACCCCATTACATCAAAGTAACATCCACCCTAGCATGATGGTGTTAATCATGTCCATGGTGTAAATGGTGGCAGCGAACATTGAGCATTCGCCAAACTGGCTAAAGTCAACTCTAGCTAATATTTACAACTCTGGGGTGATATTTTCACTAGAATAATAGCATCAGAGACCGTAGATGATTCATGGTCCCTGGTGGGACGCTGAACCATAGAGATTAATCATCAAATAGCACATATTATCTACCCTGAGTCCCACATTGAATGTAGCGCAATAATTGCGAAGTTACACGTTCATACAATGGTATGCCTTTTATTTATTTAGAACAGCGTTTGTGACCACATTTAGAAGTTGTCCCCTTTTTTACTGTAGTTCAATGAGAAGCAGTTGATAAAATCATTTTATTTTTGATTGCAGGTCTATACCATACTGGAAAACCAAATACTGCAACATGATCAATGGCACAGGTGCGTTAGCTAATCTGCACTCTCTACCTCTATACATTAAGCTATAAGTTTGCTACCGCGAGTCATTCAGCCATTGTCTAGTTTGTCTGACATTTTGTGAATTTACCCTTTGAATAAATTGAGCCAGTGAACTCGCCTGCAGTGAGAGTCGTTGCCCTGTGGCCTGTATGTGAAAAGATGCTGCAGGTTGAAGCATATATATAACCCATCTTGGGTATCTGGCCGGTCTAACCTAGCTCTCCTATTCCACTGGCTGTACTAATAAAAGTTCCCCAAACCTATGGAAAATACGGCGTGTGTAGCAACAGCTTTAGATGCTTCCATTGTTTAATATTTGCTTGCAGACGGTACCATGTATCATCCATTTATAAAGAAGACTGACACTCTCTCAATATTCTCCTCAGATCTCTGCAGGTAACGCTACGCTTATACTATCGATACTGACAGCGAGATTACGCTATTAACATGTGTACCTCTGATCGTTAGAGTCAATTCAGTAGCAGTACCTAACATGTAACCACCCCTGATTAATAAAATTGAACACGGGTCGTCACACCAAACTCCTTGTGATGGTACTCTTACTAAATGAATTAATTCACTCTCTATCGATCAGAGATATACATGCAATAGTATATCACGTGATCAGTGTATACTATCTCATCATCACATGTAAATCTATATTCAGTTTATTCATTGGCAACAACCCTATTTGTCACAACCATGAGAGAATGTTCTTAGTTTGGTTTAGGAATCCGGTCGGGTTGGAATTTGAAGGGATGGGGGTCATTCAATTGAAAACTGCCAAAATTACTATTTGATCGTTCATTGAAGAGTGACTGATGGATACCTACCAAAGTTCTCGATCCTAAATTGCTCACCGTTTGAATTTGCTACATACCTTCTAAGGACGAGTGGAAATACTGATTTTGCCTAACTGGAAGACCTAAAGAGTCAGTATTTTTAGTACAGTGATAGCGATACGTTGGCTCAAAAAGCCCCGTTCACACTAATTGAAAGACTGACTGGTTATCAAGCCTGCTCTTCAGCAAACAACCATTGAAAATGTCAGGTTTTATGGTCATCTGCAGTCTACTTCATCACAAGTTAAATCAATATTGAGATAAGCTCGTAGAAATGTTCTCTTGGAACGGAATGGATTCATAACTATTATCAACCGGTCATGATCTGGCTATATCAGTGTAATGCATGAAATGATAGCTAAAATTCATTGTCATGAGATAAATTCGTAGTCAATTCAATCAAAGAAGCGACAGGTTTAGTTTATAAAATTCTGAACAACTAGTTCTGATCCGGATCAAGTTTGATCTAATAAACCTGCACTCGGAGTTGCTCCCCTTAGCTAGTTGAACAGGGATAACTCCAAATGCGGGAAAATTGGAACAAACCTTGTCTAATTCCCAACGTGCCCACAGACATAATTACTGCTTTGCACGGCTTTATATCATCTTACTTTATATTATAGTCAGTGTTGTCTATTACTGCGTTACTCACATTGTAGATCTATAGATGTTGTGTATGAGTCTATGCATTATTTAGAGGACGTACCCCAGTATAGATACAAACCCCCTTCCACACTGTTCGGTTACCCACCCGATAACGATAATAATGCATGTTACTGTGTCGGACAGAAGTGTCCACATGCTGGTAGGTGCTTTATATTGCTTCTAATATTTATATTTAATCATGAGATAAATGTTGCCTAGATCAAATTTGCTTCTTCTACTATTTTTATCAATGAGCAGCTCCTTGTTTTAATATGATCATGATGAACTTTGCCTAGATCAAGCTTGGATCCAATTTACCTGCATTCGAGTCATGATACTGGTGAGCCTTGCGTGGGAGGAGGGCAACTCCGAATGCAGGCAAACTGAATCATGCTTGATCCAAGGAGTTAAACTCCTTGCTTGATCTAAACGTTGCCCTTTGTGTGTGCCTGCCTTACATATTGATTTGATCGTCGTTTAACTTCCTGCGGCTGATTGATGCGATAGAGTGGCTTCAATCCAAGCTACATGTGAAAACCTATGTTGAAAGCCCAACAGGAAAGCTGTTTTTTTATTTGTTTGACTTATGATCCTTTTCACCAAGTATGAGGTTTACCCATAGGCTTAATTCTATTTCCCAACTTATTAAAAAAAGGAAAATTTCAAATATCAAGCCTCAATTTAGTAGCATTATCACAGCAGGAGGGTGGATGGTTTATCATACCCTCCTTGACAACAGGTCACCCATGAGCAAAATCAAAGCGAGACCTCTATGATAAAGCTACTCTTTAGATTTCTATTAGGTCAATGAAACCAAGGAAAAACTGTTACCTCTTGGTGAAACTTGGGAAATCAATACACTGCATGTCATAACAATGATTGCAACTAAATATATGATAGATTTTCTGGCTGTCATTGTAGGTGTACTGAACATAAGTGCCTGTCAAAGCGGGGCACCTGTTTTTGTGTCACAGCCACATTTTCTTAATGGAGACTTCTATAAGGATACAGTCATTGGTATGAGTCCGAATGAGTCCATACACAATACATTCATTGATGTGGAGCCGGTAAGTTGTGCTGTTAGCATCCGTGAGAAATGAAATGTCAAAGGTAGATTGATTGACTGAATGGTTGTATTGCTATCACTTACTATAGAAGTTGTGAGAAAAGGCACAGTTTGTTCACACTTACATTTAGTATGTATTTCTGATCGTTAGTGCCAATTTATTGTTAATACCGAACATGATACGTCCTTAATTTTCAAAATCTACCTGGGATTATAAAAACCAAGATCCTTCTGAAGATTTTTTAGGCTACAGGAATTAATCCTTTAGATATTTATATAATATGGTATATATATATAGTATAATATATAATACACATTGAGAGCATATCATGTGAACAGTGATCAGTTTGGTAGGACCAGCGATGTGTGCAATTCTTATCCCAAATTACTGGCCAGCTACTTTGAGATCTTTCAACAAATCCAAACAAATATAGGATATCAAAGTTGTCACTCATTATGAATATTTCCAAATAAAATCTTGGAAAATCAGCAAGGAGGAACAGAAATGTCACTCCCTGTAATTAGTGAAACCAAAGACCAAAACATCCAGAGGCCATCCCTGAAGAAATTAAAATGTGATATTTCACAACAATTTCATAAGTAAAACTAACATCGCTAACGAACATTGTGCATAACTCTATCTCAGGATAACAGAGAGACGTAGCAATTTTCAGTCAATCTTATGGGAAAGGCGTACCTAACGGCAGGAATACTTCATAGCATTTTAAGTTTGGCTTTTTTTGCTACATGAAAATTTGCTTGTTATTAATTCCACTCAAATTTAGATTTGGGAAAATTTCTCAATAAAAGCTCATATGTCACCAATCACTAGCATTTAAACTGTGAATTCAACTATAAGAAGTTAATACTAACCCTATAGGTGTTTAGTTTTCGGGCGGCATTTAGGATTCCCTTTTCGGTTTTTGCCTAAGCAGCGAAATTCTATGATAGCGGAAATTACTTCCTAAGCAATAAACACCACTCAGTTTCATAAACAATGTACAATTATACAGGAATAAACCTCACCTAAGCATGCAAGGCGGTGTGGTGTATTGGTCTAAGTGTCTGCCTTGCAATCAGATGGAGTTTTATGCCCTGGGTTCGGATCCCAGCTCGGACATTTTTTTTGGATTTTCGCTAGTAAGCCTACTAGTGAATTAAAATTAAATTAAACTCACTCACCATAGTAGCGAAATTAAACTCTAGCTAAATTAAACTCCTATAGGGTAGCTGCGCCGCATAGTGACGATATTCAAAGTTGTATCTGATTTAGTAAAACTAGATATTATTGGTATATGCCTCACCAGCTATGTACCCAAAACACTTCGACACATGTTGAATACCAGCGTATAACATCAGCCGTGACCCTGAGATCAAAATTTGCAATGAAGTTAACTATTGTAAAACTTTCTGAACAAAGTTTTTAATTAACTCTGCTAGGGCCTCAACCACACAATGAAATAGCAATTTTGAAAGATAAACTTTTGCAAAGATTTTAATAAGATTCAGGGTGCCTCAAAACTTCACGTCAAATCCACAACAGTCTGTGAAATTTTTGTTCCTTTGTATATAGCATCAACAGTTTAGTGTTTAGCTTTAGGCTATGTGTGTATGTTTTATTGTAACAGAATCTATTATCATTTCAGACAACAGGTATAGTCATGAAAGGTGCTAAAAGATTACAGATGAATCTAGCTATCACTCCGAATCCTTATATACAGTAAGTCAATTAAACAAAATCCTCCCTAGGTTTTTTTTTTCTTATTTCTCATTCTGCTAAATAACGGATATAAAAGAATGTGTGTAATGGGAAGAAAAAGAATCTATAAAACCTAGGGACCAGCTAGATAGTCCAGAGACGAGAGAGATTGCTGTCCCACTTTCCTACCTAAAGGCACCAGGACGTATTAAGTAGCTGCTGTATTGTAGGGGAGTGGCTGCCCCTCACAGTCCACTGTGTTTTCGGCCAAGTCGCAAGCGCTGAATGGAATCATGGCTTTAGCAACTGGTTGGGGAGAGTAAGTAATTAGTTTAAAGGTCGGCTAGAGTAAATGACAAGCTGCTTCTGCGCACACAGAGCCTCACTGCATCACTATTTTTGAACTGTCTATCAGAAATTTTCTAATAATGAAAAGTACATTAAAACCAATAGAACTGTTACTCCTTGTTAAAACAAACAAAATAACCAGTGACAGTCAAATAATGAGTTTGCATCAGCAGACACTGCTGAGGAACAATCACATGATTTTGCAATCCCGTGTCATCCGGCGCACTACCAACTGAGCTCACCCTGATCTCAAATAGCTCCTTCTAAAGCCTTAAAATCGTGTCACCCAAGATGCCATCTTCTATATAAAAGTAGGATTTTCATATTATTAGGCAAAAGCCGACCTGTTCCACTGTAATAAAATTGGTTATTAATAATCAATGTAAAATCCCATACCAGTTGAGAGCTACTGAGTATGGGATTTTATACTGATTGTTAATTATCAATTTTATTACAGTGGAACAGGTCGCGCTTTTTCATATTGATATCATCATCAAAATATCAATGTTATTATAAGCCCAGCGCCATAATTGATCAATATAACCAGTACTTGTCTCCCCTGTAATTGTTACATTGGTGAGAAAAGTTGGATCATTAGCCGAAGGAAACACCGAAACATGCGATTACAGCTATTTGGCAAAATCTCTATCAAATTAAGTCCTCAAATTCTCATTCTACACCTGTGAGTCCTTTGTGACTGCTTTCAACACTGATCGGAGCTACCAAATAAATTCATTGGATCCTAATCGTTAAGTATGGGATGGTTTGATTTTGAGTGACTTATTGTAGTAGTCAAGACTGCGTTAATGCAGAATTTTTGAGAGTTGGCCGTACCTATATAACGGCCAGCTGAACTAATATGTAACAAAGCACCTAGCATGAAATTTGCTGGCTATGTGTTGATTAGCTTGCAGTCTGCACTTACAAAATGGCAGACAGTTTGGGACCTGTCTCTTTTCTCAAAACCTTCCAAGGTGGCTGGTAGTGACATTCCACAGCCAGTCAGTCGGATGTGGTTGATGATTGAATGCCGATACTAATAACATGGGCAGATTACAAGTACTTGAACTGATAAAACCATACTGACAGACAGTGCCCTGTATAAGACGTGTGCCCTGTATAACACAGGTGCCATGTATGAGGCAAGTACCCTGTATAAGAAAAGTGCCCTGTATAAGACAGGTGCCCTTTATAAGACAGGTGCCCTGTTTAAGACAGGTGCCCAGTATAACACAGGTGCCTTGTATAGGTTTGGTACTTGTCTGTCAGAGTTGGATCCACCATGGACATATTCGCCATATTTAGGTTCGAGGTGTGATGCATGCCACATGCAGCAAATCTTTCAACAAACCATATACATTGATTGATATTGGGTCATGCATAAAAAATACATTTATTTTTTTGTTATTACAGATATTTTAGCTATTGGTTCCATTGCTCAAGCTGTGCTTCGGTTAGTCTTTTTATTTCTATGCCTGTTTATTTCCTCCTTTTTCAGAGAGTTGAATCAGATACCTGACATGCTGTTCCCACTGTTATGGTTGGAGGAGTCGGCTCAAATCAATGATAAAGGAATGAAAACCTTCAAGGTCAGTTTGCTCAGCAATATGGAAATGAACAACTCCAAATTCTCTTTATCCTTGTGTCATTTATGGAAACCACTCATGTCGTGCTAACCTGAAAAGAGCTACCTGTATTGACAATACCCTAGATGGCCAAAGTATTTGCAGGGAGAGGGAGGGAATCTCTGTTTGACTTGAAGTGGTGAATTTGATGTTAGCTCATTCATACTTGCCTAACCACAGTATTTCATATAAACTCCATCCCGAGGTTGTTGTGAAAATCGGTGCTAGCAAACATTAAGTCACTTCCAAACTAGCCTTATTAAACTCTAGCTAACATTAATTCCTCCACAGTTACATCATGCTCAAATTTACATAAATAACATTTCCAATGGTCTTATTTTTTATCCCTATTTTCCCATATGTAGATGTGACATCAATTTGAGCGCCAATCAATACATGGGAATAGCATTAAGGTCAATTTCTGTTGGCATTTGTTCAGTTTCTTCACTCAAATTGGGGAACCACATTTGTGGCAGTGTAGATGAATTGATAGCGCGCTTAGTGACAATGACCTCTATGTAGGAGGCCCTGGTTAAATCCCGCCACGCCAGTTCATTTTTGATGTTTTATCATCTTGGAAATTGTAAGCCTTCTTCATTCGACTCGGGAGTAGACCACTCATTTCAAGCACGGGACCATAGTATATGTCTCTCTCATTTGGTCGAGCACTTAATTTTGTAAAATACAAACAATCTGGCACGCTTAGTTAGGGGTTTGTGTCAATTGGCAGCTGTGGGATTAAGTCTCAAAGAGTGCTTTTGAATTATCATGGAGAACTTTCTGATATTTAATCTGAAAATGATTATCATTGTTTGAAAATTAATTAGTTTGGGGATGAGCTTTATCACATCCACCCTCTCTGTTGTTTTGTTGTTCAAGTTGTGAAAACAAAAGAAAAATTTACTCTACCAACAAATTCAGGGTGTCATAAAATAACATTAGATGCATTAATTCATTGTGACATGTTTACTATTATGATGGCTGTAAGCTTTGATGCCCCAATTTACCGATAGACAGAGGGTCTCCTAGATTTAGAGTGGATTACATAATTGATTACCGTAGACTTAATAATAAACCTAGACATCTACTTCCGAAGTCGTAACATGCCTCACTTTAGCTGTGTGCAGTGTCTATGTGAATGTCTATGTGAATGCTAGATTATATCAAATTTGTAAGATTTATTCTAAGACAAGATTTTATCTAGTAGCGGAATGGTGCCAATTTGTCAAGGAAATGCTACTAAAACAACTCAACAGCAAGAAATTATGTTAAAATAACCTGCTCTTTCTATGAAAATCTTAGTTGTCCCTCTCTCTTGTATGTATCGTTGACTGAATATGATAGATAATCAAACAAAAATAATTTTAGAATCACCTCATATGTCTATCTCACAAAACGCTGATTTATGGTTGCTCGAAATGGTAGATCATATGAACATAAATCTGATGGAAAAATCTGATAGAGGAATCTGTCAGAAAAATATGAAGTGTGAGTGTAGCTTTAGCTAGAGCTTAGCTGGTTTTGTGGCGACCCAATATCGGCGAGGACCAATTTTCACTAACTAATATGGGAGTTTGTACAAAGTATTGACATTGAGGAAATTTTAGCTAGCTATAAATTTCGATGTCTCAAGCCTTCGCAAAGCAATGATTAATAATCAGGTGTCTTATCACTCGCGCATCCCAAAGAATGGGTGGCGAAATATTAGTGCCTTAGGGGCTAGGCCGCAATGTCTGCGTCAGTTTGCTCTCTGATTACAGGCAGGTCGGAGCACACCTGGGGACAAACAACACCCAAGTAGTCGATGGACTGCAGTGAGATTCGAATCCGCAACCTTCAGCATTTGCATGCTAAAGGAACCACCCACCACCCAACCTCCCACTCCACCCACGAATAGTCCACCTCTCGGGTATCTGCTTTCTTGCTTATTGCTTTACTAAATTTTCTGTTTTTTTCGTTTCAGGATGAATTTTTCAACATACAGAAGACTGTGACCATGGTCTCATTTCTACTCATAGCTATTGGTGCTGTTGTCGATCTCTTCACCATAATATATATCATTACGAAGTGGAGGCAATCCCGCAAGCCTAAGGTATGGTCAATAGCTAAAGCTCTGCCCAGGTTGCTGATGGTGGCAAACCATTAAATTAACCACAGGGTGTGAGCTCTTGAACAAAATTTTGGATATCAAGCTCAAGTTTTTTTTATAAACAATCTGCATCATTTCTTCCAAATGTGCCAGACCAAGCAAAACAATAAAAAATGAAAGAAGAATATACGAGACATATACGGCTCGGCTAAATACACAGATCACAATAAAAGATTGTCTTAGACATGTTTGTTGTCTGAATGCCTTCAAATTGTTGAAATTGTTGAGATGTCTGTGTTATAGCCACATCATCAAACTCACGAAGCTCCTCCTGTACATTACAAAGTACCGGTAAGACTCGGCTGATGGATCAAACTCCTCCGCATTCAGATTCACTACTGTGTTTCCATGCGTCCAATCGGGGACATCGAATAAGTTGTCGACTCCCGATTCGAATGAATGCTTACAATTTCCATGATGATTTGACCCGGGGGTTTGAACACCCCGGCCTCCTACCTTACAGTATTTGATGTTTCCCTTCATCCATCGCTGCTTCAACGCAACAAGCATTCCCCAAACCGAAAGAGTGAACATGAACTGATGCGAACACAAAAACTCAACCAAACAAAAGTTGACCCAATGCTATTTCCATTATTTGATAACACCCAAAATCGACATGGCGTCGATCTATCAAAACCTAGTGATTATCCAAGATTATGAACATTATGCCCAAGTTTTAGCGCTTACACTCTGCCCTGTTTCTGGTAGTGAAACTCCGTAATAAACCACAGCGCAATCAAGGGGGTTATGAGGTGGTTGATTATGGTATCTCAGGCAGTGTATGAGCGCTTACACGAAACAAGCCCCCCCCCCTCCCCCTTGATCAATTTTTATACAATATGCCTCAAGTGATGACCCAGCAAAAATTCCCTGTGGCGGAAAACCTTGGAAAATTCCAATATCGAGGGTGTAGCAAGATAGTTTTAATGCAGATTTTCTGTATGAATCTATGCACAGTTATCATTATTATAAGACAATCACTACAACTATGTAATAACTAAGGAAAAGAAAAGGAGGTTGCTCAGTTGGTTAGAACACCGTTGGCCCCAAGGTGTGCTCCGACCTGCCTGCAAACAGAATGCAACCTGCAGCAGATCTTGCGGCCTAGCCCCTAAGGCAACTAATATTTCGCCGCCCATGGTCCCAGATGTGGCATGTGATGATAAGACACCTGATTTTAATCAAACATTCAATTATTATTGTAACTGCTATATTTTAATGTTCTCACCATGATTCATACACAAGATTTTGATTGATTGTAGAATGGAGAGAAAACTCCTCTGCTGGACGGAAAACAGCAACCAGCAGCCGTGAGAGATGAGGATAAAGATTGGAGCAATATGATGTCTAACCAGCAATCAACATAAATCATTCCTTCCTACCCAGTCAGCCGTAGCATTGTGTCATATTCACGTATACACCAACCACTATTCTATCGACATTCAATCAACAATATCCTTGGGGAGTAAATGTTATCTAGTGCTTCGTCAAGCTAGTTTGGGGGTGTCTTAATGTTGGCTAGGTGGTAAGAGAAGAGCTTGCATTAAGTAAGGAGAGTGAGTAAATGTTAGCTATGCGTAAATTTCACTGCTTCAAGCATGCTTGCAAAAAGGCGATTTTGTCCTCCTGCCAATACTTCACTCCTCTTGGTAATATCGATATCATATTATTTTTGATATACTTCAGTCATATACAATAAC
Organism: Membranipora membranacea; assembly: GCA_914767715.1. Lineage (NCBI taxonomy): Eukaryota > Metazoa > Bryozoa > Gymnolaemata > Cheilostomatida > Membraniporidae > Membranipora > Membranipora membranacea. The sequence goes on along the minus strand of OU612069.1, from coordinate 13,539,368 downwards.
TCTAGGCCTACTTTTTAAAATCAACACCTTTGTTATGTATGCATAGATTTTCACCAATGATCAAAACTCATGCATTTGCTATTGTAAAGATGCCAGTTGAATTTTAATTATTTTCTAAATTTGTTGACCTATCATTAAATTTGTGTTGATAAACCTGTGCATGATAACAAACAATTTCAAGGATGCCATGAATTATCAGAGCGTCTTCTATACAAATCCAACATTTGCAAACAAAAACTGTTTCTATAGTTCTGACAATAATTTTTTTCGGAAGTTCATATCAACTGTAAACCAAAGTCCACAGTTGATATTTTATATTTTCTAAATCAATTCATGATCACATATTTTTATATTCCGTATTTACTCATTTAAAAAACCAGTCATTCAGTATGTTTGAATTTAAATCAAGAACCAATTTATAGTCATAACTTGCTGTTACTAAATACTTGCTCATATCCCGTTTGGTCTCATTTTAACCATTTTCAGACTCTTTTATTTTGTGCTTCCAAACAAAATTTGATCGACTATTAATCCATATTCTATGCTATTTTTTATGGACTTATGCTACGCATGTCGATGGCGGAAGATAAATTGTGCTCAAGGGCCACGGCTCATTATTTCTATACCTTTCTCAAATTCAATAAAATGAATTAAAAATTCAAGAAAGCCGTCTCTAACATTTATACATGATTTATCAGCAGGCTATGAGTAATCTGGTTGGTATTCAAAGGTCAAAATGGATGGAAGGATGAAAGATATGACCTATTATCATTTATCATTTTTGCTATTTTTTTGTGATTCTAGCCTGGAAATGGCATTTAATAATGATGTAAACCTTGCTATGGCTTCCAGAGTTATTTGATTATTAACCCTTATCTCAACAAAATTTGGGCTACTTGGATCATCGCTTAATTAATAGTATAATAATAAATAATTATAAAACAACAGTGTTGTTGTCTCGGGATGACTAATCCAGAATTCGAAATTGAATTTATGGTTGGAATTGCACTGTGACCCAAGGCTTGTAATAATAAAGTGATTTACCTATTGTATCAATAGTATTATCAGATAATATTATTGTAAACTACAAAAATGGCATTTTCTCAGAGTAAACAAAACTAATGCTCAGTTTATACATCAAATTAACTCACCCGAATTAGGGTTAATTAAGGGTCTAATTTGGGTGCACTAAATGTCTAATTCGAGTGTCAGGTGACCACTCGTATATTCGACAGTGAGTGATGAATATTCGACCACAAATTGACAGTTAATACGAGACCATGTACACTGTCGAATTATTCAGCTTTATTAAAATGACCGTTCATGAGTATCCTCTAGGATTTGTCATTTAATCTATCACCGATTCAAAGTGCCAAATTAGCACCTGAATTAAATTTGTGACGCCGAATTAAGCCATGAATTAAGCAATTCGGGTTGTAATTCAGTCAGCATTTTGGCAAATTCGGGTGACTCGAATAATGGGGCATTTTGAAAGAATGAAGTTAATTTGGGTCTTAATTTGATGTATAAACTGGGCATAACTCAGAAAGGCAGAAGCTTTCTGCTATCACCTAATTACAAAGCTTTGTAAAAGCTTGTAATAGCAATGACTTTATCTATAATCTTTGGTAATAGTGCCATTGATATTGCTGTAGCCCTATTTATGCTATTTGTTGGAGTGGCTCCAATCTTCTATTCTTCTGTATAGACATTTGGCTATCATTCAGGCGAGACAGGCTAGGCTTGCTAGACTGTATTCATTCATTCTGTGACAGGCAAGCTTTCACCAAGGCTCTGGAAGGATTAATTACAAAGCCTGCAAAAGTGCAGTGATTCATTGTGTGCCAGGGAGAGTGTGTATTTTATTCATTCTGCGACCAGCAAGCTTGGTGCAAGCATGTCTTGAGTGGACTATATTACATTTGTATTAGGCAGTGGTATCAAGAAGCTGAATATGCTGAGACTAAAGTTGAATGCTAACCACTATGTAAAGGTGAGTGACTATTTTGAGATAGAAATTTAAGAGTTGAGTGATGCAAATTTACTGAGATTTGCCAGTTAAATGAGACATTTGCACAAAAAACAAAGTTTGTATGTGGCTTTATTCGACTGGTAACCAAGAATCTTGAAAATACCACTCTCTTCTGTGATGAGAACAAAGATTTGGAAATTGTTAAAAGTATGATTGCAAGGATATAAGACCAAGGAGTCCATGGTTTAGACAGTTATGATGGTAATAAGTTGGTTTCATTTCAAAGGTAGTAGTGTGAGGGGCGAAAACCACGACCCTCGTATTGAATGTTAATTACAAGAGTAATAGGTTCCGTCCTGTACACTTCTTGTGTTTGCTATATGAACGTATGATTCAAGTACTAATACTATAATATTTGTTTTTGGTGATTTAACACAAGGTGAATTTTGGTTCTCTAGGGGCGGAATTTTGGTTCTCTGAGGGGCGAAAACACACGACCCTCGTATTGAATATTAATTACAAGAGTAATGGGTCCCGTCCTGCACACTTCTTGTGTTTGTCATATAAATTTAAAATCCAAATATTAATACTATAATTATCACTTTGATTGGTTCGACACAAGGTAAATTTTGATTCTATAATGTGTAATGGTTAGCACTCCTAACAAAGGTCTTGAATGCCACCTTGGTTAATTGTAACTTGATTAATCTTGTTTGGTTTACAGATCTAATTAATATTTACCTTTGATGTTATCTATTTTAAAAGAATATATATCACAACTAGCCGGTGCACAAACTACAAGGTCATTAATTTAGGAACGTTGTATGCAAGTAGTTTAAAAAATATTACCTCTCCTGGATTTGCCTGGTGCCTGCTCATCAAGTTGATTGTATTTATATACTGAGCCTTTAGACTTCTCTGTAAAGAAAACAATTGGCTTTACAAGGTGTCACTAATAAATTCAAATTATCCACAGCTGGTCACCATTTACCAATGAATTTTAACAAAGGCTATACCAGTTAATACTTAGCATTCAGCACTGTAGGTAATACCATTAATTGAGCTATTATTTATTTACAAGCCAGTTCATTCTAGTCAAGTGAGTTGGAACAGTTAGTTCACTCATTTTTAGAGAGAGTTTACCAAGTGGGTTAACAGGTGAGTGAGTCCAAGATAAAATTCAACGATTTTATTTGATTCTAGTATATGTTTGAGACATTACACATATTATAACTGGTGAGGATTGTAGCATATTATTTGTGTTTTGCTTTCTTTATATCTTGTAATACTTACATATTCTTGTGCTGCGTTCTCTAGTCGATCTCGCAGCGCCTCGTTCTCCGTGTCAAGCCTTATCTGTATGGCTTCTAAGAATTCTATAGTTGTTCTTTCTGCTTCCAGCTCTCGTGCACGGGTACCTAAAAAAAATTGACAAGGCAATATGGTTAATAATTATTTATTTGTTTTCTCTTCTATTTAGATCCTGTTTATGATGGATTGTGCTCATAATTGCTTTTGCTTCCAAGGAATGCCTACTCATTGTCTAAATACTTCATCTGGAATAATTTTGGATAATACTGTGCCACAGATCCTACTAAGTCTTACTGGAACGACAAACATGATTTTACATGCCTCTGGTGGCTGGCTCCGGCAACTATTGGAATATTATTTCTACTAGTTATTGCCGTCAGTATATGTATCCAAAAAAGGCGTGCGACACCTCATTCCGCACTGGTGACTTTAAAAAAAATAAGGTGAGTTAACATAATACTAAAAAAAAATGCTTACGCAAAGCATCGGGATATTTGCTCTACAGACTGGGCATCTTGAACCACACTCGTTATGGATAATATTATCCATGAAACAGAAGTGAAGTTTATGTTGACACTCAAGAGTCACCATGTTGGCAGGGGAGTCTTCAAGGCAGATAGCACAATTATCCATGATGATTGAAGAACTTAGTTGGAATAGTAGAAGTAACTTTAGTTGTAAGTTTAGCTGCTGTTTCGATGTGAAGTTTACTGTAATATCAGAAGTTGTGGGACGAAGTTAGTGTCAACTCCTCAATTTATGCGTTCTTCTCTTCGGTTTATGATGCCTGTCAAAGATATACACCCACAAAGACCAAATTTAAATGAGGAGATGTCCTCTTACATCGATCACAACTGTTTATTACTGGATATAATATAATATAATAAAAAGAATAGGAAGGAAATATTATTGTAACGGCAGGGAATGCAGAAGCTTGTCAAGCCAGCGTGATGTATGCCAGTTTCCCACTTATACCAATTAAGTTATTATTCTTCAACTCAAAATTATTTTATTTTTTAATATTTATTTCTGTTTTGAACCCAACAATTAGCATCATTAATATTATGTTGGGAGTAGTTGACTAATGGAGCCCGTTGAGATAACTACCGCAAGTATAGTATAACAGCAGATATCATGCATGGAGTTAACTCCTTGTTTCATGTAACATGGATTGGGACACGCACGGGTTTTACGTCCATTTCATCAAAATCTTTGAGGTATAAAAACATGAGTTAGGGCTGATCATAAGAGACATGTGGTTGGAAAGTTTCAAGTTTTTTACATACACAGAGAAATGGTTTATGTCAGAACAGAAATGATTAATACTTTCTATGTACATTATATGTTTATCCTAACTCCAGAGTGCACATGTAATAAAATGTGCATACTAATAACTAAGAAAAAAAAAAAAAATTGAAATGAATTGAATTGAATGAACTATTAAACGTACCTTGCTCTACAATAGCCCTGCAATTAGGGCATTTTGGGAGGGTTTGATGGTTGCCCTCTAGGTAGGGCGCACAATGGCGGGTCCAACACGGCAGACAAAATGTATGTTGGCATGGGATAGAAAGGAAGCAGTTAACCTCCTCCATACAGATTGAGCAGTACATAATAAATTAAAAAGAATAAATAAACATGAGCAATGGAATTGATTTAAATGAACACCAATTTGACATTTTAAAGAAATAGTTAGTGTAGATATTAAACCACCAATATGATGTGATGATTGCATTATTGAAGGCGTCTGTACTGTACCAAGATTTGTAGCCTCATTTCGATATCAATATTTAAAACATACTAAGATAGCTATGTAACAGTGTAAGACTTTCAAAATAAAAATTAATATTACCATAAACTTATAAAACAAGGTGTTTATTTGAAGCAACATAGTATTACCAATAACGACAACAAATATTCCTTTATTTCTAAGAAGAAAAGTCTGGTTGATTGAAAGTCAGCTTTCTCAGGCATCAAATTGAAGAGATTTATCGTAAATCATAAAGGTATTGTAGTAGCTGGAATCTAAAATTAAGAGAATCTAAAAATAATATCATGCATTAATAAAAGTATTGTAGTAGCTAGAATCTAAAATTTTGAAAATGGTAAACCTATAATATATATAAATTCAAAAATGTTCGTTATCAAATATTTCCATCATCGCAGGTGTGTGATTGTATTAGTTGTATCGTGGGGTAGTGGTGTAGTAGTGTATGGTGTATCGTATTCAGTCTAGGCTCTCTATGTTGTCATCGTCTCTATCATCTCTCTTACGTTTCTAGATTAAAAAATATACATATCCTCATTACCATGTAGAACAACAAAAAATCATATTTTGTTCATGGGGTTATGATTGCAATTTTTTTTCTTGCCATCAGTTCTACTTATGGTGTTGATACCCTTTCGCATACTTACAGTTATCAGGAGATCATTTTTTTTTACTGTCCTGGTAGTTTGCAAAGGCAATCAACTCTTCAAATTTTATGAGAAATTGAGATTGCCATATTTATTTTCTATGGAGGCTCAAAGACTGAGCTGAGGAGGACTAAACTGTAACAAGGTTCCATACAGCCATTTTTTTTCAAAATGAAAGCGGTTGAAACTAGCCAGTCATGGATATTTCCTCAGATATCATATGGGATGTGAAGTCTTGCTACCCTGGAAACATCTTAGATCTTGTCGGATTTCAGTTGAAAACAAAACGTCAACTTTTAGAAAGCAATAGAGGGTATGCCCACAGATTGACATCGTTTTGATGTTATGATTTTGATGGCCATTTTTTTTTATCATAGCAGGCAGACTGGGCTTTGCAATGCAGTTTATTTTTTTTCCCAGTTCAATTCGTTCTTAAAAATGAATAGCCCTATGACTGAAGGCAGGCTACCCATTGGTTTTTGTTTTTTTAACCTTGAATCAGATTTATAAAAACACATTTGGCAACACAAGAAGTGTGTTCCCCAGAGGCACCAGTTGTTTAAATAGTCACAGCAGATATTGATGTTATTCTATCTTAGGAGCCTGATTAAATGTCCACATTATTGCATCATTTTCTTAGTGTCTTTGTGTCTAGCTACTTTTCAAAGGAGTTCTCAAACATTTCACCAAATTATTTTGCTACCCAAGTTGCGGCATTCCCGCTAGTTATTTTCAAGACAGTGATCTTACACCAGCTTAGCTTCTGTTCTCCAAAGTTGTGGCATTGCTTGATCTTTTCAGTTGTGATCCTTTCACATTCCCAATTTAGTTGGCTGGTGTCTGCTCATCAGATTTATTGTTCTTAGGTACTGCGCCTTTAGTCTTCGCTGCAACAAAAATAATTAATGTTACAAGGTGTCACTAAGTAATATTTCATTGATCAAAATAGTAGGTAATAGTTATTAGTCCCATCTCTGTTGATCTGCAGCTGGACATAAAACCAGTTGTATTTCTAAAATCTGGGGTATTCATTCATTGAAAATTTAATCTGGTACTTAAAAACCTCACTGTCCCGATGATATTCTCGTAATCTGGCAGTCCCAGCTAACCAAACCCTATGACTGGCACTGTGTTTGAACATTTTATTTTGCTTCTCACCTCGAAGTCAAGGTCTGCAGGTTGCTGAGGCCTTCTGCTAGCTTGTTCCCTATTCACAGCTGTAATGATATTTTCCTAATTAGGAAGTCCTGCATCCGGTAGCCCTCTCCGTCTCTGCTCAAGAATGAGTTCACTCACACTCGCACGAAGGTTTTTACGAGCTCTCTTCTTAGCCTATAACAGCACATCATCAGGATGCTATCTCTGATCAGATTAATAGTTCTCAAATATTGGTCTTTTAATGTTTTACATCATATACAGAGAAATGGTTAATGTCAGAACAGAAATGATTAATAATTTCTATGTGCAGTATATGTTTATCCTAACTCCAGAGTGCACATGTAATAAAAGTATATTTGACGCACAGAATTTCTGCACCTAAAATTTGGGATCAATAACATGGTAAGCAAAATTTTTACATTGGCGGTGGAATGCCCGATGTCAGAACTGACAGGATCTCTTTTGCGGATGGCCTCTGTTCTGCCTCGTACACAAGTACTTTTTGTATGTCTCCGACTTGCAGAGTCAGGAGCCTGATGGTAGCTGGTTGCTGTCTGTCTTTCAGCTTCCTAATCACACTGAAGGGTGGCTCAGGTAGTTTAATGGCCCCGGTAAATCCTCCAACCTGCTATGAAGGGCCCAGCATTAGTACATACTAAAAGAAAAAAAAAGAAATTATCGTGAGCAATGGAATGGAATTAAATGAAAACCGATTAGACACGTTGAAGAAATAGATAAAGTAGATATTTATCATAATTATCATAACTGGTTACAAGGGGTCACCCTCTTGAATTACTATAATGACTTTTTTAAAACAAAACAAACACACACAAAAAAAGATGGATTTATCAATATCATTGGTAATAGTAGTAGTTATGGTTATATTGCTGGACTGGCTCAGCACCAACCTGTATCCAGTACCATTTGGTAGCGTTGCCTACAAATAAGGGAAAGAATTTTTTTAAAACATATTATGTGGAATTATTAGTAAATCAGCCTCCAGCTAAATTTTTTTTGTCAGTCAGTGGTGGTGGTGGTCATTGATAAAGCTGCCATGTTAAATTCCGGTAGAAGCTATCACAGTTTAATGTCTGAGACGAGTTGTCGAGAAAGTGTTAGTAAATTGAGGAACATGAGAATAAATAAGAAAAATATAAAAAAATGAAATTAACTGAAATATTAAATGTACCTTGCTCTACCTCAGCCCTGCAATTAGGGCATTATGGTAGGTTCTAATGGTTGCCCTGTAGGTAGGGCGCACAATGGCAAGTCTAGCATGGCAGACAAAATGTATGTTGGCAGGGGAGTGTGATAAAACAGTTAACCTCATCCAAGCAGATTGAGCAGTACATAATAAATAAAAAAGTAGCAGAAGAGCAGTAAATACTGAAATAAGAAATAATGTATAATGTATAACAATGTAAGCAATGAACAACAATATATTATCTTAAAGATCTAGATAATTAACCACCACCATTATGATGTTATGTGAAGTTTGCATTATTGAAGACGTCTGTAATGTATGCTGTACCAAGGTTTGTATCCTAGTTTCGATATCACTATTCAAATCAATATACTGAAATAGCTGTGTACCAGTGTAAAACTATCAGAACAATAATTCAGTTCACAATATTGATAAAACAAGGTATTTATCTCAAGCAAGATAGTATTACCAATAAAGACAACAAATAATTTTTTTTCGAATCTCTAAACAAATAAATAAATTTTCATCAATTTGTTGAAGAAAATGCACAATTCACCCTGTATACAAACATAGCCAACCAACACATATATTCCTAGATTTGCAAGTACTGCAAAACAAACAAGAAACCCAATGGGTCAGCAGCAATGCTTCTAGTGTACACTGATGAATGATTGACTACAATTAGTATTTGTCATTCTTCCCGTCTCAATGATACAATGATAATATATCAAATTTGGAAAACCCCTTGTCTTACCAGATGTTTCTTCTTGTTAATTCTCTCCCTTGCGATCTCTCGTTCCGACGTGTGCCTTCTACTCTGTCTGATCCTCTTGTAGGACATTCTGGAGATGGTTATGCTGTCAGCTTTAGAGTAGCCTCTTGCCGTCATAGCATCAGTGAAGAGTAGGGCAACTCTTTGGTTGTTCTCTGACGTGAAGCATAGGCATAGTGATTATAATTATAGGTAGAAGTGATGCTGGGTTCGGTTTTGACTTGCTTCCAATACCATTTTGTCATGTTACTTTAAAAGAAGGAAAAGAATTTTTTTTCAAATAATAATTATGTTAAGTTATTCATAATCAGGTGTCCAGTTAAATTTTTTTATTGTCAGTCAATGGTTTGTATTGATAGACATTATCATTGATGAAGCTGCCACGTTAAATTACCAGTAGAAGCTATTACTGTTCGATCTCTGAGACATGTTGATGAGAAGGTCTAAGTAAATTGAGGTACAAAATAAGAAAAGAAATGCAATATTTAACATACCTTGCTCTACAACAGCTCTGCAATTTGGGCATGTTGGTAGGTTTTATATCCACTTTTATTGTCATTCTACATCATCTTTAGGAATGTTTTTCATGCAGTGACAGAACAAAAAAGAAAAAACAAGCGGAGAGAAAAAGAAAAAATACTCAAGTAACAAAAATTAATAGGATATAAAGTGCTTTGATAGTTGTTGTTTAAAATGAGTGAGTTTGGATGCTGAGCGTATCTGAATTGGTAAAGAATTGTAGTGATTTTTTGTCTTAATTGATCAGTGTGATAATGTAATAGGTATCTGTCTCTAAAAAAGGTTTTAGAGCTAGCTGGAATAAAGCCTTCCAAAAGAAAGTCAGGTGCAATCAAATGCAAAATTTGAAAACCAAAAATACAGGTGAAATGACCAGCAAGGAGAGAAAAAGGAATCAGACCAAAAGATGTATGTAAATCTCTTGTATGTATAAGACGATATGGGATGTGGTTGACATTTGCTATTAGGCGAAAAGCCCTCTTTTGGAGCAAGTATATTCTTTCAAGAATATATTGTGGTGATAGGTTGCCATATATGGTTTTGCTGCCGGCCCTGTAAATATGGTGCGCAATGCCGGGTCCAGCAAGGCAAACAGAATGTATGTGTACAGGTCAGTGTGAGTAAGGAAGTGACATCCTCCATCCAGATGGTGCGATACGTCATACTCAAATAAACAAAACAACAAAACAAAAATAAATTAACGTGAGCCAAGGAATAGAATTAAATGAACACCGATTTGACGTGTTAAAGAAATAGATAATGTAGATATTTAACCACCATTATGATGTGATGATTGCATTATTGAAGGCGTCTGTAAAATGTGTGTGCATGGGATGGTAAGGAAGCAGGTGACCTCCTCCATACAGATTGAGCAGTGCATACTAAAATAGAACAAAAATTAATTAATCTGAGTAATGGAACAGAATTAAATGAACACCAATTTGACATGTTAAAGAAAATAATAGATATTTACCCACCACCATTATGACACTCTAATAATGTTTTTCTCCAACGGAAGTCCAGTATCTAGTAGCCCACACCCTGCTGAATCTATTACTACCTTCGAATTCCATTTCAGCTATACACAGTGTACCTTCTGTGTTTTTCTTTATCTTTAGTTGTAGTGTGAACTGTAACCATGATACAATCATAATATTTTATCAAATTTGGAAAACCCCATGTCTTAACAGATGTTTCTTCTTGTTAATTTTCTCCCTTGCGATCTCTAGTTCCGTCATGTGCCTACTAATAAATAAGAAAAATAAAAAAAATTGAAATGAATTGGATGAACTATTACCTTGTACCTTGCTCTACAACAGCCCTGCAATTAGGGCATTTTGGGGGGGTTTTGCTGTCTGCCCTGTAGGTAGGGTGTACAACGGCGGGTCCAACACGACAGACAAAATGTGTGTGCATGGGATGGTAAGGAAGCAGGTGACCTCCTCCATACAGATTGAGCAGTGCATACTAAAATAGAACAAAAAATTAATTAATGTGAGTAATGGAAGGCGTTTGAAGGCCTCCCTTTCCTAGTTCTCCACCAAACTTGCCCAATCCCATCCACTTGATGAAAAAGAAGTGGGGTTACCATTGTCTACACCCACTTTAATGTGACTATAATTGTTGGGTACTGGAAGGAACAAGGAAGCCTTTTTTGTTATGCTATAATTTTTTATTATGGTCACACTATCTATACATGTTACAAATATATACAAATGAGTTATAGACAACCTATTTAGGTAATTGAAGATTAGTGCTGATTTTTGTTATCAATATTGCCTGCCATTAGATTAATCTATGCGTTTAAAAACATCTACTGCAAACTCAAAATCTGACCGAATGTGATACCACAACCTGCTGAATCTATTACTACTTTCAAATCAACGCAAATCAATGAGAGTTAGGTATATGAATAACAAATAACTGCTCTTCCGAATTTGAATGGCGTAAACAACTTAATCTGACATTTCATTTCAGCTATACACCCTTTACCTTCTAAGTTTATTAGTAAGCCTACCTAGTCTGTTATGCTTATTATTTAGTGTCTTGTAGCACCCAATTTTGTCAACCCTTTTATTTGTTTTTCATTTATCATAACACTCACTCACATAGCGGTAATACCAAACATTGACAATGATATTCACTAAGAAGTGCAGCAGTTGTATTGCCAATCACACATTCCTTTTATTATGAGTGTAAACAGTGATACTTGGAATGACCAATAAGATAGCTCAGAAATGTAAACAACAACTATACTTGGGGTCTTGGCTTGTATTGGCAAATCAGATGTAATAAAGTGATGTAGTAGGTGAACACAACTCATTCAACCTGTGCTATATCATTTTCAATGGTGATGCATTTAAGTCACTGAGTAACTTTATAATGGCAACAGCCCAAAAAAATTGTATAGTTATGGTAACATCAATTTTAAATAGACAAAGATGCCCAGATATATGTTTGGAGCCTAATATAAGGACCAGCACCAAAATGTGTTGATATTTTGAGCGGTCAATAGTTTATTGATAATAATACTATCTTCTACAACTACAATGATCTGAAAATGATCCTGGGCACTATAAAATTACTTATTAATAAAAATAAAACCGATTCCTGAGTGTTGTATTTATGTATTCAAGTATACAATGAGCATCAACACAGTGAGTGCCACTTTATTATACACTTGACACTGTGATCAGTTATAATTATCACCGTACAGGTGTATCATCATTTTTTTCTTTTGAGTTCAGTAAGAAATCAGAGTGGTAAGTGTCGTTATCTGTTGATTGTGTCATTTCAGCTATATACAGTGTACCGTCCTGGTTTTTTATCTTAAAGAGCAACCCGACAAAGGGGGTGCACGGGGATTAATCATAATTAGTATTTGCAATTGACAAGCAAAACGATTGGATAATGAGTGTAATGTCACGCCTAGTTATGCCTATTTGAGCCCAGTCCACGTTGCAATTGAGTTTTGCAGGAATTGAGCTTGCATGTTTCAAGTGTTTGTTCAAGTGGTGAAGTGGGTTATGCAAGAAATCAGGCAACACCTGTGCCCTTGCAGCTTTGCAGGCATCCAAATAGTTGCAGTGAATATGATTGCACTGTTTATGTGATGTTGAAAGGATGCGACACTTTACATAAGCTAATAAAAATAGTTGTATTTGTGTAAACAAGTAATGATGATTTATTTCCTGTTGTATTGAGCTGTAAAATAGTGTAGTAGGTAGTGGCAATTAATTCCAACTATTGTAATGGTATGTAATAATCCTGATACACTGATACTAAAAGTAATCTTGAGGAAATGAAAGTGAATGAGAGAGTAATATTTCTAAAGAACAAGAGAAGCTAATCTCGTCAAAGCCATAACACAGGTCAATAGAGAAGGACCTTTACCGAAAGGTGAAATTGTCCCGTTGATAAAATGTTGTTTTATACCTGCACATAATAATAAAATGTTTTCTCATATGATATAGGATCGAGATACGTGATAAATTAAATATAGAAGTGAAAAATTTACCAAGTCAAAATTTCAGAGTTGTTTGGGAATCTCTCAGCAATTCACAAAAACAGTTATCAACTAAAATTATCAAGTTATAAATTTTCAGAAACAATTACTTATCTACAAAATGGTCCCATACAGTATCGCAAAATTTTTCTTTGCCCTCATTCCAAAACCCAACGGCCAATGCAGTTTTGGCTTTGTAAGTTTGATGCGAAAAACTGGTTCTTTTGTCATGTAAGACATTCAGTGTTGTATTGAAACTTTCCACATGTGCTGTCGTCATGTCCTCAACATACAGGTGGGCGTTCTTGTACATGTGAGACTTTTCTAGCGCAACTGTCAGTAGTTGGACAGCCCTCTCACTGAATACTGGCTTCTTCGTGGGGTTATAAAACCGTCCGGCTGCTGTGTCAGTTTTGCAGCGAGAGATGTAGGGGCAGTTGGTGTGATCACCCTGGTAGTGTTTGACACAGTTGACAAACGCTGTACGGAAGTTTTCTGCACTTCCATTACAATTCTTCAGGCAGAATTGTGCATGTACTCGGATAGCATGCGGCTTGTCGTCGAGCTCATTATGCCACACTCTTCCATGGTCTCGTTTTGGCCCCTTAGAGATGTTCTGTAATGATTTCTCTAGCTGTTTTAATCCATGCCAGTTGTCTAGCTGGTTTAGGGTCTCAGGGTGTTCCTCTCTTACATATTTGCTGATACTAGCATTATTGTCATGGCAGTGCTTGGCGATTGTGATACTTTGTGCCTTTAGTGAGTTATATATGCTAACTGTTCCCAGTTTTTCGTGTCTCTGGGCTACACGGTCATCCTCTAAAGTCACAGTCTTGAATCCTACGACCTTCTTAGTTTTATTCCCGATACATATAACGTCAGTTTGCCGGGAGTTTTTTCGTGTGCCGTGGCGTGCATCAGTCAGGATATCTATCGGTTGTTTCCTTTCCCCGCTTTCCTTGGTAAGAGCACTGCTCACAGATTTATCAGTGGCCTGAAGAATAAAATATTAAAGTTATTATCAAACTATTATTTTCTACTGGGTAAGATCTAAGATTATAAATAGGTAAGATTATTTTCCGGTGTTTAGCCTTATCATTGGGCATCTGGGCATTGAAGACTAGCCAGCTCCCCCCCCCCCCCGCAAGTCAATCGTCCAGTTTCACTGGATGATTAGCAGTACAAAGAGTAGGCATGACACAATAGTATAATGACTTCATCAAGATTCCATTTGCCTCACAGTTATCAATTCACTCATTGATAAATTAAACTTATTATATCAATTATACCTAATGTAATATGATAATCCGGGCATCAAAGACTAGCAAGGGTCCACAAATCAAATGTTCAGTTTCACTGGATGATTAGCAGTACAAAGAGTAGGCATGACACAATAGTATGTCTTCAACAAGATTCCTTGTCTCATAATTATCAATTCATTGATGAATTCTACTTATATATTCGATCTGCAAGCTACTACTCTAAGTGAAACCGAGCAGCAAAAGCCAATACCTTACATAACATATTCTTCAAGTTCTCATTCAAAGTAAAAAAAACTTTCTTACCTCCATTATACTGTTAGTGTATGAGTTACATAGCGTGCTGCTCGGCCTGAGGAAATGAGAAACTGTGCCAGTAATGTTTGCCGACTCATGTAAAACGACAATAACTCAAAGCTGTAATCTGACACAGTGGACGGGTGTGCCTACCCTAACCACTGAGAGTAACGTCTTGTGAAGCAACTCACAAGTTCCAACTGGGAACACAACGCCGCTGTCATGCGCAAATGGGATTACCGCAGTTTAGTGAAGCTGCCACATCCACCCTTGTGAACAAACTATGTTCAACCTTCATGGAGTACCTACTCACTCAAACCAAACCTATAGCCTAAGAATCTTCACATGTCAGCATTACTACACAAACTCAAATCAAACAGTACATAATGCTTACCAGTAAACATTGTTTTAATGGCCATCAGAAGGCCTTAAATTATTTTAAAACCAAAGTGGTTTTAGGTGGGAGTGTAATGGCCAGCATGGCCTAATTTTAGCTCATCTTGTTTATCTATTTTGAACTGTATATAAAGCCTAATATTTTCATAAGAAAGTGATTCATAAACCCATGCTTTTGTCACCAACCAGAAAATATTTTGTAACCTTTTGTGGTTATTAATCAGATATCCACCTGTTCGGTGGTTTGCTGTTGCCAGCTATGAAGCCATATGAATCATGCAGATGTTTTTGTAAACAATTTAACTGACTATAAATACTTGTGTATTGATCATAGAGATTTGTTCTATGCTTGGCCTAGCCATGGAAGGTCATGTCATGTTCCCCCCCTTTGTTAAATTATGTTTATAAAACTCTTATTATAATTCCAAACTTCATAACTTTATGAGAAAGTATGGAGGAACCACAGAATTTCAGGATACAGTTTCCAGTGTCTGAAGAGGAAATCAGATTAGTGTGGACGCTGTTTGAGCAGAGCAGATGGAAACTGACGGAGGCGGACCTAGGACCTTCACCGGAAGGAGAGGACCGACAGACATGGACACTGCTGGTTACAGAGGAGCAGCGAGACTCAATAAACTTCATGGTGGAAGGGGATGTCATCACACTTCATGAAGAAGAAATAAATGACCAGGGAGCTGTAGCCAATAATGAACCACCACAGAAATGGAAATTTCGTGTTTTCAGGTTGACAGATGATGAGGACCAACAGCTTCTACAGCTTTTGGAAGAAAAAAACTGGCAGCTAGAAAATTTTCTCGGAAGGCCTGAGCAGATAAACCAGGAAAGAGTAGATGAGGGAGAAGAATATCCCGAGGTCAATGTGCCTAGGTTTATTCTGGTACCACCTAGAGGAGAGATGCAGGAGTGCCCCGATTGCTTTGCAAAGCCCTGCGTCACACATCCTTCAAATCAGCAAGGCTGGTGGCCAGTCGTTGCTGCATTACCTTCCCCTAGGAATAACTTGCTAAGAAAAAATTTGTACTACAAATTTTGGAACATGTGTTACATCAGAGGTCTGTGGGCAGATGAGAGATATATACAGAAGAAGGAGGAAGTCCATGGTGAAGTGAACATCCGAAGGGAAATTATGCCTGACTGTGTTTGCAAAAGTGTGCGATATTGGTACCCTAATCCACCTAATGTCCCATATATGGGACACAAAGTGCGATGAGCGTCCAACCCAAACGGCCCTTTTCAGGGCCACCCATTATAAATAAAGAGATTGTTCATAATATATAGGAGTGTATTTCATCTTCATAATCTGCTTTTTTACTCAAATACTTTGTTTACAATTTCAACATTTCTTGACCCTAATATTACATACAAGGAGTTTCAATTTCGATGGAGGTCCTACTAGATTTCTTAGCAAATTCTTCAGGATTGTAATAATAAAAATTTTACTATCTCAGGCTGCGATAATAAAAGTCCTTGGATAAAGCCCCTAGCTATTTTATCCCATCTTGATGTAAACTTGATTGTAGGATTTTAATAGCATATTAGCATATTGATTGCCAATTAATGACAGCAACCGTAACTAGGCACTTGACAAAAATTCTAGGCACTATATAAATCTGTCAATCATATTTCAAAATCAACCAATAAGAAACAGTAAAATGTGGGGCGGGTTATTTGAAATTTCTGCGGCTGTGCAATTTTGAGTCAAAGCTGATGCATTTTCACCACTTTCTAAGGAAATTCTTGGAATAAGATTTATATAGGGATGTGTGTATGAAAAATCTGCATCAGCCAATGCAATTTCCATCTCAATAAAGTCAAGACTGCTCATCATATTCCCAAAAAAGCAGGAGGATTTTGAATGCTGCTAACCCCATTTGAATTTGATATGGCTGGGTGATCGCTTTACATTGACTGGCCCTTTTATACCGGTCGAGGCACTTTAAGGCGTAGTGCGAACTGTTGAGGCGATAATTCTTTGGTTCTGATTATTGTGTGTCTTATAAGGACGACTTTCCGTCATTCTTTTCAGTCATAGCTCTGCATCAGGGATCTTTTCTATATATATATAATCTTTATTACTGAACCAATGATCATCTTCTAAAAATTAGTGGCGACCTTTAGAGGTTTCATCACAATATAAGTAAGGAAGGCAACCTGGGCATGAAAATAAAAACAGAAAAAAATTAATTCTTAGACTTTATAATTTACACATCCGGCATTGCTGTAACACATGAGTAAAGTGTTGCCTCTCAATGCAGTTCGTGAGCTGGTGTTGAGGCGCGTTGTATGTCTACTCGGTTGAGGTAGTAAATGATGCAGGCAGTGCCCAGGTGTCTTGATCTTGTCGATGTGTTGATGGCACATAGAGTCAATATATTCGTCTAGTGGTATGATGTTTAGCAGGGCTGTCCTTTCACTATACTCGTCACAGCCTGGGGCTATAATTTTCAGTGAGAGTTTTTCCAGCTGGATTACTCGTTTCTTCTGTTGGTCGGTCATCATGCAGAACCAGGCTACGCTTCCATATGTCATACGAGGCCGTATACATGTAAGGTAGAACCTCGTGAGTAACCGCTGAGGTACGCCAGAGCGTTTGAGGTTAAGAAGGGTATAGGTTAGCGGTCTGACGTTCTTCAGGATCGAGTCGACATGGTCTTCGAAAGACAAATGCTGATCGATAGTGATTCCTAGAAATCTAGTCTTAGTTGTCGGTGGTATTTGTACACCATTCAGCTTCAGAGTTGGTGGTTGGAATTGGTATCGAGCATGTTTGTTAGTCAGATGCATAATAGATGACTTTTTTGCATTAGCCACCATATTATACTCATCGCACCATGTCGATACTGTGTCTAGAGAGGTTTGGAGGTCCAGTTGTTGGTTTAGTGTTTTATTATGTCACATTCAACTTCAAGGCTGTCCACATATAAAAGCCAGAAGACAGGACCTAGCAATGTCCCCTGGGGTGTTCCATTTATAACTGGTAATGTTCGGCAGGTATTGTTGCCGATGCGTACTGATTGGTATCGGTGTGTGAGGAAGCTGTTGATGATTTGCACTAGATTATAGTTGATACCCTTCCTCGTTAGCATATCTATCAGTTTTCCTCTGTCCATCTTGTCAAAAGCCTTTGACATGTCAAGGAAAGCGACTGTCAAATATTTTGACTTTGGTTCATCTAATAATTGTGTCCAATTATCGATAGCAGCTATGATTGCATCTACTGTACCTCGGTTTTTCTGATACGCATACTGGTTTCCATCAATGGTTGGTAAAACAAACTGAACATAAAAATGCATAACAGCTTTTTCAATAATTTTGCCCAGGTGCCATAACAAGGAAATAGGTCTAAAATCTGATTCAGTATCAACAGACTTCTTTTTTTCGATTGGTACTATCTCTGCACACTTCCAAATATCAGGAAAATAACCACATTTAAAACAGCTTGTTGACGCCCTGTTTCAGTATTTTCGTTTTTTTTCTCTTTGTATCTTTTGATTAAAACCTTGCGCTGGCCCTTCAGTTTTCTTTTTAATCTGGTCACCATTACCATGATGAGTCGGTCAACAATAAAATCTAAAATTAATTAAAAAGCATTATTGAACACACTGTCTACACAGGCAAGATTGTAGGCCTCAGTATTAAATAATAATAAAGATGGGCGGATGAACGCTTTCATTATCCAACGATATATAATTTCATATGAACTTCACTCAGACTAAGTCTCAGCCTAAATTATAATCACTGGCTGCTGATATGATGAGAAATCCATTTCATGGCCATCAAGAAGCATTACATACAATAATAAGTTTAAAGTCATGAACCCTCTTATCGGTTTATCCTCTCTTAATAACTGATACGATTATGAGCATATAAATATAAACTAATGATGATTGATTATAAAACAATTAGAAAAACCTGGTACAATCCTTACATCATACTAAGATTTATTCTCAATATGAGTTGTCGTAAATTCTGATCGATTGAGCTTCAAAAATGTTTTGTGAGGTAATATATCTTTTAAATTGCGCAAAATCAAATTAGCTATTATATTATAAGCGGCTGTTTTTTTTATAACAACATTTGCCATATTAACAAAGTGGTTTAGATTTACTCACCTGGAACAAGGAAATGGTGCTGTTTTTAAAATCTGCTTTTAGTTGAAATCCAATGAATCACCGTCGAGATGGTGTACTACAAGCAGACAGTTTGAGCAGCTTTGACATATCCTGCAGGTGCTTTGTTCTATGTTCACAATACATAGTTGGAAAGCCCAGATGCTAATTAATTACCAATTACCAATTGCCTGCTTTGACCGATCACGAAAGGGCATTTTGGAAAATGCCATCACTGAGTGAGGATATAGTATCCCTACTCAGTGATGTAATGTTAGTCACATTGTTTATGATAGTGTTTATGATGGCATAAAATTCTACAAAATATGACAGATAGGTTAGCATGAGAGTTTCTCAACATGAGTAGGGTCCCTCCTATGAGTCAAAAAGATAGTGTTCTTATAAATAATCAATTTGCTAGATCAACACATTAATGAGCAGAGAGATCATCATGTACCCTAAAAATTTGGATATTTAATTCTTCTGTCTAGATTATACAATCCATCTTGTGCTGTCACCTATTGACTTAGCACTCCAAATAATATCACAGGGGGGGGGGAACTATAATGATGCAATGTTTATGAGCTATGATCAATTTATCCACTTGCCAATTTCAGTGTTTACATAAGTTACAGTGCAAATTTTTGGTGCAGACATACATTCCTATTATAGGTCATAATTCATTCAATATTTATTCTAGAGATTTTCATTTTTTATGAAACGTTCAACTATCACCCTATACACCATATCATTTGTCATAGATTTAGATCTTGAAAATAGACATTTAATACTTTTTATTGGGTAAAAAGTATTAAATATAATCCATATTTTAGTCAGTATCGACTTTGAGTCGGGCTCAAACTGATATTCAGTCTTATTGCTGTTTGTTTGTCTATTATATAAAGTTAAACACAGATTTTTACCAGATTGTTTAATATTAGCACATATTATGGCATCAGACAGCTTTTTGACAAAATTTTGCCTTTTTTACTCAAAATGACAGTTATGCAGAATTGTATTACAATAAGTATACTATAGATTGTTGTAATAATGTGTCTATGTTAGTCTTTCTTATTATTTTCATATTGACAGGATATAGCCAATTAAGTAATCTCCATGCCAAGACCACAGCCAGCCCTTAAAAGCGTATATATGAGTGGCTTAATTATCAATAACCCTATACACAATTCCAATATTTTTTTAAGATTCAGTCTTGAAAATAGACATTTAATACTTATAATTGGGTAAAAAGTATTGAGAATAATCCATACTTTAGTCAGTATCGATTTTGAGCCCTGGCTCAAACTGATATTCAGTCGTATTGCTGTTTGTTTGCAGACTGTTTAATATTAATATGACAATAGCACATATTATGGCATCAGGCTCTTTAAAACCTTCACATCTTACAGCTTGCCCTGTACATCAAAGTAGTATAATGCAGTGAATAAATGGCTATATAATTCACCAATTTGTAGACGGAATGTCTCAAAAGTTGGTCACCTGCTTAATGAGAATGTGTATCAATTTGCTATGATATATTTTATATAGGTCTGTGAATTAGTCACCTGTTTAAAAAATTAGTATTTGTTCAAGTGTGTCATTGTCATGACTGTTAATCAATTTGCTACAATACATTTTATATGGGCTTATCTAGAAGATTAACATGATTATGGCAATATTAGGATCAATAAAATTAATCCTTGTGATCTTACTTTGATCTTACATGGCATAATGGATAGAAACACAATGAAGGGGCAAAGATTGGTCAAACCCTTCTGAATTGCCATCAGTCATCCACTTAATGCAGAAAATGCTATGGTATTTGGGCTGGTCCCCTCCCCCCCCCCCCCCGCAAGCCACTATTCTAAGTTGCTGGTTCCTCAGCTAAATTTTGTTTACTAGCGCAGTTTCAATCTGATGAACTAGAATTATTCAAGGAAATTGCTCAATTGGCTAACAAAATAAAGAGCGCCATGTACAATAATGTTTTTTATTATACCGCTTAACAAGTTTCATGATCTTGATAGATAAATGTTAGACATGGTTTTTTGGCGCTATATGTGTTCAGACAATCGCTGTCTTTAGAAGGATCTGTGCTGAGTTGGTCAGAGCAAACCTAGTTTTATAACTTTACCCCAGTGCCAATACATTTTATATGGGCTTATCTAGAAGATTAACACGATTATGGCAATATTAGGATCAATAAAATTAATCCTTGTGATCTTACTTTGATCTTACATGGCCTAATGGCCAAAAAAACCATATATATAGCGCTATCAAATTGGTCTCTGAATCAAATCAGATCAGATATCGGAAAACACTTAATTCGCCATGAATACTACAAGCAGAACGACAGTCGCCAAAGTTATATCTCTGAGTAGAAAGAAAGAAATAGACACTATGAAAGGACCTGCGACAAGGCAATTTGGAGTTGTAGTACACGCAAATAGGTACATCAAAATGGAGTTATCCAATGTTACTAAACAACTGGACACCGCTAAAATATATATATATTTAATATCCAACTACAATGCTGAAAATCAACACATGAGGCTTCATAGTAAGACAGTAATCTCAAGGTCATATCCTGACCAATCTACAGTACCACCGACTGGCGAGGAGGTACCAGATACAGGCAATGGACTATTTGAAATGATAACCTCGAGTGCTTAAATTTGTTTTTTGGTTAGATTGTGCAATGATTAGATATTCTGGTTACTTCAGCAAAAATAAAAATCTATATCAGAAGAATTACCATTGGGTCCAATCAAACAAATATCATCTGCATATCTTTAACATGAAAGTTCTGACAACTAGATTTAATACCTGACAACTGCCATTTTGAGAGTCTGCTCATCACGCTCGCAATCATGTATTCAGATAGATAGATAGATAGATAGATGCAATTGATAGAACTGGAAATACACACATGAGGGTGTGGGGTGTTCTCTTCCATCGCCGGAATCTTTGCCCAGAGATGCTAAGCAGTGACTTTGTTAATAACCAATCGTCACAGCCCTGGCGCCTCTGAATTGAGATTCGTTATGACAGCACAACAGTGAGTTTGAATTACTGACTATCACAGACTTTCGGTTTAAGTCCGTGCTTACTTTGGCATACCGTGATCCACATTGAATACCTGAGCATCCAAACTCTCTACTCGCCAGGTGTCATCATGTTGCAGCAAAAAACGAATCAACAGTTATGATTAAAATTTTAATTGGTTTCATTGGTATTTTTTGAAACAATTATGGACATTAACCGAATTGCCTCTTAACCAAAAATGTATTGAAATATCAAGAGGGTTTGTAAATGAAAGTATAAAATAATATACAATATTACAACAGAGCCTTTTTTACAAACTATTCTGGATTCTTGAAACCAATGAAAATTGGCTAAAACAGTGTACTCTTTAGCAAAACTTAACCCAAAGATAAAATAATAATGCAATTTGGCAGTGAGTAAAATTAGAAACAACTTTGGTCAGCGTCATACCGTAGTATTTCTAGACAGCAATTTTTTCACAGGGGATGGAGCTTCTTCTTTCAAACAAAGCTGAATTTGGTGACTGTTTGTTGTTTAATTCGGATGGAATGACATTTTCACCCTGACATCTCATATCAAAGTGAGCGAGGTGGCTGATTTGCTGAGAGCACTAGGATTTCAGCACTTTTGGAGACTTCCTAGTAAATTAAAACAGTGACACTCTTATATATACCATCACAGGGAGGAAACTTCAGAATATGTCAATTTTGATGTTAAATATCTGACACCTCTGATTCTCATATTGACCTCTGATAGGGAAACAATATCCATTATTATATATGGTTCGTAGATGACTACCTTCATTACGATGACATACAAAGCATTCCTAGCCAGACAATGCACAATAGAGAGGTTGCACAATCTGTCCGGGAACGTGAATCGAGACGAGATACGACAAATTCTCGGGTCCGGGAAAACATCACAGATCTCGTGTAAAATAGCACCACATGGAATTTTTTTCTAGGGCTTTCAACATAATTTCCCTATCTCATTTCCACAAAGAGTAATCACATTGGAGCACAAAACCCATTCAAGAGAAGGTTAGTTTCTGCTATAGTCAACTTCTATCTTTTTTTCATATTCCTTTACTTAACCTTTTTATATATTAATTGCTTTTGAATCAACTTATGATACTGATTATATTACACATATAATTTCATACTATCATGAGGGTTGTGTCACTAAAATGGGTTTTCGCCACACAAATCTGAAATCATTAATAGTCAGCTTTTAAATTTAATTCCATTTGTCACTCACAAAAAAGTTGATGCCAAATTATCAGAACAGGTTGTGGGACCCTCGTATATCCCATTTAAATAAGCAATTGTGTATAGTAGAGAATCGAACAATGCGATTGGCTAAGATTCGGAGATGGCCTTGATAGATCGGCTAGAGAGGTGGTAATAGAAACTGAACTTAGGAAACACATAACAGGATACAAAGGTACTTCTATGGGCAAACCTTACACAATATTTCAGCTCAGTTGGCTATTACCTCATACAAACAAGGTGAAATATTTTCGTATACTATCACTTTCTGAGCATTAGTTATTTGTTTGTAGATAGCTACAATAAAACAATGTTTCCGGTGGAATGTGAAGTCAGATATCTTATTGCATAAGGCTGTAAATGCCTTGAAACCCAAGTCTTAAGAGGAGTGGGAGGCTGTTAGTAGCCAGTTAAATCAGGAGCTATCACCGAGAGTTCTTATAACAAGAGGGAACTGCCGGGAACAGTTTGAGGCGGTAACAGCCGGCATATAGCAAAGTAAGACGTGTGCAAAGCGTAGGCCTTAGTGTATGCCTAATAGAAGGATATGTATAATACAGACTGAAGTTGCTCTTTAGATTAATATATTTTGTGACCGGGAATATCCGCTTAAGATTCCCATTGGTACATGTTTGCCATTTCTTAAGGTGTCTTGCTTATATCATTATACAATGCTCTGATTAAATATGTAACAGAAAAAGAAGTGGATGAGGTGCTTGTGCTTCTTCAAGAGCTCAATGAGTGGTGGCGGGAGGAGGCAGCTGTCAGTGCTGCTACTGTAATAACCTTGGCACAGAAGCGAGCTGCAGATAAACAGGCAGACCAAGCCTTGAGGGAGACTGCAATGCAAACATTGAAAGTTATGCGATGGCAAATGATTTTGGGAAATGGCATGTTCAATCATCGATCCTCACCTCTCTTTGATGACCCTTTCTTTTATTTGATGACCACTGACTGCTTCATCAATGAAATGAGTAACTTCCTGGCTATCCGGGGACAAGTACAAGTGTACTATTCGGTGCCGATACAGAGCTCCAGAAAGGATTAGATTTACCCTCTACACAAGAGCTGAAGAAATTTCTGGAATCTCGTCAAAGCACCTTCAGCTTCAACGTTCCGTATGCCAGTCACATGGGAGGCACATGGGAACGCCTTATACGTACAGTTAGAAATGTGAGGCATGGTATTCTTTGCGAGAGGAAGTCTACTCCTCTGCATGGATTCATCAAGCTTACGTACATTAATGTATGAATGCATGTACATAATCAACTCGAGGCCTCTTACTACTCAACAACTCAGCAAAAACTCATCCAGTGATCCTCTCCCTCTGAGACCAAATAATCTACTGACAATGAAATGCCAAGGTCTACATCCATCACCAGGAAAGTTTGAGGAACCAGACATCTACAGCAGAAAGCGATGGAGATGAATACAGTATTTGGCGGAGCAGTTCTGGAGTAGATGGAAGCTGGAGTATTTACAAACACTTCAAACCAGATCCAAGTGGAATGAGACGCCAAGATATGAATGGAGACTTGCCAGAATCCTCAAGGGTATAGAGAGCTGGGTCGGCCTGGTCAGGAAGGTGGAGCTGAAGACTTCATCGGGCAGGTGTACCAGCGCCCTGTCCACAATCTGATACTGTTCGTGCCCAACCAAACTAAGGGTTAATTGGAAAACCCAAAGATTTCAAGAGAGGATTGGAAACGAGCTGTAATTTATGATCCATGTGTGTCACCATTAAGTGTTGTCTGCCCATGGCAATAAAAAAGTTTTCTATGTAATAACAAGTAAGCAGCCAATCAACAGTTGTTATTCACCAGGCCACACCCTCCTTTTTACATACAAAGAATTTAAGTTGAACTGCTATATATTTTCAGACAATGAGAGCAATGCATCAGCCTGGAATCCCACTTCATCTGAGGGTGTCAGAGCATCCAACAGTAGATGTTTAAGCGGGAGTTAAGGTACTTCGGCCAGAGCATACTCGTCTGGACTTCAGATGAGAGGGTTTATAAATATGGTGTCATGTGAATGATTTATTGCTTAATTCTTGATAGAAATGGAACATTTTTGTTGTTTAACAGAGGTAGGTTGTGGTTAATCTGTGTTTTATGTTGCATTATGAGCCACATTATTGACAAATATGTGGTAATTTAATGTCTCTATGACCAATATGGGCATAAAACAGGCCTATAAGCTGAGTCAATGTGATGTTGCAACTTTCATTCAATAATTTCTCTGATATGTTGTGGAATGGCCATGTTCATAGTCAAGATAGGGGTACTGGTATGTCATATGCATTGTTAGTGCCAAATACCTATCCTTGTCACCACAACAGCTTCTCAATACCAAATTTCCATGAGGCATGGGTGTTTTTTGAGCAATTGCCTCAGGTGACAGACATTGCTCATAGACTGAGTACCAAGCATTAATTTCTGAGAGAGTTAATGTGTAAAATCATAATAATACTGCCCAAACATATTGTTAGTTAAAAACTTAGTCTACAGCTCATTTCCAATCCTCTCTTGAAATCCTTGGAAAACCAGAGGGTTTTCGGTGGGGGTGCTGCGGGGTGTTGTGCGCTTGTTTCTGCGATGCGTTGCATGTGTTTTCCACCCCTGGCAAACTTATCATCATTCACCCTCATTTGCATATCTATTCAGGGAATAGCTCATACTGGCACATCATCGCCACATCATAATTTTGGGGCACAGTCATACAAGAAGTGCTTTGGGCCAGATGGTCAGCATTGAATGTAAAAGTAAAAGTTCTTAAATAATATTGACGTAGAAGGATTATGTTTTTTGTACTCAAATCAGAGTGACACAGATGGAAAGGTATGTTTATAATGATTATTCTTCTGTTTTATTTAATATGCTATTACGTGTTTGCGATTTATTGATGCACCTTTTTCATATTATCTATTTACCAATCGTTATTATTGATTTCAGTTTTACGAGCAAAATATAACACCTCAACTCCGTAAATCCTGTCACAAATCACTCAAGTGCAGAAACATGTAAGTTTGCGTAACCAACTAACCAAACTCCGAGCTGATTTATTGAATGATTTCTGCATGCTGTATGATATACATGCATATAGATTATGTATTATATTTCAGAAAAGAATCAGGAGCATGAGGGTGAGGGTGAGCCAGAGGCGAAGAAATGCTCGACGAGTAGGAGCATTGCTTCTGAGCTTGAGGAAAAAACTAGAGGGCAAAGGTGTTCTCATGTGTTGCTATGAGAAATTACCATGTATGTATTCACCAGCATAATATGTTTGCTTTCCATAACCATCACGTAATGAATATGTCATGAGATCATCCACATGGTTTATAGGCAGGTTATTATTTGCCACTTCTTTTGACCCTTGCCAGGAACTTACACAGTGCATCGCACCTGTTTGCCTGAATCGGTTCTAGCAAAGGAGGTTTACGGTCGCTAAAATTGAGGAGTGCACCAATGCCGGAATCAGACAGACATGGATCATATCGCAAGGTCTCATACTAGAACTGAGAGGCTGGCTCTGTCACTTCGATTAAAACTGGAAACAAAGGGCCGATTCAGAAAAGAAAGAAAAAATAATGTTGCATAATTCCTGCGTTGCTCGATATAAAACATACTATATAAAACATGGGCATGCAACTCTCCCTTCAGCAGTGACTCACTTTTGACTTTTCTTTGCCGACTACAGAGTCTCAGTCCTCCGCATATAGTATGCTGGAACATGCTGCATAGAACTCGTAAACTACGTCGACAGAAAGAAAACTTTGGTGAATTAGTCACCATAAGTATCTAATGTAGCTAATCCTGATGAAAATACTATTATACTATATATTAAATACTAAATACTATACACAATATATACTTTATACTATAAATACTATATACTAAATACTATATACCCTTGTCATTATCCTTGGACACGGTAACACTAACGTGCTCCACATTTTAAATACTTTTTTTTAAATACTATTATACTATATACTAAATACTATGTACTGAATACTATAAATACTATGTACTAAATACCTTGGTCATTCCATGACTATTATCGTTGGACTTGGTAACAAATATGCTCCATATTCTACTGTATAGACCATCTAAAACATCCCGGAACTCACGGAGCTGATAACCTGTAAGGTCATGTGTAAAGTTGATAAAGAATTAAGAGATGTTGCGAGCAGCAAGTATCCGCGCGTGTTGCAGGAGAATATAACACCAATTGTGTTTATGGAAGGTATCAATAAGGAGATGTTGACAAGGACCCCAACGTTTACGTCAATGATGAAGTGAGCTCTGAAGCCTGTTTGCATAGAGCTACTAGAGGATTACCTGGCTGAAGGAAAGAAGCCAGCTTTCAAACCGAGGCAGCCACCTGCATTATACAGTAAAGCCTCTCAAGAGAAACAAAGATTCAAAAATGTATTTATCAGTCTCAATAGGGTTGAGTTGGAAGTGAAAATTAGTTGGATGATATTTGATGCGAACCTTTTTCAATATATTATTGTATGTTTTTTGTGTAAAAATATCAAACTGCAAATCTTGTCAAAGTAAATAAAAATATAGAATATGCAATATTACAACGACGCTATATTTACAAATGGTGGCTCAACCCAAGGAGTTAGTCTCGAACTACTTGCTCAACCAGTATGGATTCTCGAAACCAATGATAACATTGTTTTGCTTTAGCAAAAGTTACCTCCAAAGATAAAATGATAAAGGAATTGGAAGTGAGATAATATAATAGTGCAATGAAAATGACCCTTGCCAGGAACTTGCAGTGCATCGCACCTGGTTGCCTCAATCGGCGCAAGCAAAGGAGGTTTCCGGTTGCTACAATTGACGGCGAGTGCACCACTGCAGGAAACAGATAGACATGGATTAAATCACAAGGTGTTATACCAGAACTGAGAGGCTGGCTGTGCACCGATATGATTTAAAAGCCTCCAAAGGACAGAGAGGTCGGTTGGTTAAAACTTGAGACTAGGGGCCGATTATGAAAAGAAAGAAAAAATGAGGATGCATAATTTCTGCGCTGATTTTATATTTTGCAGAATCCCAACTCTATATGACATTTTACAATGTTGCGTGCAGGGAGATGTAAAGAGATAAAGAGAGATAAGACACCAGCTCTAGCTACTGCAGTTGCCAAGATCCTCAACATTAGATATCAACAGTTAAATGGTATAGTCAGACTCAATGGGCTTAGATTGAGACTGAAAGGAGCCCAAGTCGACAATCAATATTCTCAATCAAACCTGTGACACTGTGGGATATAAAACCATTTCTTGTATTCTAGACAAATATGCTGCTGAGGTACCAAACCTAGCAAAGCAGTGAGAGACCCAGCATGTCCACCATGCCGGTGACAACGTGGACATGAGTCCAGTGCAGGGTCTGTGAATGACCTTCACCTGTACAATAACATTTTATTGAAATCCCGTATTGACTTAGCATCCATTAGCAATGAACATCCCACCATTCCAGAAAAATTTACTACAGGGCATCTGCAAAAGCTGCTTCCTACAACTGCTGACATCCACAGTATTCTTGGAGACATGGTTCCAATAATAGCAGATCACTGGACAGCGCTAAACGACAAATATCTCACCCTCAGTAGGTGTAATCAACACCAGTTCAAATGAAGAAAAAACAGAAATGGTAAGTATAAATACTAGCTGTGACTAGTCTATTCTTAGACTACTCCCATATATTTTATCTACACCAAGCCGAGTTCTCCCACTTATTTTTTGCGTCATTTACTACATGCACCATGGCTGTCATTTAATTTGATTGTTTCCAATCTAATCGAATCAATGGGCGACTGCGGAAGAACAATGTAGTGTCAATGAATTGACTTGAAAGTACAGAGTATTCCATGTAACTTTATGTATTCACAGTAAAATAACCAAATAATAGCTTAACTGTATGCAGTAAGGCATAGCTATCTATAGGCCATCAAAAACGTCCCGGAACTCATGGAGCTGATAACCTGTGAGGTTATGCGTAAAACTGATGAAGCATAAAGAGATGTTGCGAGCAGGATGTTTCCAAGCTTATAGAGGGGAAATATTACTCCAACAAATATAGCTGTGTTTATGGAAGATGTGAATAAGGAGATGCTGACAAGGACCCCAGCGTTTACGTCAATGATTAAGTGAGCCCTGAAGAATGGTAGGATTGTTTTTAATATTTAATTTATAACTGTATTTTATTCGAATTCTATTGCAAGGATGACGGAATGGAGGTGCAATCTTAGCTTTCAGACAGCTTTATTTACAGACTTTCAATGCACAACTTGATTTTTTCATACTACCCGTGTTAATTATCTAAAGTAATATAGCCACTTTAATTATTTTGGGTTGAGGTGACGTGGCCCCCTTAATGCATCAACTGACACTGACTAAAATGTATTGCTGGAAAAATGTTATAATAATGTAATAAAGCACTGATCATATTCCCGATCTGACTGTGTAAAGCCTGGTATCCTCATCCACAAAACTCTTCAACTTAGGCTATTGATCACGACTGGTGTAGTTTTTTTTTACTATGAATTGCTATGTAAACAAAGAGTAGTATTTTAAGCCACACCCCCGTCTGCAAATGTTGCAGAGCTAGGTAATTCTGTTTCGATTATGTCTTTTTGATAAAGTTTCCCTTCCTTCATGCCAAATGTACATGTCCAAATATTGACGACAGAAACTCTATCGATAAAGATACACATCTCAAAATCAGTGTGATTGCGCTAAGGAATTTTGCCAGGTTTTTTTGCAGCCATCTTTACTAACCAACTTACCAACTACATAAACAGGGATGTTTATTGATTGTGTCTGATTTTTCGTCTGAATATAAACGCTTTGTTGGAGCGTGATTTTTCATTGGTCACGACCTATATCAGTTCAGGGTTTGTCAGAAATTACAAATCATATCTGTCACGACACCCAAGGCTTATTTGTTATGTACTTTTATTAAGGTTTTATTTCCAGGCATGAGTGACTCAACTAGTAATCAAACGCCTGATATATTGTTGCCTGTAAACAGTAAACAGTGGGTGACTAATCACATGTCAAAACATCAGCTACAGGTTCGCCACAAGGATGTGTACGGAGCCATTTCCTGTTCTCAATTCATGTACAGAACATGAATTCTGTTTGATATATCAGCATAATGGAATTTTGTTAAATCATGTTGTGCCCAGGAGTTAGTCCTTGGTTGTGCATTGTGACTATTTATACCATCTCGCAAACACCTCGGTGATCTCTGGGAGTTTGTTACAGGAGTCGGCTCCTATTTACTTATGAGAAGACAATAATTGTCGTTAGTTCTTATTTAAATAAAACTCAAACACAGCTAGATTCAACCAAGGAGTACGCCTTGATTCAACCTTCAGTAAAACATTGAAACATGCACACTCACACAAGGGAGTATACCGTAAAAATAAACGTAGTTGGCATGTTAAGGCTGGACCTGTTGTTGAATTACAACTTTGTCATGCTTTACGCTGATACTGACAAGCGTTTTTACATGTTTGGCTAGCTACCTTGCAATTCAAAAAACAAAAATGTGCCAAATTGACCAGGAAGAAATTCGAAAAAAACACAGAATGGGTTCAATGTTCAAAGTTAGAACTTTTTGGTGCAGTATATTGCTCCTTTGTACCCTAATTTGAAAAGATAGATATCCAGGGTCGCAAGCTCGCAGGTTCTTGGGATGCTCACAATCTTATCTCTCGAAAATCTTGAAGAAGATGCATTCTCCAGAAACAAAAGATACTCAAGCTAACATGCTGATCGCAAAGCATACCCAATTTTCTAGGATTGCACTGATTCCTTTCCAACAAATTTTATGCTAGATAATGTGAGTGTGACGAGTATGAGCACAATTGAGGCTTTATTGTCTGACCAGATTGCTGATCTCAAAATATTTGATTCCAATTCAATTAATGGTAAACATGTGTTCTTGCCATAGGTTGATAGTGATCATCAACATCAGGATTTAAAAGACCTGCCCAATGGAACAATCTCAAGTTCAGTATTTTGACGTAATATATATTTTAGTTTTGTTGAAGTTTCATAGAATTTAGGTTAAAATACAGCGTTTCAGGATCGTGGCAGGTTATGATTACAGAAAAAAAAACATGCACAAAATATATGGCTTCAGTGTTTTAGGCTTGTGGAGTTCTTTCTGGAAAAGTTATTGCAGAGCAGGCCAGTGATACCACATATATGGGTAGAAACAGCATTAAAAAAAAAAGGGTTTAACATGCTTCAATCGGATGCCCCTCGGCCACATCGCAATGTAAATATTATAAGAGTTTGCAGGGGCGGTTGCGCTTTAAATTCTCGGCAAGATCATCATCATCAACAGGATACACCACAATTCGAACGACAGGGTAGTGAGTAGTGCTCATTCTTCCTTCAACACATATTTGAAGATCAGACTTGGAAACATCTTGGGTTCGCTTCAGGTACTCTTCTCTGACAAAATACTCTTTTGTCTTGTAATACATTTCATCGAAAGAGCTGATGGTGTGCTCACCCTCTGGTGCAATGCCAACAGCTAGTGTGTTTGAAAAGAGCTCAAAGTTAAACGGAGCCGACCACATCACCAGCACCTCTTTACCATTGACGTTCCACGACACTGTTCCATAGGATCCAAAAGGCGTGCCGTGAGTTTTACGCATCACCATCATTTCTTTTGAGGCTGGGTCTACTTGTACCGGTTGACTCTCTACCACGCCTCCATGTACATGAGTGGTGGGATTTGAGAGAGGCCACATAGTTTTATTGATAATTTCTAGCCGTACAACGACGAGTGCCGATGTAGTCCTTGTTAATTTGTCGGCGGCAGCAGCTACAGTGTCGCCAGATTGTACTTTAGATGTTTTCGCACCCATTGGAACTTTCCTTTATTTACTGCTGAAATACAACAAATATTGCACAAGAATGAGATGCTGTGATTTTGGTGAGGTTACAGAGTTTTTTAAATTTCATCCCTAGATTATCATTATAAATTCAATGGTGCAAATAGGACTGAGACTATGTGTGTATCAAACAAATTCTCATGCTAATAGAAACCAGGCTTTTTGGTTGCAACCAGCATATTTCGACAGCCAAAGCTATGAACTTTCAACCCAAGATAACATCTCCATTGACCAGACTGCTTGCTGCTAATGTAAGCTTGGTTGAGCATTTTGGACAATTCTATTAGATATTGCTCGATGTTTTCTTTTTTTCTTGCAATAGCTGCTGGATAAGGTAGTATGCAGTTCCTCAAATAATTCTTAGACTGAGCACTTGTCACAGAAAATTCAACGATCTGGATATATTGCCCAGCAGAAAGGCTCCACAATGAGCATGAAGGTTATAGATTAAAAGAAAAATTCACCTGAAAGTCAAACCATGACAAATAAGCTGCAAGTGGATAGCTGGTGTGCTGATAAGAAAAAACCGAGAGATTGTGCAAACTTAACATACCTTCTTCAATACAGGATTAACGTGAGACCATGTCAGAGTGACTCCACTGGTAAAGCTTCAATGTCAAACTCATTCTACCAGCTAGAATGTACACTGGTCAGTTCAATGCATTTTACCCAGGCAATCTGTTAAATAAAATTTATGCTGGGGTGATACCAGATATAGGAATATGTAACAGTTGAGCTGCCCTCATGAACTGTGATGGTATTGAGTCCTTTGTATGGTCTACTATCAGCTAAACTGCCTCCATGTATTCCTGGAGAGATTTGTTGTAATACATATTGAGATTTATGTAGAAAAGGTAGAGATCGTGTAGCAAAGACAGGAATAATAAAAGAATGTGATGTGATGGCTTCTTTATCAAAGACGATAGAATGTAGAGTGGGTGTCCAATGCATAAAAAAACTACTCGAACCATCTCTATAGTCCCTACCAACGTACTTACATAAGCTGTAGAACTAATAACTTTCACTGTCAGCAAAAAATTTTCTTTCCAAACCTTGACCACCCAGCACTGAAAGGCTCTTTTGGCTGTGACTTCTGGCAGCTGAACACCCACCCAGTCACATTTCAGGTGATTGCACAGTGACACAACTTCAACCAAATATTTGTGGTACTTGATGTTTTGTGCGGATTTTGTTGCCGTCAATTTCAAATTCAAGCATCTTCATTAACAGAACGGTCAATGGATAAGGCAACTTATGTAAGTCAGCTGTTCCAATATATAGAAAATTCAGTTAATTGAGTTTTTAAGTTGTCTTCTCTTGTGAATTGTTTAGAAAACTCCTAGCAGCTGTCATGCACAGCTGCTATGCGACTAATCATAATTTCTACCGAATGCTCAAGGTGCGTACAAACAGATTTCCTGATAATGTTGTACCTTTTAGTATTCGTGTATTTGATAACTGATGTTCCTTCATTTTCCAATTCACAGAGAGCGTCTTACTTGTAATATCTCCGACATTATTCCCGAAATAAATAAACCCATTATCTTCCCTTCTTCATTTCTCTGCACTGATTTGACAAACCGATTCAAGATCATTCACCCTTCGTAGTGCACCTTAGAAGAAAAAAACAATATCAAAAATGGTCTCCCCACGGACAGACAAGCCGTATAGAATAAGACCACAGGATTGTACTGACTCGTGCGGCAAAGCACCTGACATTCAGGGAACGTAACCAAATAAGTTTTTAGATAACTCTTCTGACGGCCAAAACTGTTGATTGCTTTACATATACCGTAGAAAGGTATGTTGTTATTTGAACTAATATAAATAACATGAAGGCAACAAATCAGATGAGTGGGTAAGCCCCGCGGTCCTACATTAACTTTTTGAAGACAGTCTTTTCTCTTTTGCTCAAATTATTTGATATATTACTTATAATAGCCTTTATAAAAACCATCTGTATTTTCTCTTATTCAGGCAGAAAGATACTAGCTGGTATGAGGTCATAGAGGAAACAGTCACACACAGGCGATTCAACTAATAACATATATATAGCTCATATCCCAACCAGATTCAAACCTACTCACAGAAACAACCTAGCAAGATTATGTAGCACTCTCAACTCGAAGAAGTATGATTCAGACACGACAGTATTTGCTTATCTGCTCCCTAAGGTTATCCAGCAACTACTCATATCAGTAAATACTACAATTGAGGTATCAGACACTGAGGTCAAATTACTGAGGTATCAGACGGTGACTCAGTTAATAAACATTGTGCTATGTACTATGTACATTGTACTATGTTGCAGGAGCAGTGATTAGAAGTTAAGTTAAGAGATATGACAATAATTTTAGGGAAGTATTATACTAACATTTCAAGCAGATGATATATCAAACTTTTTGTCTCTGTCAGCTCCTGAAACCTACTGTAAACATGTCTTCTATTACAAGAGTAAGTAAGAGAATGTATGCTAAACCTTGTCAATGTTTCATACTGGTTATATTGAGCTGTGATTTGATGTTGCTGTGGAAATGATCTCAATATGAGAACATCAAACAAAATAATGATAATAAATGTTCAACAACAAGCTTCTTTACGGGTACCACAAAGCACATCACAGATATGCCCTGAACTCCTACTTCGATTATTTCACTCACCATTCATTGTCATTAGTTCCCCAGGCACACCTTGAAAAATGAAAAGAAAAACGAAAAAAAACTTCCTAACCTCTGCCCAATGTTATCTGGTGCTGGCGGAAATAATAGGCCCTGTGGATTGGTAATGAAACAGTGAATGGAACAATTTTGTGAACTGATTAACTAGATTTAGTGATTTTTGGGTGTTCGCTAAAGATTATGGGGTCATTCATAAATTCTGTTTTCTTAAATTAACACTAATTTGGAAAGCCCGTAACTACCTGTAGGTACTAGTTATCGGGGACTCACATGCTCGACGACTGAGAGATCAAGCTTGGGTGTACTTCAGCGGAAGAAACCTGTCGGTAGAGTTTAGGTGCCGCGGAGGAGCTCGGACCAATTATTTAGAGGTCCCAGCTAAGCAACAGCATTAAGACGGCATCATCTTAGTGAAAGGATCTAACGATCTGGGATGTGGGATTGCTCCTAGCAGTGTATACGCTTATTTGAGGGGCTATGCCAACCGTCCTGTATACCCGATTCGCCGCCAAAGTTATAATCACGACAGTTTTTCCTCGTCAGTGTAGAAAATATAGGAACAGATTGATGGAACTAAATGACCTTATTACAAGACATTCAAACCAGATTATTGTCGGCTGGAGATGGTCAAAAAAGTTTGACCTACACATGATTTTAAGGTCTGATGGTGTCCATCTGACGGACAAAGCCTATAAAAAGGCCTGTAAATACCTTGTGTTACCTGTGATGCTTTTTTTCAAACCTAGCGGTAAACAACAAAAGTTTAGTAAGTTAGACCAGTGCTGTTTGTCAAACTTTATAAGTAGCACTAAAGACCATCACAACCTCATAGAGTTAATCCTTGATGACCTGCTAAGTAATGATGGAATTTGTCTTCAATGGCAGCGCCTGACAAACAGTTTGTGTCATGTCGACCAAGAAAGAATAATTATAAGAACACTCACTCATATTATTAATATTAGCCTGAGAGCATATGTCACTCACAAATATCTTGTGCACAGACGGGAAAAACCAACCGCAGGCAAAAACTGACAAAAAAGCTTACGAAAACAGCTTAAACTAGACACTCCTTGCTGGTACCGAAACAAAACAAAATGTATATACTTGCAAATGGTTTCATTAATCTCGGAGTAAAAATGGTGACGCTTGGTGTATGGAAGTTTTGCTCAGTAACTAATTTTAAGAGTACTGACTTCCAATGGCCAAAATTGTTTAATGTTTTGATAGTATCTCTACCCTTACGATAATTACACAATTGTCACTTTAAATTTCCTTCCTGACATGCATTAGATAACTTATAATATGCAAAAGTGAAAACTCTGCTCAGTGCACCGCAGAAAAAGAGGCAATAGCAAAGATGTCACCCCATGGGCAGAACAGCCGAACAGCAGAACAGCAGAACATCCTACCACAGGATTGTACCGACTCGTGCGCCAAAGCACCTGACAGTCAGTTTTCAGGAAATTTACCGCAGGTAAGCTAGTACCAACACAAAAGATGCCTGCTCTGAATGTTGTATATTCCCAGCTGTCATAAATGTATGCTCTCGCAAATGGTTTCATGAATATTATTGCAAATAGTGTAGTTGCAGTCGTGTTCTCTTTGTTTAATTATTTTTTCCCATCATGCATTGCGTTCTTCTTTGTTCCTCTCATGACTGAGTAATACATGCAATAATATTCTTTTTCAGTTAAACAACAAATATCTATGAGAAAAAATGGTCCACCGCCTGTGCTAGGGACACGGATATCTGCTCATGCTAACTTAGTCGCTGCCCACTAAATATTGGATACTTAAAAAGTTTGTCCTCACTTGCGTTTTTGTCATACGGCGTCCACAGGAAATTGTTTTTTGTTGTTGTAGGAATCGGAACCTGAAGACTCACTATTGAACACGTGCTGATTGATAATCAGTCCCTGAATTGTCTCCTCGATTTATTGCTTTCTATCTTCCGTAAACGTAGTTAGTGAAGCTTGGTGTATGGAAGTCGTGTTCAGTGACTGATTGACAACAGAATGGGTGGATTAGAATCATACCTATTGATGTGTCAATTTGAAAGTTGGATATTTCCGTCATTCTTTGAGAGGATTTTGGCTAAGATAATAACAATAACTTTTCCATACCTTTGTATAAATAAATGTATGCTTCTTCTGACTTAACAGGGCAACATCATAGCAAAGAACCTGAAGATAGAAGGCTCAATTGTTTATTGTAGGGGAGGGACTGCTTTGAGGGAGATGCTATTCGAGGCAAGGGTAGAAGAGAGAACACTGTTTATTTTTGGGATCCCGACTTGTGGAGAAAAGGGGGCTAGACGAATGGAGGGGGATTTTGTCCCACGCCACATCCACAACACAATGTATTATTGTGTAAACCACAACATCATTCTGAAGGAACAGCTATACAGGGACGAGGTACACATGAGCGTAGCGGAGGAGATATCAGCCAATTAAACCAAACCAAACCATACCAAATGAGCCATCAAAAGATAAAAATGCGGATATGTTAGGTCTCTGAATAATACAGCGGATACAAACAGGATGCTGTAGTTGATATAGAACCGTATGAATGGAAAGAGATAGCTTGCAACAGATTGAAAAGCCCAGTTCCAATGTTGCCTGTGTTTCCAATTGATTTGGGTGTTGTTGGAGAATAGACTGATAAGTATTTCTATGGTGCAACCATCCCTACATTCTCTTATATAATTAGTGAAGCAAAAAACACAGTTGTATTTCATCTTAGTTGGGTTTCAATATTGTTACTGTGACTGCCCTGTCCCTTCGGATGCTGAGGGGCGTAAAAGAATGGCAGTAGATTATAGGAAGTATCAGCCAAGAGCTGGCAAGGCCTCCACAAACTAAAAGTACAAATTTATCATTTACTTTAATAATGTGCGGTAAATTGAACACAATTTACCAAATTTTGCAAACCATTTATGAAAACTTATCTCTCTCAACTAACTAATAAATAGCTAATTGCATTGAATCCAAATGCAAGAAGACTCAGAAACCTGGCGAGGGCACCAGGCATCATTTTTCACTGTAAACTATGAGGAAAGACGCGCTATATTTGGGCAGCCAGAGTACAGCACATTGATTACAAGTGCAATATGGATGGTTATTATAAAAAAATTTGAATCTGCCGTGAACATTTCACTCAGGAGTCATATAAAATCTGGCTTAACGGATGTCAGTCTAGTGATTTCTCAACCATTTTTAAGCGGATTACATGCTGCATTTGCTATTGGTTGTATTCAACACGATATCTGATGTTAGGACAATATAAGGAAATCTAAAACTGCAGCCACACACAAGTGTGTAGAAGAAAGCCCAGAGTACATCTCAGGTTATGGCTCAAATACAAATGGAGCTCTGTTCTAGATTATAAAGCCACACTGTAACGGCAGCAATTGGCTGTCAGCGGTAATGTTGGAGGTTACATTAAAGTATAAATTGTTTCGTTTTACTAAACTGCTATATCAGTCACCAATGTTTCCACAACAACATGACTATAATTGTGTGTAGACCTGAACCCAGAATACATATCAGGTTACAGCTCAAAATAAACAGAGCAAGTACCATATAGTGAGATACAATCATCATTCATTTTGATTCTCCCTAATTTTTAATCGCTGACACTCTGGCACAGCCTTGTATCTAACTGGTTTAACCAGGCACAATATGTAAAGTAAATGGCAATGGTATTAGGTAATTGTTTTTCGCCAAGTATTTAGGCACCAATCCAGTGTGGTCAAAGCATATTGAGAAAATACTGTGTAGTTAAAACAATATTGGAGGTGTTTTGCCCTAATTAACATTCAACTCGTTGAATAAAAATCTGTTTTTCATAGAGAGGTCTTTATTCGAGAATGGTGCATCTTTAGATCTCGCTAGATATCTATTAGGTCGTATGCCACCTATAACAGTAACCAGGGAAAATCTGGAGAGGGACAGGGATGCTATATTATTCGAAGACCAGCTTCAATCTGAAGAGGTGGACAAGGGTGATGAGTGTGCTGTGCATCTTGCATCTGTGGAAGACGATTAGCTGCCATGCGTGGAAGAAAAAGTAGTGAAGGCCGTGCATCTTTTCATCCAGTCCTTTTTCGAAAAGATGAGGGCCAGTCTCCTTTGGCGTCAGATGAAAAGCCTGCACTATCTGAGACGTAAGGAAATTGCTTCAATCGGAGAGAAAGAACGTGAGTTGTGCAGTAAATTCAACAATTTAAATTTAGGAGGTTTAGGTCAGGCTGCAGGCAGTTTTTGAGTCCTGGTGCCAACATCACTGTTTTGGTATTACACAATTATTATAATGTAATTATTTTATCTTTATTACTAGGGTATTACGCCACCTGTCTTATTCATTCATAGGACGGGACTGACTGATGACATGTGTACATAAACACACGAACATCCTCGGACTAATAACTAGGCAGGGGTTTGAAAACTACCATGTGTTTCAAAAACTGCTAACTGATTAACTGAGGAAGAGGAAGAGTGGACGGTTACAGAAAGCGAGCTAAATCATATGGCTACTAAAGCAATAGTCATTCTGCTAGGAAGAAAAGAGGTAAGTTGGTCAACTGAATTTATTATGACATTTGAAAATTGTTAATAGCTGTTACAGAAGTTTTGAGGATTTGGTTGCCTTTGTGCAGAGTGTCGCTCCCTACCCTCTTCAATAGTCTCATGCTCAATCACCATATGTGCGGAAGTTGTGATATGCGGTTATTGAAAAGTAAGTGCCACATCCTTCAAGTCCTTCAAGTCATGGTGATTTGATAAACTTAATTAATCAACAAGTGACTGAAGTCACTGCAACTTAATGTTGTATCAATAATAGTATGCTTCAATGATAGGGTTTTGTAAAAACTGAAAAGCTGAAATTTTATGGTATTTTAGGTTTATTCAGTCTCTTGCCAATGGCAATTTGACCGCAGAAGCCGAGGATCTGATATGTCGCCTCACCATGAAGGATATTCAAAAAGGGTCTCTGTACATAGCCGCCACTGACCAACTGGTGGACATCCATAATGCTAAGGAGCTAGTGAAGGCCAAGGGTGAGACCCGACATTACAGGTCAATAGATGAACCCGGCAGTGACATGAGAGTTTGAAATGCCATATCAGGCTGCAAACAAAAACTATCTTTGAAAGTAAATGCTCCAGTCATCATAACCATGAATGTAGCTGGTAAAGATGCTAATGGACAGCGTGGTAACATCAAGGCCATGGGGGATGATTTCATAACTGTTTTTCTCATCAATGGGATGTTATCTTTCTGGAACGCATGCTCTTCTCAAGAAAGTTCTCTAACTCTTTGCACACACGTTTTCAGTTTCCCATAAAACTGGCATGGGGAATAACTGTCCACAGGTGCCAGGGGCAAGCGCTTTAGTCTGCTGTCATCGATTTCAGACGGGTATACAGTTCTACCATGTTAGCAGTTGCACTCTCTAGGTACAGAACAGAGGACGATATCCATTTGATGAACATGGATGTCTAAGGGATAAATATCCTACACTCTCTACCACCTCCGCAATGAACTGCCTTTCATTGGTTTCAGTTAGTAGTAGATACTGATAAGTGATAGTAAACTTGTAGGAGGGAGAATCTCCCTGCTTGTACAACTGTATTACTACAGTAAACAGGCAATGGAGGAAGTTAATTGCAGTTGTTCATGCAGGGTGAAACTGCAATTAACTCCCTTCAGTGCTTGTAGTGTACTGTAGTAATACAGTTGTAGTTACACCTTTCAGTACTACTACCTACAAGCTAGCTGAGTTCAGTGCTGACAGTTACATGATCTTGTTGTAAATTTTGATTAGCTTTAAATGTAGAACAATGATGAGTTTTCAGTTTACCGGTGCAATGAGGGAGTTCATTGACCGGTTTAGTGAGTGTGTGTCAGCTTGCCACCAGACTCTGTTTTATCATAATTCAAATGTTTCTTGTTGACAGCAGCAGTGATGGCTAGGTATGAAGATAGTGACTTTGCCAGTGGAGAAGATTTCGATGCGCTATTTAGTGATGAGGAGGAACTTCCATGTACTAGTTCTTCTGTTAAGGTAAAATATTTCATTCAATATGATATGAACTACCTACATTGATATGAGCTTCTAGTCCATGCAAGTTTCCGGATAGGCCTAACCTTGTGCGTTGCAGGGTGGTCAATATAGACTTGATTTGCCCATTGCAGAGCAGGTGCATTATACAGTAAGCAGTTTGTTGTTGTTATTGTTCGCTCATTATTGTATCCTACTACAGGTTGCCAACAAGGAAAAAAGTCTGCGCCTTATATGTGGCAATTGTGGAAAGAGCTTTGTCAACTCGAATAATCTAGATCGGCACCAACTCCGCTTTCACAACCAGTCTACTGCTTTAAATTTTGGTAAGTACTTGCTACGGTGATATAATGTGTTTTGCATTGATATCACGATAAAAAAAACTTGAAACAAAACGTCATGTGGGCTGTCTCTGTGAGTTGTACTAACAAATTCTTCACGCTGCAATGTAACTAACCAAGTTAGCATAGCAATCCTGGTGTTAAGCTGCTGTGCGAGAAGGCGATTTTCGGGACTTTCAAAAACTCCCTTGCCAATGACGTATTGTACTGTAGTTATTTTAACTTCATTTTTATGAGAGGCATAATGAAAAATTATTATGATCCGAAAATGATGTGTAATGATTGAAATTTGTCTTGTCCCATTTTTGCAGCTAATGCTTGTACCCAGGAGCAGAAGGAAGAAATAGTCGAAGCCTCGAAGAAGATGATTTGTAATAACTACCCTCGGTTTAAGCAGGCTGTCGAGTCATGGATGACTCAACTTCCCCTGATGATGATGACTCTGGTCAATCTCGTAATCAGTCTAGTTCCAGATACCTTCACATCCTCTAAGAAGATTAAGTTCTGTACCGAGCTACATGCATTAAGATCAAAGCATGCTGACTTCAAACTTCAGAGACAGCCCTTTTGTTACTTACTGAAGGCTATTCACCTGGCATCTATCGACACCCTTGCTGCAAAACCTGACTCTATTCCAGTTATGACTTCAAATTCTATTGACAACGATACCCTCCATGCACTTCATTATATAGGTGGTTATTTTATCTGTATCTTGGGACAAGTTTGTCTCATCCAGGGCAACATAACTCCCAGCAGACCATCTGATATCATGTCCAATGATTACAAGCATTTTTCATTACAGGTACAAAAAAGAACCTATATGAACCAAGTGACAACAGTGTCAAAGCTCATCACACCTACCGAAACTGTGTCTGAAGTTCTTGAAGATCTAGTAAAAGACTTCAGGCTAGAGCGGAAT
This sequence comes from Membranipora membranacea, assembly GCA_914767715.1. Classification (NCBI taxonomy): domain Eukaryota; kingdom Metazoa; phylum Bryozoa; class Gymnolaemata; order Cheilostomatida; family Membraniporidae; genus Membranipora; species Membranipora membranacea. The sequence goes on along the minus strand of OU612069.1, from coordinate 13,497,185 downwards.
TGCCACTATAGGCTTGGGGACTTTTCTGGAAAGCAATTTGACTCTGATAGGACTATGCAATTTGTCAAGGCGCAGCTTCCTGCAAACACTAGGGCGCGGGTTTACGTTTACTTTAAAGAGTCTGAACAGGTAAATTTTACTTGTCTTATAAAACTCGTTCATGCAGTTGCTGAGTCAGATTACAATTACTATAATCCGATCTGAAAAATCTAAGACATTCTTAAGCTGCAGGCACTTTCCTGCCTTTCAAGCCAAAAAAGCATGACCATGTCATTGTCCTCCTGTCTCATGTATCACTCCAACCTGAGACTAACTTTTATAATAATCTAAGATTTGGTGGTCAAATTTAAACTTTTTCTGGTATAAAAACTATGTATCTTATCTATTTGGTAATTTTATAGCTAAGAATATAATAAAACTATTACACTCATATTTTTATTATTAAACTTTATTTTATTTCTAGCTCTAAGAGACTTTTATTGAAGACCTCTCGGGAAGACAGAATGTGGGCATAGTTATTCAAAGTTCCTCCGAAGTTGAGGTGTTTGAGAAGAAGCCTCAGTTTAAATCGAGCCTTCGTCACCCGACCAACCAGACAGTCACCGTGTCTCAGACTTCATTTTTATTTTTTCTTTATTTTCACATTATTTCACATTTCAGCTGAGATTTAGACCAGTGAGCTTTAATACAATCAATTTTATGAGCCAAAGTTGTTTTTCTCTGTGTAGTTGCACTTTAATGACATGCTCCAGAATGTGTCATGGCCTGACACCTCAAGAAGTTTCGGAAGCTTGCGTATGAATATGCTACACTGAAAGAAATCCAAGTGCCTGAGAGCTGGAAGAGAAAGCTTCAAACTGGAAAGGACTGGCTGAAGGCATTCATGAAGAGGAGTGGGAGCTTATCGATCTGAAAACCAGAGGCGACAAGTCTTGGGCGGGCAACCAGCTTTAAAAGGCACAACATGAGGACCTTCTTCAATAACCTTGGTGATGCTCTAAAAAAGTACAAGATAGAACCAGGAAACATACATAACATGGATGAAACTAAGATAACGACAGTTCACAATCCTCCAAGGGTCGTAGCTGACAAAAAAGTTAAGCAGTTGGGGCAGGTGACAAGTGCAGAAAGAGGTATTTTGGTAAAAGGGGTGTGCTGTGTTAGCTCATCTGGCACTAGCATACCGCCTAATTTTATCTGGCCCAGGAAGACTGACCGAAACACTGAAACTTATATGAGGGGGACACCAACCAACTCACTTGGGCTATTTCATGAGACAGTATGGATGACAGCGCCAAACTTTGATGTCTGGATGAACCATTTCATCAAACATGCCAAGCCATCCCTTGATAACCCTGCGTTACTATTGCTGGACAACCACAAAAGCCACATGAGCCCCAAGGCAATCAAGGCAGCCAAAGACAATGGCGTAGTTATGCTAACATTTCCGCCTCACACAACTCCCCGACTGCAACCGCTAGATGTCTCTGTATATGGCCCATACCAAACTTATTACAACACAGCGTGTAATGAATGGTAGCTTTCCAATCCTGGGAAAACTCTTGGTCTTTATGACAAAGGTGAGCTAGCTGGGAAAGCCCTTCTGAGAGCCCAGACCCCGTTGAACATAACTGGTGGGTTCAGAAAAACTGGGATGTACCCAATTGATATCAATGTCTTTACAGATAGCGACTTCCTTCCCAGCGCAGTCACCGACCGAGATATAGGGAGAGAAGGTGTAGCGATGGAGCAGGATGGCGACAATGGTGGGAGTGAAGATGCAGTTATGGAAGTAGACTTGGAGTTCATCAACACTCCATCTACTAGCTCTGTCGTCAGAACTGCAAAAACTGGCACCAGCCCTGCTGATATTTGCCCATATCCAAAGGCTGCTCCTAGAAAGAGGACAACAAAGAGTAAGAAAGGTGCTTCTATTATTCTTACTAAAACCCCTGAGAAGACACAATCAGAGTCGCCCGAGGTACCGGCAGGGCCTAGCACAAGTGGAAACATCCCAAAGAAAGTCAAGAAAAGAGTTTTGAAGAAGGTGCCTCAACCGGATGTCGAGACCAGTGAAAAAGAGGACTGTGTACCCATAGAATCCGATAGTGATGACGAATATTCAGAGGATTTTGAACATGACAACGTCAACGATGATGATCAGCCATTTAGGTGCGATAAAATATAACCTTGGGTATCTAAATCCTGTTTGTTAGTTGATTAGATATTGATAGATTGATCGATTATATATTGTAGTTAATGATTGAAAGGAAAGTAAAGATTGAATTACGGTTAATGCCTTACCATTTGCAGCGTGAAGGAAGGTTCATATGTGGTGGTGCAGTAGGAAAGCAAAAAGATGAAGCACTTGTATGTTAGCCAAGTAAAGAGTATTGAAGATGGAAGTGCTATGGTAGCATTTCTAAAGAAGACCGGTACATGGGATGGGCGAGTGATAAGACATCGGATTTTAATCAACCTTTTTAATCAAACCACTTTCTACTCCCTGATAACCCAGAAACAGACACATTTGACATCATTGATATCACACAAGTCTTACCAGATCCATCAGTAATCAGTGGCACGGCGAGGTGCGCTGCCAAGCGTGCATTTGATGTAGACCTAAGCTGTATTCATGGCTAACCAATAGTACCAATATTATGTTGACTCACTTTAATGGTTTGGTACGGAAATAAATGCTGGTTGCATTATAAATGTCATGGTTTGATGTTGTGTTGCAAAAGTTTATATTCCCATATATATATGTTGGTTGGAGTACAAAACATGCTATACAAATAAATAATCATTGTTATAAGCATAAAAAATATCTTACATTTCTTTCATTTATTTCCACATGATCACCCATGATTTTTTTACCGCGTCTCAACCTGCCCCACACACTGTCTCAACTTACCCGCCCATAGGGCACGTTGAGACGGGTTTTGGACCTTGATGAAAACGGCCGCCAAACAGAATCAACCAAGGCTGGGCTTCCAAACTCATCACACATATTGCACAACATCATGAAGTATAATATAGCATAGAAATCCAGACACTCATATAATATTCATAGGTGTAGGTGACAAAAAAGTGATTTTTGTCTCAACTAGCCCCCCCCCCCCCTATAATATTTATTGTTTAGAATCATTCCCACTTGCTATTTTAGAATTTATTGCAAACATTTTGTATCAATTTTGGTTGTGTTTCTTATAACTATTTGAGTTTTGAGTTTTCCAACATATTGCGTCATGATTCAAGTATTATTGCTATTGGCTGTTTAAATATGTCAAGTTACTATGAAGAATGCGAATCTAACAATATGAGTGTGTAGATAAGAGCGCTGAGTCTATATCCGATTACAGCTCAAATACAAATGGAGCTCTGTTCTATTTCGTCAAACCAGACTGTATCAACAGCGATAGGTTGTCAGTCATATTATGTAACTTCCAGCACTCTCCAGTGCTTCAACAGCATCATGACTACTTATGATAAATATATTAACTAAAGTGAAGTATACCTATTCAGTGTTCCAGTTCTTTCTCTAACATTTTTAAGTGTGTAAGATCATTCACCTTACTTGATATTTTCATATTTATTAAAGATAATTTAGCTTCAGGCTTCAGGGATGCGCATCTTTCCTATATTTTAGTCTTTCCTACTTTGCTTTTGAGTATATCACAATGCTTCATGGAATTCGCCATAGTTATCTGATGTCAAGATAGTTGCGCGGGGGACGAAAATAACTGAGGGAGGTGGTCCTCAGCATGAACTTCCATATCACTAATAGGCACTCAGATTTTCCAGAACATGAACTGATCACCTCATATTTCAGTGTGTAGCATGGGAGCCCGAGCATATATCAGGTTACAGCTCGAATACAAATGGAGCACTATTCAACTTTGTCAAACCAAACCATGTCAGCAGCAATTGGTTGCCAGTGGAAATGAGCTATGAGCTAAGCGAATCCCTGTCTATATGAGTGTGTAGATAGGAGCTCTGAGTATATCTCTGGCTACAGCTCAAATACAAACGGAGCATTTTTCTACTTTGTGAAACCAGACTGGATCGGAATATGGTACTAGAGATAGATTTATCTTCATTTATTTCAATTTAATTTTCTTCTTTATGCATAATTAAATATATGTTGGTGTGACGTGGATGGGGGACGTGGCTTTTGCAGGCAGCTGGCCTTGCTTATAATCAGAGCACCATCCAGAGTATTGGGGACTTCTATAACATACAAGCTTAGCCGCTACCTACAGACTCAGTAAAAATCAGATTGCTGAGGGCCTATGTATTTGGAAAGCCTGCAGCTATTTCTCCAGCCACGGCTTGGAAAGAAGTAAAAAAAGGAGACAGTGAGAAGATCAATCAAGCCTAGCTTGATTTCACTGATAATATATACCTCCAAAGGTGACTGAAAAAAATCATTAAGGACCAAAAAACAAACAAGGGGTAACACATTTATTCGGCAGGCAACAGAATTTCAACCACAACAGACAACATACCTGAATGTTGTGCGAATGATCTGTTGAATGTCGTTATTCATCCACAACCGAAAAAAAAACTTCCTAGATTGGTCATTGGTATAAGAAAACTTTAAGATCTTAACTGTGCTGAAAAATAAAGATTAGGACAATATCCAGACAAGAGAGCAACTAACCAACTTCTCACACATTCAAAGAAAAAAAGAAAAAGAGTTCAAAAGTGAATGGCTGCCATGTGGTTTATCAAAACTAGACATGGGACATCTACCACCCCAAGTAGCAGATAGTCAATGTGTTCTCAGAGAAAAGATTGTAACAAGTTAACAGCAACAACTCCAGCCATAATAAGAATTTGCCCCACTCAAAATCACTTTTGCATACGCCATATGTCACACACTTACACTTGAGTAAAGAAAAAGTTAATCGTTAGTTGCAAAGAGGAGCCTAATCATCATTTGCCCATAGATTTTCACACCAAACAAACTATAGAAGGCAATTTTATAAAACATCAAGGCGTTTACAAACACACCATGAACAGAGAGAGGTGAATTAGATCACTGGCCATGGGGCATCTTTATCTCAAAGCTAAGAGAAGGAAAAGGGTAGGAAATAGAAGGTACTGGGTTCATCCAGTCAACAGACAGAGACAGATATTGGGGGCACGGAACACATGTGTGAGTGAAATGCGAACTTCTTTTCCTGAAAAATAAGCAAGCATTTAGAATGGACATTGAGTGCTTCAGTGAGCTGCTAGGCAAGTACAGGAGAGTATAGTGAAAAAGGACACATTCTTTAGAAAGGCCATATCTACTGAGCAGAGACTAGGTGTGACATTAGATTATTTATCCACTGGAGACAGCTTCACAACTCTAGCCCTCCTATTAAGACTTGGCACTTCTACCGTTAGAGAGATTATGTTGGAGACATCCAGGGCCCTGTTGGAGTGTCCAAGAAGCACATATTTAGCTACTCCCAGCACACCAGATGAGTGGAAGAAGATTTCTCAGGAGTTTGAGAGAACATGGCACTTTCCTCTCTGCCTAGATGCTATCGACGAAAAGCACTGCTCTATTCAATGCCCTCCGAGCTCAGGCTCGAAATACTTCAACTACAAGAAGTTCTTCAGTGAGGTGTTGCTTGGAGTGTGTGATGCCAACTACAGATTTTGTCTATGTGGATGTTGGCATGTAAAGAAGGTGGTCAGATGGTGGGACATTTGATAACTGTTGCCTCAATGGAGCTGTGAAGGGGAACACTCTGAATATACCGGCTGACATTCCGCGACCATGTATAAACTTGTGATTTTGATGTAGAGTTTCAGATTTGTTAAAAAAAACTTAGGGAGGATAGATATCAACATAAGGGACGGGTAGTATCACCCTTCGAAATATATATGCAATGCCATGTGACCAAAAAATTTTGTTTTAGTTAGAGCTGCATAATGGCTCGATATAGCACACTCACACGTAGATATGTGCATCAGATTGTATCTATGATCATGTGACGGGATTGACATACGGCTTAATATAGTAAATTTGAATTGATGTCACCCCAATTGAAATTAATGGAGTACACAAAAAACGTGATTTCCAGGTACACTTTGCATACAGTTATATTTTCTGTAACCATGAGCTGGCTTTATTTTATAGGATCAGATGGTAAGGAAGGATCTCCGTATACCTTCATTGGTGACGAGGCATTCCCTTGAAAACCTGGCTGATGAGACCAAAACCTGGAGAGTCCGCTAAAGAACACAACCAGAAGGTATATAACTATAGACTGAGCAGAGCCAGGAGAACAATCGAGAATACTTTTGGTATCATGGAGGCTCGATGGAGAGGTATTATTATCATTATCAGGTTTTTGTCCAAATATGTAACATCGAAGAGCTTGGTTTTTAAAACTTTCCTTTGAAAATTGCTGAATGAACTCAAAATGCCGTTTGTCTACATTCGCCAATCTCTCGATCATAAAGATAAAAATTCAAGTGTTATATTTTGGAGTTGTCTAAACAATACTTTATAATCGGACAACTCTTTATGCCATTTTACAGTTACTTTATGTAGGCACAGTCTTGCCTTTGGACATTCCTTTTTATGCTGCATCCGGTCAGTAGTGAATGCAAATAAAATGTATCTCTGAATTCCAACCAATACCGGTTGAATTGAATAACCAAGTATCATCAATATATAAATCTAAGTATATATATTCATAAAAAAAAAAGAGAATTAGCTGTAGAAATTGCAGTAGGAAATTTAGGCCACCTTTTCTTCCAAAGGCCAATAGCTGAACAACTTTGAAATCAGATGTGGAGGGAGGTCATGCATCAACAAAGCTGTTTCAAATCTGAGCACAACAAAGAATTGTAAGCTGTACAACGGTTTATGGAAAAAAAGATGGTACCACCTGCCTGCCTTCCCCCACCCCTTTACATACAGGGAGCGTAACCAGTTCTGCCTGTGGCTAGCTTACAAATCGATCTGAGATTCAAGATTTTAAATCATGACATATAACAGATGCGCACATACCGACAGCAGTAGTGCCTCAACAACGAAGAAAGGGCTGATGGATGGATGAAAGACAAGAATTGATCGCTTTACCATGAATTGACTTGGCATGGCATGAATATAATAACTTGACATGAATTGAAAAACACTCATCACTTGTGATGCCATGTAGCCTTTGTAGACCTGTTCCAGAGCCCATCAAGCCTTGAAGACTATTCACTAGAAAAAAAAAATCCACCCTTTCACAGTCCAACTATGCATTGATCCATATAATCCTGGAAAAAAACCACTATCAATCACTTTTGTGAACCACTTGAAAAAACAAAGATTCCGGTCTTTGCTATGCTTGTCCCGTCTGCAATTCAAGAAGCGTAGCAGTCTTATGAAGCTGTTAGATGCCATGAAAAAACAGTGGGCCAAACTCATATTTGCAGAGAATTGGTCTTGAGCGACAGGGATGTTGACCGTGAATTGACAAGCTTCATGTAGTCACTGTAGGCCTGTTTCAGAGTCAAGCCAGCTAAGAAGACCCATGTTGAAGAAAAAGAAAAAAGAGCCAAGCAATCTAACCTTTCAGTCTGACTATGAAACTAAAACAACGCTCCGAAACTTTGTGAGCAACTCAAAAGCTACAATTCCGGTCTCCACTATGCTTGACCAGTCTTTCTTTGCTTCTGAAAAAAGCAGTCTTATAAAACTGTGAAATGCCATTGCAAAACTGAATTCATATTTGCAAGTTTGTGACAGGAAATTGAACGGTGAAAACAGAGTACCATTTCACAGGCATAAGGAAATACTTACCCAACATAGTCGGATGCTTAGTCCCTTCCGCAGACAACAAGACAGTTTCCGTAGCAAGACTCAAAAACCATCAGCTCACCAGATAATGCAGCAGTTTAAGATAGGCGTCATCAATCCAACATGCCTACAATAGAGTAAAATACTCCAGATGATTTTTTGTACCATAGCATTCAAAACATGCTCTGATCCTAAAACGTCAGGATATGGATTTAATCAAAGTGGTCTGACTGGTTAAAATTCAAGGCAGCTCAAAAATTGGTAAAATAAATTCCAGCAATGCGTGTTGTGACTAGCAAATAATCGACGACGATTTAAGAGGGGCTAACTAGTCTGGGTTGTTGCGAATCATTGCTATGTGAGATTAATGTGAGTGAGACATACATTTCAAATACTGATGTTGAATATGAATATAAACGAATAGGGTCGGACCTTATTCAAATATCGATGTGCCCACCAGTTACAGTGAGCCCGAAGAGTCACAGGCAGAAGATAGACACTATCCACCAAAATTCATGTTTGTAGACCTAATAAACAAAGACACGCATCAAATTATGAATACATTTGCTTTTGTAGAACCCTGTATTTCCGGTTAATGGTATGTCATACCCACCCACCTTTAGGCTAAGGTATGTTGATGCACTCTTCTTTTCAGCTGGAGACAAGATATAGTCAAAGACTAGTGGAGACCTGTTTCAGTCTGTATATGCTGACAGGCGCCGGCCAGATTGTCACCGAATATTGATGACACCTCAAATCAAGTTCAGCTAGTACTTCATTTCATTTCTCTACAACAGGCGACTCCGATTACTATAGAAAATAGATATGAATTTATGGATCAGTGGTAAAATACGTGGCTATTATGGAGATATGCCTTATCAGTATAAAACTTTGTGTCAGGATCTGAATAAAGCTGTAAATCTGGCAGCTTTTACGTTATGCATTGATTGCCATCCCAGCAAAAACTCTGATTGACAAATCAATGTCAGAAAGTCCCAGTATCATCAAATCCTACATAACAGTTAACAATGCTTCTGTGACTGGGAGCTACCAAAATTAATAGGTGAAAGCTTGAATAACAAGACAATACCATACCATACATTACGATACAAGTTTTAAACCAGCGCTACTGCTCATCACAAGTTTCTCTCTTTGTAAGAGAATGGAAATAGCTTGCATAACACACTATGCTATCTATATTCTAACCCACTGGCATAAACAAGGGTCAAAATGTTGTGTTAGAAAACAAGCGGCCAAAAATGCATGACGGTTAACAGCAAATACAATGCAACAACCAATGTTTTTGGTAACAAATTTTGATGGATCCTGTTAACATCATTTCATTAATATGCAGACACTCTCTTGATATATTATCTTTATCATTGCACAAATAACAGACCATTAAAATGCGTAGTCATCCAACAACATAAGTAGGCCTACTGAGGGGCTCTTTGTGCCATGGATGAGATTATGATTGGATTTTACAGGTTTAGAAGTTGTGATTGACCAATTTCTAGCAGTAATTTGGTGTTGTCTGTTATTGTCGTTTAGATGCCATACCCAAATCAAAGAGGTCAGAATGGCTATGACATCTTATGATCTCTCCACCCTAATACTTGACACAATGGATGTCCTTGGATCTGGGAAACAGATTATTTGTAACTTTGAATTTGACCCTTGATATTGTATTGTTATTCAAGCTTTCATCAATAACATTTGGTAACTGCGCTTAATTAAAACATGCCTACATGTACATTGGCACATTGATCACTGTAATATTGGATTTGATGATACAGCCTTGAAATTAAGGAAAATTGTACTAAATTGTTTGGGTAATGTCCCTGCCCCAAAGGAAAAATGGAAGGTATAAGAGATTATCCCATATTGAAAAAAAGTTTGAGAATTAAAAGGCATGGCTGCCAAACATAATGCATCAACTGAAAGAAAAGAAAGATTACCGTTACATCATACGCAAGACAGCATTACATGTTGCGCTCTTACAACCAGGACGGTGTGTAGATATGAATAAGGTACTCACTCTTGCGGGCTATCAAAGTGTATATCTTGTTTACATATATTGTGTCTACTTCGTCCGTGTTTCGTTTGGTGTCATCATCAACCTGTTCTCACCATTTCTGCCTAAGTCTTTGTGACCTCGGCTTGCCAATGCCACTATTGACACACAAAGGAGGAGTAGCAGCAGCGCAGCAATATCATGTGATTGGTTAACGAGTTGAATGAGTGGTAACTTATGAGTCATTTGATTTGTGAAGGGTGGCAAAATATCCCCCTTTCATATCCCCATGTCAAGTTGCAGGTAGTTGAAATTCAGCAAATTTACAGATCATACTTCTTTCTATATTAGCTAAGTTATGAGCATGCATGTACATGACAACTCTTCACTCAATTGGTATTAAATATAAACCAATATAATGCAGGCAGTGTGATAAACATATAATAGACAACAAGTTGTATAAGAAGTGATAACCCTGAATGATGTTACTTACTTACTTGGTACTTGTAGGTTGATCGCCAACTCCTGTTAGAAAAATGAGGCAATATATGGCATCTTGTCTGTCAGTCTCCGTTCCGGGTCTGCAACGCAGTCATAGAGTCGGTAGATTGAACATCATCAAGTTCACCATTAGCCTGCCACCGGGAGTCCCTCGATAAGGGTGCTGTCGATTGGTAGGGTGTTCCACAGTCTAGCAGTGCTATGAAGCAACTATTTTGGTGCAGTCTAGTATTGCCTGCAGTGAGGGATGAAATACTGCAGTTGAGCTGATATTACCTTGACGTGACTGTCCCGCATTTGTAATTGTAGGGTGTGGAGGTAGTAAGCTAATGATGTTGACAGCAACCACCTTGTTAAGCTAAATACTAAATAGAAAAAAAATTAGTAGGAAATAAAACTCTCTCTCAAACCAAAATTATTCACTGCTGATGATAGGCCTTCTCAACTCGCTCCTTGCTTGCTAAAACTTAAACCAACCACGTATTAGTTTAGTATGTAAATAAATATATAATTATATTATATAAATAAATATAATAACAATATTTTCTTACCACCTATTTATTAGTGCTATATATTATTAGATTCAGTTCTTTACTATGTCGTTCGATGTTTGTATGAAAGGCCTGTCATCAGAACAACTCGTGCCATGTGAAATTTTATGTGTATTGCTAGTAGATGGAGATGAGATAGTCATATAATAGTGGGCACGCAAATCACGTGTAGCATGTTGAGTTCCCTCTTCATCCCATTGCTCTCTTCTCGTAAAACACATGTTACTGAGGCTAACTTCACTACATTGTGAAGAAAGAGTAATCGAAACTTAGGTTATTTGACATATAGTGGAGAGCTCAGGGTGAAGCTGACCTTGATACGTACTGGTTTCAAAGGGGTAGTCAGTAAATACCAAATTCCATTGTTGTTGCGTTATTTGTGTAAAGATTGGTGTGTTTGCAATGTTGCACTTACATCTCATGCCTATTTTTTGTTATATTCAAAGGATTGCATAAGTGAAAAAGGTAGGTATGGATATCAAGCCAACCAACAATAATATATAGATTTGCCACCCCTTAAATAAAAATGGTTGCAGCCAGAAGGTTGAATCATAATTGCAGATTTATTATTTTGATGGTCTTGGATTCGAGGAGGGGGCAACTCCAAATTAGGATGAAGTATTATCATTTTTCAAATAGGGCACATATTTAGCCTGGGCTAGCTATTGTGCATTAGCTGTGTTGGAAGTTATCACAGCTAATGCACAGTAGCTAAGCCTGGGCAGGCTCTCCCCACCCAACCTAGCCTGACAAGCTTGGTTCGATCCGGGGGGTAGGGGGAACAAAACTTGTCAACTCGTGCGATCTCGTCTTCCGAAGGCATCTCCCCTTTTACTATACAAAAATATTTGATTAGTGTTATTATGGAGTTATCTGCCCGATCAATCCAGTTCTCGATTTCGAGATTGCAAGAGTTGATAAACTCTCCTGCCTTGATGTTCACAGCCGGTTTATACACACCGGGTGATAATCACTGTGGATAGTCATGGGCCTAAAAAAGGAGATTGAGCTGGCCCATCGATCAATTTAATAAGATCGTTGTCTATATGAACAAAATGGGTTATCAACGACAAAAAATCGAGTCGCTCGTTGCCGAACTGCTTTCTGATTTCATCTTATACATTGCATTTGATGTTATATTATTCAGGTACTGATATTAAGTAGACTCTTGTGACAAAGCTCTCGTGACAAGGCTTGTCAAGTTGGCTTAGGTATAGAGTTGCCCACCTCCTCAGCAGGAAGGGGCAACTCCATACAAACTAAACACACTCATCAATTGTAACAGAGGGGGCAGGTACTGTTCTGATAAAAAGTTTAGCCTCCAGTTGGTCAAATATCTGACGCAGGTTGTTTATACATTATATTGCAGATCATGTCAGTTATCAAGTAATTCACCCTGATAAACAGTAGAGGGGGAGCAGCTCCAAAGCAGCACAAATGGGAAATAAACTGACCAAGTACTAGCGAAACTATGTACATGGCATTCTACAATCCTGCATATTTTTTTAGTGAAGGTATACCTATATATTTTCACTGCAAGCACTAGATGGTGCATCGGGAGGCCAACACGAAACCTGACCATAACATCCGTCTACAGCCATGATCCACTTCATTCCTATGCATGATAAGGGCTGGATGTATGTGGGTCCTTGTAGGTGAAATGTTTGATGTGTCAAGTGAGATTGAATTGTACCACTATATAATGCTTTGCATTTGTGATTGCACCCCTTCCAATGTGGATTATAGACAGAGGGCAACTTCAATCGAGGTTTGAGGGTGAAAAATGTTATAATCTTGCTCTTTTAAGCTACTGCTGCTTCTTCATTCTGTTATGCCCCTGGTACAGGTCTAACAGGGTGAGGGGATTTTCATGGAAAACGATGTGTGACACTTTCAACTGGTTACTATATTGCTTGATCTTCGCAAAATAAGCTGCTGAAATAATATTGAATTTTTTAACATGAGAAGAGTGAGGCTTAAAAATGCCGAAGTGAACAAAAGAATCAAGTCTGTGAGCATTCAAATTGATTGACTGAACTGTTTATTCTTTATTCGAGATTAAACAAAGAAACATAAAATTGCCTGTATTTGCAGGCATAATGTTGGAGCAAGTTAGTTTTTCTGTTTGCAGGCATTATTATGAATGACCATATAACATGCGGTATTAAAATAAAAGTAAAAATTATATGAGTAGTGATGAAGCTGGGTTGGGTACTTGCGAGTGCACGCCTTTGTATTATAATGTAATATATTTATGTTGACAGGACTAACTTAAGAGAGATGGCAGGCTGCGTCATAGTGACAATTGAATGTCGACGTACTTAGCCCCTCGCCTTGGATGACTATTTTAGGGGTGCCCTACCGTCCTGATGGGAATGAAACCCTTAGTGCCTGTAGTGTTTTTGGATTTCCAAATTTGGATTAATGCCGTTGAATGAATATGATTAAATAATGAATATGTAACTGTACGCACACCAGTCATCTAGCTTTACATATTTGGATAAGGTAATTTAGGATTATACATTTTCTGTGTTATTGTCACTATTGTGACAAAAATAAAATGTTTAAATAGACAACATAGCATGAGGAAGTTAAGCATGTTGTATGAGATTCAAGTGACTATGATTTAAAAAATAGATTGTCTGTAATGTAGTAGTGGTACCCCATGAAGAGGTGTTGACATTTTTTTGTTACGACGCCATGGCAGGTATAAGGGCAGAAAACTACCCTGGCAGCCCGATAGGCAATTAAGACCCGGCCGTGTCTGCATTAGAACAGACTGATCCGTGTTAACAAAGGTTTCTTTAGAGAATTTAGGTGAATCTAAAACGTCAGTTTTGCCCCCCCCCCCCCCCAACACTTGAGCGAACTTTAGTGCTGAGGGGCGAGAAAATAGCAAATAATGGGTTACCACGTGAAGTGCCTTGATTGGCAAGTTATTTATAAATAGCCAACAATGGTTACAAATGTGATAAGATTAACGAATGTAATGATGAGTAATATGGTGAGAAATAACATCAAATCAGCTGAATCTACCCATGAGCTGTATGAAGGAAATCACCTTCGCTAGAGTTAAATTTACAACTGAGATTCCACATTGCGCCCTTCGTTCTTGTAGAGCGGGCAGCGCAAAAAATTAAACTCAGTTTAGGTTAATCGATAAGAGACAAAGAAAATTGGCCTAAAATCACAACAAAAATCTCTACCAAATTTGCACCTAGTTTTTAATCTCGGCTTGAAGCACTTGGATATTTTGACGAGTAGCTGCGCGCTTTTACCAAGCGCGCTCACGTTGATAGCGGGTGATTTATGGTAGTAATCAAGTTTTTTTTTGTTATTGTATTGTATTACATTCTGCCATACTCAATGTACATGTATACGAGATGATATCGAATGTACGTAAGTGTGGGTTAAAAAACTGGTAGCTGCAAAAATAAAAATACATTACTAAAAGGATATACTGCAGTTAGGTACGGTTAAGTACGATACACAAGACCATTATCATGATAGGTCATAAAATAGTTAAAAAAACTGTTAGACCTCTTTGTGGTTCTGCATCGTTTGGCTCGAGAGGAAGTTCTGTTACTGTTAAAACTTAAGCGACTATAAAGTGGATGGGATTCATCGTTTAAAATCTTTGTGAAGTGACTGTATGAGCTATCAAAGAGAAAATTGCAAAGATAGGGAATGCGTAACATTCCTAGCCGATCTTCATAGTCCTGATCAGTGCTGTATTGTAGGCATCTTTATGTTTGTACACGACGGCCATGTTATTGTAGGAGGCAGCTACATCGGAGTGGGTGTCACCTTGTGTATCCAGAGAGATATGGAGTGATTTCTGATAGCAATCAAGAGCTTTATCATAATCATCTTTATTATCATACACGTTAGCCATGTTATTGTATGTTTCTACGACATCCGGATTATTTCCACCAAATGCGTCCAGCGTGATTTAGAGTGATTTCTGGTGGTATTCTAGTGCTTGCTCATAGTCTCCTTTATCATCATACACATTGGCCAAATTGTTGTAAGTGTCTGCGAGATCAGGATGATTCTCTCCGAATGCATCCATACTGATTTTGAGCGATTTGTTATAGTAATCCAGAGCTTTGTCATAGTCACCTTTGTGGTCGTAGACGACAGCCATGTTGTTGTAGGAAGCAGCCAAGGCGGGATGGTTTTCGCCAAGTGTGTCAAGCCTGATTTGGAGTGATCTATTGTGATAATCAAGTTTCATCATAGTCTTCTTTACTGAAGTAGGCATTAGCCATGCTCATGTAAGTGTCAGCAACATCAGGATGATTTTCTCCGAATGTATCCAGCCTGATCTGAAGTGATTTTTGATAAAACCAAGAACTTCATCATAGTTGCCTTTACCGTATACGTTTGCACAAATTAGCCATGTTATTGTAGCAGGCAGCTACATTAGGATGGTTATCCCCCAAAATGTCCAGTCTGATTTGAAGTGATTTCCGGTAATAGTCCATCGCTTTTTCATGGTCACCAGTACTTTTGTAGGCATTAGCCATGTTATTATAGGTGTCGGCCACATCAGGATGATTCTCCCCTAAAGTTTCCAGTCCTATCCTGAGGGACTTACTGTAGTAATCCAGAACTTCATCATAGTCACCTTTGTACACATTTGCCATGTTATTGTAGGACTGGGCCACGCCTTTTTTTTTACCCGATGCATCCAGTCTAATTCGGAGTGATCTCTTGTTATAATCCAGAGATATTTCATAGTCACCTTTACTCTTGTGGGCGTTAGCCATGCCTGCGTATGAGTTGGCCACATTGATATGGTTTCCACCATGAAGGTCAAGGTTTATCTGAAGAGCATTCTGATAATGAAGGAGAGCCTCATCATAAAAAGCGAAGGCTCGCATCACATGAGCACTTTTACGCATTAGTTCAGTATTACCTGGTGCTCTCTTTATGAGGAACTCCAGCTGGGTGATTACCAACGTCTCAGTTGCTCTTTCACTTGTTAATTAACGCGTGAAAACCCGCCGTCCAACTCTTCAATCACTTTGAATATGAGCTCTAGATCAAACATCGATGTTGTGTCTGCTTTCTGATAAAGCCTGAACTACACAGTCAGAATCATCAATCAACCCTACTTCCAGCTCTTCAACTTCATTGAGAGGTATATCCATGGATAGTTTTACTTTGGATTCATCTATTGCATTGTGAATCTCAAAGAGACACCATGCTCTATGAATAGGCATGGGATCGTTCCATGGGGAGAGAACGAGTAACACCTGACCTATTTCTCTGATACTGTTGCGAAATGTTGAGCTGAACCAGTCAAAATCGTTATTCGCCACTTCGTTCTGATTGTTAGTGAAAAGCTCAAACCAGAAGAAAGCATCAGGATGTTTAGCTGCGTAATGCTCCATAACGCTCACCACTACATCATAGAATTTGTACCTACAAGCATGTGACACAAATACGGTAGCCTGAGAAACGTGATGCACACCCGTTTCAGAGTCTGTAACACCTATCAGCTTTTTAACATACAGCCCGTCGGTTCCTGCTGTCGCAAGTTTGACATATTTCCTGTTTATTTGAGAGGTAGTAAGATGTTCAGTTATCACTTGTGGACGGTCCTTGATGAACTGACGTATTGCAGTTATGCGGAGCCCGAAAATAGGCGGTTTTCTCTCTGTAATTCACAAAGATTGCACATTTATATTTCGATGAATGTTAGTTTTCTTGGTCAATCAGCTTAGCCCAATATGTTTTGCTTTGCAGCTTTTATTGTCAGAAGGCCAAGTTTGCGCTATACTTGAGCCACCACTCGCAAAATGTAACTTCTGCCTGCAATTTTCAACTAGAGGCGGACACATCCCTGTACATAACTGTATTAATCTATATCGCTGAATCATCTTGCTCATTGGTGAGCTAAACAAGCCAATTGTTGGTCTTCAATGTCATTGCATCATTATCATCGCAATTGTAAGCCAAACTCTCCATTATATTCCATCTTCAATGATTATATCAGTGTACCTTCAGTATGAGCTGTAGTTGATGATGTACAAAAACTTGAACCTGATCCCATTCTTAGCCTAGCATCTAATCTCTGTCTCTGCTCGGCTAAAGTTTTTAATTGTGCCAGTGAAGGGTCGTCCGACAGCAGGTGAAGGCAAAGTGCAACGCTCTTACTTTTTTATCCCACCGAAAAACCGATAGGTTTGGAGGTGGTATTAAGGTAATGCCCATGAAGCAACTCTCATAGGGGACTTCTGACAACTTATGTGGCAGCTGAGCCCTATTTTTGCACACAATAAACACCTACAGTTTTGCCTATCCATCCTCAATTATTGTCAAGATAACTAGATTCATACCTGATCTTCTCTTTGGGAGTAGTATGAAAAACAGCAGGTGATGCTATGACATAGAAAACTTGCAACAGCCAGCACAGGTTTTTTGGCTTTTTCTAGCCATTTTTATTCAATTCCATAGACATAGTTCTGTCTATGTCTATGAGGTTGCATAAAAATGTTTTGTCTATGTGCAATCCTCAATCATCAGTGCAACTTAATAAAGCCTAAGTGCCTGGGCAAAATGTGTAAAAATAAAATCTGCTTCAATAGAAATGTTGATGGTTAAAATTTGCTCAAATAGAAATTTCTATGGTTCAAAGGCTAATATCTAAAAGAACAGTCATACCTGAGCAAATCATTTAAGCCTTAGTGCCTGGTCAAAGCGTTTAAAATCTGCTTTAATAGTAGTATCAATGGTTCAAAGCCATCTGCTTTGATAGAAATTTCCAAGGTTCAAAGGCTAATCACTAAAGCACCTGGGCATATCAAAGCACAGTTTACATAGCCAGGCTGAATAGCTCAGTGTGTAGAGCGTCTTTCTTTTGTTCACTGTTTATTAAGAATGTTGTGGGTTCAAGTCCCAACATGGTCAGATTTTTTTCCAAATGGGTGCTTTATAACTGGAGCATTTTTACCGTAATCTTCTACTGCTATTGAGTTGTTTTCTGCAAGTACCCAACAGCTCAGTGAGCTATTGAAATACATCCAAATACCGCCAAAGCGCCCCTCCCAGCCACGCCTATGGCGTGTGGATCAGGCTGCGCCCGATCATTACGCTCATCTCTAAAAAGTCAGTGAGTGAAATTTTTTTTAGAATATACGGCCCTGGATATACCCATTGTTTAACTCTGTGCTCCTAGGAGTTATCTTATAAAATAATTGTCATGTAATCTGCTTTACACTTCTCCCATGTGAGTTTAAATAACAGCAGCTATTGCTATGATTTCTTAATTATTTTCATTCATTCATGCAAACTTGTCACAGATTATACTATTATTCAGTTCTCTTATAGTAGCTGCCCATGTACGGCCTGTCATAAGTTCAGATAGCGGCAATTGCAATCTCCTTATTATGTTAATTTTTTATCTAGACCAAATCGCCTGTATAATTTGTTGTGTCGTTGTATTTGTGACGTTTAACACCAATAATAGATATTCCTATTCGTTAAAAGCTTGCCACAGTTCTTTTTTTACCAGGCAGCATATATGACATGAGATGAATTATGTCTCAGTAACAATTACCTAATGGGCCGCAAAATAAGCTGTGAGTTTAATTCTCAGACATAGTTGTGTTTGTGAGATATTGTCGGATTTTGGAATTTTACACCGCTGATTCCTATTGGGTGGAAGTAAAAGTCCTGCATACCTCTAGATCAGCTGTCGGCAACCTGGTCTATTTTCCAGTGCGGCCTAATGAACAATATTTTGCGGGCTGATTGTGGCCTTATGCCTGAAAAGATATATATTACACATTAATTTCGATCCCCATCTCGCAATTTGTAATCTTGATATTCAAGTATGTAGGCACAATATATTTCAAAATAGTGGCCATTCAGCATTAAGCATGTAGCTTCCAAAGCCGTTTCTAGACATAATCATCTTAACTGTATTGGTGTTAACTCCTTTTTCAAGTGCTTTATTTTCAAAATAACCCAGAATGGTGACCTTTGGAAATTCGAATAAAAATTTTTGTTAATATCATAGTAATTAGTTTTTTAGCAAATCTGTCACCTTGAACAAGAAATGCAGATGAGTATCAACAAGTTTTCATGTTACAAATGCTCCTGCTTTATCGCTGAAATGTTCCGGATTGCATCTAATTTTACAGGCATTCGCAAAAAAACGTTCCCCACACCCACCCTGCCCTTTTCCATACACATGCAAAACTTCACAAGATTTTTTAAATTAGTATTTCTGTTGGGCTGAAGTTCCTTGCAACATACCACGGCTTTTACAAATAAATCTGTTTTAGTTTGTACATAGTTGTTACTCCGGTTCCGATTTTTTACCTGTAAGATATGTTGCGCCTTATTGTGTTGAGCCTGTGTAAAATGTGGAATTTTTTTAGAAAAAGATTGCCCACCCATGCTCTAGATCAGGGGTGCCCAACCTATGGCTCATGAGCCACCTCGGCTCATTTTGGCTTTTTGGGTGGCTCATTTTAATATTTGCAAACTTCACGCGCTTTTTGGCGCGAATTGCATGCATTCAATTCATGCGTGTACAATGTACATTAAATGTATGTATAGTGTATACAAGTTCATTGTACTGGGTGCCTGCATTGTAATATGTGTGTAGAGTTGTCATCTTGCAGACTTGCCAACCTAACTTTTCCAAAATGCTTAAAATGCTTACAAAACTCCAGGGTGCCTTATATGACCAGAAATTGCCTCAAAAATTTTTTCCCGCTACGCGCATAATCTCGTACAATGACTTTGCTTTGGAATTTTTGCCAACACTTATACATGAATGAATATGATACATATATATCACTGACTGCTCCATGTTGTCTACACGCGACGTGGTCAGCTCATTTGGTTTAATTGTTTTTTTAAATGGCTCATGTGAGAGAAAAGGTTGGGCACCCCTGCTCTAGATCAATATTGATCCATTTGCCTAAATTCGGAGTTGTTTTTCATCCAATGGACAGGGGAGCAACTCCGAATACAGACAAATAAATCATATATTTGTTCCCTCTGATGAGTGAACTAAGCTATGATCTGTCCAACTGAGCCGAATAGTTTTGCTCCTTTTCGGTGGTCTCTGATCTTATCAGTTCTAGTCCTAGAGCGGGCATTTTTGTTTACAGTGTTGCCAAGTAACATGGCTGATAGTATAGTCCCAAAGGCATGCTCAGCATTAACATACATAATTTTGAAAAGGAATTAGTTAATTAATTAATTTTTAATTGAACTATGAAATATTTGGCATACTACAGTAATTATTATTGTCTTATAAAACTATGAACGCTACTTGGCGCAGTGTCCGAGTATCCGCAAACTCTTTGATTGATTACCAAACTATTTGATTGTTGACTGCTGTTGTTTTAATAAATTCAATAACAGTGCCTAGAGCAAAGCTTTCAATGTATCATATAAGTCAGATAAAAGGAGTATGTATATATACATATATACATAATTCTAGTAACTTTATTGGAGTTTATTTATGTTTTTTAGTCAAATCACCATTTTCCACCAGGTGAAGGTGGCCCAGTCCAAAATAGCTGATAAACCTGGTATCAATACAAAAGTTGCCAGAGTGTGGGAGTGAATGGGGAGGCATTTCCATGGTTCTCACGACTCCAAAATTTGCTAGACCTACGGAAGCACAGTGTTTATGAATTTATCAATCTGGTACCTGGCTAAGTGAACACCCCCATCCCCATCTCTTACTAAAACCTGGAGTCTGTCTACCAAATATACACACAATGGCGTCATCACTTCCTGACTGTAAAGCATATCTTCAAGAAATAATTCACATGGATGGAACGCCTGATATTACCTTGCTGTGTATTCATGCCACCATTAGTATGAACCCCCAGTTATTGCAGCCACCCTCTATTATAAGGCCAACTTGCCGCAAAACATCTCAATATATTTTTCAATCCTCAGGCGTTGGTCTAGACTGCCTTCCATCTGCATTGGATTCTTTTGATATTTAGTTTGATTTTCATTTCAGTTTTGGGAATGGTTCAAAACAAAATGATTAATATTTCCTGGTATTCGACGCTAAAAATAACAACTTCTGTCATATCCAAAATGTCTCAAGGTGATCCATCGGCAGGATTGCAAGAATTTGCATTTCCTCATCAGGAGTGTTACGGTCATAGCTTACCTCATAACAAATAAATCAGTACCATGCAGATCTGCCAAATGTGTGTACGCCCATTAGCGAGTAATGCTTTGATCCTCGAACATAAACCCTCGATATATTCATATTTTTTATGGCAGTTCTGGTAAAAGAGAGGAAATAATGATTAATGGGGTTAGAAATACAGTCAAGCATGATTGTTTTAGTTTGTAATGTGCCAAAATGATTTTGGTGAAATCATCATGTTTACAGGATGGGTATATAATGTGTCAACACATTGATATCTGTACCAGTGACATTCTAAATACTCTCCCTTATACATCTTGCTGTGTGTTCTCATTGCTACAAAGGTAAGCTACACTCATATCTCATTGGTGTAAATATGTGGTCAATGGTCAATGGTCAGTGGTCAGTGGTCAATGGTCAGTGGTCAATTTTTATCTACAATTAAGCAAGTCAGTCGAGATTGAGATCTGTTGAGCTGTAGGTGTTTAAACCCAACCTGAATGCACCATAAACTTTTAGCTCAGAAATGGTTAACAGGGTTCTATCTTCAGACTAAATGTGTAGCATTCACTCTATTCTGTGTCTTTGAAGTGTAAAAAAGCAGCAACTTTTGTATCGAACTTTTCAGCATATAAACCATTTGTCATTTAAGTCAACCAACACACTCTGCTACTAGATCGAATCAATCTATCATAAAATGTAAATGTTTGTTGTGTAGTGTAATTCTTTTGCTGCGAGAATAAATGTGTTTTATATTGCATTTTAGATTAAGAGGTAGATTGTGTGGTATGGTGAATATATCTCGATGGAATCTGGTTATTGAAGTTGTTCTCTGCCTTATCTATTTATCATCATCAGTTTCCGCCGGTAAGCAGCTAATTCAAAAGGGAAAAATTTACAATAAAAAATAATTAATCACATATATGACACCCCTTCTGTCCATGAACCAAAACTATCCGGAAACCTTTGATGTCTATTTATCAATAGAGGCTATTCAACATGAAATATGGGTAATTGATTCACAGTGAATTAAATGTGAGTTTTCCCCCAGATAAGGGCTGAGCATTGTTATAGATATTTTTTTCCCTTTGGCATCACATTTTGAAACAATATTATTTTGAGACTTATTCCCAATTTCTTGGATATTGAAGTTAACATCCAAAAGTATACAAGCATTGTTTAATGAATTTTAAGTGACTTGCACCATATGAACAGAATAAGAGTTTGGTATTGGCCCAGCCCTAAAATCAGGAAAATTCAAAAATCAGTTTTAAGAGATGTTCTCCATAATTTAAAAAAATCTGGGCTGGGAAGATAGCTGAGGAGATTTGGTCAAAAGTTGATGTGCCTAGCTGAAGCAGGACTGGGAATAATTGGAAGAAAAAAAGAGTTAATCATTGCAATGATAGCATTTAATTCACTGTGTTGCCAGTTATATCCCACTTGTTGCTTAGGTTACACAATAGAGATACTAAATACAAGAAGGTATTAACTCAGAATTAAATTCAAATTTCAATTGAGTGTACCATAATAACCTTGCTGTCTTGTAAGCAACAGAAGATTTGGCTGCTCCAGCTGCAAGGTGCCCTAAATCCCCGTACTGAGAATGTGATACATGCTAGAAAACTAGAATGCATCCTATAAAAAGACCTCCTCTGTGTGTGCAAAAAGTTGTCAAAACTGAAAATGGCACTAATCGGCCATTGGCAGTGACACTTTGATCTTAACTAATAGTAGGCCGTGAGAAGCGTGTAAAATAATCTTAAGAATCCAAGTCATAGCTTTCAATTGTCATCCCAAACTTACTTCGGATTCTTACAAATGTGATAAAAATTGTGTTGCAAATTCTCATAGTGTTCCATTCTCATCATTATTGCTTTCAACCGTTGCTGACAAGTAATTATATATACCCAAAAACCAATCTACAATCCGATAACTATCGGATACTGCATTTTTTTATCAGTCTTGGTATAAGCTCTTCTTGTATGCTGTTTAGGTTGTCCAAATGGCTGGGTTGAGGGGATTAGCTCCTGTTACCGCTTTGTTGCCACTGAAAAAGAGACATGGAGTGAAGCCCAAAACCAGTGTGGTCGTATGGATGGGCGGCTGGCTACCATTGAGTCCTGGAATGAGTTCTACTGGATGAAAGGTTACATCGCTAGTCATCCCCAGTTGAGGTGAGTGATCGGTTAAATAGACCAAAATCTATACACTTTAATTTGCCTAACAATCATTTATATATATATATATATATATATTACGGCTAGTTAAATCAAAGAGTTTTGTCCGCAGAAATTTTCATCTGCTTCCTATGGTCTATATAAAGCTCTACAAAAGTATGATCCAATCTGTAAGAGAGGCAACTCCAAAAAAACACAAACCTGATCTGGAAAATTGATCTCTTGAACTACACTTTGCCTCAAAAAGTGGGCCGTACGTAATAAAGCGTTGATTTTCAATTCAGGGCTAATGACATGTGGATAGGAGGCTACAACAATGGAACAGGTAACTGGTTTTGGAGAGGAAATGTGGTAGATGTTCCAATGAATATTCCGGCATGGATCACTGGAAATCCTGATAACTATTGGACATACAAAAAGGAGTGTATCACCATTGCGACACCCTTAGCGCATGAATTGTTGGGTTTTGATGATCGAATATGCAATCACGAGCAAAGTTATGTGTGTGAGATTGACATGACGGACGTCGCCCAAAATAAGCCAGATAATTCCATATTGTTATCAGGGTTGCTTTCTCAGCTTCTCAAGAGAGCAGATCAAACTACAACCATCCCTGATAGATGGTGGATGACAAGTGGGCCTACAACCGCAGTCAAGCCCAGTGCAGAACCCACCACACCTTGGTACGAGAGTGTTTATTATGCCTCCAGCAGTGTGTCAACAACTGCCTATTCATATTTTTGTTTAATCGTAGTGTCTTTACTTTTCTTGCTCTGAGCCATGCTAGTTCAACAGCGACAAACAGGCATAATGAATAAGGATTTATCAGATATGCCATTTAAGATTATTGCTCATTTTTGGCAAGTTCTTTTTATTTTGATTGGACATTTGCAGTTTACTCATTCACTCAAGGAGTTTGAGTATCAAACTCCTTGATTCACTGCTCAATATAATAGTGTCCGCTTACTCTGCTCTTATTGGCTGCTTGGTGGGACTGAACGTCCAATCAGAGCACACATGCTACGTATACAACTCAGACTGGACAAGAGGTTTTCTTCTTCACTCATACTCTTACAGTACATTTCAATGAAAGCCTTTTTAAGATTACATTTTTTGTTATGACAATGATAATGCATTTTATCAACAGAATCTGCACAACACATGACTTCGGGAATGTCATAATTTCGCCAATAAGTTGGCTGTAATTAGCTCCTACTTCTTTCAAGAGAAAACCAGAGCAAACCTATTGGCGAGCATACAGTATAATATTTCTTACTATTTGTGCTTAATTATCATATTACATTATAATTGACATGGTTGTCAGTTTCTGAATAAATAGATTTTAGTTTAGCAATTATTACTTCCAATATCTGGGATGATTTGTATATCAATAACATAATATAAAAAACATTGACTAGATTTCGCAAACTTGATTCTGTTGACAGCTGCTCTTTAATCAGCGTCATAATTAAACCTATGTCATTATGTACCTATCGCACCAATGATGGGTAAATAAGCAATTTATTATGGTAACCGGGGATGATCTTCATACAACCCAGTCGGGTAAAATAAAGCAAAAACATCTCAAGTTTCAACCGACTCAATGACTTGTAAGTGCATCTTAAACTACTGCTGCCACTCAGGCAAATTTGTGCTCATTGATAACTAACTGAGACTTTAATCTCAGAATTTTTATCTAATGGGTTTGGTGGATTTTCCACCACAGCTGAACATTCAAATATAAATTCATGAATCATGAGTTGTCTTCCCCTTTCATCATTTTTATAACTTTTCTAATTTTAATAATAATATGCTTTTAATAACTGAATTTAACTATTACAATCCATCTAAAATATTTCATCAGCCAGTATTATAACAATGCTTTTAATAACTGATTTTAACTCTTACACACCCATCTAGAATGTTCCTTGTTTCCTGCTGTTGCATCAGCCAGTATCATATTACATTATGCTTTTTATAACTGAACATCAAAAGAGTCTAGTCAGTTAGTATCCAGCAGCCCAAGAAGCAACATATTTTTAAACTTGTAGCAGATCACCAATAAAGTGCCTTACAACTGAACACAACCTATTGAAGCAAGGAGTAAAAGAGAGGAGTGAAAACTAAGCATTTCAGTTACCCTATGTTGCCTCTGCTGCTATAGTTAATAGTGGGCACAACTCCTTACAACGTATATATAAACACAGTATAAATTTGGCCAATCATTTTAACTCTACTAGATCTGACTCACTTTTTAGCAAAGTTACAATGCTTTAAAATTAGGTTTGGGGAGCTCACAGAAGATCCTCACTGGTCTTTTTACTGAGACTAATATGTAAAGGTCAGGGTGAGAACAAAATTTGGACATTACAGCATGATGTGAGGAATATTTGAGCATAGCAAAAACACGGAATTAAGGTATCATGGTGTACTAATGTACAGTTTTCTCAACACCAACAGTGCCAAACTAAGTGATTGAAGGCTTGGATCAAGCAGAATATTTATTTGTATCATCCTATCACAAGATCAGAGCTTGTGTGGAGGTATTTACTGAATGGTTAACACTTATTATCATATCGTCAATATTTTACATATTGGCCGCCATCTATTATCATTTTTAGCTTTATTAGAGCTCAATCATGACATCTAGATAGATAATTGTGCTCATTTACATATCTCTAATGGATTGTCATTGTATTTATTAGCTCATCAATCATATTTGGGGAGATATCAGCCAATATTTCTCAAGTGGGAAAATTAGCAAATTTCTTTGCTCCCGTGGTTCCATGAAGAACCGGAAGTGCCATTACACCTCATTGTAAACAAAGCTTATATGCCACTCCTCTCTTTCACTCCTTGATTGAAGTAAGTTTCTTGAGTTCTGCCTTGACATAATGTTGCCTTGTTTGTACTCTGTTGTTAGACTGTAGCCTCCCTTGGTAAGTAGGTAGAGGCCTAGTGAAAACCCCCATTGCACCACTGCATCCATTGACCTGATTGCCAGTCCAGTTCCAGTTCAATCCAGTCCAGTTCCAGCCCAGTCAAGCAATCTCGCAAAGATAGTTGTAAACCAAGAGCCATTCCCTTTCCCCCCATTTAGTTATTTATTTTATCTGTACCCCTTCCCTCCCATTGATTATATTGTCCAACCCTCTTCCCCTGGCCCATTTGCTTCCTTTTGTCTCGCCCGACGAATAAGTAGTAATAATAGTTTGTCCATATCCCTTCCCTCCCCAATTAATCTTGCCAGATAAATAAGCCTACTATCTTTGTCCACATATCCCCCCCCCCCCCCCAAAGCCAGCCCCTAAGTCAGGTCAATTATATTCCCAGCCCAGATAGAGTCGTCGTACTCGTTACCCCCCTCAGTTAGAGTCGTCATACTCGTTACCCCCCTCAGTTAGAGTCGTCGTACTCGTTACCCCCCTCAGTTAGAGTCGTCGTACTCGTTACCCCCCTCAGATAGAGTCGTCGTATTTGTTACCCCCCCTCAGTTAGAGTGGTCGTACTCGTCATCCCCCCCTCCGAAAAAGTCGTCGTACTAAGAATATTCACAGGCAGATAGAGTCGTCGCACCTGGTATATTTCTCGTTTTAGAGAGTCGTCGTAATCGTTACCCCCCTAAGATAGAGTCGGCGTACTCGTTTTAGAGAGTCGTCGTAATCGTTACCCCCCTAAGATAGAGTCGGCGTACTCGTTTTAGAGAGTCGTCGTAATCGTTACCCCCCTCAGATAGAGTCGTCGTACTCGTCACGCCCCTCAGTTAGAGTCGTCGTACTCGGTATATTCACAGGCAGATAGAGTCGTCGTACTCAGTGTATTTCCAGGCAGATAGAGTCGGCGTACTCGTTTTGAGAGTCGGCGTACTCAGTATAAATAGGCAATGTGCGTGGTTGCAGTGGCAGGTATCGATATTGATGATCAGTTTGTACAAATTATTTGCCCATTAGGTGACTGACAACGCTGTGATTGCAGCCTCATTTTATTAGTTTTGAGATATACTGAGTTCAGTAAGCACACATTTGGCTGTGTGGCAGCAGTGGTTTAAATAGACAAAAAACACACTATGGAGTGATGTAATTCTACACATCACACCCAGCTGGCAAAAGATCTTCCTCATCTGTTCCTCCTGCTGATCACAGCCTTTAAACTTCGCAGTAGCTCAGCTAAAATCCCTGGCGGATCCTGCAGGAAATAGTAACTTTTGTATTGGCACTATCTTCTATTGCATGACTATTATCTCCAGATTCAAACTACAATGTTGTGTTACTCACAAAGGATGGAGTTCATTTAAATTTCAAACACCGGAAAAGCAGCCTACAAACCACATGACAGTGATGTCTGAACTTTGTCAATGATAAGAATCGCTATTTATATTATTGGGAAGTTATCCCACCACATGAACTGAGCAGAAAACTATCTATTAATATGCACTTGTTTACTTTGAGAGTATATATATTACAATTTCATTAGAGGCTAAGAGCAGACGCATACTTTGGTCATTGAGAGTAAGCAACAAATAACTTGTTCAAAACCTCCAACTTATTAATCTCCAAAAATGTCCACATAATGTATCATTGTGGTTGGGACAGTATTAATAATCTATTAATCATCTTAGTGTGGTTGGGACATCTTTTGATAATCTTCCATTGTCTATACACTCACTGAGAAAAGTTATTATCTTTTTATCTCTGCAACAAGTTTAGCCTCTGCACAAATATACTATAATGAATATCATTACATTTTGTGGGATTTTTTATTCTCAAAGATATTCTATCTCTCGTAGTTATGCAAATAATCTATTTCCATTTTAACTTATATACATTCTCAAGCTTTCTTTTTATCCTTTTTTCCTTTTCCTTTATTTTTATTTTTCGGCACTATTCGGAAAACATTCCACTAGTGGAATGAAATAGACTGCCAATAAAAAATCTGAATTCACTTCAGCCATTATTATTTGGTGAGCTTTTGTTGTTAACAATCAAGAGGAGTTGTACTTGTCTTGTCAGTGTTAGAAGTGGAAAATATGAGGTAAGGGAATGCGGACCAGGCCGGAGCCCTATGGTGATTACAAATGGAAATGTATCACTTTGAGCCATATTTTGCCATAAATTATTGCCATCGTAATGGTTATGATATATAGGGGCAATAAATCCCCCTAGAAAATGTAGGAAAGGGGACACCATCCCTTTTGAACAAGTTTCTTCCAACCAGTACTCATATTATTTAAGCATACATGACAAGTTGGCTGGGCTCTATATCTGGCGGTGCATCACCTCACAGGTTGGGTTGTTCTGGGGGACCCTGCAGGGGTGTGGGGTGTTGTGTTGGCGGCTGGGGTGTTCATGAAAGACTTCCGGCGGCAGCCCGGGGCAACACCCCAGCCACCGAAGCTCTTAAAATATTTAATTTTTATTGTTGTTTTATTATGAGTTAACTATAATCTTCCAAGCTCTAGCAAATATAACTCTGTGTATTTTGGTATGTAACTTGTTATAATAGGTTGGACGGCGGACATAACAAATAAAACTTCACCAAGCTCTTTGGTGCAAATGCTGGGTGGTTATAGGTCAACTGGTCTCATAGGGTAATCAGTCCAAATATGTAGTATTACCCTTCCAAATAGGGCCACTAGTCATGTATATAAAAGAAGCTTCCTCATCACCGTTGTAACTAGAGGTTGAGCGGGTAACCAAAGTGAGTACAGGTTGAGTTACAAGTATTTAAAAAATTCAGATACAGGTACTATACAGCACTACTGAACCCGCTTTTTGCACACAAAAAAATTATATTCCCGATAGAGAATAGTGATGGTACCACTGTTCAACCAATAGTCATACTCAGTTCCAGTCATGACTGCAAAATCAAGGCGCCAGAATTAAAAACTGTATGGAGATTAAATTTTGATATGATAACATAACATGACAAGTTGTCTTCACAGATTTATAAATACACCTAAATCGGAGTTGTTTCCCTGACTCTACGAGGAAAATCATAAAGAGTGATGAAGTTGGCACGTTTTTTTATGTCTAAACTAGGAGGCCTTATGCTAAGATTCTTGACTGCTGATCACATAGACCTGGATTGGACCCTTGGTGGGGGGAAAGATTTTGACCAATCAGCAGTACAAAATACTATTAATTGGTTGTACAATTGGTATGTCTTAATAGGCATGTTTGCGAGGCTATTAACAAAGGTAAAGCCAAACCGACCGGGATATAGTACCCAGGAGCGATACCTGATTTCCAAGTGCGGATCTAGAATTCCATTCCTGATTGTAACTTGTCTATATGACAAAGATCACAAAAACAAGCTTCTTATCATATGCCCTAATTGGGTTATAAGTTTATATATTCACAACACCAGATGTTTTTTGTATGGTGATTTCGCTGAACTTTATCCAACTCAATTCGAATTTTAATCAGATACGAATGATAAAGTGGTAGTAATACATATATTGTAAAGAGATCCGAAATATATGTACAACCTGATTTTCACATGCAGCATACATATAAGTTACATCATACAACAAGATCTATCTGGATAGTCACCAAACACGCTTGCAATGCTATATCTCTATTGATAAGAAGAGAGACAAATTTCGAACAACAGAAGGCTTTCTAGAAATACTGCCAAGCAATCTGGACATCGAGTTGATAATTTGTTCTCAATCGAGAGGAATCGAAGGATTTAGCAGGGCCGTAGATCTAGGGGAGGTAGGGAGGCACTACCTCCCCTAGAAATCTAAATATATCAGCCTAAAAACACTCTAATTGAATAATCTGCGTCAGAATCAGCTACTCTGGGATTTCCATTGGCTTATGCTATATGGCTTAAATTGCTCTAGGAGGAGGTTACTGGTGATGCTTTGGACTCGCCTCTGGCGTTTGCCTCCCCTAAAATTTTTTCTAAACTACGGCCCTGTTTAGTGATACATCCATCCACCATGGATAACTACAGGATGCAGCAGTCTTTCGCTTCTTCCTTGATTTGTTGCAGCTGTTTGACATTGTGGCGGATTGCAGTGACGGAGGAATGTTCATCTCCTAGCAGTGGCACATCGATAGCTAGCGACTTATTGTAGAATACTAGAGCTTTATCATAGTCACCTTTTTTGGTGTGAACATAAGCAATGTCTTTGTATGAGTTAGCCACAGAAGGATGATTGTCACCCAACGTTCTCAGTCTGATTCGGAGTGATTTATTGTAAAGTGACTGAGCCTTATCATAGTCGCCTCTATGTTTGTAGACGATAGCCATGTTATGATATGAACTTGCCACATCAGGATGAGCGTCACCTATTGTGCCCAGTTTGATTTGGAGAGATTTATTGTAATATATCAGAGCTTGATCAGTGACACCTGTTCGTCTGTACACCTCACCGATGTTATTGTAGATTTTAGCTACGTTCGGATGATTCACACCTAACGTGTCCAGACTGATTTGGAGTGATTTGTGGTGATATTCGAGGGCTTTTTTGTTCTCACCTTTATCAATGTATAGTGTAGCAATGTTGTTGTAGATGGCAGCTACATTAGGATGATTGACGCCTAACGTGTCTAAGCTGATTCGGAGTGACTTGTGGTAGTATTCTAGAGCTTTATCTTTGTCACCTTTGTTGCCGTACACACTAGCGATGTTGTTGTAGGATGATGCCACACTAGGATTATGCTCGCCTAACTTGTCCAGTTGGATTTGAAGTGACTTATGGTGATACTCTAGTCCTTTATCATAGTCACCTTTACTGTTGTACGCATTAGCCATACCTTCATATGAGTCAGCCACCTTGATATGACCTTCACCTTGTGATTCAAGGTCAATGTGAAGAGCATTCTGGTAATGCAGAAGAGCCTCGTCATAAAATGCAAATGCGCTCATAACATCAGCACTTCTGCGCATGAGTTGTGTATTATCCAGTGATATCTTTATAAGCCCCTTCAGTTGGCCGACGTACCAGCTTCTCAGCTGGTCCTTTACTTGTTTATTCACTCGCAAAACCCCACCATCTGACTCGCGAATAGCTTTGAAGATCAGCTCTAGATCTGACTTGGATGTAGCATCCGCTTTTTCAGCCTGGATGTTAGACAAAGCCTGGACCACACAACCGGCC
Source organism: Membranipora membranacea (assembly GCA_914767715.1). Taxonomy (NCBI): domain Eukaryota; kingdom Metazoa; phylum Bryozoa; class Gymnolaemata; order Cheilostomatida; family Membraniporidae; genus Membranipora; species Membranipora membranacea. The sequence goes on along the minus strand of OU612069.1, from coordinate 13,465,896 downwards.
TCCTTCATGACACCTCTCTTCAACTCCTCGATCTCGTTGAGTGGAATATCCATTGATAGCTTTACTCCAGTTTCGTCTATTGCATTGTGAATCTCAAAGAGGCACCATGCTCTACGAATAGGCAACGGGTCATTCCATGGTGAGAGAACAAGAAGCACTTGTCCTATGTCTCTTATACTATTCCGGAATGTTGAGCTGAACCAATCGAAATCTTTATTTGTCACTTCATTCTGATTGTTTGTGAAAAGGTCAAACCAGAAATAGGCATCTGGATATTTGCTCGCATATTGTTCCATGACGCTTACTACTACGTCGTAGAATCTATACCTCCATGCATGTGACACAAATACAGTGGCCTGAGATACATAAGGTACTCCGGTTTCGAAATCCCTATCCCCCATGAGCTTTTGAATGTAGGGTGCATTGGATCCTTCGGTCTCAGGTTTGACATGTTTCCTGTTTATTTGGGATGTTGTGAGATGCTCAGTTATCACTTGCGGATGGTCCTTAATGAACTGCCGTACTGCAGTTATGTGAAGTCCGATAATACCCTGCTTTTTACCTACAATTTACAAAAATGAAAGAGATGCATTTATCTAAAAATAGGCTTTAGGAAATACCCACTAGCCCATGCTCTGCATTAAATGAAACAAGTTATTGATTGAAACTCTAGATATCATTACCCAATTACAAAAGATGATGAATATTTTCTTCAAACCGAACAGATAAAAATATAAACTTAATTGCTATTAAATGTTTTGTCCATTCATGACCGCTTAATTTTATGAACCAGTTCAGCTAGCTAACATCAATCTCAACCACGGTAAGCCAATCTTTTTTGCCAACAAAAATAAAGTCAAGCTATCTTCACTAAACTGTGTATAATAGTCGCTCTTCTAGGGTATTACCTGCTGATGTTGAGCTTTGGGTTTCTCTCTCAACAGAAGATTGAGGTTGGGCTACTGGAGTGGATGGTATATTCAAACTACTGTCTATAAAAAAACATTAAAAACTCATATGTCAACATAAAAAAACGCACTTTTGGGGAAAGATGAGGAGTTATCTTGTATAACATATAGGAAAGACAACATCTAATTCAGATTTGAACACTACATCTCCACAGGGATCTACATCTCTCCCTGATCTCAATGCTTCAGTAAATCTTAGAATCAGTTCAGAATGTTGTGGGCATCTTACAAGAAGGCTAACACAAGATCTCAATACTTTCACCACCCGTTATCTATATCAAAATGTCTAATAAAATATCATTTCTTTCTGCGACATACGGAAAAAAAGTGTCTCCGTTTTATTTACATAAAGAGCAACAAGTATATATATATGTACAAATCACTTACTAGTGGCAAGTAAAAATCATTATTGACTGGTATTAGTATAAGATGTCCTCTGCACCATCATCAGTGATGGTAATAAATTTTAGCAGTATTAGCTTATAGTAATTGCAGTTAACGTGATATATCGCTTTTTAAACCTTTTTAATATTGTATTGGGGATCATGTCTTATAGTTATTTTCACAGTTGAAACCTCTCAAATATTTGACGTTGAGTCGCAGTGACCACTGAAAGTTCATTTTGGGGCAAAAAGTTTCCTTTTTAATTTGAGCCCTCTGTGCCTTGCTGCTGAGGTATTTGATTAGTTTTTGCTTTCACAATATAGAGGAGGCATGGCACTAACTAGAAGAGTGAAACTTCATATTTTTCGGCCTCCTGTCTTCGAGACTTAAACTTGATTTTTGCAATAGTAAAAGGGCCAATAATGCAGAAACTAAAAATTCCAATTTATTATACCATTTTCGTCTTGCACTGTCACTTCCATCAATAATCTTACCAGATTACAGATCCTGGTTGTCACAACTATAACAAATAATAACCCAAATTTTCACTAATTTTGGACAAAATTTTCCAGCCAAAAATCAGAAATCCAGAAATATGTCAGTCAAATTTGTTGTCAGCATGATGAACAGCAGGAGATTGTCTAGATTTTTTCGAAGCGATTATTGATCAAGGCTTTACATCCTGAGATTTTTGTGGCTAAACTAGCTTTATTTGGTCCAAAATATGCACTCCTTTCCAGCCAAAAAACTGAAAATAGGTTAAACAACATGTCATACACACCAGCTTACATTACACTAGAGAGTATTTCCGAGGTTTTGATCGTGGCGTTTGATGATAAATTCCATAGTAGAGAAGTTAAAAGCATAAACATTTCTATCTCGATGCTAAACAATCACCCAAAAAAGTGATCCATTGTTGTACACAATGTGCTTTGCACGTAATACCGCACAGATTGTCATCACTCTTTTGCATAACGTAATTTACTGCATCATTTTGCCCATTGCTGCCTATATGTTTTCAATGTATTTTAGTTAATGTACAATTAATCAAGTTATAAACATGCAGTTTTAAATAATTTGGGATATTAAAAATAAGTCAGGCTACTAGCAACGTGTCAGTGAAAGAATTTTTGAGATGGGACAAGTAGTTCCTGAGAAACTGAAAAGGCGATATATTACGTTAACCCAATTGATCAACACTTTACCTCTACATTTTGTAACTTTACTTGCTACATTCTGTAACTTTACCTGCTGATTGAGATGGGGCTATCTGAGTGATACTGGATCCAGATCCCATATTCCGAAAAGACTCTGATGTTGGTATGTTAAGCTAATGTCTGCAGCAAGTAAATAATTCAGTGAAAATGAGGTTTCACTCAGTCTTGGGTTATTTTTATCGCGTTGCTAACCAATATAGCGGACAGTACATCCCCAGTTTCATGCATGTTTCTACTCACCATTTTGAAAGCTAGATTTGAAAAATTAAGCCCAGTTATTGGGGTTCTGTAGTAATTTATCATCCGAACAAACATTATTAGATGCAATTGCATAATTTATACAGTTGTCAACAATTTTTAAAACAAAGCCTTTCTAACTGGTGCTCAAAACAAATGCCATATTTGCAATGATATTTGAGCTTTCTCTTTTTAAAATCGATAAGCTAGCTGTATTAAAGTGGCCCATTGTAAGCATTGCACTTTGCTATGCAAATAAAGACCAATTTCGATGACTAAACAAGTGTTGATTTTGATAAATTATTCAACAATAAATGTGCGGCTGCAATATGGATAATGACGCTATCAAATGTCAAGCCATAAACCTAATGACATGGTGTCGCTTAATCCAATTCACTCATATTACCTACCCTGTAAACTTCCGTTGCCATGAAGTCAATATAATTATCTAACAGGGTTCTCAACTTGACCTTATCAGAAGAAGTTAGACGATTTTGAAAGCACAAGCAATATAAGGTACAACAAAAATCTGAAAAATGATTGCAGACTATTTGATAAAACCAAATCGCGAAGACACATGAAATATAGACTGCTAGGATTTAGCGTATCCATTTTATAACCATCTAAGAAATAAAAATTAATTCCCAGTCTATCACAATGCATCGAATCTTAGTTTTTGAGGAACACAACTGCAACAAGGATTTTGTATCAATTCATATTTCTTTATGTTTATACAATTAATATGAGTGAGTATAAGGGTAAATAACTCATAATCTCAGGCTGATCATTTAACCTTGCCCGTCTGATATGATAGCTTCTAAAGATAGCATTAGACGATGACCAGTACTAAAATCCATATTCCTCACTCTTCCTTAGCCGAACTTGAGAAGCTTTGTTGTGGATGTTCCCCCCCCCCCCCACAACGAAGCTTGTCAAGACAGGCTAACACTATCTATACCAATGACCAGACCAGCTCTCTGTACAGCCAAGGAAGAGGCCGAGAGTTTTGTCCATTGGGGTTATGGTTGCTACTTCCCGCTAGTTCCAGATGACACCTGAGTGGCCCATCAGGTGTTAACCGCCTGCATATATATTATATATATACACACATTTGTGCAATAAAGTGTCATATATTATATATCCCACTATTGGTACCCATAAAAACCCTGGACAATGAGTCATTCATATATATATATATATATATCTGAAACTGCCCAGTAGGGCACATCTTTGCATTGGAGTTGTCCGACCATGTCATGTCAGGGTTAAGGATGCCCAACATGATTATTTAAGAGGATTTAAGACATGATTTTTTTTTGTGTCATATAAAATGACTCCTTATTTTTGAGTGACACTTAGTTGGAGCCAAATACACACAGATGACATTTAAAAGCACAGATTTGAATCTATATATATATATATATATATATATATATATATACATATATGTATAGCTGATAAAAACAGTCAAGGCCTAGAATGGGTAGCTATCAATAAGCTACTGGAAGTAAGTAGTTTCGATTCATAGAATGGTCTTCTCACAGGAATTTGTCAAAGTCGGTGAATAGCCCTGCTGGTTCCAGTTATTATGATGATATCATATGCCATTAGATAATACATCGCTGTTGCGGCATAACCTGGCAGCATATTCTTTTTTGACATCATAGAATCTGTAAGGTGGATGTCTCACATGTACTCAGCTTGCTGGTGTATCTTGCCTTATGACTAGCAGGATGTTATCTCACCATTCATTAACATCGACCGATATAACGTTTATGGTATTGTAGTATTGAATTGAACTATATCCTGGTTATTATTGTTTATTAAGTATTTTCGTGTATTCAAATGTGTACAAGTTTTATTAGAAAACCGGTGCCTTATACAGGGCAGCCCAAAAAATATACTTTGAACAAGAGCACCCATCTATCAATTTGATAGACCAATATTTATACGAAGCAGGGGCTAAAAATCTCTACTGCCCACAAAAGTGTCAGCATTAGGACAAGCCCAATAAACTCCTTAGGCGTTCGATCTTTGACAAGCCTGCTACCCTACATCTGAAAAGTCAAGCTTGTGGAAACCACATCAGTCACATCAAAAGAAATGTGAAAAATGAAGACCTAATTGATTTCACTACCAATCTCACGGTGGGTTGCTACTCTGGGAAATCTTCAATTTGTTTAATTCTGCGCTTAAATCCATTACTGAGTCAGATTTGATTTTCATTGAAGTCAGTTCTGAAGTTACCTTCTCTTTTACCCTGTACATCATCTTTTTTATCTTCTTATCTTTTACGTTCAGTTCAGTGTTTTTGAATGCATGCACAGATTTATCTGTGTGACAGAAAGAAGCACCATGGGAAAACTTCTGTGTGAGGGATTCCAGCTGGTTTTCTGTAGATTGAGAGGAGATAATTATGAGGACTCCCTGTTCTTCTAATAGAGTTGGGCAGCCTTCGACTTCTGTAGTGTCGTTCATTATTATACAACCATATTTGTTACCTACAAAAAAGAACAGATTTCAACAAATTCAATATTATGTGACAAAAATGATAACACAAGGAGCCATCTTCCCATAAATCACATGCTAGCTGAATTTTCTTATACATTTTTAAACATAATGGTTCTATAGCTGATGAGTGAATGATCTAAAGCTTTGGATATACTAAAGGCGCTGTCAAAAATGAGAATGTATCCCCTTGTTGGGAGTAGAAAAACTTTGAAGGGTTCCAAATGCAAGTGATATACGACTAAGATTTATCTTCATATAACAAGGATTACACATCACATAGCGAAAAATGACCCAATCGAATCTAAGTCTATCACTACCTATCCCCCATTCCGCTATGTCACTGAAACATGATGACACCCATCTATTTTCTATGAGACAATTTTATGCCTACATTTTCTATGACAAAATTCTATCCGTATATTTTCTATGATATAATTGTATTACTATATTATCCATGACACAATTCTTTTCTTATATTTTCTATTCTAATATCTTATTGCTTTGGTACAGGTACCAACATTCTACATCCACAGGCAGCTAGCTTCGAAATTAAATTGATTTGAAGCGGCATGATGTAAATTCTAGATTGCCTCTAAATTCAGTAATTTTTTACAGCTTCACCTTGATTACTGCTGTACCATCACTTTGAAAATTTAGTTCTTTTTTCAGGAATAACTTCATTTAATTCATGTTTTACCTGATGTAACAAATGTTTGAAATGGATCTTTAATTATCTTGACATTATTATCCAATGAGAAATGCTCTCTGCCTAGCGTTACCAATTCACCATCATCTTCCACACAGCTGACGGTCTAAAAATAGCAAATATTAAAATTGAACAAAGGTGTGATGCGCAACAAATTTCTCTTCCTTTGGTTAGGTTTGTTTGACTTCGGTACAAGCTCTTTTGGTAAACTAACTGAAGACCGTACCATAGGTACTGAGTTTGCCACACACTTGTTTCCATATCCAAGAGTGTTAGCAAAGTTACTCTGGGGGTCTTTCAATAGGAAACAGCAAAACTCGCAATCTGATCGCTCACTCAGTGAGTGAGTGAGACCTGCTGGGGTGTCGCTTGTACATCACTTACTCAATGATGGAACTATATACATTCTGAGTGAGCGACTTGTTTTAGTAAAGCATCGCTCATTATTATTTAAAGACCCCCCTGGAAAGCTCAATGCCTATCAACAGAGGGAAGCAACTCCGAATACAAACAATGCGAATACAATTTATATGGGGGGGGGGGGGGGGGGCTACTCCTAGTGCTGACCTGGAGTGCAGCATGCTTGTATATAATAACTTATAATATTCAACTCCATATGCCCCAAATTGGATACAGCTTGCTAGCAAATCAAGATGATAGGTACTCATATAAATATATATAATATATATATATATAGTCTTTCACTGTCAAAATTTTAACAGGGAAGGTTGGTCTAATAGACCACTATCTTATAGGTGGAAAGGCCCACTAACCGTAGTCACATCTCCAGTAAAAATGTGTGCATACAAGTTACTCATTTGCAACAAAAAACTGCGTAAACCTCTTTTCTTGACTCTAATAAAGTATCCCCTCTGTGTGGTAGAAATAAAAGTCGCTGTTTTGAACGGATTGTCTACCCTCTTGGAAGCTAATAGTTTAAGTGCTCAAACGGTGCTAGATGCTGGTAGAGGCATTTCATTATCAACTACTTTCTCGGGGAGAAAGTGGTTGATAATGAAATGCCTCTACCAGCATCTAGCACCGTTGGAGCACTTAAACTAGGAAGCTAAACACGTGTTATCTCAATTGAACTTAATATATAAATCAATCAATCAATCAAACAACCGCCAGACCGACCAATCAATCAATCAATCAAACAACCGCCCGACCAATCAATCTCGATGAAAAGACAAAGGAGACACTATAGTATAGAGTATGTAATAGCACTATGGGTGGAGACCCAGCCTAAGCGATATCTGTGATTTGGAGCATTTGTCTTACCTTGACAGTGATGCCGGTCATATATTTAGATATGAATGATGCCAAAGTTCCACATTTCAACCCCACAATTAGCAGGTTGGGTAATTGGCCGTCCCGCTTTTCAGCAAAGCACACCAGCGAAGCTGCCACTCTTTCCACTTCACAACAAAGCTCTGAGGCTTTAATTGTCTTTTCTGTCCCTTTCTTGGTCCGCCCTGAGAGAGAGTAATAACAGATTTGGTGAGTAAAAATAGCCATTCGACATTGTTTGCAATTTTTATAAACCCCAATCAACTCGATGATTGATTATTAGCATCTACAAAACATAAAATACTACCTGCAATGAGGAGCCCAAGCGCACAGTTTTTATCAACAGTAGTATTTATTACTGTTTACGGCTACCCGAGATGCATTAGGCTCTCATTGCAACCTAAGGTTTGATATCTTGTCTTTTCCTCTCTTGAAAACAAAAGGAATATATGTCAGTGTAAAATGGCACTTGGGTACTTATATATAAATAAGTAAAAGTGCCCAGCAGAGGGGGGGGGGGGGGGTATTTCAAGGAGAGCGAGCAACACTTAGTTGAGCCAACTAACAACTTCAACTTGTTAAAACCCATCGCTTTTGGTCTTTCAATCACAGACAAATCTGATCCAAATCATTCACTCATATTGTAATAGTCCCATCACTCAACTAGGAGCAATCAGATTGTGATTTTGACATCATTTATTTGAAGGACGCCCACACAGAACCATATTGTTCAATCTTGCACACCAACAATAATGTGGAACCTACTCGGTTCTATAATACTAAAATATATGCAAAGAGTAGACAACTGCATTGGTTAAGGACAAATTTTCCCAGCACAGCTTAACCGCAACTCCCATTTTCTGCGATATGATGTCACAGTCTCCTAGACGTGCAATACAAGAAACAATCACATCCAGAGACTGTGACATCAGGGAGGGTGACATAATGTAGAGAATGGGGGTTGCCCTACCTTATGGAGGCACTTTTCCACCATCACTAATTCATGCCAAGTAGAGCATTAAATTTTTTTACCATACAAATCTGACACAACATGATCATAAGTAACTGCCTGACTTTAACATGCTTTGGTCTTTGGGCAGTCTTTAATAGTTATTTAAAAAATTACCGCAGGGCTCAAAGTCAGGCTGGTACCTTTAGAACGATACAAAATAGGTGTTGGCAAAACTATGTCATTAACGAATCTTACTAGTGATAAGGTTAGCGGAGGAGTAAGGTTCAGTAGACTCGGGTATCTCACAGTATATATATCTCATCATAGACTGGCCCTCGGAGTTAGCATCCTCAATATAGACCTGACCATGTGACTTAGTGTCTGCCTGATGTATAATGTTACGTATACCTATACCTTCAGCCATCGAGAGGAACGGTGCCTGGGGGGGGGGGGGGGGGAAAGGGATAGAAAAGGGGAAAGGGATAGAAAAAGGTCAAATATCACAGTGAACATAAATACAGTTTCAATGAAAGCTGTTATATCATACATCAAATTCTTATCTTATCTTTCTTATTTATATGTAAGCAATATAAATCCATCGATCGATTGATTAATAAAAATCAATGAAAGAAATCATAAAACCTAAAAACTAGAAAGAATTGAACTTTTGCAGCGAAGACACAACTACTACTGAACCATCGTGAGTAACGATGCCTTAGACATAGGGAAACGAACAGTGGGCATGGTCAAAGAGAATATCAAACCACTAACCAATTACTCAAATTCCTGAAAGAAATCAGTCAAATATCTAAAAATGTAGTATGAGTGCTCAAACTTTGGCAGATAATGTGACACCCCTAACTTAGTGTGACACAGTTAACACACTCGGACAATAACTATTTCTCCACCGATGATTATTATTATTTGAGATCTTTAGAGCAAAAAACATGATGTGAAAATTAGCTAGGTTTACTTGTGTTACACTGCTAGCTTTCTAACAATCTCCAAACAATGAGTCTGGATTATCTTCTCACAGACTGTGGGGACACAACTCCAAAGTTGTATCATATACTGAATACTTCTGCGTTGTGTTACTAAACCTCTTCATGGCTATTGATACAAAGACACTCGTTGATAGCAGCCAATTTTACCAAACAGCAAACAACAATCAAAAGACTCCATTTTTCATTATTTGAGCTTACACAGGATTAAAACCAACCATTCATGAGGGATGACCTGTTGATCTGTTTCAATCATAGAATAATCCTGAACCTAGACAGGACGCTATATGGAGCATTAACGTTAAGGCATTTAATTGTGGGCGACGTAGAGACATTGAATGGTGTAGTATTATCATATCCCAGGAGTAAATCAATGACAGCATCAATGTTTCTACATCTTCCAATGTCCTTACATCGCCCACAATTAAGTGCCTAACTTCAGCTTTATATTGTGTCCTGTCTAGGTTTATCATTGAGTCTATGGTTTAAACCCATGAAACTTAAGAGTGAGATCTAGTTGGAGGGAGAGGGAAGGTAACTCAAAAGCTTGATCTACTCAATACCATGAGCTTACATCTTTCTCAAGAGTGCCAAGAGGGGCTAACTCCATGACCTTGGCAGATAGTTCGGCTTTGACCTCGTCAATGTCTTTATATATGTGACCTCTGTTCAAGGTCACCACCAGGAGCCGCTTATAACCACAGGAGGAAGACAACTCCATCCTTCCTTCATCGGTAGAAAACATCCATTCATTTTCTCTATAACAATCCAAATGTAAACTTACAGTATGGTAAATGAATTTTTTAGCTTTTCATATTAGCTATGAAGAGCTGATTACACACTGTAGTTAAAATCATTCAACTGTATGCTTTGGAACTAATGTCATAAGGTTTACATAAGTTTCTCTCTTGTTTTCTAACGTAAACAAACAATTTACAAACAATGCTATGTAGATCTCATTACGCATTGTGTCACAAATGGCCCAATTTTCATTTTGCGCTAACTTTCTCCAACTTTGGTTAGGGTGACTTTCTAGCTTGGGAATCAAGTACATTTGAATAAGATTAGTTGCTTCCGTGCAAAACTAACCAACTTGAACATATTGGTTGCACGTGCGTGCGCAAGGAGAAAACAATCAATATATTCTGATTTAAATATTAAAATAATATTATCATGTCTCTAGAACAACTCTATAACAAGGCCTAGGTGTGCTGCTTTCAAAAGCCAAGTTTGCGCAGGGCTCAAAGGTTCAGTTCGCGCTGAGCAGACTTTGTCTTAAGTGGCCTGGGTTCCAGTCCTGGCGGTGGCAGTTTTTTTAAAGTTTCAGCACAGCTCCATTCATGGGAATTGATGCATATTATATAAGACTAGCCAAGAGGTGACAACTCAGCTAGATCGAGGCCGACCTCAAAATTCACATGGAAACATTGTGAATAATTGTTTTCAGATAAAATTAAAACTCACTTGCCCTGTGGAGCTATGAACACAGCAAACTTGAGGTCTTTGCCTTTGGCCTCAGCGTCAACTATGTGTATTGTGTATCTGGGAGACTGAGAGTTCACTGCAGAGAATAGTTTCACACAGGGCTGAGGTGCGTCGTCTCCTATCGTGCTCCTGAAAATGAAAAGCCTAGGACATCAAAAGGTACAGAGGTACAGAGTAGATGCCATGGTATTAACTAGGGGGGGATGGGCACCTCTCCCAAACATAAAATGCACAGGATCAAGCTTACAGAGAGCCGGCAATTCTGAAATAAGTTTCATCTGGTCTGCTAAACATATACATGCTCTATGAACGGACGAGTGGAAGGGGATGGGTGTCGAGAACTGCAGTATTCACCAACACAGCAGTATTTTTCCCAAGAGAGATAATTACAATAAGATTCAATAATATAAAAAAAAACTAGTCAGTAGAGACCACCTACCCTTTAGAGAGTTTACTCTGAAGCATAGCATAGTATTGACACTCTTTGATAGATGCAATCATATCCTCACTTGAGCTGTGCCTTGTATTGTTTCCCTCGTGAAGAGACGTCTCCCATACCTATAAATACAACATATCATTGAAGAGAGAAGAGGTTTATATTACACATCATTAGAAGGGGAAGCAGTGAATATAAAACATCATTGCAGAGAAAAGCGGTTATGAGGGTAAGGGTAATGCATGTTTATATCATTCAATGTAATGGGCTTATGTTCATACACATGATCATTAATGGGTTTATTTGCTAACTTGTCTAGTGCTAAAAGTGGTGAAACACAGGGCAATGTTTCCCTTCAGAATGGAGTGAAAATAAAAATTTGATGATTTGGGCAATAATGCTAATAAAACCATATTTTCATGACGGATTATGTGTTATCCGACCTTGTTCAAGGTTGAGACAACTCTACATTTGAGAGTGTCAAATTCTCTTTACTGGATCACTGATAAATAGGCCTGTTAGGTATTTGTAAGTGTGAGAGGTTATGTGGCACTGCGTCTGTTTATGCACAGTAAGGATTATGGTTCATTGCCTGAAGGGTAATTTCCAACAAATATGAAAAGCGTACTATGATTCTATTGAAAAACCAAGTTAAAGACATTTTTTGTGGTCACGGTCAACTTACAGTTTTCATGCCTGGCATCTGTTTGAGTTTTGTGATAACAAAGGCGAACACGGGCATCATAAACCCTTCCTCTGAGCTGGACGGTAGTTTATGTGCTCTAAATATACAGGCCCTGTAAGAAAAGCAAAATTAGAGGATAGAGGAAGGCGTAGGAGGATGTAAAAAGACATGTTAGATTGCATATTCGAAGGTTATTGCTATCAGTTATAAATTGCCGAAGTGTGGCCGTAGACAAGTGATTGCCCACAATGATTTGGACCAGATTGACATTTATTGTTATTTGTGAACATTGAAGACGCGCAGCTTTAAATACAAATGCATCTATGGAGAAAGTGCCTTGTTTAGTTAGCTGATAGTGGGCTTCCACTACAAACCATTTCTGACGGTTCAATCATATGATGTCAAATTTGAATAACTTGACACAAATATATTCAGCTAGAAGAATAGGTAAAAAAATGCACGGCTTCAGATCTAATTTACGCGTTCTTTCAAAAAAATCCAAAAAGGAATCTCAAACAACAAAAATGTCAAACACCACCGCAGTTTTGTTGCACTTCGCACTTGTCTCTGCAGCATAGGGCTTGAACTATTTCACATAGACTGAGAACCTAAATTGGAGAAATAATGAAAAACCGGTGATTTGGAAATATTTGGAGCTAAATGGAATGTTGGCTTTGCTATCTCACATCTTTGAACTCTTAGAGTTGTCTTCCTTGATGGAAGTCAGCGCCACAATTGCTGTGCTGCAGAGGTGGACTATGTCACAAAGCTATCCAGCAGGCAGAATATTTTTTGTTGTGAAATGTGCCATCTAGACCAAGGTATTTGAATGTTGTAGCCTGATACAACTGTTTGCTTACCTGTCTTGGAATGACTTGACTAGAGTATTGAGTACATGATCCTGGGCTAGACTGACAATCATATACGATCCCATACACTTTACTACTCTCCACACATCAGCTAACATAGACACTGCTATCTCAATGTGCTCTGTGTCAGGTAGTAAAGCATCCAGAGTACCTTTATCTATGGCCGATTTAAAACTTTCATTCTCATATGACATCTGTGCGGAGAAAACAGATTAATTTATTGATTAAATTTTGCCAGGTACAATGCCAACATAGTATGCTCAAGTAGCAAGTCCACTCCCCTCACTCTAATCTTTCCCATCCTTCAATGATAGCCAACCAACATAATTACGATATCTCTTAAAGTGCTTGTAAAGGGAACAGGTTTTTGGTATCATTCTAGAGCTCTCAGTCTAGTTTAGAACATTATGCTATGTGCAAAAGCAGCCTGTGGCCCAGTAAAGAATTATTTTCACTCAAAGTTGAGATGAGAAGGTACTAAAAAGGTACTATTTTTCTCCTTTGGAGTTGTGATCACTTGTAGAAAATAGTACCTTTTTAGTACCTTAGATTATAATGGGAATATACAGTATCTCGTAAATAAGACTTTTTGTTATGACACAGTGGTTTTGATACACAGTGGTTTGGATATTCCCTGCATACAATTTTAAACCACACAGAATTTATCTATTGAATGAATGAGTGGATACAATGCAAAGTTAATCTGTCCCATGTTATGTGGCTTAGCTGGTAAAATGGGATAGTGTATAAAATTTCATAATTGAATGACAAAGCAAACGATCGATCGAAATCTAGCACAGCAAATTACAACTCTAGCTCATCCGACAGCGAGAGTGAAAATTATAGGGAGATTAACAGATCCAGTGAGAGCGAGATTGAATATCATTCACGAGGCAATTGTAGCAAATCGACGTCGAGTCCATGTGATTATCATAGGGACAATGTTCCTGAGGTAGTCACACCACTCAAGTTTAAATCTGTATGATTTCGGCCACTTGAAATAACCCACAGTGCTTTGACAGATGCAACATTTTCTGTTAACCATGGTTACTGCTCGAGATAGAAATTGGCAATATAAAGGCAGATCAATACATCGCTAAAGTATTTCAAGGTTTTGTTTATATTTATTTGATAAATAAATGAGATTGTGGCTACATGGATTGTATTGAATTATAAATACTAAGATATGACATTCCAATCAAACTCTGTCTTCAGCCGTTATGCTTTATGATTAGTGGCTTTCAATAGAATTTCAATGGAAGATACAAAATTTACACATGTAGACTGGATGTTTTTCTAATTTGCACAAAAATCTAAAATAATTTGTTTTTAAATCTCGACATTTCAGGCATTAGGATGATGTTAAAATCCAAAGCATGCGATGATTAATACTGAGTGATTTGAAGTTTTGAGAATCTTTACAACAATTTTTGCAAATATTCTGATGTTTGGACTCACAAGATTTTCTCGGGTAAACTTTCTTGTTTACATCAAAAACTGGAATTTACAAGTCACAAAGTAAATTGAAGTAAATAAAATTGTCATCTAGTTATTTCGGACTTGACGGTGATGAAAAATGTAAATGAATTTGACTGCCTCCTAAAGAGAGGAGTATTGATAATCGTGTAAGCAGTGGAATACCCTGAGAAACTTTCTATATTATTTTACATCAGATCTTGTCCATCTGTGCATCACGGATACTCAGCACATCTAAACATGGACTATCAATATTACTGACTGAGTGCAGCAGGCCATATGAGAACCTATGTCAAAGCACACATCAGTCACATAGGAAATTAATTTGTCGAGTTTTTGAGTTATTTCATCAGTATGGATCTTATTTGGGGGGCTAGTGTTGGATATTATCGCAATATTTGGTACTAACCATAAAGCATTGTATGGACCATTTTTAGGTAAATCTGAAATAAGCAAGGCTTTGTCAGCAGGAAGAATCCATTGCTCCAGTGTAATCTTATTTAAACAGAGCAAACAAGCGCAGCGGTATGAAATGAAAATCACTCGCTTGAAAAGCTGTGGACATGGAATGGGTCATAGTCATTGATTGTTATGTACAGTCAGTATAATCTTTGGTACAGTGGTTCTTCTAATCTCTTCATCAACATGGGCTCATAACAGAAATGAAGGTTGTTTTGATTAGCGTCTCAACTCATTAAATTTGAACTTTTATGTCATCGCCAGACTTGTGAGTGACTTTGTCATGTATTCGCAAAAGTTGTTATCTAACCACAATAGTCACTAATATTACTGTATTTCCCCCATAATAGGCTCATTACAAATCGCCTGGATAAGTTGGGCTGTGCATGAGTAGGCAACTCAATAGTGTTAACTTATGACCCCCAAACCTACCAGACCAAGTAACTCTGAAGACTTATTTTTCATGCAAATGCATGTGTGATAGCTGTCTTAATCTCATTTCAAGCTCAAAAATGATACCAAGAACCCTGTTCCTTTACAAACACTTTAACAATGTGACCAACTTTTGTCTCGTTCTTCCAATCACAAGTGCATACTCTACTCCCACATTCGGCAAGCATAAAATGGTGCCATATGAATGCTATAGTTGTTTTTGAAATTCCGGACTCTCTGTAAAAAGCACACTTAATAATGAGCTGAATGTTCACCTGGCAGCAGGCATGGCTTCCAAGGAACTTATCAAAGTTTAGGTCCATTATCAGACTAGGATTAGAGAAGTCCTGGGCCTTTAATTCAGACTATTTATGAAGTGGCAGTGCATAGATTTACCGCTTCTAAAAACAGCATACATTGGCGCACCAAAGAGTTGGTGTTAGCCCATTTTTTGTTTTTGGCCTTTGAGATGAGGCTAGTACAGTGGTTGATACCTGATTGCTAGCCAATGCAAATGCAGTGAGGCCTGCAAATTGGAGAAGAAGATGAAGTGAAAAATAGACGATCACCTGCGTGGCGTCCATCTTGGTATAGCTCATTTTCGGCCTCTTATCGTTGTTCTTTTGATTCATTTGTCGGATGACAAGTTCACTGATATCTATATTGTGTATATCGTGATAGGACAAGTCATATAGATCCTCGCTAAGTTTACTATTACCGCATCCAACCATCAGTATCTTATCGGCAGGTTTGATGTATTTGTGTATAACAGAAGATAGTTCCCCGTACTCGCCATACCTGTAAGTAGAGAGGAAATTTAAGTTGACAAGAAACTTGCAGGTTTGATGATCAGTTGACACTGAACTCAAGCGTACAATTCATCAATTTTGAATCAATCAATCAATAACATGAATATGAGGATAAAAATACTTGCTGTAGAATGTGTCTGTAGAACGTTGTCTGTAGCTAAGCCTAAACTGGGTGGATGGTTAAGATTCAAATGGATTTAATTACTCCTATGGGACTGATTAATTGAAGAAAACAGTCACTTACTTCTGTACAATATATATATATTTATAGCATGTTTATAACATTCTTATTAATTGTATCAATGAATAATAAAATTAATCTTTTCCCTGGTTCTCTGTTTCCCGTAGGCAAGTATCTAGCCTAAGAAGGGTTTCTAAAAGACCTTGATAATATCTGCAATAATTGAAGAGAAGACAGTGAAGCTGCGTTTACACAGAGGAGAATTCTGAGTCTCTTTATGACTGCGAGATGGCAAGCAACTAATTGCAGCTGTGTAAACGCACTAGTTTCTCAAAAACCAGGCGCGGGCAACCAATCTTAGCAACAGTTTCCAGAATGCAGCAGTGTTGCATCTCAGAGACAGTATTGCACATAAAGACAGGGACTCTGTGACTATCTGACTGAGGAACTGATTCCTAATATGAGGTGTTGAAACAGGCAGAGAGCCAGAGGGTAGCTACCGCTGGAACGCTTATGTCTCTAGTTAGATGGGTGTTTAAAGTCCCAAGGTCTGCGATTAGTACATTTATACACTGTTGCTGGGGCTCACAAACACAACGTTTTGAAGAAACGGAAACGCGTTGAAGTCCTTCTATATTAACTAAACTACAATGACAAACTTTTTTCATGAGTATTATAATATATATTATATAAGTATTGTATTGGATCTCCAAATATATAAAAGGCTGCAAATGGAGGCTTTTGTGTTACTCTGTAGTTTGCTCAATAAACTTTTACTACCATTACAATGAGGCTATGGTAGGTTTCTGCATCATCTATTTTAAGGATGATGTAAAATGATAACTTCAGTCAGAGTAACAGTAACACTCACCAGTCAAATGACTTGTCACCCCTGGCCTTGAAGAAACCATCCCAGAAATCTTCTTTTGCAAACTGTCCGTGTTCTTTAGGAAGTAATGCCATTGTCAAGCATAGACCATTCAGAGAAATAGCTTTTTCGTAACCAACTAGTCACAGTGTAGTGGTTAATCTCTCCTACTTAGTTCACTGTCAGTTTCATGGCTTTTGTCTACAGGAAATCATAGAAAAAGGAAATATCTCCCATTTGTTATGGAGACGATAACATTTTTGTACAAGCTGCAATGCGTATCACTTAAACAGGAAACAGTAACCTAGATACAGCATCTAAATGGCGGGTGAACAGTTTCAAAAATTTTCCTTTCAGCTCCTTGCCTCAAAAACTTTTCCTTCCCTTCAGTTAAAAGACTCCAAGGAAAGCCTGCAGAAATGGTGAGTCCCAAGTACATACTCATAACTACAGACTAAAGGTAATTGCTTTGCCATTGTGAGACAACTGGGAAGAAAATGGCAAGCATTACTGGATGTGTAAATTCAAAATTGCCATGTATGTATGTTCAGAATCAACCACATACATAGGTAGGCAAATTACAGTCCTCAGGCTCCCATGAGTCAACAGGAAGTGCTGAATTCGACCTATTAGCTGGATGAACTAGTGCCATCATTAATCACAGCGTAAACAAAGGGGATCAATCTGGTACTCTGTCTAAAAACTAAACTAGTATTTCT
Organism: Membranipora membranacea; assembly: GCA_914767715.1. Taxonomy (NCBI): domain Eukaryota; kingdom Metazoa; phylum Bryozoa; class Gymnolaemata; order Cheilostomatida; family Membraniporidae; genus Membranipora; species Membranipora membranacea. Next base: position 13,448,211 of record OU612069.1, on the reverse strand, counting down.
CCTACAAGCAATGGCAGTTCCTCAGTATAATAATTGATGGCTGAGAGTGACTATTATTATAATAGTCACTCTTAGCCATCTCTGGCGGAACTCCTCATATTCCATTCCAGAACTGTATTTTTCCCGTGGCTGAAATTGGAATTTGACATGGAATGACAGATGATGTGGTGTGAGGGAGGGGGAGGCGCTCTTTCTGTTTGAAACTATCAACAAGACAGTTTTCTGATTCTTTGCTGCTGAGAAATAGACATTGGCCAGAAGTCTCGTTTTCACAGTTGTCCACTTCCTTTCATGGCATAATAGAGATTGATAATGGAACAAATATATCCGAGTTCCAAGTCTGCGCCACCAGGCACTGTTGCTGAACTCCAATTTGTTATGATAGATTTATGTTTTGAGTGATTTTCACTAGCCTAAATCTGTTAAGATTTGAATAAAGTCTCTTTTTTTGTAAAATAATAATGACACTTTTTCAGGGGCATGGGAAATCGCCTTCTAGCACAGACATACAGCTTTGATCAACAGTTCAAGCCATACAATATCCAGCAATTTGCACTAGTAAGTTTCATATCATGTGGAGCTAAAGATTTAGGAGCTTATTTATTATTATTCCATTAATAATTTTCCTCTAGGAGCAGGTCTTGCAACAACAAAACTTGGGAAGCAGTAGAATTCTTTCTCACTCCTTATAGGTAATTTGATGAATTTAAAGGCATTGAAATGCATTAAATCTGTCTAAAGCGCTCCCTCATTCGGAATTTTTAGAAATTTCTAGAATATTGTGGTGTTTACTGTTACTGCTTTTGACTACAGGAGTTTTTCCAGAATGACCAGGTTGTACAGTCAATTCAGCACACTAGTTCCTCTGGCTCGACATGTTACGGCCTCGGTAAGTCTATTTCTACTATTTCTACTGCTGCCATTCAGACAAATTCGAGCTCATTGATGTCTGTATAGCTTCAAGACAATTATTGAGGCTTAAATCTCAGAATTCTTACCAAATAATTTGCACAAACTTATCTTCAGAATCAGGTTATGAAACTGGCGCACTCGCTGATAACGTCATAATTGTCCTCTAATAAGACGGAAACTACGTCACATGTTACAGCAGATGATATATTTCATACCCTAATTTTGACGATCAGCTTGTGCAAATGATTTGCCCATTAGGAGAAAAGGCTGAGATTGCAGCCTCATTTCATTAGTTCTGAGCTATTCAGAATGCAATGAGCACAAATTTGCCTGTGTTGCGGCAGTGGTTTAGATCTTATCTTGGTACTGTACGGTCTGGTACTGGTACTGGTCTGATGGTTAAGGGTGTGGACTTGTGATCTGTGAGGTCCAGGTTAAACTCTCGGCGCCGACAGTCATTTCTGATTTGGTACTGGCGCGCCATTCATCCTAGCCAGGTCCTTGCAGAACGGGAATAAAAATACCGGAGGTCCACTGTGCACATGCAGTAAAAAGATCCCCCTCTGCCCCTTCGAATAAAAGAGTAGCCGGAATTCCGGCAGGCAAGGGTATAGGGTGTGGCTTGAGTACCATGGGTCTCTGTACCTGCACTCTAGAGGGGTAACCCTCTCCGCTATGACGACTTAGACTTTAGGTCTACATAATTTAGCGAATTTTCAAAGAACAAAATTTTAATACCCTATAATAATTTCTTCATCATATTATAATATTATAATTATTATTATGACTTGATTAAATCCACAAAGAAGATTGAATAATCTATGAAGATGTAACATCAGAATCCACGCTAAAATGTTGTCTGAATTATCAGGAGCTTCAATTATTGAGTGCCTGATCTACCAGGATAACAATTTTCTTCTCCTTTCTCCTGATAATTCAAACAACATGTTTGAGTGGATTCTCATGCCACCACCGATGTTAAATTTTGAGAAAACGACTGTGGATTTTTGATCATGATGAAACATCCAGAGTCATTTATAGTTTAAATCTGATGATTGAATTATGAATTTGACACTAATAAAATTGACTTTATTTTACTAGGTACCAAAGCTTCCTGTGTGGAGGTAGAAAGTTGTGCTTGTACTGCAGTATCCATGTCTCTATTTGACAAGCTGCAGGATGAGGGGATCGTACAAGAAAATGGCTACATCAAGAAATGTTTGGAGGAGTATATAGATAGTGTGCCAATACCAGATGAACTTCGCAATGTAAGGGTTATTCTGATACCAGTTATCCAGGCTAAATCTTTTTGGCACCTTAATCTACTGCTGCCACTCATTGAATCCTGCATAGCCCCAAGATAATTAATTGAGACTTTAATCTCATAATTGTCACCTAATGAGCAAATAATTTGCACAAACTGATCTTTAAAATCAGGGCATGAAATATACCACCAGTACAATGTGTACAATTTCCACTAGTAGGACGATAACTATGTCAACTAATTAATTTCATACCCTAATTTTGACGATCAGTTTATGCAAATTATTTGCTCGTTAGGTGACAATGCTGAGATTGCAGCCTCATCATATTAGTTTTGAGCTATACAGAATTTTATAAGCACACATTTGGCTGTGTGGCAGCAGTGGTTTAACTACATTGTGGTGTATTAAAGCCCACATTTGAGCATGTCTATTATCCATATTATTGCCGTATTTCGTAGGGCATTGATAACTCATTGTGGCCAACCAAGTAATAAAGTGTATATTTTATATGTATGATGTCCCTGTAAATCTGTGAGACATCTCCCTTTTGAAATCTAATATTCAAAATAATGAGCAGAACCACCCCAGTTACATAGAGGGGTTGTGAAATCTGTCCTGGATTGTAAGACGAGATACGACAACTTCTTGGTACAGGAATACATCTATTTTTTTTGTTCAATAAGGCATGACAACTTCAACTTGCCCGGGCACATTAGAATTCTTTATACGAGATCGGTCTTTCTAGTGTTGTGAGGGTGTAACTCCAAATCATATCAATGTCAAAATTGACCAGCAGCGTGAAACCAGGGAGATCGCAACAGAACTCCCACACTCCCTGGTGGAACATAACTCCCTGTAATACATGACACCATTTCCGCGTAATGGAAGAAGACAACTACAAGGTTTCTCGACATCTCTAATAATGAAACCTGTAAACAGGGAGGGTGGGAGACATATCCCACCCTCCCTGCTGTAAACATTGAGAAGGTAAACTGTGAGTCAAACAACTAGCTGGTATGATAATGACTCTCTGTGTTTCGATTCCACTGATAATACATTTATATTACAGGTACTTCTCAATGAAGAGTTTGAAAAGTATGATACATATTCTGATGATGAGAGAAATGAATTCCTTCTCAGACTGTTCACTCATTTATGTGTTGGCGGAGGAGTATGTCAGTATGAGGATTATGTTACTGATTATATTAACCATACTAAACACCTCTACAAAGACTTAGTAAGGTAAGATATGTGGTATAAAATTATAAATGATGCAGCCGAGATCAGAATGTACATTTTGTAAGTATGTGGGCACTGCTACACTTGAAACTCTTACAGATAAACAGCCAGTGACGCTTTCAGGGCCTCTGTCAAGATGTAACAGTGACAATTGGTTCAAAAATCTAACAAATATACAAAATAATAGCTTTAAGTTGAATAACCAAAATCGCAGGGCCATTGCTTTCTAAATTGAACGGTGACCTTTGCCTTAATATTAGTCAAATACATATTTAATTAAATTTTTTATTATTTATTTGTTTGAAGAGGTTTCCTGGAAAGTTTATAGATAACAGAGTAGTTACAATGTAACTTGTTGACCTCTAACATGCAACTACAACTAAATTCAAAATTATGGGGTTACCTTAGCATATCGTAGTGTTGCTAATCTAACTCACATATATTTATTTATATTTGTTATTTACTTGTAATATTAATATTTGTAGTGTACAGAAGGAACCTGGAAGCTCAGACTTACATGTTATATCCCAAGTCTACAAGGTGAAGGCCAAGGTAAGATAACAGACAGACGAGAAGAGCAGGCGTTTCATCCTTAAACCACTGATGCTGGGTATAGGGTACCTACCCACACCAGCCACCTGCGCTTAAACCATTGCTGCCACACAATGCATGCTTATTGAATTCTGTATAGCTCAAAACCAATATTATGAGGCTGCAATCTCAGCATTGGCGAATAGTTTGCACAAACTAATCGTCGAAATCAGGGTATGAAATTTATTATCCTGATCATTATCTATGTAGTCACCAACAGGCACTTTTGATGTTATCACTAGTGAGTTAATTTCATACCCTGATTTTTTGCGTTGGTTCAAATTATTTGCCCATTAAAGATTAAAGCCTCAATTAGTTATCTATTAGATTTTAGCTATACTGAATTCAATGAGCACAGATTTGCCTGAGCTGAGTGGCAGCAGTACTTTAACTCCTCCCATTGTAAAGTTGTCAGACCAGTAAGACGTGTAGAAAACAACTTGTTGAGCAATTCACTCGGAATTTCACTTTCATTATTCCATTACAGCATGGGTTTACATAGCCAATGTGTTGGCTCTGATTGACTGGGTAGAAAGTCAGAGCCAGGTCATCATGGTAATTTCAGTAAAGTACTTTTGACCTTCATATTGCCTTGCTTTGGATGACCAAATGTGGTATTGTACTCTCAAATCTCTAAGCATACGCTCTACCAATGGCGCTGCAGGACTTGTGAGCACAGGGTCTTTATATTAATCATTATACAAATCGAAGCCAGCTCAAAAAGGTACTTTCATCTATGAAAAGTAAGGCAATGCCAAAGTCCAAGGTACTTTCCTGAAAGTACCATATGACCTGGCATTGGCTCTCCAACCACTCACTCCACCCAGTAAATCAGGGCCAACACATCGGCTGAGGCTTACAATGAATTATGATTTCTCAAAACGCCCATATTTTTGGAGTTGCTTTCCCTCTACTGATTAACCCCCCCCCCGGCTGCTTCACATTAAAAGTAGGCAAATTTTGTTGCATACTCGTAGTGGATAATTAAACAATGTTTCATGTACTTGTAGGACGGTGAAGACGACATATACTTCCCTGATGATAAAGATCACATAAACAGCTTCTCTTATCTTATTGTTGACCCTTATAAGCGTCATCTGACTCTATTCCATCATAAATACGCTGGTGGTATTTGGTAGCTCTCCAAAGATATCTTACTCCATAGTTAGATTAGATAAGATTCAGTTTATTGGGTAAATTTGTCAAAGACAAATTGTAATGTGTTGATGTGTTGACTGAAAAGCCCTGTCATACATATACTGTTTGAGACTTTGAATACCCTGGGGTATATAATAGATGTCAATGTGGTAGTAGTAATAGGAAGCACCTAATGGTCTAACCTCCTCCCCACCTTCAAAAAGATTTTGGTTGTTTGTGTCCGATAATGCTCTTCATTTTTGGCCAAATAGAAGCAAGGAGGTCGACCAAGAACAGAAAACATGCACTGATGTTTACCGTATGAAGTGTTATTTATTTTGCCACCAATCATGTAAACTGTCTCGAATGTGGTATGGGATATGTTTAAATACAGTCATAGATATAATAAACTCATTCAGTCAGTATACTTGCAACTATTTTCTGTTAAGGTTGAAAAGAAAAGAAGATCTTCCGAACCGTATGTGGTGCATTTTAAACCTTGAAGTTATAGCTTAGATGATTTTGTAGGGACTCAGTTTTAGCGCCCCATCCAGCCGCGGATAGTCTAGTCACTTAGCATATTTGTGATACAATCTATGATTATGACTTTAAATCTTGATTGCAAAATTTGCGGAGCAATAAGATAGCGACAAGCTCATATGAAAGAACCATAATGGCTGAAGTAATTATTAATTCTAATGCATGGTTTGCAATAATGCAGTATCACAGGTACTGAAAATGATCCATGCAACTCAATCAATATTGTTTGAGCTAATGGGAGTTGCCTTCCATTGTACATGCGGTATAACTCTTAGCTTCCATATAAACATTTGAAAATATAGTTCGCAACCCTGGCAAAAAGTGTGAGTCTAGTGATGGACTATGATAAAGCTTATGGAAATGTGCTACCTAAACATATTGGGCTTCTAGTTCTTAGATATACGAAATACTGTATGTTATGGTCAAGGAGGATCGGTCCTACCTGTAATTTAATAAGAAATAGAAGAATACGAAAGTTAATCAAAGGATTCAGGATACCTTTTCTGACATTGAGCAAAGATGGCTAGCAATAGTTTAGAATTATATATAAATATTTGTTTTTTCTTACCTCAATGATTAACAAGATATCTATAGGGGCCGATACGCCATTTCCTGATTAACCCCCAAATAGTTATAGAACTAAAACGTTTAAGTAAGTACAGTAAGTTGCTGGAGAACAGCATGTGCAGGGCAACAACTTTATAGGAGGAAATTCGGCCTATATACTTTAGAAAAGGCGGAACATTTAGCACCAACCACACATGCACCGAAGTCACTCTTCACACACTGAAAAATATAGTAGCATAAGGTAGTACTTGAAGGCGGGAGGGTGGGGATTGTGAAAAGATGACTTGTCTCTTCGGTTATTTAGAATAATAGGAGAAAAACCCGCACACTGGCGAGATAAGTAAATTAGCATAACTCGCTATAAGGCACGCCATGTAGCTACTGTGCATTAGCTGTGTTGGATGTTATCCCCCCCCCCCCCCCGATAACATCCAACACAGCTAATGCACAGTGGCTACACGCCATGGTACTAGATAATGCTAGAGGTAAGATAAGATAACTACAAAATATGAGGCTCAAAGGCCAGGTAAGAGTTAGTAAGTTTCACAAAATTATAACACAGTACTGTCTTATTAAGTAACTGAGCCTTGCCTTGAGTTTTCTAGGTGTAAAACACTCTGTATATTTACATACTTACATGTATATAATATATATATATATATATATATGTGTATATTACCATAATAAACATATCAATTATAGGTAAATAAACAAACCCAATTTATTCAGTCAGTTACCATAAATGTTTCAACAAGGAAATATACTTAATAGCATATTGCAAATTCAACCCTTGAAAAAACTGTAAGTAATATAAAATGCACAGGCCTAAAAGTGAGTGCTTCTGTAGCCCAGCTTTGTCATACTCATGAATATACAAAAGATAGTGTTCCATGTGTATTATTAATTACGTGCTAGATTATTAGCCAAATATTGAAAATGTGTTCTTTCGATATATGATTGCCTACATCACGTTATCACAAATAACTGCCTGACAATGACCTGCATTGGTCTTTGTGTAGTTGCTAGGTTTGTCATGGTTATCTGCTCATGACAGATAATAGGCTTTTGAACAGCATTGGCTGGTGAGCAGTCCTACACCCTTAGACACGATCACCACTTCATCATGTGATGTTTCTCAAGTGCAGTATCCTTATCTCCCATCTTGTGTAAATAAACTAGAGCCGTTAACCTTGCCTACACACTCTCTTATCTCTTATTTTATTACGTTATGAATTTTTATCTTCATGTTAGTAATGGTTTTATCAAACAAGTTGCTTTATATGACATACTCAGTACGAATATTGCAGTCATATGGACAAGACTGTATAAAGCTGTATAATACTAAACTGAACACTCATTCCTTCTCTAGGATCAACACACCTGCTTTCATTTCAACCAATCAAGGTAAGTGTACTATAAAGCGTATTGAAATTTCTATTGGTATATAGAGTGCATAACACGTTCTGGCTGAGCATGTGGAAGGTCAGATGCAGATGGAAAGGTTTGAGTGTAGAGCTTACATATCGGGTTGTTGTCTGTATGGCAATTTGTTTTCAAGCTATTTGTGCATTCAAAACCTGCTCATTTCACATGGGCGCACTAGGTTTGCTAGCTAGCCATGACCAGCTTGCCAAGACAAGACAATCACAGATATGTTAAGAAAGGCTATCTTTGTATGAAGTGAAACTGCCGAAATAAGTAAGTAAGTAAGTAAGTGAGTCTCTCATTCACTTTATTGCTCCAGCAATGGCTGAGTCGGAGTTGAAGATGGCACTTGCTAAAGAGTACATCCCAGAGACAAAATGTGAGATTTGTATGGAAGATGATAGAAAGTCTCATATTCTACCCTGTGGACATGGACTCTGTATAATGTGTATAGGTGAGAACCTTCATATATTTTCAATGTTTCAAGTAATCAGCTGGCGCACTCCACTAATATGAACCTTCAAGCTGACCACAACAATTAACATTCAGCCTTTTCCACTAGTTTGAAGGACTGAGCCATCAACATTATAAGGACTGTTACTGTTACTGTTATATGTTACTATGTAGGGGGAGCTTTATCTCCGAAGTTCTTCTTTCGTTTTGGCTGTATTGGGCTGCCGTGATTAGGCTATTCCGAAACGCTAAAGTAGTGGTTGGAATTAACACTTCCCAATCATAGATTGCATTGATTTACGGTCACTACTCAAGCTGTTAATAGAGGTGAGCCCACCATACGAGACCTTAGCTTGTTCTCACCCATTATAAATATGTGCCAGATCTATTTCTGATGCTAGCACTTTACGGCTGGTACTAGCCTATCATTGGCCTCTATTAATGATTTGGGGCAGGAGAGGTGCTCATCAAGACAACCAAATAAACAAAATAAAGTTGTCAAAATATGTGAGAGGAAGATTGTTCATTTATAAGAAATGATTTCCATGCACCAGCCTAGCCTGTCTTGACAAGCTTTGTTCAGTAGGGGTGAGGATAACGCTGGTCAGCTCTTGTGAACGAGCTACCATGAGTTGTGAAATTGATTAAGGCTGTTTTGTACCCACAACTCCCAAAGATTACTAATAGACCAATCATTCTGATTAAAAAATGATGCGTTTACAGATTCTTTAGTCAATGGCGGAGAATCTTTAGAATGTCCTTTCTGCCGTACAACATGTAAAACTTCTGATGAGGGATTCCCTGCCAATCAGTGGTTCACATTTCGAAAGATTCGGAGACCAATCACTCCATCAAAACAAGAAAAAATTCTCCAGGTGAAGGAGAGTAAGTTTAATATTTGTAAATATTGTCCTACACTTTTTATCTGATATTGGCGATAGAATTATCGACTTGGTGATCTAGATACAGTCATTTTTCATATCACGGGTTTTCCATGATACCTGGCTGAAGCTCGCCTGTGCTGTGGATTACTCAGAGGCTTGAGCTATTTATTATCGGGCTACTTTAGCTATGAATAAGTTAACATCTGTCCAAAGCCCACACGTTGGCTAGGCTGCGAGTCCTACCAATATGTGAGGGCGCCTCCACGGTCCACAAATTCTCTTGGGTTGTACCAGCTGATTCACAATACTGTATGTTGGACATCGCTTTTTTTCTGAGACTTAAGCAGTAGCAAGGCTGTTTCCTAAATTCACATCAAGAGTACTCAATGAGACCAAAAAAACACATTAAATTGACTTTGTTTTTTTGCGCAATAAAACGGGCTTGCCTTGTAAGCCAAATTGGATTGAATCACATGTGTATTCAAATTGATTAGAGATATCTTCGTGTCATCATTGCAGGTCAAAGATGCAGCAACTGTAAGAATGAAGTCCAAGCAGTTTGTAATAAGTGTGAAAAGTACTTCTGTTACGGGTGAGCAGCATATTATTCTCTTGTCGAGAAATCATGGTTTTGTTTGAAGCCATCACCTCTCGTTCTCTCTTTTGTGTCTGAACAAGCCCAAAATACATTGACGGGGCTCCAATAGAAGGTTTCCCCATTTCAAGTAGACTGGATTCAGTCCAACAACTTAGAGTTATCTATTCAATTTCAAGTTTGTTAGTTGGTTTTGACAGACAACTCCACACAACAAAAAACCAAAACCCATCAGTGTTACTGATTTTAGATAACAGGATCCTGGATTTGAGCCCCATCAGGTGCATTGTTTGTCTAGACAAAAATGACGACTTTTCATTATCTATAAAACTTGCTGGCTCAGTTATCACAGGCATTTAGGTATAGCAGGTTTATGTCAGGTCCAGTTGTTTTGAAGAATTAATTTTGAAGAGTCGAGTTTTAAAATTGTAGATTGCTCTATTATCTCTGAAGAAATTGAAGACAGCATGGTGTGCAGGGAGCCCTATTGACTTATAATATTATAAGCTTGCCATATCTGTTAAATGGTGGGGATTTTGATGCAGTTATGTCCGTCAAATGATGAATACCAAAACAGTTAATCAATCGGTGGATGGATGGAAAAAGTTACATATGATGAGTAGGGAGCAAACTCGACACATTAACACAAAGTTTATCAACAATCAGTAGGGTAGAATGTTTCTAAAAGTAAAAAGGTATGTGACTGCTCCGGAGATGTCCCAATAATGAAGAATTATGGTGCCTCACAAACAAGGGAGTTTCCCAAACAAACCAGCAGATATGTTAAGATTTTTACTATTCCTAAAAGAATTACTGCAAGAAATTGTTTCTGTGTTTTAATTGCACAATTGGCACAACATGGGGCCAGTTTCAGCATAACTATTTTCTTCTAATGACAGTTGTATTATAAAGACAACATGTAGCTGGGGAGATGCAAGGCACCAGCCTGATTCACTGGATATAGTGCTGGAAAAAGCTGAGGATAAACTGAAAACATGGAAGAACTGGTCAATGACCCTGGTAAGATACACTATCTCTATGCCTAAAAATGTATGGATGTATTCTCAGGGTAAAAGGTATGAATTTCCTAAACAAACAAGCCACATCACCGCAACATTCATGCTTTCAATGATCCTATCGCATATCTGACTTTGTATTAGAAAATATAAGAACAATCTTTATGCATTTGATCTACATTAGTTCTATGACTGCAGCTTCGTGTAATGGAACTCGACCTGACTGACACTATAGAGAGGAAACAGGGAGACATTGATAAATGGAGAGCGGACATGAAGACAGCTGAGACTATGGATTCCTCCATGTCTGCTGTTGAGAAGATAACTCTCATTAACGAGATATGTGAGTTTTCCTCTATAGAATGATCAAATAGTGTGTGTTGCAATGCAAAGCTCATTTATCGCTGAAAAATTGTTTCTATTTTTATCACATGTATTACATCTAGTATCGGTGGTAAGTTCTGGTGATTTAACGATAACAAACAAAATAAAAGTTCATTTATGACTTAAAAGCGCACTTGAAGAATCAAAATTTCTGTTCACAGGTTGGCCCAAAAGTCAAATTCATAAAGATGACACATCCAGCATTCCTGAAGTCCCATCTGGATTAAAGCTTGTATCTCAGTATGAGACAGGTGAAAGATGTTATTCAGTCTGCTTTAACAGCCTCACTGGTGACCTGCTGCTGGGATGTTCTGCTGGAATGAAGATTATCACTAGAGGAAGTTATGAAGTGAAAGAGGAAACTCAGCATAGAGAAGCTATAACTGCTGTTCACAAGGGAGAAGTCTTCATTTCTCAGGATCAAGATAGTAAAATTATACAAATCTTTGCCTACGACGTTGAAAGCAAGGAATGTGAAATGCTTTTCTCTTTCCCAATGGAGTCAAAGATGGCGTCACACATGACTGTATCTGATGAGTTTGTCACCTGTGTAGATAGAGACACTAAGACACTGAAGCTCTATGATAGGAGAGAGAAGAATGTGCAGACACTTCCACTTCCTGGTCTCACGCAGATCATCATTAACATCTACTTTCTACAAGACGGATCCTTACTCGCTACTGGAGTAGAGAACGGAAGGTTCTTTCTCAACAAGTACAGGATCTCAACAAAGGAAACTGATGGTGAAGTCATCACTCTAATCTGGTCATGTCCTCTCCCTGCTGCTTGTGGTATCGCTGTGTCTGATAATGAAAAGCTGATTTTTGTGAGTGAGTTCAAGGCTAACAGGATATATGTGGTAAGGCCTGATGGTAAGTGTGTAATGTCTGCTAGTTTGGAAGTTCAGGATGTGATAAAGAATTGATAAACAAGCCTCTATGAATTTTGAAATCTGAAATTAATATTTTTTTCAAATATTTAATTTGGTGCTTAGAGCTATACTCTCATGTTCAATAGATTAGAAACTCCTCCAATAAGCTCCAATAATTATTTGATTGAGTTATCACAATCACTTTAGGTGCTTGTGATAATGTGTTATTAGTTAGGTTAGTGGTTAGGATTCGAGCTTCTCAATCTGAGAGTCGCATGCTTAAAATCCGGTGTTGCTAATGGAGGTGACCTCTTCTTACATTACACTAGCCTGCCTACCGTTACATTGTACAAGGGTGTGCTAAAAAGATGTGATAAATCTTGTTCCACAAAATGTAACCATATTCTCATTTGCCCGAAAGGGGCTTTGAATAGCAAATAAAGTTCATAATATTAACATATTATTACTTTATTATATAAGATTCAATAGGCAGAACTATTAATTCTTTTGACTTAGCATCAACATTGACTCTATATAAATTAATTCAGGAAAGAAACTCTGTGAGTTGAATAGCGAGAGGCTTCCAGAAACCTACGTAGATATAAGTATATATGGCAACATACTAGCTGTGGCTGGTTGGGACGCCAAAACTGTGTCACTCTTCAAAATCATCTAATGCTAAGCATCAAGGTTTGAAATTCAAAACATCTTCCTTTTTTCTCAACTTTTACTCAAACTTGCATTGATGAACATTACAATATGCAGCTATATCGCCTTACTTTGAAAAAATCAAACGCTGAGCTCAAAGATCCCATTCTGGTTATGCGAAATTTAGTATGTTGTCTGTCACTCATTAATAAATTCTGCCGTAATGCAAGCCTAACCTATTATATAATAAATATTCTTTATATTGCTAATGTATTTTTGCTGATCACCTTCACCTAAATTATTGTTGCAATTATACCTGCGAACATGATTCTGCATTCATTGCTTGTCTTTAATCCGAAATTACTCTTTATTCAAAAATACAGTTATCATCCAATTGAAGGATTGATGTACGACTCTCCAAAGAAGTTGCTACCAAAAACTGCTAGAACAGCCAGCAGAGGGCACATTATATTTTCACTTCCTGCCAATTATGATTGTGAATCAAACGACCAGGTAACCCAACAGCGAGTACTTTCTTACTTTCTTAGTTATTAGATTTGCTTTAATTAATTGACTTTAACCAAGTGAGTTTTTTTATCTATAGTATAAGGTTTTAATATTATATTTGTGTATTTGAAGTATATTTTCTATTCGATGGCGCCATGAAATAAAAACAATTATGCATGCTTTCTGCTCCTTGTTGCAAACATTCTACCTATGATCCTTTCAAACTGGAGAGGATTTTGAGATGCAACCAAAATCTTTTTTCTTTTCAATATTTAGCCACATTTTATTCCAACTGGATTTCCTGAGAACTTCACTCTCACACCATTATTTACCCTTTACCCTTTATTCAAGATTTGCAAAACAAAATAAATTAATTTTCTCTCTGTAGTTCTTTCCTTGGGATCAGACTCTCTTGATTTATTTCTATGATGACTGCTTAACATGCTGGAAAATTCAAGGCTTTTGGGGGGGGGATATGGACAAACTATTAACTTATATATCTTGCAAGATAAATTGGGGAGGGAAGGGATATGGACAAACCATTAACATATTTATCGGGCTAGATAAATTGGGGAGGGAAGGGATATGGACAAATTATTAACATATTTATCGGGCAAGATTAATGAGTTGGAGGAAATGGCTCAGGGTTTGAACTACCTTTGCGAGATAGCTGGAAGGAACTGGACTGGCAATCAGGTCAATGGACGCAGTGGTGCAATGGGGGTTTTCACTTAGCCTCTACCTACTACCCAAAGGAGGCTACAGTCCAACAACAGAGTACAAACAAGGCAACATTATTTCAAGGCAGGGAGGTCTGCCGGCAGGGAGGTTTGCCGGCAGGCAGAACTCAAGAAACTTACTTCAGTTGGTTATCTTGTGTACTATGAGCTTTTATTTGGTTGCTGACTGGAGGAGTTTTACAGATGTGTCTAGTCTGGTTGCCAAAAGATAGCTGTTCAGAATGTAAGAATGAATAGTTGCCATGGGAACAATACTGATAGACCTGAAAATATAAAAATAAGTGTCGATCAAAATATGGTAACTGTAAATTGCTGAACAGGCTGAACAGCTGAAAAGAATTTCTCAGACTACTATAATATTCTTCCATGCGATTGGCTATTATTTGATAGAGAAGGCAACTTCAAGCAATTTCTAACAATTTGACACTCAAACAAACAAGTCTATTACTCAAACACATAGCCGGTCTTGACAAGCTTTGTTCGGGGGTGGGGAAAAATGAACCTTATGAAATCACAGAAGCGTTTGGATGATCAAATCACGTTGTAGAATGAATGGTTGATTTAAATCAAGTTGTCTTATCACAGGCATTTATAAAAGCCTCTCTGACCTTCCCTTTCAACCCACTTTCATTTACCACTTCCTCCTCTTCCCCCTTTTCTTATTCCCCCTTTTTTTGACGGTGCAAAATAGCCCTAGCTTAGATTTACATAATGCATAACCAGAGACTATAGATATTATCTATAGTCTCTGGCATAACTATATTGTTGACCAATAGAAACAAAGATCCCCAAATCATCTTTCAACTAGATCAGGCTCAGAAAACACATGACAACCCGTCCCCCCTCTCCGCCTGATGGCCCTTCCAACATGGCATGCAAATTGAGTTTGTGCAGGTTTAACTTAATTACCCAAGCCAGTGGGTAGAATTTTGTGTGGGTATGTTCATCACTTAGCGTTTAGACCATAGAGAGATAAACAGAATAGATCATGGATATAGTGAAGAGCATTTAAACACATTAATTGTCAAAAGTGAGTTGCAAAAAAGATACATGACTATATTGTCAGATCAGTAAAGGTACATAATTATGCAATCATGCCTGCTATCACAATGGCGATCACAATTACGTTGACTGTTATCACAATAATATGTAAGAAGAATGATGTCATAGCCAGTGTTGGGATCTTAATCGACAAATGAGACATTTTACAGGTTAGTAAGTATAGTAAGAAGTGCATGTGCCAAAACATCACCGGGTCGCTGTTAGTGACATTCCATTACAAGTACTTGCCCAATGTTGGCCATGGTTAACAATTACATGCCGCTATCAGCAAACCAAGTAAAGTATAAGTTCTCAAACTAGTAAGAAAGTTTCCAGTACCAATCTTGCAAAGTCCGTTTTTTTTATGATTCCTTTATCAATTTATGGTCATCATTTGAACTATATGAAGTTGTCTTGACAATGCGTAACAATGTACTTTCTATCACAGTACATTGGCGACTGCCTTGATCACATTTTTGTAGATTTGTACTCCTCTTAGGAATATTCCTTCGTTGAGACTTTCATTTGGTCCAAGCAGAAGTAAAGGTGTGTTGTTCATAGGTGAGAAGCCTATAGCTGGTAAACCTGCCTACAAGTAGAAATAAAGCAGGTTCAAACAATTTAGTCTGTGTTCCTGGAATTTGTTTGCCCGGTAGCCTGAGATGGCATTACAAGCGACCACGCAGTGTTTCCAACTTCTTTCTGCGCTGTTTTGTTTTTGACCAAATAGGCAAAGGGCAAGGCTCTGATCACGTTGAGACAAACCAATGTCAAGGTCACAAAGTCTACAATATCAAAATAAGTCACATTCATACTTGAGACACTAATTGCCCAACTGCTATCTTTCCCTTAATGTGTATTGGAGAGCAAAAAAAAACAATCAATGTTCATATCAAAGTATTATCATAGCAGTGGATAAAAAAAACTAAATATACTTGCACAAGAACATTATTGAAGGATCGAACCGATTTCAAATTGCAAACACTCAGGGTCTAGAAGGGTCTTGAGTATGTTATCTCCCCTGTTACTTCTGGCCTCTTCTGAAATTTCTTATAGCATTCAATAATGTTCTTGTGCGAGCAAATTCTTTTTTTTTCGTGCATTGCAATGAGAATGCATTGATATGAACAGTTGTTGTTTTTCGCTCTCCTATGTACAATATACTGTGTACAATACTATGCTAGTGTTGATCTGATATACTCACATTTCTTACAAATCGCATATCTGTAATCCCTGGAAACTGTTCTACTTTGTACTTGACATCACTATATGATAGAAATTAATAAAAAGTAATTGTTATTCATTGTGATTATCACAAACAAGACATTACAAGACAGTTTCAGCGGATGAACTAGAGGTTTAGTCTATTGGTTTCAAGCTGTTTATTGGTAGCCCTGTCACACTGCCAAAAAAACAGAAACCTGTGGCCTTATGACAAGGCTAGTTTATTGGTGAGAATTATGTATCATAAATGAATCATAGATGTTATAGAGTTATGTTAAATGAAAAGTAAGGGAGTGAACAACCAGCCATCATTCCGTCGTACCTGCATGCATTCACATCATAATGATAGATAATGGGTTAAATAATATTAGGCAGGAGTTATCCACCTTTTTGTGAGGATGACACAACAACATGGCCCTCATTGATTGCTTCCCCTAAAGAATTACATCTCACAAGATGGCGAGCTTATTACCACATACCAGTTACAGCGCCTCTAATGACTAGATATGATTTAACCTAAAAGCCTAAAGTGTAAAGAAGAGGTATACACCTGAGGGTGCTGGGGGCTGGAGCAGTCAACCTTGAAAGCTCCCCCAATGGTATTCGAGCCTACAACTCTTGCGGCACTAATAGCCTGGCAGTGAATAGCAAGAGCGCTAACTGATTGCGCCATCTCACCACCCCCAAGGATGGTGAGACTAAATATACTAACCTTTCTTCTAAAGCTTTAGAGAATGCATTCCAGTATGAGTTATTACTGTCCAATGTGGTTATTCCTCTTTCTTTCTGAAACTGTAAAATAAGGATAGTGAAAATAGACTATTATAGATCTCAAGTGGTCAATTGTGGGCAGAGCAGTAGCCTACTCATACTAAGCCTGAGTGACCAAGCAGCACAGGGCACAAGGGGGGGTTACTCCCCACCACCCTTGATTAACAGTTAACTATAATACTGCAGCCAAATAATCGGTGCAGTTCTTCATATGAACACTGTATCCCATGAAATGCGCAGTGGGAGATGAAATAGGAACCAGTCTAAGTCTAAGCCTAGTCTAAGAACCTATCATGTTCCCACCCTAGTCTGTCTAGTTCCCACCCCTAAATATATATGACAATTATCTCAACGGCCACAAAACAGACCTTTGAGATAAGGCTACCCTGACATGATATAAGGCACAAGAGTGTATTGCCAAGCTACTGCTATACATGCTGATATGATCTCCCATGGACATGCCAAAAATGATGTACTCACTATCAACATTATTTCAAGATAAAAATGAACCTTATGACATCACACGAGCTTGTCGATCATCATATCTCATCCCTCTCACCTGATCCCACACAATGGTGACATCACATTCTCTACACCACTCCTCTAGCATCAGATCTACAGCTTCCTGCTCTTTGGGAGGGACGCGTAGATCAAACCCGACTCTCATCTCTTCTGGTGTCATGTTAAGCTGTGCTTCTCCTCCTTATAAACATAAATATACACTGATATAAATACCATTTAATATAATTATTTGTATATACAATAAAGTGCATCATAGATAATAGATAATATGTTATTATGGTAGTATATGCAGTAAATACCAATCACAGATAATTATCAAGTTGTATGGTCATCGTAACAATTCATAAATACTACTAGATGGTTATGTTAGAAAATGCAATTATGTAATGCTACCAACTTGAAGCTTGAAGCTGTCTGAGCACATGTATTTATCAAGCTGTGTTCCATAATGAAGCGCATGAGGTAATGCCCTTGAACTTCTGAAACTTGTGATGTAATCCACCTATTGTCCAGCCATGGAGTAACAATCTTACTCCTTGGTATATGCCTAGAACATGTTCGATCCAATTTGCCTGCATTGCAGCTGCTCCCCTTCTTTCTAGTGGAGGGGAGCAACTCCGAGTGCATGGAAATTGACCAAACTTGGTCTCGTCCATCCATGCATAGGAGTGAAAAGTTGTAAAAATAACTCCATGACCTTGGCAGATAGTTCAGCTTTGACCTCGTCAATGTCTTTATATATGTGACATCTGTTCAAGGTCACCACCAGGAGCCGCTTATAACCACAGGAGGAATTTGGAATTGATGCATATTATATAAGACTAGCCAAGAGGTGACAACTCAGCTAGATCGAGGCTGACCTCAAAATTCACATGGAAACATTGTGAATAACTGTTTTCAGATAAAATTAATACTCACTTGCCCTGTGGAGCTATGAACACAGCAAACTTGAGGTCTTTGCCTTTGGCCCCAGCGTCAACTATTATGTATTGTGTATCTGGGAGACAGTGAGTTCACTGCAGAGTATAGTTTCACACAGGGCTGAGGTGCGTCGTCTCCTATCGTGCTCCTGAAAATGAAAAGCCTAGGACATCAAAAGGTACAGAGGTACAGAGTAGATGCCATGGTATTAACTAGGGGGGATGGGCACCTCTCCTAAACATAAAATGCACAGGATCAAGCTTACAGAGAGCCGGCAATTCTGCAATAAGTTTCATCTTGTCTGCTAAACATATACATGCTCTATGAACGGACGAGTGGAAGAGGATGGGTGTCGAGAACTGCAGTATTCACCAACAAAGCAGTATTTTCCCAAGAGAGATAATTACAATAAGATTCAATAATATAAAAAAAAACTAGTCAGTAGAGACCACCTACCCTTTAGAGAGTTTACTCTGAAGCATAGCATAGTATTGACACTCTTTGATAGATGCAATCATATCCTCACTTGAGCTGTGCCTTGTATTGTTTCCCTCGTGAAGAGACGTCTCCCATACCTATAAATACAACACATCATTGAAGAGAGAAGAGGTTTATATTACACATCATTAGAAGGGGAAGCAGTGAATATAAAATATCATTGCAGAGAAAAGCGGTTAAGAGGGTAAGGGTAATGCATGTTTATATCATTCAATGTAATGGGCTTATGTTCATACACATGATCATTAATGGGTTTATTTGCTAACTTGCCTAGTGCTAAAAGTGGTGAAACACAGGGCAATATTTCCCTTCAGAATGGAGTGAAAAAAAATTTGATGATTTGGGCAATAATGCTAATAAAACCATATTTTCATGACAGATTAGGTGTTATCCCACCTTGTTCAAGGTTGAGACAACTTTACATTTGAGAGTGACAAATTCTCTTCACTGGATCACTGATAAATAGGCCTGTTAGGTATTTGTAAGTGTGAGAGGTTATGTGGTACTGCGTCTGTTTATGCACAGTAAGGATTATGGTTCATTGCCTGAAGGGTAATTTCCCACAAATATGAAAAGCGTACTATGATTCTATTGAAACACCAAGTTAAAGACATTTTTTGTGGTCACGGTCAACTTACAGTTTTCATGCCTGGTATCTGTTTGAGTTTTGTGATAACAAAGGCGAACACGGGCATCATAAACCCTTCCTCTGAGCTGGACGGTAGTTTATGTGCTCTAAATATACAGGCCCTGTAAGAAAAACAAAATTAGAGGATAGAGGAAGACGTAGGAGGATGTAAAAAGACATTTTTGTTAGATTGCATATTCGAAGGTTATTGCTATCAGTTATAAATTGACGAAGTGTGGCCGTAGACAAGTGATTGCCCGCAATGATTTGGACCAGATTGACATTTATTGTTATTTGTGAACATTGAAGACGCGCAGCTTTAAATACAAATGCATCTATGGAGAAAGTGTCTTGTTTAGTTAGCTGATAGTGGGCTCACACTACAAACCATTTCTGACGGTTCAATCATCTGATGTCAAATTTGAATAACTTGACACTTTAAATATATTCAGCTAGAAGAATAGGTAAAAAAATGCACGGCTTCAAATCTAATTTACGCGTTCTTTCAAAACAATTCAAAAAGGAATCTCAAACAACAAAAATGTCAAACACCACCGCAGGATTCTTGCACTTCGCACTTGTCTCTGCAGCGTAGGGCTTGAACTAATTCACATAGACTGAGAACCTAAATTGGAGAAATAATGAGAAACCGGTGATTTGGATATATTTGGACCTAAATGGAATGTTGGCTTTGCTATCTCACATCCTTGAACTCTTAGAGTTGTCTTCCTTGATGGAAGTCAGCGCCACCATTGTCATAAAGCTATCCAGCAGGCAGAATATTTTTTGTTGTGATATGTGCCATCTAGACCATGGCATTTGAATGTTGTAGCCTGATACAACTGTTTGCTTACCTGTCTTGGAATGACTTGACTAGAGTATTGAGTACATGATCCTGGGCTAGACTGACAATCATATACGATCCCATACACTTTACTACTCTCCACACATCAGCTAACATAGACACTGCTATCTCAATGTGCTCTGTGTCAGGTAGTAAAGCATCCAGAGTACCTTTATCTATGGCCGATTTAAAACTTTCATTCTCATATGACATCTGTGCGGAGAAAACAGATTAATTTATTGATTAAATTTTGCCAGGTACAATGCCAACATAGTATGCACAAGTAGCAAGTCCACTCCCCTCACTCTAATCTTTCCCATCCTTCAATGATAGCCAACCAACATAATTACGATATCTCTTAACAATGTGACCAACTTTTGTCTTGTTCCTCCAATCACAAGTGCATACTCGTACTCCCACATTCGGCAAGCATAAAATGGTGCCATATGAATGCTATAGTTGTTTTTGAAATTCCGGACTCTCTGTAAAAAGCACACTTAATAATGAGCTGAATGTTCACCTGGCAGCAGGCATGGCTTCCAAGGAACTTATCAAAGTTTAGGTCCATTATCAGACTAGGATTAGAGAAGTTCTAATTAAGTTCTAATTCAGTTCTAGGATTAAGGGGACTTATCAAAGTTTAGGTCCATTATCAGACTAGGATTAGAGAAGATTAGTCCTGGGCCTTTAATTCAGACTATTTATGAAGTGGCAGTGCATAGATTAACCGCTTCTAAAAACAGCATACATTGGCGCACCAAAGAGTTGGTGTTAGCCCATTTTTTGTTTTTGGCCTTTGAGATAAGGCTAGTACAGTGGTTGATACCTGATTGTTAGCCAATGCAAATGCAGTGAGGCCTGCAAATTGGAGAAGAAGATGAAGTGAAAAATAGACGATCACCTGCGTGGCGTCCATCTTGGTATAGCTCATTTTCGGCCTCTTATCGTTGTTCTTTTGATTCATTTGTCGGATGACAAGTTCACTGATATCTATATTGTGTATATCGTGATAGGACAAGTCATATAGATCCTCGCTAAGTTTACTATTACCGCATCCAACCATCAGTATTTTATCGGCAGGTTTGATGTATTTGTGTATAACAGAAGATAGTTCCCCGTACTCGCCATACCTGTAAGTAGAGAGGATATTTAAGTTGACAAGAAACTTGCAGGTTTGATGATCAGTTGACACTGAACTCAAGCGTACAATTCATCAATCTTTTAAGGATCAATCAATCAATAACATGAATATGAGGATAAAAATACTTGCTGTAGAATGTGTCTGTAGAACGTTGTCTGTAGCTAAGCCTAATCTGGGTGGATGGTTAAGATTTAAATGGATTGAACTACCCCTATGGGACTGATTAATTGAAGAAAACAGTCACTTACTTCTGTACAATATATATATATATATATTTATAGCATGTTTATAACATTCTTATTAATTGTATCAATGAATAATAAAATTAATCTTTTCCCTGGTTCTCTGTTTCCCGTTGGCAAGTAGCTAGCCTAAGAAGGGTTTCTAAAAGACCTTGATAATATCTGCAATAATTGAAGAGAAGACAGTGAAACTGCGTTTAAACAGAGGAGAATTCTGAGTTTCTTTGTGACTGCGAGATGGCAAGCAACTAATTGCAGCTGTGTAAACACACTAGTTTCTCAAAAACCAGGCGCGGGCAACCAATCTTAGCAACAGTTTTCAGAATGCAGCAGTGTTGCATTTCAGAGACAGTATTGCACATAAAGACAAGGACTCTGTGACTATCTGACTGAGGAACTGATTCCTAATATGAGGTGTTAAAACAGGCAGAGAGCCAGAGGGTAGCTACCGGTTGAACGCTTATGTCTCTAGTTAGATGGGTGTTTAAAGTCCCAAGGTCTGCGATTAGTACATTTATACACTGTTGCTGGGGCTCACAAACACAACGTTTTGAAGAAACGGAAACGCGTTGAACTCCTTCTATATTAATTAAACTACAGTGACAAACTTTTTTCATGAGTATTATAATATATATTATATAAGTATTGTATTGGATCTCAAAATATATAAAAGGCTGCAAATGGAGGCTTTTGTGTTCTTCTGTAGTTTGTTCAATAAACTTTTACTACCATTACAATGAGGCTATGGTAGGTTTCTGCATCATCTATTTTAAGGATGATGTAAAATGATAACTTCAGTCAGAGTAACAGTAACACTCACCAGTCAAATGACTTGTCACCTCTGGCCTTGAAGAAACCATCCCAGAAATCTTCTTTTGCAAACTGGCCGTGTTCTTTAGGAAGTAATGCCATTGTCAAGCATACACCATTCAGAGAAATAGCTTTTTCTTAACCAACTAGTCACAGTGTAGTGGTTAATCTCTCCTACTTAGTTCACTGTCAGTTTCATGGCTTTTGTCTACAGGAAATCATAGAAAAAGGAAATATCTCCTATTTGTTATGGACACGATAACATTTTTGTACAAGCTGCAATGCGTATCACTTAAACAGGAAACAGTAACCTAGATACAGCATCTAAATGGCGGGTGAACAGTTTCAAAAATTTTCCTTTCAGCTCCTTGCCTCAAAAACTTTTCCTTCCCTTCAGTTAAAAGACTTCAAGGAAAGCCTGCAGAAATGGTGAGTCCCAAGTACATACTCATAACTACAGACTAAAGGTAATTGCTTTGCCATTGTGAGACAACTGGGAAGAAAATGGCAAGCATGACTGGATGTGTAAATTCAAAATTGCCATGTATGTATGTTCAGAATCAACCACATACATAGGTAGGCAAATTACAGTCCTCAGGCTCCCATGAGTCAACAGGAAGTGCTGAATTCGACCTATTAGCTGGATGAACTAGTGCCATCATTAATCACAGTGTAAACAAAGGGGATCAATCTGGTACTCTGTCTAAGAACTTAACTAGTATTTCTCCTACAAGCAATGGCAGTTCCTCAGTATAATAATTGATGGCTGAGAGTGACTATTATTATAATAGTCACTCTTAGCCATCTCTGGCGGAACTCCTCATATTCCATTCCAGAACTGTATTGTTCCCGTGGCTGAAATTGGAATTTGACATGGAATGACAGATGATGTGGTGTGAGGGAGGGGGAGGCGCTCTTTCTGTTTGAAACTATCAACAAGACAGTTTTCTGATTCTTTGCTGCTGAGAAATAGACATTGGCCAGAAGTCTCGTTTTCACAGTTGTCCACTTCCTTTCATGGCATAATACCGTAATCCCTCACCTATAAGTCACCGGACTTATAAGTGAATCACCCCCCTCAGAAAAAATAAAAATGCTCCAGCTATAAGACACCCCACAGCTATAAGACACCCCACCGCTCTAAGTCACTCACTACACTACACTCACTACAAATGAACTAAGTAGTTTTGGGAAAAAAACTGCCCTCAGTGGGTTTCGAACTCACAACTCCATGTTTACTAGTCGAACGCTCTACCACTGAGCTATTCATCTTCGGTGATTGTAAGAGATTTTGGTCCAAACTAAATATAATAATGCTTCAAATGATAGTCGCGTCTATATACTACTCTCTTATAGCCGCCTTCACTTATGAGTCGCGCGATCTATAGGTGAGGGATTACGGTAGAGATTGATAATGGAACAAATATATCCGAGTTCCAAGTCTGCGCCACCAGGCACTGTTGCTGAACTCCAATTTGTTATGATAGATTTATGTTTTGAGTGATTTTCACTAGCCTAAATCTGTTAAGATTTGAATAAAGTCTCTTTTTTTGTAAAATAATAATGACACTTTTTCAGGGGCATGGGAAATCGCCTTCTAGCACAGACATACAGCTTTGATCAACAGTTCAAGCCATACAATATCCAGCAATTTGCACTAGTAAGTTTCATATCATGTGGAGCTAAAGATTTAGGAGCTTATTTATTATTATTCCATTAATAATTTTCCTCTAGGAGCAGGTCTTGCAACAACAAAACTTGGGAAGCAGTAGAATTCTTTCTCACTTCTTATAGGTAATTTGATGAATTTAAAGGCATTGAAATGCATTAAATCTGTCTAAAGTGCTCCCTCATTCGGAATTTTTAGAAATTTCTAGAATATTGTGGTGTTTACTGTTACTGCTTTTGACTACAGGAGTTTTTCCAGAATGACCAGGTTGTACAGTCAATTCAGCACACTAGTTCCTCTGGCTCGACATGTTACGGCCTCGGTAAGTCTATTTCTACTATTTCTACTGCTGCCATTCAGACAAATTCGAGCTCATTGATGTCTGTATAGCTTCAAGACAATTATTGAGGCTTAAATCTCAGAATTCTTACCAAATAATTTGCACAAACTTATCTTCAGAATCAGGTTATGAAACTGGCGCACTAGCTGATAACGTCATAATTGTCCTCTAATAAGACGGAAACTACGTCACATGTTACAGCAGATGATATATTTCATACCCTAATTTTGACGATCAGCTTGTGCAAATGATTTGCCCATTAGGAGAAAAGGCTGAGATTGCAGCCTCATTTCATTAGTTCTGAGCTATACAGAATGCAATGAGCACAAATTTGCCTGTGTTGCGGCAGTGGTTTAGATCTTATCTTGGTACTGTACGGTCTGGTACTGGTACTGGTCTGATGGTTAAGGGTGTGGACTTGTGATCTGTGAGGTCCAGGTTAAACTCTCGGCGCCGACAGTCATTTCTGATTTGGTACTGGCGCGCCATTCATCCTAGCCAGGTCCTTGCAGAACGGGAATAAAAATACCGGAGGTCCACTGTGCACATGCAGTAAAAAGATCCCCCTCTGCCCCTTCGAATAAAAGAGTAGCCGAAATTCCGGCAGGCAAGGGTATAGGGTGTGGCTTGAGTACCATGGGTCTCTGTACCTGCACTCTAGAGGGGTAACCCTCTCCGCTATGACGACTTAGACTTTAGGTCTACATAATTTAGCGAATTTTCAAAGAACAAAATTTTAATACCCTATAATAATTTCTTCATCATATTATAATATTATAATTGTTATTATGACTTGATTAAATCCACAAAGAAGATTGAATAATCTATGAAGATGTAACTTCAGAATCCACCCTACAATGTTGTATGGATTATCAGGAGCTTCAATTAATGAGTGCCTGATCTATCAGGATAAAAATTTTCTCCTCCTTTCTCCTGATAATTCAAACAACATGTTTGAGTGGATTCTCTTGCCACCATCGATGTTGAATTTTGAGAAAACGACTGCGGATTTTTGATCATGATGAAATATCCAGTGTCAATTATAGTTTAAATCTGATGATTGAATTATGAATTTGACACTAATAAAATTGACTTTATTTTACTAGGTACCAAAGCTTCCTCTGTGGAGGTAGAAAGTTGTGCTTGTACTGCAGTCTCCATGTCTCTATTTGACAAGCTGCAGGATGAGGGGATCGTACAAGAAAACGGCTACATCAAGAAATGTTTGGAGGAGTATATAGATAGTGTGCCAATACCAGATGAACTTCGCAATGTAAGGGTTATTCTGATACCAGTTATCCAGGCTAAATCTTTTTGGCACCTTAATCTACTGCTGCCACTCATGCAAATTTGTGCTGTTTGAACTCTGCATAGCCCCAAGATAATTAATCGAGACTTTAATCTCATAATTGTCTCCTAATGGGCAAATAATTTGCACAAACTGATCTTCAAAATCAGGGCATGAAATATACCACCAGTACAATGTGTACAATTTCCACTAGTAGGACGATAACTACCTCACCTAATTAATTTCATACCCTAATTTTGACGATCAGTTTGTGCAAATTATTTGCTCATTAGGTGACAATGCTGAGATTGCAGCCTCATCATATTAGTTTTGAGCTATACAGAATTTTATAAGCACACATTTGGCTGTGTGGCAGCAGTGGTTTAACTACATTGTGGTGGATTAAAGCCCACGTATTTCGTAGGGCATTGATAACTCATTGTGGCCAACCAAGTAATAAAGTGTATATTTTATATGTATGATGTCCCTGTAAATCTGTGAGACATCTCCCTTTTGAAATCTAATATTCAAAATAATGACCAGAACCACCCCAGTTAATAGAGAGGTTGTGAAATCTGTCCTGGAATGTAAGACGAGATACGGCAACTTCTTGGAACAGGAATCTATCTATTTATTTGTTCAATATGGCATGACAACTTCAACTTGCCCGGGCAAATTACAATTCTTTATACGATATCGGTCTTTCTATTGTTGTGAGGGTGTAACTCCAAATCATATCAATGTCAAAATTGACCAGCAACGTGAAACCAGGGAGATCGCAGCAGAACTCCCACACTCCCTGGTGGAACATAACTCCCTGTAATACATGACACCATTTCCGCGTAATGTAAGAAGACAACTACAAGGTTTCTCGACATCTCTAATAATGAAACCTGTAAACAGGGAGGGTGGGAGACATATCCCACCCTCCCTGCTGTAAAAATTGAGAAGGTCAAATGTGAGTCAAACAACTAGCTGGTATGACAATTTCTCTCTGTGTTTCGATTCCACTGATAATACGTTTATATTACAGGTACTTCTCAATGAAGAGTTTGAAAAGTATGATACATATTCTGATGATGAGAGAAATGAATTCCTTCTCAGACTTTTCACTCATTTATGTGTTGGCGGAGGAGTATGTCAGTATGAGGATTATGTTACTGATTATATTAACCATACTAAACACCTCTACAAAGACTTAGTAAGGTAAGATATATGGTATAAAATTATAAATGATGCAGCCGAGATCAGAATGTACATTTTGTAAGTATGTGGGCACTGCTACACTTGAAACTCTTACAGACAAACAACCAGTGACGCTTTTAGTGGCCTTAGTTATGATGTAACAGTAACAATTGGTTCAAAAGTCTAACAAGTATACAAAATAATAGCTTAAAGTCGACAATAACCAAAATCGCAGGGCCATTGCTTTCTAAATGTATCGACTCGAGGTTTTGATCGAAGCGGGGAGTTGAACGGTGACCTTGGCCATAATATTAGTCAAATACATATTTAATTAGATTTTTTATTATTTATTTGTTTGAAGAGGTTTCCTGGAAAGTTTACAGATAACAGAGTAGTTACAATGTAACTTGTTGACCTCTAACATGCAACTACAACTAAATTCAAAATTATGTGGTTATCATAGCATATCGTAGTATTGCTAATCTAAATCACATATATTTATTTATATTTGTTATTTACTTGTAATATTAATATTTGTAGTGTACAGAAGGAACCTGGAAGCTCAGACTTACATGTTATATCCCAAGTCTACAAGGTAAAGGCCAAGGTAAGATAACAGACAGACGAGAAGAGCAGGAGTCTCATCCTTAAACCACCGATGCTGGGTATAGGGTATCTACCCACACAAGCCACCTGTGCTTAAACCATTGCTGCCACACAATGCGTGCTTATTGAATTCTGTATAGCTCAAAACTAATATTATGAGGGTGCAATCTCAGCATTGGCTAATAGTTTGCACAAACTAATCGTCAAAACCACTCACTCCACCCAGTAACTCAGGGCCAACACATTGGCTGAGGCTTACAATTTATTATCCTGATCATTATCTATGTAGTTACCGACAGGCACTTTTGATGTTATCACTATTGAGTTAATTTCATACCCTGATTTTTGCGTTGGTTCAAATTATTTGCCCATTAAAGATTATAGCCTCAATTAGTTATCTATTAGATTTTAGCTATACTGAATTCAATGAGCACAGATTTGCCTGAGTGGAAGCAGTACTTTAACTCCTCACATTGTAAAGTTGTCAGACCAGTAGGACTTGTAGAAAACAACTTGTTGAGCAATTCACTCGGAATTTCACTTTCATTATTCCATTACAACCTGGGTTTACATAGCCGATGTGTTGGCTCTGATTGACTGGGTAGAAAGCCAGAGCCAGGTCATCATGGTAATTTCAGTACTTTTGACCTTGATATTGCCTTGCTTTGGATGACCAATTGTGGTATTGTACTCTCAAATCTCTAAGCATACGCTCTACCAATGGCGCTGCAGGACTTGTGAGCACAGGGTCTTTATATTAATCATTATACGAATCGAAGCCAGCCCAAAAAGGTACTTTAATCTATGAAAAGTAAGGCAATGCCAATGTCCAAGGTACTTTCCT